>OU342733.1:326509984-327709984 GCA_910589765.1 Avena atlantica
CCTTTATCCGGCATGGGCCTCCCTTCTGGATCCATCTAACTGGGCCGCCCAGCAGGCCATAGGCCATGCTACCGACTATGGGCTACCCGGGTTAGCCGGATAAGAGACATGCTATAAGGATACCCATATAGCATATCCCCAACAGTAACCCCCGGAGAACTCCGAGATCTTGCGCCGTCTTGCCTCTTCACGTGGAATGCTCCGTCTAGATGGATGTCGGCAAATCGTCAAGCAACATCTTGTAGACCACCCAAAGAACCCTGCAAGGCTTTCTCCGTCTTCGACTTATAAGCCGGAGAAATGCTGAATCTTCCATCATACTCCTCTGTAGTTGGATTGAATCCGTCTATGTCAGAATCTTCGATGTGACGGCTCATCTACCCATGTCAGCTAGGACAACGTAGGCTTAGGTCAGCGACGCCTCGTAACTCACACATGCAGAGAACACAATCATATCCGATTTTCCAGCGCGAGCGATACAAACCGTTGGCGGCGACGGTTGGAGACGTGGCGAAATTTCCGCTCACGTTCGCGAACACGTCGTCTACGCGGCAACCGTCCGATTAAGCTGCACGAATCTTGACACCGAGGATGATAAATAGTAACTGTGGGGCATTTCCCACTTTTTACCTCATTCTCCTCGCATCATCGTCTTCCTCCAGCCGTGCGCCTCCTCGAGCTCTCCGCAAGAAACCTCGAGAAAACCCTAGCTTCCATCTGCACCAATCGCGTCCATCCTTCACTCCATGGCGAGCAGCATCACATCCCCATCCATGGCGGCGTCGAGCGAAGCCGCGGCGAAGCCGGCGAGCTCCGTCGTCGTGCCCCTGGAGGTCTTGGTCATCCCCGCACCAGCGGTGATCGAGTCCACCGGCAGCGACCAAAACTTGGCGGCGCTAGAGCCACTTGAGGAGGAACCAGATTCGCATAAGGGCGACTGGCGTGGCTCGGACATCACCGACCGCGACATCCAGGAGATGGTCGCCGAAGGCTACCTCCCCGCGACAGAGGGGCTCGCCTGGCGGGCGACGCCGGCCGGCGAGGTGACACCTTCTCCCCAAGTCGGAGAAAAGGTGTACCTTAAGACTCAGCTGGTACGCGGCGTTTCTCTGCCCATCTCCCACTTCTTCCTCTCCGTCTTAAACCACTACAAGGTCCAGCCCCATAACCTCTCCCCCAATAGCATCCTAGTTCTTAGAAACTTCGCGGCACTTTGCGAGGGTTATCTAGGGATAAGGCCTCGGTTAGACTTGTTCGTGTACTTCTTCACCGTCAAACGTGAAGCCGGACAGAGTAAGGAGGAGCTTAGGAACTGCGGCACCATAAGCTTCAAAATTCGACCTGGCCGGCGGTTCCCCGACATTGTAGGCCACGAGTCCTGCAAGAATTGGCAGCGGGCGTACTTCTACGGCCCCGACATTCCTCTGGCGGGCCGACAAGTGACGTACCCCGACTTCGCGAATGGAGCCGCCGCTAAAGTTTCCACATGGAGATCCCATGCCGCTCTTCCCTCCGACCTCGATGCTTCTCACGCAATAAGGCGGATCAAATGGTTCGTAGAGACGGGTTTGACCCGCTTGGAACTAGCCATGTGCTGGTTCATCAAGCGAATCCAACCTCTGCAACACAACGCGAAGTATATGCACGAGTATACCAGTGATCGAAGGGATAGCCTCTGGATCTCCGTGGATAACTTCTCGAGTGACTCCGTCAAGCTCCCCCTAAAGGACATCGTCAAGGTGAAGGATAAGAAGCGTGGCTTCACCATCACCTACGACATGTTCGTAGATGGCAAGTGCCCAAAGGCAGGTATTTATTTTCCGTGTATGACATATACTCCAACTCTTCCGTATTGCACATGTCATTTTGTCTAACACGGTGACTTCTTACTTAACAGCTTAGCGATCTAGAGGAGGGCAACCTGGCTGCCCAAATCTACAATCCAAAGATGAAGGAAGTCACGGTCGTGTCCGACGATGATGTCCCATTGGTGCGAAAGTGTAAGAGCTCCACCTCTGACCTTGCCGACGGAGGCAATAAGAAGAAGACGGAGGGTGGAGCCTCCAAAAATACTACCGCTGCCCTGGAGGCGGAAAAGAGAAAAGCCACCGGGATTTTTGCCAAAGCACCCCCCCCCTAGTGTAAGCTTCTCACTCTCCGACATTGTCTATCTGTCTGTCTTGTTCCTGTACTTATGCATTTGCACGTTTCAGAAAGAAAGCCACGACCAGCCTCAAGAAGACCTCCAAAACTTTGGGGGATTCTCGAAATATCAAGGATATGCTGCATCGCGACGCCTCCCCCGCCATCGCCCCTGCTACTCCTGCCGTCAAGCCCTCGTCTGCCCTGACAAGCTCACAAGCGAAGGAGGCACCAGGCCCTTCCGTCATGGAAGTGGATTCTGGCGCCTCTACCGAACTCGCTGTTGTCGGCGAGCAGGCGACACAGGAGAGCACCGCTCAACAAATGGCTGAATCTCCGGCTAAGGATGCCATCGGTGGCGGCAAGGCGGTGGTGGAAGCTGGTACCTCTGCCGAAGGCGGCGCCCTTGCTCCCCAGAAACCCTTCGAGTTCCCAAAGATAGTCTACCCGGCGCTTACTCCGAGTAACACAACTCTGGTTCCTGGAGGAGTATCGTCATCTCCGACATGCGGTCTTGAGGAGATCCTCCGACAAGCAGAAATATTGCGAGGAAATAGTGTTTCCTTTGGCAAGCTGCTAGCCTAGAGCGCTACAAACCTCAAGATCATCGCACTTTTAAGTTTACTTTGCCTTTTGCATTTCATATGAGTATTCCCACTGTAGCCCCTGAGGATGTAGACAGAAAACCATAGGCTTTGCATCTATATGCTCTAAGAGTGACTAAGTTAGAAAAACTCTCACTGCAGCCCCCCAGCATTTAGATGGAATGAATTATTCCGACTAGATGCTTTAAGAGTAGCATACGCAGTGTTTATAATTTTCAATACTGTAGCCCCCAAGCATCTAGTTGTAACTGAATTAGTTCCGACTAGATTCTTAAAGAAAAGCTAAGCATTTTCTGAGTTAAAAACGTTATACTGTAGCCCCCAAGATTATAATTGAGAACTGAATTAGCTCTGACTAGATGCTTAAATAAAAGCTAAGAATATTGCTAAGTAAAAACTCTCGCTGTAGCCCCCGAGCGTCTAGGTGGAAAGATTCCGACTAGATGCTCCTAGTAGACTAAACAATGGTTTAAATTTTTTCCTTTTTCCATAGAACGAGAATGCTCGGAGGGGCATGGCCAACGACAAGTAGCAGAAGATGCGCGCAGATCTTGAAGCCGAAAAGGGTAAAACTTCCATCTTGAAGGAACAGATCATCAAAAACAAGAGTCTGTTTTCTTTTTTGCGCATTCCATCTTGGTTTTGTGCCTTCATTCTCCGAGTACTTACTGTGTACTTTGTTTTCTCCAACTTTGCAGAACATGTTGCCAAGGCCAAGGACATTGTCGAGCAGTCCAAGCACATCCAACAGCTGGACAGCGAGAACAAGATCCTTAAAAAGGAGAGGGAAGAAATGCTGAAAATGCATGAAGAATCAATGAAGGCCTTGCAGGACTCCGCTGCTGAGGAAATAAACTGCTTTAAGGAGGAGATCGCGATCTTGAAAGATCAAAAGCGTGCTGCTGATGAGCAGAATCACCGCCATGGCGAGGCGTACAAGCTCCTCCAACAAGAGAAACAATCCTTGGCGGACACCCTCTAGCAAGCTGAGGCAAGCATCTTCAGTAAGTTTCCTCTGCCTTGTATTTCTGTAGTCTGGATACTTTGAATTGTTGAACTCATGCGTTTCTTGTCGGAATTTGCAGCTCCTATGGGTTTAACCAGATCACCTCCTCTAGCCAAGGAATGCATGGTTCTTGCCGGCAACTTCATCAACACCTACATCACCCAAGCCAAAGAGATTGCCAAGCCCCTCCAGATACACATCAAGGCCTCGAACTCCATGGCAAGGTACTCGGAGATTCTGCGCCGAGCCCCCGAGCGTATCACAAGGTGGAAAGCTTCATGTGCACGGGCTGGCGCAAGGATGGCGCTGTCAATGGTGAAAGGCACACTACGAAGATGCCAACATCGATACGGTGACCTCTGGTATCCCCAACGCTGACGATGACAGCAAAGAAATTGATCACGAAGCCATCCTGTCGTCACTTGCGGGTTATGACACCAGAGTTGCCGAGTTGGTGGACATCGACGTCTTCGTGCCCATGAACACTATCGATAGCGTCAACCAAGACTCCTCTGAGTCCCACCATAGTGTCGATGCTGAGGGCGATTCTCTGGCTGGTGACGATGTTGTTTCCAAGTCTCCTGCACTAAAGGAATGAAAAACAACTTTGTAATATGTGTTTCATCTTTGGTGTGTGCGCGGAAAAAAATTGATGATGTAACTTAAGGCGGAAAACAATGGTTGTTATTTCCTGCTACTTAAGAACTAGTTTCCAGCATGTATATATATTTTTAAGCAAGTGCTGGCTTATCCATTACTTTGGTTTTTATGCTTGACCTTTCGTGAGTCGGAAGACTCGTTGTCGGAACCATGCGCTCAGGTGATGATGCCCAATGGCACCGTTAATAACCTGAGCACAAAATCGCTGACAATAAGTGTCGAGAGTCACTACTCCAGAATCCACATAAAAACAACAAAGAACATGTAGACCAGAAAACTTAAGCTAATGCCCGTAGGCAGAATTTTCACAAGTGCAAACGCAAAGCTTGTGCACAAAGGTTTTACATGATCCAAAAATGAACACTAAAGGAGGTAAAAGACTCAGAAATATGAGTGAACCAAAGAGCTTTATTTCATTGATCATATAAGAGGTACACAATTAGATAAAAAATGCTAAGTCTAAAAAGGACGTAGCTATGCTATCTTCCATGGCCGATCAAGCTCCGGGTAGTCATCATCCGGGTCACGTCGCTTACGCTTATGATCCTCGTTGGTTCTATCCTTTAGTTCACGATTGTCAACAAGTTAGTAAGACCCATTGAGCAGCGCCTTGCTTATGATGAACGTGTTGGAATTATGCCCTAGAGACAATAATAAAGATGTTATTATTATAATTCTTGTTCATGATAATGTTTATATTCCATGCTAGAATTGTATTAAGCGGAAACTTTAATACTTGTGTGGTTTGTGAACAACACCGTGTCCCTAGTATGCCTCTATGGACTAGCTCATTGATTATTGATGGTTAAGGTTTCCTAACCATAGACATGAGTTGTCAATTGATAATGAGATCATATCATTGGGAGAATGATATGATGGACAGACCCAAACTAAGCGAAGCAATTAGATCGTGTCATCGTGTTCATCTTTGCGAAGCTTTTCCTATGTCAAATATTGTATTCCTTAGACCATGAGATAATACAACTCCCTGGTATCAGAAGAAAGCTTTGAGGTCATCAAACGTCATCCTATGAGAGGGAGATCATAAAGGTGTATCTCAGGTGATCGGAAAGTACCTGTTGGGTTGTATGTATCGAGATGGGATTTGTCCCTCCCAAGTCGAAGAGATATACTTCGGGCTCACTCGGTAATCGATATCAACACCTCTTGCAAGCATGTGGTTATGGAGTTAATCACAAAGTAATATCGGATTACGGAACGAGTAAAGTACTTGCTGTGAACGAGATTGAACTAGGTATGACGGTACCGACGATCAAATTTCAGGCAAGTAAAATATCGCGAGACGAAGGGAATATATATATGGGATTGAATGAATCCTTGCATCGTGGTTCATCCGATATGATCATCGATGAATGTGTGGGAGTCAATATGGGTTTCCAGACCCCGCTATTGATTATTGATAGAAGATCATGTCTGCATGTTCTCGAACCCGAAGGGTCACACACTTAACGTGTCTCGACGCTAGGATAGATTGGATAATTGGTTTATGAGTTTTTGTTCGGAGTCTCGGATGGGATCCGGGACATCACGAGAGGTTCCGGAATGGTCCGGAGAATAAGATTCATATAAGGCAGTGCAGTTTTTGGAGTTCGGAATTGTTTCGGGTTAATCGGTATTGTACCGGAAGCTTCTAGAACCTTCCGGAGGGGGACCAACGTGGTCCCACCTGTCGGGAGGGGGAATGGGCCTATGAGGGAGTGCCCTGGCCGCATTGGTCCAGGGGCACAAGGCCCCATAGGGCCCATCCGGCCAAACAAGGGGAAACCCTAGTTTGGAGCTTCTAGAAGGGGGGAGGGTTTCCTTGCCCCCCACTCCTCCCTCCTTGGCCGCCGGCCTAGGGCTTGGGGGAGGGTTTAGGGCTAGCGCCCACCCCTCTATATATAGAGGGCTGGGGCGCACCACCCCCCCCCCCACACCTTCCCATCAAGCCTAGTCGCCCTGCTGCCCTCCTCTCTCTCTCCCTCCCGAATGCGTGTAGGCGAAGCCCTGCTGCAGAAACTCTCCACCAGTTGCACCGCGCCGTCGCGTTGTAGATCCAATCCGTCTCTCCACCATACTTGCTGGACCAAGGAAGGAGGAGACGTCGAGGTGATGCACGTGTGCATCTCCCGGAGGCATCGCCACTTGCGGTGCTAGATCGGATCGGATCGCGAGGAGGAGAAGCGAGTACGACTACATCACCCACGTTCCGACGAACGTTCCGCTGTGCGAGGTATGAAGATCTAAATCTAATCTCTCGTTGTTTGCATCTCCTAGATTAGATCTTGTCTTTCCTCTGTTCGCATCCGTAGAAAATTTTGATTTACTATGCCGCGAAACCCTTCAGTGGTATCAGAGCTAGATCTATGCATAGATGTGTTTCAGGAGTAGAACGCAACATGGTTGTTGCGGGCGTTAATGTTTTCTGTTGCAAGCCTCTTGTTTGTGTTCTTCTAATGACGCGGGATAGTGAGATTGAAGCGGTCCAGGCTAACCTTACGCGACGTCGTTCGCGAGACCGGCTCCGCACTTGACGTGTGGCTTGTTCCACACACGCGGCTGGTGGATGCCAGTTTCTCTCACTATAGTTGTCATGGGATTTACACCGGATTTTGGCAACCATAATATCACCGTTGTGGCTTTCTGTAGGTAAGAATCGTTCTTAGCATGCTACTCCCATAAGCCACGTAAAACATGCAACAACAAAGTAGAGGTGTCTAACTTGTTTTTGCAGGGAGTGTTTTCTGTGATATGGTATGGCCCAAGATGTGATATGTGTATTGTATGCGATGATCATGTTTTGTAATGTTTCACGACTTGCATGTCGATGAGTACACAACCGGCAGGAGCCATATGGTTGTCTTTATAATTGTGTATGATCTGTGTGTCAACTTCTTATACGCCATGTAATAGTTTCACTTTATCACTAAGTAGTTTGCAATAGATGTAGTTGCTATTCGCGGTGGAGGCAATCATGGTGGAGTGATGGAGATCATGCCGGCACGCACAAGATGGAGATCATTGCGCGAAGATTGGCTATACCATGTCACATAAAGTTATATGCATGTGATGTTTATCCTTTTATGTATCTTATTATGCTTAGATCGCGACGGTAGCATTATAAGATGATTCCTCACTTAAAGATCAAGATAAAATTGTGTTCTCCCCATGTATGCACCGTTGCGAAAGTTCATCGTGTCCAAGCATCACGTGGTGATCGGGTGCTATAGACTCTACGTTCACATACAACGGGTGCAAGCCAGTTTTGCACACGCGGAAATACTTGGGTCTAACTTGACGAGCCTAGCATGTACAGACATGGCCTCGGAACACATGAACCGAAAGGTTAAGCATGAGTCATATGAATGATATGATCGACACTTCTTTGTCCACCATTGAAGCCACATCTCTTCTCGTGAAGATCGGATTAGGTGTGGTGAATTTGGATCGTGTTCACTAAACAACTTGAGGGATGTTGAATTTAGTGGGAGTTCATCTAGTAATTTGATTAAAAGTTGAAATAGTTATCATGAACATAGTCTAATTTGTACTTGCAAACATTGTAGATCAAATGGCTAAGTCCAACTTCAACTTCAATGTTTTTGCTGAGAAGGAAAAGCTTAGAAACAATGGGTCTAACTTCACCAACTGGTTCTGCAATCTGAGAATCATTCTCTCTGGCGGTCAAAAGGACTATGTCCTTGAGAATGCGTTAGGTGACGCCCCTGTTGTAGATGCGCCGGCTGATGAGAAAGCTGTCTATCAGTCACGCAAAGATGATTACGGTGTGATTAAGAGCACCATGTTGTTTGCTATGGAATCGGACCTTCAAAATCGTTTTGAAGACTATCCCGGGCCCTTTGAGATTCTCGAGGAGCTGAAAACCATGTTTCAGACTCAGACCCGTTCTGAGAGATATGAGATCTCTAAGAAATTCTTTAACTGCAAGATGGAAGAAGGGAGTTCCGTTAGTGAGCACGCCATTAAGATGTCGGGCTACACTCAACGCCTTGAGCAACTGGACTGCAAGATTTCAGAGGAGCTCAAGATTGACAGGGTTCTGCAACCACTCCCTCCCATCTACAAAAGTTTTGTAGTGACTCACAATCAGATTGGTTCCACTGATACGATCACCGAGCTCTTCGCAAAGCTAAAGGCTGCGGAGGTGGACATCAAAAAGGATAATCATGTGTTGATGATCAACAAGCCCCCCGCCTTCAAGAAAGGTAAGGGTGCAAATAAGCCCTTCAAGAAAGGCGGAAAACGCGTTGCCCCTGCTGAGAAGAAGCTCAAGTCTGGTCCTAAGCCGGACACTGAGTGCTTCTATTGCAAGGACAAGGGTCACTGGAAGCGCAACTGTCCGAAGTACTTAGCGGACAAGAAGGCTGGCACCATGAAAGGTATATTTGATATACATGTTATTGATGTTTTCCTTACTAGCCCTCGTTGTAGTGCCTGGGTATTTGATACTGGTTCAGTTGCTAATATTTGTAACTCGAAACAGGAGCTACGGAATAGACGGCGGCTTGCGAGGGATGAGGTGACGATGCGCGTTGGCAACGGATCTAGAGTTGATGTGATGGTCGTCAGCACGCTCTCCTTAGCTTTACCTTCGGGATTAGTTTTAAACCTTAATAAGTGTTATTATGTGCCTGCGTTGAGCATGAACATTATTTCTGGATCTTGTTTATTGCAAGACGGTTATTCATTTAAATCAGAGAATAATGGTTGTTCTATTTATATGAGTGACATATTTTATGGTCATGCACCTATTGTGAATGGTTTATTTCTTCTAAATCTCGAAAGGGATGAAACACACATCCATAACATTGAGGCTAAGAGATGCAAAGTAGATAGTGATAATACTACTTATTTGTGGCACTGTCGTCTATGTCATATTGGTGTAAAGCGCATGAAGAAACTCCATTATGATGGACTTTTGGAGTCTCTTAATTTTGAATCATTTGACACATGCGAACCATGCCTCATGGGCAAGATGATCAAAACCTTGTTCTCCGGAATGATGGAGCGAGCAACGGACTTGTTGGAAATCATACATACCGATGTATGCGGATCGATGAGTGTTTCGACACGCGGTGGATATCGCTATGTTCTCACTTTTACCGATGACTTAAGTAGATATGGGTATATCTATTTAATGAAACATAAATCTGAAACATTTGAAACGTTCAAAGAATTTCAGAATGAAGTGGAACCATCGTAACAGAAAGATTAAGTTTCTACGATCCGATCATGGAGGTGAATATTTGAGTTATGATTTTCTCACGCATCTTAAAGCAAGCGGAATCATTTCGCAACTCACACCACCCGGAACACCACAGCGCAATGGTGTGCCTGAACACCGGAATCGAACCCTATTAGATATGGTCCGATCGATGATGTCTCTTACTGATTTGCCGTTATCATTTTGGGGTTATGCATTAGAAACCGCTGCATTCACTTTAAATAGGGCACCATCTAAATCCGTTGAGACCACACCGTATGAACTGTGGTTTGGTGCTAAACCTAAGTTGTCGTTTCTTAAAGTTTGGGGATACGAAGCTTACGTCAAGAAGTTGATGCCGGACAAGCTCGAACCCAAAGCGGAGAAATGCGTCTTCATAGGATACCCTAAGGAAACTATTGGGTATAACTTCTATCACAGAACCGAAGGCAAAGTGTTTGTAGCAAAGAACGGTTCCTTTCTTGAGAAGGAGTTTCTCTCGAAAGAAGTGAGTGGGAGGAAAGTAGAGCTAGACAAGGTTGTTGAACCTTCTCTTGAATTGGAGAGTAGCGCAGCACCTGAAATTTTTCCAGTGCCGCCTGCACCAACAATAGAGGAAGCTAATGACAAGGATCATGAAGCTTCGGACGATGCTACTACTGAATGTCGCAGGTTGACAAGGTCGCGTGCCCCTCCTGAGTGGTATGGCAACCCTGTCTTGACTGTCTTGTTGGTAGAAGACAGTGAACCTACGAACTATGAGGAAGCGATGATGAGCCCAGACTCTGAGAAATGGCTAGAAGCCATGAAATCCGAATTGGGATCCATGAGCGAAAACCAAGTATGGACTTTGGTGGACCCTCCTAGCGACCGAAAGGCCGTTGAGTGCAAATGGATCTTCAAGAAGAAAACGGACACGGATGGTAATGTTACCGTCTATAAAGCATGGCTTGTCGCGAAAGGTTTTCGATAAGTTCAACGTGTTGACTATGATGAGACTTTCTCTCCCGTAGTGATGTTTAAGTCCATTCGGATTTTATTAGCAATTGCTGCGTTTCATGATTATGAAATATGGCAGATGGATGTCAAGACTGCGTTCCTCAATGGCAACATTGATGAAGAGTTGTATATGATGCAACCCGAAGGTTTTGTCGATCCTAAGGATGCTGATAAAGTATGCAAACTTCAGCGTTCCATTTATGGACTGAAGAAAGCATCTCGGAGTTGGAACCTTCATTTTGATCAAGTGATCCAGAGCTTTGGATTTGTTATAAATTGCTACGAAGCTTGTATCTACAAGAAAGTGAGTGGGAGCTCAGTGACATTTCTGGTACTATATGTGGATGACATATTGATTATTGGAAATGACATTAACATGCTTAACGATGTGAAGAGTTATTTGAACAAGTGTTTTTGAATGAAAGACCTAGGTGAAGCTGCTTATATATTGGGCATCAAAATCTATAGAGATAGAGAAAGATGCCTGATAGCTTTAGGCCAGAGTACATACCTAGACAAAGTTCTGGAAAGGTTCAGAATGGATAAGGCAGAGAAAGGTTCAGTGCCTATGTTGTCAGGTAAGATATTGAGCAAGGCTCAGTGTCCAACTACGGTAAATGATAGGGAAGCTATGAGCAAAGTGCCTTATGCCTCGGCCATAGGTTCTATCATGTATGCCATGCTGTGTACTAGACCGGATGTGTCCAATGCTCTTAGTTAATCACAGACAGGATCCAATGCTCTTAGTCTATGGGGGTGATGAACAGCTCGTCGTAAAAGGTTACGTCGATGCTAGTTTTGACACCGACAAGGATGATTCTAAATCTCAGACAGGATACGTTTATATTTTGAATGGAGGAGCTGTGAGCTGGAGAAGCTGCAAGCAAAGCGTGATCGCGGGATCTACAGTAGAAGCGGAATACATGGCTACTGCAGAAGCGTCAAGTGAAGGAGTTTGGATCAGGAACTTCATCACTAAGCTTGGCGTGGTTCCAAGTGCATTGGACCCACTGGAGATATTGTGTGACAACACTGGCGCCACAGCACTCGCTAAGGAACCAAGATATCATCCAAAGACCAAGCATATCAACCGCAAGTTTCATATAATCCGAGATTATATAGAAGATGGAGATCTGAAGATTAGCAAAGTACATACAGATCTGAATGTCGCAGATCCATTGACTAAACCTCTTCCACGTGTAAAACATGATCAGCACCTCAGTGCCATGGGTGTGAGATTGTTGCCAAATGTAAACTAGATTATTGACTCTAGTGCAAGTGGGAGACTGTTGGAATTATGCCCTAGAGGCAATAATAAAGATGTTATTATTATAATTCTTGTTCATGATAATGTTTATATTCCATGCTAGAATTGTATTAAGCGGAAACTTTAATACTTGTGTGGTTTGTGAACAACACCGTGTCCCTAGTATGCCTCTATGGACTAGCTCATTGATTAATGATGTTTAAGGTTTCCTAACCATAGACATGAGTTGTCAATTGATAATGAGATCATATCATTGGGAGAATGATATGATGGACAGACCCAAACTAAGCGAAGCAATTAGATCGTGTCATCGTGTTCATCTTTGCGAAGATTTTCCTATGTCAAATATTGTATTCCTTAGAACATGAGATAATACAACTCCCTGGTATCGGAAGAAAGCTTTGAGGTCATCAAACGTCATCCTATGAGAGGGTGATCATAAAGGTGTCTCTTAGGTGATCGGAAAGTACCTGTTGGGTTGTATGTATCGAGATGGGATTTGTCCCTCCCAAGTCGGAGAGATATACTTCGGGCCCACTCGGTAATAGACATCAACACCGCTTGCAAGCATGTGGTTAAGGAGTTAATCACAAAGTAATATCGGATTACGGAACGAGTAAAGTACTTGCTGTGAACGAGATTGAACTAGGTATGACGGTACCGACGATCAAATCTCGGGCAAGTAAAATATCGCGAGACGAAGGGAATATATATATGGGATTCAATGAATCCTGGCATCGTGGTTCATCCGATATGATCATCGATGAATGTGTGGGAGTCAATATGGGTTTCCAGACCCCGCTATTGATTATTGATAGAAGATCATGTCTGCATGTTCTCGAACCCGAAGGGTCACACACTTAACGTGTCTCGACGCTAGGATAGATTGGATAATTGGTTTATGAGTTTTTGTTCGGAGTCTCGGATGGGATCCGGGACATCATGAGAGGTTCCGGAATGGTCCGGAGAATAAGATTCATATAAGGCAGTGTAGTTTTTGGAGTTCGGAATTGTTTCGGGTTAATCGGTATTGTACCGGAAGCTTCTAGAACCTTCCGGAGGGGGACCAACGTGGTCCCACCTGTCGGGAGGGGGCATGGGCCTATGAGGGAGTGCCCTGGCCGCATTGGGCCAGGGGCACAAGGCCCCATAGGGCCCAGCCGGCAAAACAAGGGGAAACCCTAGTTTGGAGCTTCTAGAAGGGGGGGTTTCCTTGCCCCCCACTCCTCCCTCCTTGGCCGCCGGCCTAGGGCTTGGGGGAGGGGTTAGGGCTAGCGCCCACCCCTCTATATATAGATGGCTGGGGCGCACCACCCCCCCCCACACACACCTTCCCCTCAAGCCTAGTCGCCCTGCTGCCCTCCTCTCTCTCTCTCCCTCCCGACTGCGTGTAAGCGAAGCCCTGCTGCAGAAACTCTCCACCACTTGCACCGCGCCGTCGCGTTGTAGATCCAATCCGTCTCTCCACCATACTTGCTGGACCAAGGAAGGAGGAGACGTCGTGGTGCTGCATGTGTGCATCTCCCAAAGGCATCGCCACTTGCGGTGCTAGATCGGATCAGATCGCGAGGAGGAGAAGCGAGTACGACTACATCACCCACGTTCCGATGAATGTTCCGCTGTGCGAATCTTCAAGGGTATGAAGATCTAAATCTAATCTCTCTCGTTGTTTGCATCTCCTAGATTAGATATTGGCTTTCCTCTGTTCGCATCCGTAGAAAATTTTGATTTACTATGTCGCGAAACCCTTCAGAACGGTCCTTCCCATGGCGGGGATAATTTGTGTAACTTCTTCTGCTTAAGTCGGAGCACCAAATCCCCCTCTTTAAATGAGCGATGCCGAACGCGGCGACTATGGTAGCTGCATAGCTTCTGCTGGTAGATGGCGGATCTTTGGCATGCCAAAACGCGCTCCTCCTCGAGAAGGTCCACATCCAGGCGTCTGGATTCTTCAGCGTCATCCTCGTCGTAGGCGGCAACTCTTGGTGCATCGTGGAGGATGTCGGAAGGCAGGATGGCTTCTGCTCCATATAACATGAAATAAGGGGTGTAGCCGGTGGATCTGTTGGGTGTAGTTCGTAAACTCCACAGCACAAATGGCAATTCTTCCGCCCAGGCTCCAGCTCCTCTATGTAGCGGTGCCTCAAGACGTGGCTTGATTCCCTGCAGAATTAATCCATTGGCTCGCTCAACCTGACCATTGGATTGTGGGTGTGCCATAGATGCAAGGTCAAGTCGGATCCCTTTATCCCAACAATATGCCTCCACTTCTCCGAGTGATAAATTGCTTCCGTTGTCGGTAATAATGCTATGTGGGAGACCAAATCTCACCACTAGATCTCGGACGAACCTGAGGCAGTTGCCCCATCAAGCTTTCTAATGGGTTTAGCTTCTATCCATTAAGTGAATTTGTCAACTTCTACAAGCAGATGCGTAAACCCACAAGGTGCCGTCTGTAACGGTCCCATCATGTCCAGCCACCAGACCGCAAACGGCCAAGTTATTGGTATTGTTAGCAGTTCTTCAGGAGGAACATGTGGTTGTCGGGCATAATACTGGCATCCCATGCATGTCTCGACCAGCTTGTCGGCGTCCGCCTTCGCGGTCAGCCAGTAGAATCCTTGCCGGAAGGCTTTCGCGACCAACGATCGAGGAGCGGCGTGGTGCCCACAATCTCCGAGATGGATTTCGCGTAGGATTTCCATACCTTCTAGCTGGGAAACACACTTTAGGTCTACACCAGTAGTGCTCCTTTTGTAGAGTTGCCCATTGATTATGGTATAACCCTTTGCTCTTCGTACTATTTGCCGTCTTTCGACTTCGTCATCGGGCAAAGTTCCGTGTTCGAGGTATTCCGTGAACGGTTTTTTCCAAGCCGGAGGGACCTTAGTCACTATGTTGAAGAAAGAGTCAGCTCTATCCGGGTTGTCGATGCCGGCTCCCTTCACGGATGGTGTGCGCAGGTGCTCTAGGAAAACTCCTGGCGGAATTCGCTTGCGCCCTGATCCTAGCTTAGAGAGCAGATCAGCCGCCTCGTTTTGTTCCCTAGACACATACTTGACTTCGTAGCCCAAGAGGCTCTTGGCTATCTCGTCCACTTCGTCTTGATATGCCGCCATCATAGGGTTTCGCGCATTCCAGGTGCCGGCCACCTGCTGGGCAACCAAGTCGGAATCTCCACAGCAAACTATGCGCTTGATGCCAATATCCTTGGCTACACGTAGTCCGTGAATGAGTGCTTCATACTCCGCCATGTTGTTTGTAACCTCGAAGTGGATCTACAGAACATAGTGTAGCTTGTCTCCTGTTGGTGACTGTAGCAATACACCAGCCCCCGAGCCATTGAGCAGCTTTGATCCGTCAAAGTGCATCACCCAGTACTCTGGTTCTGGCAACGGAGTAACGTCTGGCATCTCCGTCCAATCTGCAACAAAATCCGCCAAGGCTTGTGACTTGATAGCGTCGCGTCTCTTGTAGGTGATCTCGAAGGCGGCAAGTTCAATGCCCCACTTCACGACCCTTCCTGTAGCGTCGCTGTTATTGATAATGTCGGACAGTGGAGTCTTGCTCACCACTGTGATTGGGTGCTCCTGAAAGTAATGTCTCAGCTTCCGAGAAGCAAGGAATACTCCATAAGCTATCTTTTGGTAGTGCGGGTAACGTTTATTGGACCCCGTCAAGACCTCGCTCACATAGTAAACTGGTCGTTGAACTCCGCGCTCATAGCATGGTTCCTTCCACTCTACCACGACGACGATGCTGATAACCCGGTTGGTTGCCGCCATGTAAATTAACAGGGTCTCACCAGGCTCGGGTGCTGCAAGGATTGGCGCTGAGGAAAGAATCTCCTTGAGCTGCTTCAATGCTGCATCTGCTTCATCCGTCCACCTGAATTTGTCCTCCTTCTTCAGCAACTTGTACAGCGGCAGAGCCTTCTCTCCAAGTCGGCTGACGAACCGACTAACTGCTACAACACAACCTATTAGTCGTTGAATGTCCTTTAGGCATGTCGGACGGTTTATGTTTAAGATGGCCTTGATTTTCTCTGGGTTGACCTTGATTCCACGCTGGGAAACGATGAATCCCAACAATTTGCCGGCTGGAACCCCAAAGACGCACTTCTTAGGGTTAAGCATCATGTTGTATTTCCGGAGATTATCAAAGGTTTCTTTTAAGTCGGAGATTAAGTCGTTTGACTTTTTAGACATCACCGCGATATCGTCCACATAGGCGTGAACATTCCGACCAATTTGGTCGTGAAGGCAACGTTGCATTGTCCGCTGGTAGGTAGCACCTGCGTTTTTCAGCCCAAATGGCATCGTGACATAGCAAAACATATCGTATGGGGTAGTGAACGAAGTGGCCAATTGGTCCGACTTCCTCATCTTGATCTGGTGGTATCCTGAGTATGCATCGAGAAAACACAAAAGTTCTGAGCCAGCCGTCGAGTCAATGACTTGGTCAATGCGAGGCAAAGCAAACGGATCTTTGGGACATGCTTTGTTCAAGCCGGTGTAATCAATGCACATTCTTAATTCATTGGTTCCATTTTTGGGGACAAGTACAGGATTGGCCACCCATTGGGTGTGAAGGACTTCTCGGATAAATCTAGCCTTAAGTAACCTAGCTATCTCTTTGCCAATGGTGCATCTCTTCTCATCTCCAAAGAGTCGTAGAGGTTGTTTCACTGGTTTGCATTTTGGATCAATGTTTAAGCTGTGCTCGGCAAGTTCCCTAGGTACACCTTTCATGTCGGCAGGTTGCCAGGCAAAGATGTCCCTATTCTCACGGAGGAACTCGACGAGCGCGCTTTCCTATTTGGGATCCAGGTTCGTCCCAATGGCGGTGACCTTGGAGGCATCGCCCACCACAAGTTCCACCGGCTTGGTCTCGATGGCGGCCTTGAACGCAGGAGTGGAGTCAGAGATCTGCTTCTTCGACGCGGACATCTCTGAGTCATCGACCTTGCTCTGGATCTGTTTGAATTCTTCGCTGTAGAGGACAGCTTTTGTAACGGCTGCTTCATTAATCGCGCAGTCCCTTGCCTTGGTAAAGCTTCCGGATACGGTGATGATGCCGTTTGGTCTAGGTATCTTGAGTTTGTTATAGACGAAGCATGGCTTGTCCATGAACGTGTGGAATATGTCGCGGCCGAATATGACGTGGTACACGCTTTTGAAGGGGACCACCTCGAAGGTCATGCGCTCTTGACGATAATTATTAACATCGCCAAAGGCAACCTGAAGTGTAATGCACCCAAGGGACCGAGCCTCCGGACCAGGAACTACGTCGTGGAAGATGGTGTTGGTTCACCTTAGGTTTGCCTCCGTCAAGTTCATCTTCTGCAGTGTATCCAGGTACATGATGTTGATGCTGCTTCCACTATCCACCATACACTTGGTGAACTCCACGCCGTCAATCAAGGGGTTGATGACCATGGCGTACTGGTTCTCCGTGGGTATAAGGTCTCGGTGGTCCGTCCTATCCCAAGTTATTGGAACCTCCGACCAGCGCAGGACCTGGGGAACTAGGGGGAGAGTAGCCATCAGGATCCTCAGAGAGGTCTTATGTTGTTGGACGTTGGGGTGCCAAGGAAAGTGTGGTAGACTGGGGCCTTCTGTGCGAAGGGGTTCTTGCCCTTGTCGTCGCTCTTTGAGGAATGCTTGGGGTCAACGTCCAAGTCCATGTTACTTGAATCCTTGGACTCCTCCTCCTTCTTCTTCCCCTTGCCCTTGCCTCGCGGTCTGTTCTTCCGACTTTGCTTGTAGCCGGACTCCGGGTCTTCCTTGAGGTCGTGGACGAACTTGCAGTGTCGATTGGTATGGGTGGCCTTGCCGTTGGGGTCGAGGTGTACGAGGCACGGCGTATCGCGGTACTCCTTGTAGGTTTGGGGAACGCGGAGCGGCGCCGAGGTGGTTTCCCTTCCTCGTTGCTGCCCACGACCAGCTCCCCTTCCTCGGCCACGTTGTCCGCCTTCTCCTCATCCTGCAAAGGTCATAGCGACCATGTCGGTAGATTGCTTTTCTTCTGGAGCGGTTTTGTAGCACCCCGGGTAAATCCACTACTAGGAAATCGCCGTTGTTTTTATTGTGTGCATCATCATGACATCATCATGCATTTATTCGCCTAAAACTATTTCCCAAAAGCCTATTTTGTTTTCTAGATATTACCCTCTTTGTTCAAATTGAAACCCTAGATCCGTCCGGATCTTTTATTTGTTTAACACATTTTTACAAATGTTTTGTTTAAAAATAGTAATAAATAATACAAAACTATTTTGTTAGTGGGGGAGGCAGCCCAGTCGGCCAGGCCAAAGGCCCAGCCAACAGGCCACCTACTACCCCACCAGATCAAACCCTAGCCTAACCCAAACCCTACCCTCTCTTGCTAACCCCAAACCCTAGCCAGACCTACTCCCTATCCCGCCGCCACACCCCACTCCACACACGCAACCACACACACACACACACGCACGTCCCAACCCTAGACCTGATCGCACCCTAGCACGCTCCCGATCCCCACCTCCACTCGTCCAACGCGTCCCCCTCCCGAACCGCTCCCTAGCCCCACCTGTTCCAGTCCTCCCGCACGCCTCTCCCCAGCCCGATCGAACCCCTTCCCCCGTCTCCTCCCTCTAGCTCACCAACCGGTTACCCACCCCGTCTTCCTCTCTGCATCCCGCCGCCGGTTTCCTCTCGGCGGTCGCGCGCCCTGTTGTGTCTTCTTCCCCGAGCATAACCGCCACCGCCGGCCTCCCCAAGCCCCTCCCCCTGTGTCGCAGAGCTCCGTCGTCTCCCTGTCGGGGGCCCCGACGCTGCCTCTGGCCAGTGCCCCGTAGAAGGGCGCCACCTCGTCTGACCAGTCGCCCTCGTCCCCGACCTCGCCGTCCTCTCTCCTCTCGTCGGCATGCCCGGTCTCCTGCAGGAGCATCGCACCCTCGCCTATCTTCACCGTGCGTCCCGATCCGCTCCGGCAGCAAGCCCGGCCACCTGCCGTCACCTTCCGTGCGCCCCGGCTCTCTAGCAGCGCCGCCTGGACGTGGCACGTTTTCCGCCGTGCTCCACCGTGCCCCGCTCCCACCGCCTGGTCGTCGCCTCCCCGCCTCGGCCTCCCACCTCCCAGGACGCTGC
Organism: Avena atlantica; assembly: GCA_910589765.1. NCBI lineage: Eukaryota > Viridiplantae > Streptophyta > Magnoliopsida > Poales > Poaceae > Avena > Avena atlantica. The sequence goes on from OU342733.1 coordinate 326,529,018, forward strand.
CACCTGCACGCGAGGTCAGGGACGTCCCTCCTCCATTTCCGGGCCCAAGCCTCATCTCTGGCTGCTGTACCCGTCCGCCTGAGTGCCTTCCAGCGGCCCGTCCTCGCCGCCATCCGCGTTGACCTCCGCGTGCGCCATGGTCATCCCGTGGCCTCCTCTGTTGATGTCCTCTTTTCGAGTGTGCTTGCGTCCCTGTTGGGTTTGGCTCTGTGCCCAGCAGTTCGCGTTGCAGCCATGTTAAGCTTCCGCTAATGTGAGGTGTTTGTATTCGGTGTCCTGCGGAACATCAATATGGTACTATTGTTGTCGCCAAGTTCTGCCTCGCCCAGATCTTCATCATGGGTTTACCGTATCCGAAGTCACCGTCATGAAACGGATGGCCGAAGAGCGTTGTCATGGAACATCAAGATCTCCTTCCCGTACGCTAAGAACGCCACACGGAAAACCGAAGCCCCGATCCAAAGACCGATCCTCCTCGAACCCCCCTCCCCGAAGCCCAAGATCTTCGATCACCATGTGTGACCCTTTTCCCGAGACCCCTATTTTTATAAATGATATATACTTGTTGCATCTAATCATTCATACTCGCATACATACTGAGTGGGTTGGGGGCCTTATGCCGATTCACTTCATAATTAAATATGGAGGTCATATGGGGGCTTATCTAGTCTTATATTGGCCCCAATTAAATTTATGTAGCGAACCGGTGATATATTTTGCCATGTTAAGACAACATTTAAATTGCGGGGTTTCTAAACATGTGAACTTAGTAATTAATTGTCGCGGCCCCGGTTCCGCTTAATATTGCCTAATTGCATCGCATCCTTGCCATGTCATACATCATACATGCATCATGCTCGATCTTTTGCCATAGTATTAAATGGTGCATCCGGTGTTTCTTCTAGCGCTTTGCTTCTTCACGGATTAGGCCGATGAGTTGATGCGAGAGTCGACCCGATCTTCGGACGAACCTTCGGCAATGTTTTCAGGCGAGCATTCTCCCCCTTTCTACCTATCTTACTTTTATAGTCTTTATTTCCTCCTGTTGATCTATTGCTATATGTGATGCGATGCTCTAGTTTTCGTACCCGTGATATCCCTTGCAGCGTTATATTGCCTTGGACACATCCTATTACCTGTTTTTTGGTAGATAGTTGGACTTGCGTGTCGTAGTCGTTTGCTCAAGTGTTGTTGCGTGTTGTCAAGTACCACAGTTGTTGGAGAAATGTGTTATGCTTTATGTGTTTAGATGATCATGGCTCTAATTATCGTTTAATAACTAAAATTGAAAGTAGGTAAATGCAGAGGAACTGGTGGGTAATAGACAATATTTGGTTTTTAACCGCTCACTGGTGTCCCGTAGGACCCCGAGTTCTTGACAGCTGTTCCGAGACCGAGCGCGCTAACCACAGGTGGGGTATGTGGGCACCCCCATCGATTAGTACATGATTTCAAAGTACTGTACCGGGGTCCACAAAGTAGTTTGGGGCTTTATTACTATCCTGTACTTATGCCATGATTTACTGCTTTATTTACTATTGCGCGTGGAGCGCTTGTACTGTTTTGGAACCCCGTGCCACGTTTTCGCGGTATCGACAAGCCCAGTCACACTTTCGGGTTCCCAGTCGTTTACAGTCGTCATCACAAACCCTGGGTCCGTCTCGGAGACCGGCCGACTTCGTTATGGGTAGCTTAGTGGGTTGGCCCCCATGTGCTTGCTTTGGTTCTGGAAACGTCGTGTCCGAAACCCTGTCGACATACTGTTGGGTGTATGTTTTGTGATCTTGTAGCTACATGATCTGACAACAAGGGTGTAGGTGTGTGTGGAAACTTTGGTGCACCCCTGCAGGGTTAATCTTTTCGAGAAGCCGTGTCCGCGGTTATGGACGACTTGGAGCACAGTTCTCGATCATAGACAACTATAACTAAAGTTTACTGTTATAATTTGACTTGTATTCGATATGACTAGTAATCAGCTTCACTACAACGGAACGGTTAAATAAAAGTACCAACAACTGCTGGGTTTGGGATATCTCATGCTAATTGTATCTGACTAGTAAGTGTCGCAACTACAACGGAATGGTTAACTAAAAGTGCCCACTGCTTATTATACCAGGATGACTATCTATACCTGACTAGTAATTGCTGCAACGATAACTGAATAAATAAAACTGCCAACTGTGTGAGTTCCTCGGTTAAGTTCCTCGTTTGGTCTCGAGGGGGAAATGCCAGGATGGGTATGCTTGGTGATAGTTTCAGGTTGGATCCGAATAGGTATTTCTTATCCCTATCTGATAGCCGCCAGCTGTATCGAGTCTCTATAGGTTGTTAAGTGCATGATGCGTTGCCGCTTCAGTCCACCATACCTATGTAGGCGAGGACCGCCGAATTCTAGTCTCGTCGTGTACTGGCCTTAGTACTGACCGCTCTCTTTTTCCTTTGCCCTTTGTCGGCACCCCTTTTGTTTAAGCAGGTTTTGAGATCAACGTCGTTAGCAGGGTTACCCTTCCGGTTCGGCATGGGCAGGGTTATGAACGCCATTGGTTATTCTTCAGGGCTCTTAGCTCAATTTGCATCTTGTCCATACTCGGACGTTGTATCATTTTAAAGGTGATTTGGATCTTTGTATTGTGTATCTGTATTCTTGACTCATGGAGTTGTTGTTGTATATATATGTTCTGTGGGTTCCATTGTGGACTATTGTGTAATGATACTACTTCGTTTTCCACCCGCACGCAAGTGCCTGGTGGGCACCTTTGAATCGTTTCTATGCGGGTTTGGCGGGAAGCGCTAAAACTTGCATAGGTCCGATTCTGAGGGTGTTACAGAGTGGTATCAGAGCTCAGCAGTTACGATACCCCACTGGTCCAGCCTGTAGGATAACCTAGCTAACGAACGTTGTAGTGTGTTAAAACTATTTGAAAAATCAGTTGGATAGATCTGATTAGGTCTGCTTTCACTCCTTACCCTTTGCTATTCTCCTCTTACCTCTACATGTTTTGAATCTGCTCTCTTATCTTTTCTTCGAGTCCAGGAATTCTCGTGGTTGGGTTTTCGTCGTACCTTCAGGTTTTCACTTCCATCCTTTGTTAACGGTGCTTCGACAACTGGTCTTCACGCTATCTGATGAATCTTTCATCTGTTGTATCTTTAAGTGGACCCAAAAATCCACTAAAAAATTTCTTTGTATCTTCCGGTGTTCTCCTACACGATGAAGTCATCTACATCAGATCTGATGAAAATCTCCATCCCTCCTTAGTTTACGAACCTCGCTTGTCGAGATCATCAGTCTGAATTCTGAGAGTTGGTTGCATAATTCTACTATTCATGTGCAGAGTAATGCTTTGGGTGCGCGATGGACTGATCACCATCTGACTACTCTTATCATTTGCTCTTGTACATTGAATGGTGGATCGATGCAATTATACTCATTCCATGGAAGTTAAAGGTGGCCTTACCTTTAACTTCGTCTTTGTCTCTCCGGAGTATTCTCTTGACGAACGTCAACAACGACCCCTTGTTGGCGGTGTCGCCAATTTCAATACGAAGAAAGAATCCATTGTTAGTGGTGTCGCGGGGATCTACACAAAGCGAGAAGGTTCAGATCGTCGGCCTTATTCCCCATACCATGAGGCGGATCTTGAGGGCGAGATCCATTGTTACTGGTGTCGAATTGTAGCACCCCGGGTAAATCAACTACTAGGAAATCGCCGTTGTGTTTATTATGTGCATCATCATGACATCATCATGCATTTATTCGCCTAAAACTATTTCCCAAAAGCCTATTTTGTTTTCTAGATATTCCCCTCTTTGTTCAAATCGAAACCCTAGATCCGTCCGGATCTTTTATTTGTTTAAAACTTTTTTACAAATGTTTTGTTTAAAAATAGTAATAAAGAATACAAAACTATTTTGTTAGTGGGGGAGGCAGGCCAGTCGGCCAGGACCAAAGGCCCAGCCAACAGGCCACCTACTACCCCACCAGATCAAACCCTAGCCTAACCCAAACCCTACCCTCTCTTGCTAACCCTAAACCCTAGCCAGACCTACTCCCTATCCCGCCGCCACACCCCACTCCACACACGCAACCACACACACACACACACACACACACACACGCGCGCGCGCGCGTCCCAACCCTGGACCCGATCGCACCCTGGCACGCTCCTGAACCCCACCTCCACTCGTCCAACGTGTCCCCCTCCCGAACCGCTCCCTGGCCCCACCTGTTCCCGTCCTCCCGCATGCCTCTTCCCAGCCTGATCGAACCCCTTCCCCCGTCTCCTCCCTCTAGCTCACCAACCGGTTCCCCACCCCGTCTTCCTCTCTGCATCCCGCCACCGGTTTCCTCCCGGCGGTCGCGCGCCCTGCTGCGTCTTCTTCCCCGAGCATAACCGCCACCGCCGGCCTCCCCAATCCCCTCCCCCAGTGTCGCAGAGCTCCGTCGTCTCCCCGTCGGGGGCCCCGATGCTGCCTCTGCCAGCGCCCCGCGGAAGGGCGCCACCTCGTCCGACCAGTCGCGCTCGTCCCCGACCTCGCCGTCCTCTCCCCTCTCGCCGGCATGCCCGGTCTCCTGCAGGAGCATCGCGCCCCCGCCTGTCTTCACCGTGCTTCCCGACCCGCTCCGGCAGCAAGCCCGGCCACCTGCCGTCGCCTTCCGCGCGCCCCGGCTCTCTAGCAGCACCGCCTGGACGTGGCCTCGACGCCGTCCGCCGTGCTCCACCGTGCCCCGCTCCCACCGCCAGGTCGTCGCCTCCCCGCCTCGGCCTCCCACCTCCCAGGACGCTGCCGCCTGCACGCGAGGTCAGGGCCGGCCCTCCTCCATTTCCGGGCCCAAGCCTCGTCTCTGGCTGCTGTACCCGGCCACCTGAGTGCCTTCCAGCGACCCGTCCTTGCCGCCATCCATGTTGACCTCCTCTGTTGATGTCCTCTTTTCGAGTGTGCTTGCATCCCTGTTGGGTTTGGCTCTGTGCCCAGCAGTTCGCGTTGCAGCCATGTTAAGCTTCCGCTAATGTGAGGTGTTTGTATTCGGTGTCCCGCGGAACATCAATATGGTACTATTGTTGTCGCCAAGTTCTGCCTCGCCCAGATCTTCATCATGGGTTTACCGTATCCGAAGTCACCGTCATGAAACGGATGGCCGAAGAGCGTTGTCATGGAACATCAAGATCTCCTTCCCGTACGCTAAGAACGCCACACGGAAAACCGAAGCCCCGATCCAAAGACCGATCCTCCTCGAACCCCCCTCCCCGAAGCCCAAGATCTTCGATCACCATGTGTGACCCTTTTCCCGAGACCCCTATTTTTATAAATGATATATACTTGTTGCATCTAATCATTCATACTCGCATACATACTGAGTGGGTTGGGGGCCTTATGCCGATTCACTTCATAATTAAATATGGAGGTCATATGCGGGCTTATCTAGTCTTATATTGGCCCCAATTAAATTTATCTAGCGAACCGGTGATATATTTTTCCATGTTAAGACAACATTTAAATTGCGGGGTATCTAAACATATGAACTTAGTAATTAATCGTCGGGGCTCCGGTTCCGCTTAATATTGCCTAATTGCATCGCATCCTTGCCATGCCATACATCATACATGCATCATGCTCGATCTTTTGCCGTAGTATTAAATGGTGCATCCGGTGTTTCTTCTAGCGCTTTGCTTCTTCACGGATTAGGCCAATGAGTTGATGCGAGAGTTGACCCGATCTTCGGACGAACCTTCGGCAATGTTTTCAGGCGAGCATTCTCCCCCTTTATACCTATCTTACTTTTATAGTCTTTCTCCTGTTGATCTATTGCTATATGTGATGTGATGCTCTAGTTTTCGTACGCGTGATATCCCTTGCAGCCTTATATTGCCTTGGACACATCCTATTACCTGTTGTTTGGTAGATAGTTGGACTTGCGTGTCGTAGTCGCTTGCTCAAGTGTTGTTGTGTGTTGTCAAGTACTACAGTAGTTGGAGAAATGCCTTATGCTTTATGTTCGAGATGATCATGGCTCTAATTATCATTTAATAACTAAAATTGAAAGTAGGTAAATGCAGAGGCACCGGTGGGTAATAGACAATATTTGGTTTTTAACCGCTCACTGGTGTCCCATAGGACCCCGAGTTCTTGACACCTATTCCGAGACCGAGCGGGCTAATCACAGGTGGGGTGTGTGGGCACCCCCATCGGTTAGTACCTGATTTCAAAGTACTGTACCGGGGGCCACAAAGTAGTTTGGGGCTTTATTACCATCCTGTACTTATGCCATGATTTACTGCTTTATTTACTATTGTGCGTGGAGCGCTTGTACTGTTTTGGAACCCCGTGCCACGTTTTCGCGGTATCGACAAGCCCAGTCACACTTTCGGGTTCCCAGTCGTTTACAGCCGTCGTCACAAACCCTGGGTCCGTCTCGGAGACTGGCCGACTTCGTTACGGGTAGCTTAGTGGGGTGGCCCCCATGTGCTTGCTTTGGTTCTGGGAAACGTCGTGTCCGAAACCCCGTCGACATACCGTTGGGTGTATGTTTTGTGATCTTGTACCTACCTGATCTGACAACAAGGATGTAGGTGTGTGTGGAAACTTTGGTGCACCCCTGCAGGGTTAATATTTTCGAGAAGCCGTGTCCGCGGTTATGGACGACTTGGAGCATAGTTCTCGATCATAGACAACTATAACTAAAGTTTACTGTTATAATTTGACTTGTATTCGATATGACTAGTAATCAGCTTCACTACAACGGAACGGTTAAATAAAAGTACCAACAACTGCTGGGTTTGGGATATCTCATGCTAATTGTATCTGACTAGTAAGTGTCGCAACTACAACGGAATGGTTAACTAAAAGTGTCCACTGCTTATTATACCAGGATGACTATCTATACCTGACTAGTAATTGCTGCAACGATAACTGAATAAATAAAACTGCCAACTGTGTGAGTTCCTCGGTTAACTTCCTCGTTTGGTCTCGAGGGGGAAATGCCAGGATGGGTATGCTTGGTGATAGTTTCAGGTTGGATCCGAATAGGTATTTCTTATACCTATCTGATAGCCGCCAGCTGTATCGAGTCTCTATAGGTTGTTTAGTGCATGCTGTGCTGCCGCTTCAGTCCACCATACCTATGTAGGCGAGGACCGCCGAATTCTAGTCTCGTCGTGTACTGGCCTCAGTACTGACTGCTCTCTTTTTCCTTTGCCCTTTGTCGGCACCCCTTTTGTTTAAGCAGGTTTTGAGATCGACGTCGTTAGCAGGGTTACCCTTCCGGTTCGGCCTGGACAGGGTTATGGACGCCATTGGTTATTCTTCAGGGCTCTTAGCTCAATTTGCATCTTGTCCGTACTCGGACGCTGTATCATTTTAAAGGTGATTTGGATTTTTGGATTGAAAAGTTTTATTTTTGTCTTTTTTATTGGATTGCGTACTCGTGCCGCTGCGAGTTCTTCTCAGGCCGCCGCTATCGCTGCAGCTCGGGACCGCATGGGGATACGGTTCAGGAATGAGCTCCAACGTGATCGCTTCAACACGATCAAGAATCGAGAAGTGAAGGCAACCAAGTGGGCTTGTCCCATTATACTGAACCAACTTGGTATTTCTGATGACTTCAATTTACTTTGCAATAGGGTTGGCCTGCAATATTTTGTATTCCATGATATGCCTACTTATCGCTGGTTAACTCTAGAATTTTTAAGTTCTTTGACAAGCATTGTTAAAACATGGCATGAAGAGGACACGATTTCTTTCTGGCTTATGAATAACAAGTGTACATTAACACTTGATGAATGGTGCAATTTTCTTAGTCTACCAAACAATGATGTTAATGCTTTACGTGCAGCTTTTGCCGACATGCATCCTTCCCAGATCATTATTATAAGGGATTTCTATTTGCATGCCCCTGGTTCGTTAGCTGTCTCAGTTTTCCCCAGCCGCTTAGATTTTGTCACTTTTGCCTAGATCCTTGTCTGAAACTCTCGCATCGGTCTGAAACTCGCTCTACGTCGGGTCCCGTTAGTGGACCCTCGCCTTTACGTGCTGACAAGTAGGACCCCCCCCCCCCCCCGTTACGTACTGACAAGTGGGGCCACATTCAGTTGGGTCCCGTAGTAGGACCCCTCCCATGTAGGACTGCGTGGGTCCGGCTTGTTGGGAACACGTTTTGGGGATGTCGTGTGGGACCATGTGTGGCGCGTTTGTTAGTTACGTGCGTCCTGTCGCCTACATTGAAAGATTTATTTTTTGTTATTTTTATGATTGGCCTTTTTAAGAGCGCATTTTTGTCCTTTATGTCGCTATGCAGTTGTGTTAATTTTTGCCCAAAAAGGCAGCGAATCTAGAGCAGCTTCTCTCTTTATTCATGGTTTCTTTTGGCCCTCGTATTTTCCCAATCTGGTAGCAAATCTAACCAGCACCATATATATGTAGATAAAAAGAGCAAATGTAGATAAAGCGGCTAATACAAGATTATATAGTGCGGTACTTAAACAAGGTTCGACAATTAGACTGCTCAGCAGCAGCAGTGGACAAGTTCAACATAGACAAAAAAACAAAAGAAGTTGCTTTACAACAGCAACATCAGCACAAGACCAATGACCCCTCATGGCCTCCGCTAGGAGGGCCTCCACCTCCTCCCTCTAGCGCTTCCTCCACTTCTTGTTGCCTAGTCCCTTGACCTTGGGCGCCTTGGACTTGATTGGGGGCATGTTACCCTCCTCGATGGCCACCTTATAGAGGTTGTGGAGGTGAAAAATGAGCGCCTGGTGCTTGGATCTGAAGGAATGGATGTTCTTTGGCATGCTGCAGGTCTTCACATCCTCGGCATGCCTCGCGAGGGAGTTGAAGTCGGTGGCTAGGATGTTGGTGCAGAAGGGGCACCTATAGACATCGCCGGCGAAGAAGTTCTTAAACTGGCCGGACTTCAGCTTCCTCAACACCTAACGAGTCTTGGTGTCCTTGGACTCGTCGTTGCTGCAAACGTCACTGCTATCCACCTATTACAAAAAACAGTTGCGTGCAATAAGGACATGATTGAGATACCTTGATTATCGGGATTGATTACTTGCATAAATTAACCGATTAAGATCCCCTAATTATTCCTCAATCCCCAAATCTCAAACCAAATCGAATACTGATCCCAACTAAAGATCGGTGCTAGTACTGATCCCAACTACAGATCGATGCTAGTACCGATCCCAACTAGGGGCATTCATCAAAATACGATATCTAACACAAGAGGATTAGTTACTGTAAAAATACTAAGCATCCAACGATTGAAACTACGAACAACCGAGCCCTAATAACACACGATCTAGCATCCAACGATGGGAATGGGGGAAGAACAAAGGAAGTGTTGGAGATATGCCCAAGAGGCAATAATAAAGTGGTTATTATCATATCTTCACACTTATGATAAATGTTTACATACCATGCTATAATTGTATTAAACGGAAACATTAATACTTGTGTGATTTGTAAACATAAAAGAGTCCCTAGTAAAGCCTCTTGTTAAACTAGCTTGTTGGTAAATATATGATCATGGTTTCCTGCATGAACATAGAGATGTTATTAACAACAGGGTCATATCATTAGGAGAATGATGGGATGGACATACTCCTATAGTTAAGCATAGCATAAAGATCAAGTCATTTAATATAGTTCATTTGCTATAAGCTTTCTGATACATAGTAACCTAATTCCTTCGACCATGATAAGTGGTTCATTCGATCGCAAAGTAATCGTAGAAATATGTGGGATCCATATGAATTTCCAGATTCCTCTATTGGTTATTGATCGAAGAAGTGTCTCGGTCATGTCCGCATAATTCACGAACCGTAGGGAGACACACTTAAGGATTCGATGTTGTTGAGTAGTTATGGAATGATGAGTAAGAGACCGAATGTTGTTCGGAGTCCCGGATGGGATCCGGGATATCACGAGGAGATCCGGAATGGTCTGGAGAATAAGATTCATATAAGGAAAGTCCTATTTCGGAGTTCGGGAAAGTTTCCGATGATTTCATCGGAGAGGTTCTAGAAGGGTCTGGAAGGTTCACCGGTCCGAAAGGAGAATGGTCCATGAATGTGTCATGGGTAAGTGGAATGAATAGGATCATGTCCAAGGTCACTTGGTGTTGGCATATGCAAGAGAGAAATAAAGCTCTAAATTGAAAGTCAAATGGGAAGTTTGAAAAAGTCAAACTGGAACAATGGTTTCCTAGTGGGAGAAGAAACAAGTCCTTCTCTAAATCCAACTTGGGTTTGGGTTTGGATTCAAAACCACCCCTCCCAAGGCTGCCCCTCCCTCTCATAAATAGAGGGGGAGGGCTGCCCCAAACAACACAAGTTCCAAGCCCTCTCCACGAGCCGCCAGCGTCGCCGCCGGTTCGTCGTCGCCGCCTTAGCCGCCGCCGACACCTCCTCCTCCTCCCGGATCTCTAAACCCTAGTTTTCAGGGAAACCCTAATCCACCATACTCGCTTCGGCTTAAGGCGAAGCCCTGCGAGATCTCCCCTCTACTTCCGGTACCACGCCGTCGTGCTGCCGGAATCGCGAGGAGAGTACTACAACCTCCGCTGCCTTCTAGAACAAGGGAGAGGAAGGTCTTCATCGAGTACCAAACGTGTGACCGACTGCGGAAGCGCTGCCGAAACGCAGCGCCGGAAGGATCGTCTACGCGATCTTGAGATCGGCAAGTGTACGACTACATCACCCACGAGAATATGCTCTCGTTAACCGCTTTGGAATCTTCGAGGATGAGTTCCTCTATCGACTCGTTGCTACAATCTAGTAGATAGATCTTGGCTTGTTTGTGTGCATGCGGTAGAAATTTTTTGTTTTCCATGCTACGAACCCCTATAGTGGTATCAGAGTCGTTTCTATATGTAGATCTATTGCACGAGTAGAACACAGTGGTCATTGTGGGCGTTGATGCTTTTGTTGTCGATTGCTTCTTGTGTACTTTGTTGTCGATCCACGCTTGACATGCAACTTGTATTGCATAAGTGGCTTTGCGGGTGCCTGTTTCTCCCAACATAGTTAAGATTCAATTTACAACGGGTGATTGGCAATACTAGTATCAATGTTGTGGTTCTTGTTCGTAAGTTAGAACGACACTTATTGAAAGCCCCAAACCACGTAAAACATGCAAAGAAAATTAGAGGCGTCTAAATTTGTTTTGCAGGGGTGTGCTGTGATGTGATATGGCCATGATTGTGATTATATTTGATGTATGCAATGTTCCTTATTGTGAGTTGGCAACCGGCAGGAGCCATATGGTTGTCTTTAAATTCTGTTAAGACCCGCGTGTCTATTCAAAGTAGTTGTAATAGTTGAAGCTGGTGGACTACAACCATGGAGCAGCGTCATTGACCTTGATGCAATGCCGGTGATGATGGAGATCATGTTCGTGCTTGAAGATGGAGATAGGAAGCACAAAGAAGAAAGGCCATATCATATCACATATTATGAATTGCATGTGATGTTAATCCTTTTATGCATCTTGTATTGCTTAGTTCACGACGGTAGCATTATAAGATGATCCCTCAAGCACACAATTTCAAGTTTTAAAGTGTTCATCCTTAGTAAGCACAGTTGCTAAAGCTCGTTGTTTCGAAGCACCACATGATGATCGGGTGTGTTAGATTCTGCGAGTGTATACAACATGAGCAAGCCAGATTTTCTCATGCGGAAGCTAAGGTTTGATCTTGACGAGCCTAGCATGTACAGGCATGGTCTCGGAACACGGATCGCCGAAAGGTAAAGCATGAGTCATATAGTAGATATGATGAACATGTTGATTGTTCGCCATTGAAGCTACATCAACTCTCGTGATGATCGGTTTTGATGTGGTGGATTTGGTTCGTGTGATCACTAAAACAATGTGAGGGATATTGTTTTGAGTGGGAGTTCAACAGCAATATGATTAAAAGTTGAACACTATTTATCATAAATTAAATCAAAGTGAATTTGCATAGTTATTGTAGTCATTGGCATCCGTTTACCACCTTGCGCTTAGTTATAATTGAGATGATAGAACTATAGAATTCTGGTTAGTTACTTTACGAACTAGTATCGTATTGTTTTGAAGTGTTAATCTAAAGTTTAAAAGTCCTATTGCAAACTTTCAGTAAGTCTCGGTTACTCCATGAAGTTTAATAATTGGTATTAAATCGAGAGTGACAATTCCAAGTGTTAGTGTATGAGTATCATGTTTGTCTCCATGATTCTTGATATTCAAAGGATTGTCTTAATATCAAGGTTATCTAGGATCTGAAAGAGTTGTTTCAGAAACCATGATGTGTGGAAGATATTGTGATATTTGAAACAAAGTTTTGGTTGCAACATGATAGAGTATAATATGGCTAAAGTCATGTTCTCATATTTGATGAAAATTTGCAAAAGGTTGGAGACACTAGTTGTCCTAATCCTCCAAAAGGTTTTGGAGAGCAACATTATACTCGCGATTCACCATTACAAGCTAAAAGTAGCTTGATCATGGATAATCCCATGATAAGGGTGAATATTTGATGTAGGTAAAATGTTTACTACACCAAGTGATTACTAAAGAAAAGAATTTGAAAGAACACCAAACATTTGATGATGGTGATCTACTTCAAAGTGCAAGTCCAAAGACATTGGTATTTTACTATACATGCTTTGGACTGTATGTCATATATATGGCTCCACTATTGATGTTGATAGATTCTTTCAAACAGAAAAGGAAATACTGAAAGAGAATCTCATAAGTATATGGCAGAAAAGAAAAGACTAGAATTGTTCAGCTTAAGTATATAGATGATATACATGTTATGGATATATTCTTTGCTTATTAAACAATGTGATTTTTAAGTATTTGATACTGAATTTGTTGGTGTGAATCGTCATACGAAACAACACAATTCATGAACTACAATGACCTAAGTAACTAGCAAAATAATATGTGATGATGTTCATCGAGAACATATAAAGGGTTATTGTGCTGCTTGTTAAACATCAAAGCTTGCCTTCAAGATTTGTTTTATCAGGTATTATGAGAACAAAAGGGTTGTTCAAATGATTGCCATAATCCAGAAAAGATGGATGATTCACAAATCTCGTTGGAGAAATCACATCCATAAAACTAAAGGGTTTCGCGGCATAGTAAATCAAAATTTTCTACGGATGCGAACAGAGGGAAATCCAAGATCTAATCTAGGAGATGCGAACAACGAGAGATATTGGATTAGATCTTCATACCCTTGAAGCTTCGCACAGCGGAACATTCGTCGGAACATGGGTGATGTAGTCGTACTCGCTTCTCCTCCTCGCGATCCGATCCGATCTAGCACCACAAGTGGCGGTGCCTCCGTGAGATGCACACGTGCGGAACCTCGACGTCTCCTCCTTCCTCGTACCAGCAAGTATGGTGGAGAGACGGATTGGATCTACAACGCGACGGCGCGGTGTATATGGTGGAGAATTTCTGCAGCAGGGCTTCGCCTACAAGCAGTCGGGAGGGAGAGAGGAGGGCAGCAGGGCGGCTAGGGTTGGAGGGGAAGGTGTGTGGGGTAGGTGCGCCCCCACCCCTCTTTATATAGAGGGGGCGCAGCCCTAGCCCCTTCTCCAAGCCCAAACCTGCGGCCCCAAAGGATAAGGAGTGGGGGCAAGGAAACCCCCCTTCTAGAAGGTCTATCTCGAGTTTAAACCTCTCTTGGCCGGCTGGGCCCTATGGGGCCTTGTGCCCCTGGCCCAATGCGGACAGGGCACTCCCTCATAGGCCCATGCCCCCTCCCGGAAGGTGTGGCCACGTTGTTCCCCTTCCGGAAGGTTCTAGAAGCTTCCGGTACAATACCGATTAACCCGGAACAATTCCGAACTCCAAAAAACTGCACTGCCTTATATGAATCTTATTCTCCGGACCACTCCGGAACCTCTCGTGATGTCCCGGATCCCATCTGAGACTCCGAACAAAAACTCATAAACCAATTATCCAATCTATCCTAGCGTCGAGACACGTTAAGTGTGTGACCCTGCGGGTTCGAGAATATGCAGACATGATCTTCTATCAATAATCAACAGCGGGGTCTGGAAACCCATATTGACTCCCACACATTCATCGATGATCATATCGGATGAACCGCGATGCCAGGATTCAATCAATCCCATATATATATTCCCTTCGTCTCGCGATATTTTACTTGCCCGAGATTCGATCGTCGGTACCGTCATACCTAGTTCAATCTCGTTCACAGCAAGTACTTTACTCGTTCCGTAATCCGATATCACTTTGTGATTAACTCCTTAACCACATGCTTGCAAGCGGTGTTGATATCGATTACCGAGTGGGCCCGAAGTATATCTCTCCGACTTGGGAGGGACAAATCCCATCTCGATACATACAACCCAACAGATACTTTCCGATCACCTGAGAGACACCTTTATGATCACCCTCTCATAGGATGACGTTTGATGACCTCAAAGCTTTCTTCCGATACCAGGGAGTTGTATTATCTCATGGTCTAAGGAATACAATATTTGACATAAGAAAATCTTCGCAAAGACGAACACGATGACACGGTCTAATTGCTTCGCTTAGTTTGGGTCTGTCCATCATATCATTCTCCCAATGATGTGATCTCATTATTAATTGACAACTCATGTCCATGGTTAGGAAACCTTAACCATCATTAATCAATGAGCTAGTCCATAGAGGCGTACTAGGGACACGGTGTTGTTCACAAACCACACAAGTATTAAAGTTTCCGCTTAATACAATTCTAGCATGGAATATAAACATTATCATGAACAAGAATTATAATAATAACATCTTTATTATTGCCTCTAGGGCATAATTCCAACAGTCTCCCACTTGCACTAGATTCAATAGTCTAGTTTACATTTGGCAACAATCTCACACCCATGGCACTGAGCTGCTGATCATGTTTTACACGTGGAAGATGTTTAGTCAATGGATCTGCGACATTCAGATCTGTATGTACTTTGCTAATCTTCAGATCTCCATCTGCTATATAATCTCGGATTATATGAAACTTGCGGTTGATATGCTTGGTCTTTGGATGATATCTTGGTTCTTTAGCGAGTGCTATGGCGCCAGTGTTGTCACACAATATCTCCAGTGGGTCCAATGCACTTGGAACCACTCCAAGCTCAGTGATGAAGTTTCTGATCCAAACTCCTTCACTTGACGCTTCTGCAGCAGCCATGTATTCCTCTTCTACTGTAGATCCCGTGATCACGCTTTGCTTGCAGCTTCTCCAGCTCACAGCTCCTCCATTCAAAATATACACGTATCCTGTCTAAGATTTAGAATCATCCTTGTCGGTGTCAAAACTAGCATCGACGTAACCTTTTACGACGAGCTGTTCATCACCCCCATAGACTAAGAACATTTCTTTAGTCCTATTTAGGTACTTTAGGATGTTCTTCACGGATGTCCAGTGTTCCACTCCTGGATCACTTTGATACCTGCTCGTCAAACTAAGAGCATTGGACACATCCGGTCTAGTACACAGCATGGCATACATGATAGAACCTATGGCCGAGGCATAAGGCACTTTGCTCATAGCTTCCCTATCATTTACCGTAGCTGGACACTGAGCCTTGCTCAAAATCTTACCTGACAACATAGGCACTGAACCTTTCTTTGCCTAATCCATTCTGAACCTTTTCAGAACTTTGTCTAGGTATGTACTCTGGCTTAAAGCTATCAGGCGTCTTTGTCTATCTCTATAGATTTTGATGCCCAATATATAAGCAGCTTCACCTAGGTCTTTCATTAAAAACACTTGTTCAAATAACTCTTCACATCGTTAAGCATGTTGATGTCATTTCCGATAATTAATATGTCATCCACATATAGTACCAGAAACGTCACCGAGCTCCCACTCACTTTCTTGTAGATACAAGCTTCGTAGCAATTTGGAACAAATCCAAAGCTCTTGATCACTTGATCAAAACGAAGGTTCCAACTCCGAGATGCTTGCTTCAGTCCATAAATGGAACGCTGAAGTTTGCATACTTTATCAGCATCCTTAGGATCAACAAAACCTTCGGGTTGCATCATATACAACTCTTCATCAATGTTGCCATTGAGGAACGCAGTCTTGACATCCATCTGCCGTATTTCATAATCATGAAACGCAGCAATTGCTAATAAAATCCGAATGGACTTAAACATCGCTACGGGAGAGAAAGTCTCATCATAGTCAACACCTTGAACTTGTCGAAAACCTTTCGCGACAAGCCGTGCTTTATAGACGGTAACATTACCATTCGCATCCGTTTTCTTCTTGAAAATCCATTTGCACTCAACGGCCTTTCGGTCGCTAGGAGGGTCCACCAAAGTCCATACTTGGTTTTCGCTCATGGATCCCAATTCGGATTTCATGGCTTCTAGCCATTTCTCAGAGTCTGGGCTCATCATTGCTTCCTCATAGTTCGTAGGTTCGCTGTCTTCTACTAACAAGACAGTCAAGACAGGGTTGCCGTACCACTCAGGAGGGGCACGCGACCTTGTCGACCTGCGACGTTCAGTAGCAGCATCGTCCGAAGCTTCATGATCCTTGTCATTAGCTTCCTCTATTGTTGGTGCAGGCGGCACTGGAACAATTTCAGGTGCTACGCTACTCTCCAATTCAAGAGAAGGTTCAATAACCTCGTCTAGCTCTACTTTCCTCCCACTCACTTCTTTTGAGAGAAACTCCTTCTCAAGAAAGGAACCGTTCTTTGCGACAAACACTTTGCCTTCGGTTCTGTGATAGAAGGTATACCCAATAGTTTCCTTAGGGTATCCTATGAAGACGCATTTCTCCGCTTTGGGTTCGAGCTTGTCAGGCATCAACTTCTTGACGTAAGCTTCGCATCCCCAAACTTTAAGAAACGACAACTTAGGTTTAGCACCAAACCACAATTCATACGGTGTCGTCTCAACGGATTTAGATGGTTCCCTATTTAAAGTGAATGCAGCGGTTTCTAATGCATAACCCCAAAATGATAACGGCAAATCAGTAAGAGACATCATTGATCGGACCATATCTAATAAGGTTCGATTCCGGCGTTCAGACACACCATTGCGCTGTGGTGTTCCGGGTGGCGTGAGTTGCGAAACAATTTCGCTTGCTTTAAGATGCGTGAGAAAATCATAACTCAAATATTCGCCCCCACGATCGGATCGTAGAAACTTAATCTTTCTGTTACGATGGTTCTCCACTTCATTCTGAAATTCCTTGAACTTTTCAAATGTTTCAGATTTATGTTTCATTAAATAGATATACCCATATCTACTTAAGTCATCGGTAAAAGTGAGAAAATAGCGATATCCACCGCGCGTCGAAACACTCATCGGTCCGCATACATCGGTATGTATGATTTCCAACAAGTCCGTTGCTCGCTCCATCATACCGGAGAACGCGGTTTTGATCATCTTGCCCATGAGGCATGGTTCGCATGTGTCAAATGATTCAAAATCAAGAGACTCCAAAAGTCCATCAGAATGGAGTTTCTTCATGCGCTTTACTCTAATATGACCTAGACGACAGTGCCACAAATAAGTAGTATTATCACTATCTACTTTGCATCTCTTAGCCTCAATGTTATGGATGTGTGTTTCATCCCTTTCGAGATTTAGAAGAAATAAACCATTCACAATAGGTGCATGACCATAAAAGATGTTACTCATATAAATAGAACAACCATTATTCTCCGATTTAAATGAATAACCGTCTTGCAATAAACAAGATCCAGAAATAATGTTCATGGTCAACACAGGCACATAATAACACTTATTAAGGTTTAAAACTAATCCCGGAGGTAAAACTAAGGAGAGCGTGCCGACGGCCATCACATCAACTCTTGATTCGTTGCCAACGCGCATCGTCACCTCATCCCTCGCAAGCCGCCGTCTATTCCGTAGCTCCTGTTTCGAGTTACAAATATTAGCAACTGAACCGGTATCAAATACCCAGGCACTACAACGAGGGCTAGTAAGGAAAACATCAATAACATGTATATCAAATATACCTTTGATGGTTCCAGCCTTCTTGTCCGCAAAGTACTTCGGACAGTTGCGCTTCCAGTGACCCTTGTCCTTGCAATAGAAGCACTCAGTGTCCGGTTTAGGACCAGACTTGAGCTTCTTCTCAGCAGGGGCAACACGCTTGCCGCCGCCTTTCTTGAAGGGCTTCCTTGCACCCTTACCTTTCTTGAAGGTGGGGGGCTTGTTGACCATCAACACATGATTATTATTTTTGATGTTCACCTCTGCTACTTTCATCTTAGCAAAGAGCTCAGTGATCATATCAGTGGAACCAATCTGATTGTGATCAACTACAAAACTTTTGTAGCTAGGAGTGTCAATCTTGAGCTCCTCTGGAATCTTGCAGTCCAGTTGCTCAAGGCGTTGAGTGTAGCCCGTCATCTCAATGGCGTGCTCACTAACGGAACTCCCTTCCTCCATCCTGTAGTTAAAGAATTTCTTAGAGATTTCATATCTCTCAGAACGGGCTTGAGTCTGAAACATGTTTTTCAGCTCCTCGAGAATCTCAAAGGGCCCGGCGAACTCCTCAAAACGATTTTGAAGATCTGATTCCATAGCATACAACATGGCGATCTTAATCAAATCATAATCATCCTTGCGCGAGTGATAAACAGCTTTTTCATCAGCCGGCGCATCTATTGCAGGGGCGTCACCTAGCGCTTTCTCAAGGACATAGTCCTTTTGTCCGCCAGCGAGAATGATTCTCAGAATGCGGAACCATTTGGTGAAGTTAGACCCATTGTTTCTAATCTTTTCTATCTCAGCAAAAACGTTGAAGTTGAAGTTGGACTTGGCCATGTGATCTACAGTATTTGCAAGTACAATTTAGACTATGTTCATGATAAATAGTTCAACTTAATCAAATTACTAGATGAACTCCCACTAAATTCAACATCCCTCAAGTTGTTTAGTGAACACGATCCAAATTCACCACACCTAATCCGATCATCACGAGAAGAGATGTGGTTTCAATGGTGGACAACGAAGTGTCGATCATATCATTCATATGACTCATGCTTAACCTTTCGGTTCATGTGTTCCGAGGTCATGTCTGTACATGCTAGGCTCGTCAAGTTAGACCCAAGTATTTCCGCGTGTGCAAAACTGTCTTGCACCCGTTGTATGTGAGCGTAGAGTCTATAGCACCCGATCATCATGTGATGCTTGGACACGACGAACTTTCGCAACGGTGCATACATGGGGAGAACACAGTTTTTATCTTGATCTTTAAGTGAGGAATCATCTTATAATGCTACCGTCGCGATCTAAGCATAATAAGATACATAAAAGGATAAACATCACATGCATATAACTTTATGTGACATGGTATAGCCAATCTTCGCGCAATAATCTCCATCTTGTGTGTGCCGGCATGATCTCCATCACTCCACCATGATTGCCTCCACCACTAATAGCAACTACAACTATTGCTAACTACTTAGCGATAAAGTGAAACTATTACATGGCGCATAAGAAGTTTACACATAGGTCATACACAATTATAAAGACAACCATATGGCTCCTGTCGGTTGTGTACTCATCGACATGCAAGTCGTTTAAACATTACAAAACATGATCATCGCATACATTATACACATCAAATCTTGGGCCATACCATATGACAGAAAACACTCCCTGCAAAAACAAGTTAGACGCCTCTACTTTGTTGTTGCATGTTTTACGTGGCTTATGGGAGTAGATGCTAAGAACGATTCTTACCTACGGAAAGCCACAACGGTGATATTATGGTTGCCAAACTCCGGTGTAGATCTCATGACAACTATAGTGAGAGAAACTGACATCCACCAGCTGCATGTGTGGAACAAGCCACACGTCAAGTGCGGAGCCGGTCTCGCGAACGACGTCGCGTAAGGTTGGCCTGGACCGCTTCAATCTCACTATCCCGCGTCATAAGAAGAACACAAACAAGAGGCTTGTAACAGAAAACATCAACGCCGGTAACAACCATGTTGCGTTCTACTCGTGAAACACATCTACGCATAGATCTAGCTTTGATACCACTGAAGGGTTTCGCGGCATAGTAAATCAAAATTTTCTACGGATGCGAACAGAGGGAAAGACAAGATCTAATCTAGGAGATGCAAACAACGAGAGAGATTGGATTAGATCTTCATACCCTTGAAGATTCGCACAGCGGAACGTTCGTCGGAACGTGGGTGATGTAGTCGTACTCGCTTCTCCTCCTCGCGATCCGATCCGATCTAGCACCACAAGTGGCGGTGCCTCCGTGAGATGCACACGTGCAGCACCTCAACGTCTCCTCCTTCCTCGGACCAGCAAGTATGGTGGAGAGACGGATTGGATCTACAACGCGACGGCGCGGTGTATATGGTGGAGAATTTCTGCAGCAGGGCTTCGCCTACAAGCAGTCGGGAGGGAGAGAGGAGGGCAGCAGGGCGGCTAGGGTTGGAGGGGAAGGTGTGTGGGGTAGGTGCGCCCCCACCCCTCTTTATATAGAGGGGGGAGCAGCCCTAGCCCCTTCTCCAAGCCCAAACCTGCGGCCCCAAAGGATAAGGAGTGGGGGGCAAGGAAACCCCCCCTTCTAGAAGGTCTATCTCGAGTTTAAACCTCTCTTGGCCGGCTGGGCCCTATGGGGCCTTGTGCCCCTGGCCCAATGCATCCAGGGCACTCCCTCATAGGCCCATGCCCCCTCCCGGAAGGTGTGGCCACGTTGGTCCCCTTCCATAAGGTTCTAGAAGCTTCCGGTACAATACCGATTAACCCGGAACAATTCCGAACTCCAAAAACTGCACTGCCTTATATGAATCTTATTCTCCGGACCACTCCGGAACCTCTCCTGATGTCCCGGATCCCATCCGAGACTTCGAACAAAAACTCATAAACCAATTATCCAATCTATCCTAGCGTCGAGACACGTTAAGTGTGTGACCCTGCGGGTTCGAGAATATGCAGACATGATCTTCTATCAATAATCAACAGCGGGGTCTGGAAACCCATATTGACTCCCACACATTCATCGATGATCATATCGGATGAACCACGATGCCAGGATTCAATCAATCCCATATATATATTCCCTTCGTCTCGCGATATTTTACTTGCCCGAGATTCGATCGTCGGTACCGTCATACCTAGTTCAATCTCGTTCACAGCAAGTACTTTACTCGTTCCGTAATCCGATATCACTTTGTGATTAACTCCTTAACCACATGCTTGCAAGCGGTGTTGATATCGATTACCGAGTGGGCCCGAAGTATATCTCTCCGACTTGGGAGGGACAAATCCCATCTCGATACATACAACTCAACAGATACTTTCCGATCACCTGAGAGACACCTTTATGATCACCCTCTCATAGGATGACGTTTGATGACCTCAAAGCTTTCTTCCGATACCAGGGAGTTGTATTATCTCATGGTCTAAGGAATACAATATTTGACATAAGAAAAGCTTCGCAAAGACGAAAACGATGACACGATCTAATTGCTTCGCTTAGTTTCGGTCTATCCATCATATCATTCTCCCAATGATGTGATCTCATTATTAATTGACAACTCATGTCCATGGTTAGGAAACCTTAACCATCATTAATCAATGAGCTAGTCCATAGAGGCGTACTAGGGACACGGTGTTGTTCACAAACCACACAAGTATTAAAGTTTCCGCTTAATACAATTCTAGCATGGAATATAAACATTATCATGAACAAGAATAATAATAATAACATCTTTATTATTGCCTCTAGGGCATAATTCCAACAAAAACTAGTGCTAAGTATGTCGAAAGACAAATTGATTGAAAGATCACTTGGGAAGTGACATCTCCGTTTAAATTATATTGGAAAGAAAACATGAAGAAACTCCATGTGGATGGAATTTTGGAGTCCTTTTGATATTTGATCAAATGACGCTTCTTAAACTTTCCTAAGAGATAATTAAAACTTTGTTCATAGGCCAAAAGGGAACGAATGACTAGCTTATTGGAACTTGTACATATTGTTGTATGAAATCCATTATGTGTAGTCAAGAGCGATGGATTTCAACTTCATATGCTTTCTCCAAAAATTTGAGTGAATATATGAATATTTACTTAATAAGGATGAAGTATGAAACATTTGAAAAGTTTAAAGACTTTCAAGATGAAGTGCAAAATCATTGTAACAAGAATATAAATAGTTTATGATAAGATCATAAAGGAAGATATTTGAGTTACAAGTTTAGCATAATACCTAAGATTTAAGGAATCGTTCCGTGGATTTGCATTTCCGAAACACCATAAGAGTATGGAGCGTTCGAGATATGTAATTAAACCTTGTTTGACATGGTAAGATCAAAGGTGTAATTCATAAAACTGCCATTTTATTTTAAAGATTAAAAGCTTGAGAGACTATCGTTTTTCCACTGAAAAGAGATTCATCATAATCCGTTGAAATGACACCATATAAAGTTATGGTTTGGGATAAAACCCAAGTAGTCCTTTCTTAAACATTTTTATGCTATGCATAAGAAAGATGTTTGCAACCAAAGTCAGATGAACATGTCTTTGTATGTTATTTCAAATAACTGTTCCTCCATAACATCGGAGACAAAAGTGTTTGTCGCTTAGAACGTCAAGTTTCTTTGAGAAGGAATTTTCCGTGAAAAGTTAAGTGGGAGGACAATAGAACTTTGATGAGGTTAAAAGAACCTTAGCTATATGTGCAAGGTTGCGCAGCGCCGAAAAGTGTTCCGGAGGCAGCAACAACGCTCATGGCTCACGTGCCTCAAAGGTTGTGGTCACGGAGATCTGAGTTCCTATTGAAACAAGTAGGTCGGGTAAACAATCAAATACCAAGATTTGAGAGTTAAATCATTATTTGACAATAATGATCCGACTACATGCAAAGAAGCGATGATAAGCCCTGACTCCGTCATATGGCTTGAAGCCATAAAATCCGTGATAGTTCCATATACGAGAGATCAAGCTTTGAACTTGAAAGACCCTCTGGAAAGGTACAAGACCTTATAGTCGTATTTGGATTTATAAAGAAATAGACATGGATGTTTCACATCTATGAAATAGTCGACATGTTGGGAAAAAGTTCACAACAATGTTCAAAGGTTGACTATGACAAGATCTGATCTTTCATAGCGATATTTAGTCTAGACGGATTAATGTAGCAACCACGACATATAATTTGTGTTATGTGGTAGTTGAATAAACAAAACAAGTTCTTCTAATAGAATTGTTACCTAGGACATGTGCATAACACGGTCCATAGGGTTTTGTTAATTCAAAGGATGCTTAAAGCATATGCAAACTTCAATGGTTGAAGTGAGCATCGCGGAGTTGGAATCTTCACTATGATGAAACTTTTAAAAGAGTTTAATTTCATCGGAGACAATGAAGATGCTTGCATTTGCAAGAAATTAAGTGGGAGCGCTAAGACATGTTTCTAATACATTATGTGGAAGACACATTGTTGATTGGAAATAATGTATCTTTTATTAACACAGGATAAGAATTTCATCTCGATGAAAGGCTTAGGCAGAACCCGAATATTTGGCATCAATGTCTATATGGATAAATTGTGACGCCAATATGGTTGTTGATGGGGATACGCCTACTGGGGTATACTCAGCAGGACGTTTCCGACTAGCCCGAGGGCTGGCGAGTGGGCCTGCAGAACAGCGAGTGGATCAAGGCCCAGCAAGGTACCAAGCGACTGGAAGCTGAAGGCCCAGGCGAGTAGATAGGCCCAGTCGGACTAGGTTAAACGATTACCGAAGCTGCAACCAAATCGGTTGAGATATGTAAACCCTAGGGGAGGTGAGCCTATATAAACCTCCCTATGGGGTGAGTAGAGACACGTTCCCTCATACACCCAAGCGACTCGCCGCCTAGTCGCCGAGCTCGCCCATTGTAAACACCTCCATAATACAATCTAGCAGGAGTAGGTCTTTACCCTCCGGGGGGCCGAACCTGGGTAAAACCCTGTGTCTTTGCCCTCATCTCGCACCGCAGATGGCTGGCCGCCCTTGCCCCTCGTTCTACTACTCGCTGCCGATTGCAGCATCTGCCGTGACCATTCCCACGACAGTGGCGCCCACCGTGGGGCCTGGCCGGTCTGGCCGGTGTTCTGCGGCGAGATCCAATCTGCCCATCAACGAGACGGTCGCCACCGGCCGCATGATAGCGATCGGCGAGATGCACCAGATCTTACCGAGTAGCTACGTCCCGGCGGCGCGACCCGTCACGCACAGCGTAATCCTGCCAATCGGCACGATCAGCCTCTTCGTCGGCCTCACCGACGTCATCGTCTCGGAGGACTCGGCTCGCATCCGCGAGTCGCCACCACGCGATCGGCTCTCCGAGAGCCAGGTTCGCACGATCCACCGCCTCGCCTCCGAGTACAACTCGGCCCACAGCAACGT
Source organism: Avena atlantica (assembly GCA_910589765.1). Classification (NCBI taxonomy): domain Eukaryota; kingdom Viridiplantae; phylum Streptophyta; class Magnoliopsida; order Poales; family Poaceae; genus Avena; species Avena atlantica. The sequence continues at coordinate 326,553,440 of OU342733.1, forward strand.
GGCCGGGAACTCAGCGACCGCAGAAGATGCGGCCCTCACCGATGACGCCGACTCAGCGACCCCGGCGTCACTCGCCGGATCCATCACCGCGGCCTCATCCGCGGGCTCCATCGCCCAGGTCTCCAACGCGGGAGACTTCGAGGACCCCTCCATCCTCGGGATCTTCGAATTCGACTCCGGGTCGGAGAACTCCGCCGACCTCCGCGATGGTGCCAGTCGCCACGCCGCGGCTTACATGGCCACCGGCACCGATCCACCGGAGGATCCTTTCTCCACCCCAATCCCTCCTAACGCCACGGCAACGGAGGTCGAGGAACTCCGCTTGAAACTGGCGGAGGCGGTACGCAAAGAGCAGGCCGAGCGCGAAAAATTTCGCCTCGAGCAGGTGACGGCGCAGGAGCTGTCACGCTACCACCAACAGCGGATCAGGTCATGCTTGAACCCCACCGTTCAAGGGCGTGCCCTGAACTTCGACGACGAAAACGACCCGGCCCGCATAGCCGAGCGCGCGATCTGCGAGAACGCGCCACCAGGAGGAAGCGCCCGGCCCCCGCTAGGATCAACGGCGATGGGTGCCCCACCACCACCCAACCGCACCCCTCCCAGGGACCAACCGCGGATAGTTGTCTCCTCACGGGAGCGAGACGCAAACGGCCTCCCACTGTTCTCCACCCTAATGGACAACCTCGTGGCAGGCCGAGCAGCAGCCGATAGCATCACGGCCACTGGCGACGGCGCCTTACAGATCCAGTACGTCAAGGCCCTGCTTGCGAAGGCCGTGGAGCAGCAAAAAGCGGGCGCCGATTCGCAAGGTCGAGTATACTCGCGTTCCTCGGGAAGCAGAGCGGCCTCAAGCGGCCGCCCAGCGGCAAACACCCTCAATTGCCCGCCACCAGAGCCACTGCAGCTCCAACACCGACCCGCGAACGCGGCACTCTCCACCAATGACCCCAGGCCGGCGACCAATTTCGTCGCCGCTAATGGACAACCCATCGACGCCCGCACTCACATCATCAACAACCAAAACTGGCGCGCACGCCAGCCCGACGACTTGCGGCACACCCTAACTAATCGCCGCGATGGCGAGCCTATGGGGTCGCTCAGTCGACTTGGCCCTAAGTGCTTCGGACCAATGATCCGAGGCGAGAAGTACCCGCCAAACTTCAAGGCGCCAAAGGAGATAGAAAAATACGACTCCTCGTACGACCCCGCAGTCTGGCTCGACACATACCTCATGGCAATGGGGATCGCAGGTCACACTGACCTACTCGCCACCCGTTACCTCCCACTGATGATGGAGGGGCCGTGCAGGCAGTGGATCAACACGCTCCCCCAGGACAGTATCGACTCCTGGGAGGAAATGCGCGACGCCTTCGTCAGGCACTTCGAGTGCTCCTACACCCGCGCCACCACCATCGAGGACCTGGAACGATGCGTCCAGGGACCCCGCGAGTCGACCCGCAACTGGGTCCAACGGTGGCAAGAGCTCTGGTACAACGCGGTCGGCATCCACCCGGACACCGCGATCCATTGCTTCAAGACCTCGTGCCGCTACGAGCCTCTAGTCGCCAAGCTCAAGCGACACTCCCGCACACTCGACAACATCCCCGACCTCCTCGAGATCGCCAAACGGTACGCCGAGGAGGATCCAAACCAGGAAACCGACGACGAGTCAGGAGGGCAACGCCGCACGGGCGGCAACGACAGCGGACGCCGAACCGACCTACGCTACAGCGGCACCCGCCTCACTGGCAAGTGCCGCAATGACGGGCGATTCGACTTCGTCGCCAACGCTGGGCACGCACAGCGCGAGCCCAAGAGCTACCGCCGCGACGGAGGGCAACGGCGCGATGGCGGCAATTACAAGAACAAGCCAAGGTTCGATCCTGCGGCCCTCCTTAACCAACCATGTGCCTTCCACAGCAGGGAAGGGAAGCCCGCAACGCACACCACCGCCGACTGCCACAGCCTCAAGGAAATCGAGAAGGCACGGCACGCGCGGGAGGACACCGACAACGACCCGCCAAATGGCGGAAAATTCGGCAAAGTAGCCGGCTCGCTCCACACCTTCACAGGCTTCAACACGAAGCGCGAGAAGAAGGTCATCGCCCGTGCTGTCGCCGTCAATGCGGTGGCCCAAATAGACGTCCCCCAGTTCCTGAACTGGTCGGAACAGCCCATCACCTGGAGCCGGCAAGACCACTCGCCACGCATCGAGTACCCAGGACGAGTCGCCCTGGTGGTCAAGCCCAAGGTTGGCGACTACTGGCTCCCCAAGACACTAATGGACGGCGGCAGCTCCATCAACATCCTCTACCTCGACACCTTCAGGCGGCTGCGGCTCCCGCAGTCGATGATCGAGACAACCCACACCATGTTCCACGGCATCGTCCCCGGTCGGAAGGCGTATCCGATCGGCAAAGTCACGCTGCCAGTCACTTTCGGTAGTCCGGCAAACTTCCGCACCGAGCGGATCGTCTTCGACAGCCCTTATCACTGCGTCCTGGGGCGCCAGGCGTTTGCTAAATTCATGGCAGCACCCCACTACGCGTACAACGCGATGAAGCTCCCCGGGCCGTGCGGCGTCATCACCATCAACGGCGACCCCGACATGGCCGCCGAATGCGAGGCCAAAGGAGCCGAACTCGCCGACGCCGTCATCGCGGCAGAAACTAATCACGCCGACGAGCTCGCCAAATACGCGAGCGGGGTCAACAGTGACGACCCCACAATACTCAAGAAGCCCAACTCAGAGGGCGCAAACACCTCAACCTTTGAGGCCACGACGCACACCCGCACCGTCGAGCTGGTCCCAGGCGACCCCAGCCAGACGGTGACGATCGGGACAGGCATGAGCCCAGCATAGGAAGGCGCGCTCATCGAGTTCCTTCGTGAGAATAGGGACATCTTCGCATGGAAACCCTCCGACATGCCTGGTGTCCCTAGGGAGCTCGCTGAGCACAAACTAAACGCCGACCCCAAAGTGCGACCTGTCAAGCAGTCGCTACGGCCCTTCAATGAAGAACGCCGTCGAGCAATCGCCGAGGAAGTGCAGCACCTACTCGCTGCCGGCTTCATCCGGCCAATCAAATACTCCAAGTGGCTGGCAAACCCATTCCTGGTCGAGAAGAAAAACGGGACCTGGAGAATGTTTATCGACTACACAAACCTGAACAGCGCCTGCCCAAAGGAGCAGTTCGTCCTCCCGCGGATCGATCAGATAATCGATTCAACCGCGGGTTCGGAGTCGCTATGTTTCCTCGACGCCTACTCCGGGTACAACCAGATCAAAATGGCTGTCGAAGATGAGGAGAAGACGGCGTTCATCACGCCATTCGGAGCCTTCTGCTACACCGCCATGACCTTCGGCCTCAAGAACGCCGGGGCAACCTACCAGCGGTGCATGCAAGAATGCCTCGCGAACCAAATTGGCCGCAACATCCACGTCTACATCGACGACGTGGTCGTGAAATCCGCTCGCCAAGGCGACCTACTCGCCGACCTGGCGGAGACCTTCGCCAACCTGCGAAGGTACAAGATAAAGCTCAACCCAGGCAAGTGCACCTTCGGTGTACCCGCCGGACAACTACTGGGGTACGTCGTCTCCAAACGAGGGATCGAGGCGAACCCAATAAAGATCGACACGATCGCCCGGCTCGGCAAACCCGAGTGCCTGCGTGACGTCCAGAAGCTGGCCGGGCGAGTAGCGGCTCTCAGTCGCTTCATCCCCCGCCTGGGCGAAAAGGCGATGCCCCTATACCGCCTGATGCTCAAGAACCCCACCTTCCAGTGGGACAAGGAGGCGGACAACGCGCTCCGCGACCTCAAAAAAGTGCTACTCGCCGCACCACTACTCGCCGCCCCCGCCGACAAAGAACCTATGCTGGTTTACGTCGCGGCGTCCGAGCGCGTCGTCAGCGCTGTGATGGTCGTCGAACGACCAGAGGAAGGAAAGGAGCGACCGGTTCAGCGGCCGGTGTACTACATCAGCGAGGTCCTCACCGAGTCGCGCCAGCGGTACCCACAGTACCAAAAGCTAGTATACGCGGTCTTCAGGGCTCAGCGGCGCCTGCCGCACTACTTCCAGGAGCACCCGGTCACGGTCGTCTCCTCAGCGCCCCTGCAAGACATCATCCGCAACCGCAAGGCGACCGGACGGGTCGCCAAGTGGGCCGTCGAGATCGGCGTCCACAACATTAAATACGAGCCACGAAGGGCAATTAAGTCGCAGGCACTGGCAGACTTCATCGCCGACTGGGAGGAGGCCCAGCAGCCAGAGAAGCTGCCGTACCTCCATTACTGGAGCTTGCACTTCGACGGATCCAAGAACGCGGACGGTGCAGGAGCGGGGATAGTGTTGACTTCACCAAAGGGCGACAAGCTCCGCTACATCCTCCGCCTCGAATTCACGCCCTGCACCAACAACATGGCTGAATACGAGGCCCTACTCCACGCATGCGAGCCGCCAAGGAGATGAACGTCAATCGCCTTCGATGCTACGGAGATTCCGACCTCGTCGCGGGGCAAGTCGCCGGCACCTGCGACGCCATCTCCCCTACCATGGCGGCATACCGCCAAGAGGTGGACAAGTTGGGCGGCCACTTCACCGGCTACTCTGTCGAGTGGATTGACAGGCGGAAAAACGAGGAGGCCGACGCCCTCTCTCGCATCGGGTCGGCTCGACTCGCACCACCCGCCGGCGTGTTCCTCGACACAATCTCCAAACCATCAATCTCTCCCCCGAGGGAGATCGACATCGGAGTCCCACTCCAACCAGAGGCAGCCTTGGTCGCACTCATCACCGATCCAGACGACTGGACCAAGCCCTACATCGCCTACCTGGAAACCGGCATCCTGCCAGCAGACGAGACAAACGCTCGAATGATCGCTAGCCGATGCAAGTCTTACACCATCATCGACGGCGAGCTACACAAGCGCAGCGTCACCGGCGTGTTCCAATGTTGCGTCCAACCGGCTGAAGGACAGAAAATCCTCCACGACATTCACTCAGGCGACTGCGGCCACCACGCCGCCGCTCGCTCCCTGGTCGCCAAGGCTATGCGACACGGCTTCTACTGGCCCACCGCACACGCCGACGCTGTCGACATCGTCCAGCGATGCGCCGGGTGCCAGAAGTACGCCAATCAGACGCGCGTACCGAGCTCGGCGCTCAAAACGATCCCCATCACTTGGCCATTCGCCGTATGGGGCATGGACATGGTAGGCCCCTTCAAGAAAGCCCCCTCCGGCTACACCCACCTGCTAGTCGCCGTCGACAAATTCACCAAGTGGGTGGAGGCCAAGCCAGTCCGGAAATGCGACGGGAAGACCGCCACTAAATTCCTACGCGAGCTCATATATCGCTACGGGTTACCAAACAGTATCATCACGGACAACGGCACAAACTTCGCCAAGGGAGCAATGGCCGAATTTTGCGAAGAGCACCACATCCGGCTCGATCTCGCGTCAGTCGCCCACCCGAAATCCAACGGCCAGGCGGAACGAGCCAACCAAAGCATCCTCCACGGCCTGAAGCCGCGACTCCAAGTACCACTCGAGCGCACCGCTGGATGCTGGGTCGAAGAGCTGCCCTCCGTCATCTGGGGAATCCGCACCTCGGTTAACAGATCGACGGGATTCACTCCCTTCTTCATGGTCTACGGCGCCGAAGCAGTCATGCCCACCGACCTCGAACACGACTCGCCGCGGGTCTTCCACTATACGGAGGCCGCAAACGAGCTGGCCCGCCAAGATGGGCTCGACCAGCTCGACGAAGCACGCGACCTCGCTCGATCGCGCACCGCCATTTACCAGCAAGGACTCCGCCGCTACCACAGCAGACGGGTGAAGACCCGCACCTTCCAGGAAGGCGACCTGGTGTTACGCCTCATCCAGGACAGGAAGGGCATGCACAAGCTCTCCCCTCCGTGGGAAGGCCCGTTCGCTATCGGGCGCGTACTCGGCAACGACGCCTACTACCTCATCGACGTTCGCGGGGACGGCAAGCTCGACGTCAAGCGACCATGGAATGTAAACCTCCTCCGGAAGTTCTACTCCTAGAACCCCACACATGTACTCTCCAGTCGCTATGAAATAAAAGAAACGGTTACCGCAAATTGCGCCTACTCTCCATGACTTGTGCCACTCGCACTCGTAACAACAGCGGTACGCTAAAATGCAGAAGTCAACCTTTGGTACAGCGATCGGCACGGCTAAGTAGTGAGGTGTAAGAGCACTGAATCACTTCAGGTCTTGCATCGTCCACGAAAAACGCCAACCCGGAGCCCCATTGGAGTCGCCTAGCTCGACTGGTTTTACGAACCAAGACAACTGCCCTCGCTTCTCACAGCGACCTTGGCCCCCTGCATCCTCGGCATAGCGACTCGAACGGCTAAGTACCATGCTCGGGGACTGAATACCAGTTCGTCTCGATCGGTCAGGGAAAACGCCAAGTAAGAGAGCATGTCCAGGACTCACCACGCGACTGACCCCACGGGCCAGGCAGGGGTGACGCGCTCACACCAACGCGCTGAGTCCTCAACCACCCTCGAGTCGCGCCTAGAACTACCAAGTACCACGCTCGGGGACTCGGCCACCCGACCCCGTTCGCGCACGGGAAAACGGTAAAGTACAGAGCACTCAAGGGAGTCGCCTAGCGACTGGCTCTCCGAGCTCGGGCGAGTCGACTAAACTAACAAAACACATGATAACAACAAACATCATATACGAGGTGAACCCCATAAAAGGGCGGACGCGCTCGGGGACTCGTCCAAAATCAATCCAAAGCACAAAAACAAATAGCAAAATAAACACGACGTCCCATTCAATCGCATATTTCATTGTCTTATATTACAAAATATGCCCGCGTGGCAGAACTGCTGCTAACACATCCAGGCAAACTACCCTATTCTGCAGGCTTCGATGACGACTCGCCAGAATCCCGGCGCCTACGGATGAACGCGGTGTACGGGTTTGATGGATACGTCGTCAGCTCACCCGCCATCGCCGCGCGAAAAGGCTGCTCGACCTTGAAGTCACGATGCGGCGGCTCGGGGTCGTTCGGCGCGACGACCGTTTCCTGGTAGGGAAGGAGGTCGCCCATCGCCCAGACACGCTCCGAGTACGCGGCGGCACGCTCTTGCAACTTGAGAACCTCGGACAGGTCCACCGCGCCAGTCGACGAGGGATACCCACTCGTCACATCGTCGAGGTCGAAATCCTCAGGGAAGTGGGCGAGTCCAAGGCTCAGTGCTGTCGACGCTCCACGCCGAAACGCCGACCGCGTCATGAACTCAACGACCGCGGGCGCCTTCTCCAAATACTCCCACACCTCAACAAGGTCGCTGGGAATAACCTCCATGGGCGACATTTCTTGAAGGTAGGCGCGGATGCACGTCGCCGACAGCGTAGCCGAGTCGACGAGCAGGCTTACGCACTGCCTCGCGTCGAGCGAGCTCGCTTCTTCTTGGCTACCAATAACGCGGCCTGCGAGAAGGAGACAATGATGAGCGCGATGGACACCACAAAAACCCCAACTAACGGAAAGGGAAGATGCACTCACCAAGCAACGGGCGGGCGAGTCCCGTGATGAAGCACTGAAGCGACGTGTGGTTGTCCTGAAGCCCAGCAATAAGGACTTCCGACACCTTGCGATCCTCCTCCGCGGCTGCAATGGCGGCCTTAGCTCGCCCGTCCGCCGAGCTCGCTTCTTCCCTCGCCTCCCGCAGCTCGCGCTCGAGGTCGGCGACCCGCTGTTCAACAGCGCCCAGAGCAGATCGCGCCGCCTCCAACTCATTAGCCGGGACAAGCTCCTGGCGAGATTCCTCTGCCTTCGCAGCAACAGCCTGGAGCTCCTTGTTCGCCTCCTGGATGGTGGTCAGCTCCTTCTCAGCACGCTGTTGCGCGGCCAATCGGTCCGCCGACTCGAGCTGCAGACCCTGCATATCATCAAAAAAGTCAGTAAAAACGAACCTCCTAAGTGCCCACCCGCTGAAATTCAGCGAGTGCGCACTCGGGGACTGGCGATCAAGAAATTCCCAAGTGCCCACCCCGCTAAAATTTAGCGTGTGCACACTCAGGGACTGGATACGAAAATAAAAGACGAGAAAATAATAAGAATCACGCCGCTGCAAAGCACCGACCTGATCCTCGGGGACTGGATATACCTGGATGGCTGCGCCAAGCATGCCATGAAGTTGCATCGCGTCCACGGACGCGAGTAACGCTGGCGTGTGCCCACGACGCTGGTCGACTTAAGCATCGGCGGTCCCTGGAGCGAGGCTCGGGGATGCAGCCCCGCTCGCCGCGGCCGCCTTGGTCACGAAGCGAGGGAAGGTGGCGATAGAGGCACCCGCTCCAAAGGAAGTCGCCTCCGCCGTTCCAGGCAAGGAAACGCCCTCCTTCCTAGACGCGGCTGCCTCCACCGCGGGGCCGGCCGGCGCGACCGCCGTGTCGTCAGAGACAGTGACGATGTCGTCGCCCTTGGCCTTTTTACTGCCATCCGCCGAGGCAACGACCTCGTCCGCTTTCCTCTTACGGGAAGGATCCTCCTCGCTAGCGGTGGAGGGTACCTGGGCCACGGTCGGGTGGCCCATCCTTTTCACTCCGGTCCTGCACATCAGTCGAATCAGTAAAGACAATCGAAATAGCTATGGAAAATAGGGAAGGCCGAATGCACTCACTTGGCAACTGGGATGAAACGTAGCCCTGTGCGAAGGCCGGCCGGTTTTTCCAGCTCGGGGCCCAGTTGGCGACTGAGCCCTAGTTCCAGGACGTCGCGTGCCCAAGACACGGACGGCTTCTTCGTCGTCGAGGCTGCGGCTGGCGCCTCTGGGATACCTTCGGCAGGGGCTTCCTCGCGAACTGGAGCCTTCCCTAGCCCTGAGACTGGCGCGAATGGCGGGGGCATCGAGGCCAGCGGCACTTCCACAGTCGGCGCATCTATCGCGGTTGTCGCTGGGGCCGCGCCGTCATCGGCCGAGCTGTGAGCATCAGAGCTGCTCGTCGAGTGCGGCGGCGAGGCCATCCTCGGCGGCTTCGTTTTCCTCTTCGGGGGGGGGCCTCGCCTCCTTTTCCTTCTTCTTCTTCTTCGAAGGAGTGGCCTGGCGGCGCGAGGTGGTTTCTGGGAGCTCGTCGTCGTCATCATGACGCTCGAGGCTCCTGCTCGCTTTGATTTCGCGCTGACGTTGCCCGCGGGTGTTTCGGACCAGCGGGGCGATTTCCTCTTCGGACTCGTCCTCATCGTCCTCGTTGCCCTTCGCGGGTGGCGATTCGCTTGTATCCTGGGCGGATGGCCCCGGTCTCTCGTCATCGGAAGGTGGGAGCCACCCTTCCACCACTTGGAACAGCTGCGTAAATACGAAACAGAGTCAGAATTACCGCGACTGCATACGCTGCAACTGCGAACAAGGTAAAGAAATTACCGTCGGAGCCAGACGCTTCGCGGTGTAGGGGGCGACCCCGGCCTGTGCATCCACGTACACCGCCTGGGTGATCTTCTTCAACGCTGGGAGATAGTCCTCCAGCTTCCACTCGTCGAGGCAGGCTTTCGTCGAGTCTCCCCGGCCCGTGTACTGATACATGTAGTGGTCGCGTTGGGCGAGCGGAACGAGCCGTCGCCCAAGCCAGCAATTGTACAAGTTTATCGTCTGAAGGCCCTTCTTCTTTAGGCCACGGATGGCCTAGAGCATCTCGTCGACGACCATCCGCTGGTCGTCGGGGAGCTTGCCGACCTGGAGATGGCGCGGCTCGGAACGATTGGCCGAGTACCGCGGGATCGCCGCCTCGTCCTCCGGGGTCGCCTCGGTCACGTAGAACCATGACTTCTTCCAGTCGCTCGCTGCTTTGGCGGGTAGCATCAGATTGAAGAAAGACGCTTTGGATTTGAGCTGGAACGTCAGGCCGCCCGCGGCTAGCATTGGGCCGCCTGCCTCCTCGCGGCTGATCCGTCCGTGGAACAGATCTTGCCACAAGGGAAAGTAGGGTCGGCAGCCCAAGTAGCACTCGCAGAACGCCACGAAGATGGCGAGCTGCTCGATGCTGTGGGGACCCAGATCCGAAGTCTGGATCCCATAGTAGGCGCAAAAACGCCGGAAGAACAAAGATGTGGGAAACCCTAGCCCCCGCTCGAGATGACTGGTGAAACAGACGAATTCCCTCTCTCGCGGGTTTGGGGTCGTCTCTCCGGCTGCGGGGATACGCCAACAGCCGGCTCGCAGGATTCCGACCTCCTCAAAGGAGGCCAACTGCGCCCTCGTGCACTTGGACCTGCCCCATGGTTCGGTGAGAAGGGCCATAGCCGAGGGGTTGGTTGGAGATCGGAGGATTTCGGGTCGATTGGATCAAGGAGCAAAGGAAAGAGAATGCGCGCACTCGGAAGAAGTGGTGGGCAGTTGGTTCTACGATTGCCTGCCATTCCTCTTATATAGCGAGAGTTACCCGCCAAATCAGGGAGTCGTTACCGCGCGATGATTACGCCGAAAGTTACCGTTGAGTTGCCCTAACGGCTAGTTTGACCACGCCTGACGGTCCAACTCCAGCCACTCGGCTCGCCAGGTCACTCGCTGCCACCGCGTTCGACAGCTCGGCTCGCCCAAGACACGACTCGGTTCACCGGATTTTCTTCTTCATACAAGAGCCCGTCGACGATTCGACTGGATGCCTACTTTGGAGCCGTATACTCCGACTGCCAGCAGCCACTTACGCCTAATCGACGACGGCCTCGGGGACTACTGATGGGGATACGCCTACTGGGGTATACTCAGCAGGACGTTTCCGACTGGCCCGAGGGCTGGCGAGTGGGCCTGCAGAACGGCGAGTGGATCAAGGCCCAGCAAGGTACCAAGCGACTGGAAGCTGAAGGCCCAGGCGAGTAGATAGGCCCAGTCGGACTAGGTTAAACGATTACCAAAGCTGCAACCGAATCGGTTGAGATATGTAAACCCTAGGGGAGGTGAGCCTATATAAACCTCCCTATGGGGTGAGTAGAGACACGTTCCCTCATACACCCAAGCGACTCGCCGCCTAGCCGCCGAGCTCGCCCATTGTAAACACCTCCATAATACAATCTAGCAGGAGTAGGTCTTTACCCTCCGGGGGGGCGAACCTGGGTAAAACCCTGTGTCTTTGCCCTCATCTCGCACCGCAGATGGCTGGCCGCCCTTGCCCCTCGTTCTACTACTCGCTGCCGATTGCAGCATCTGCCGTGACCATTCCCACGACAGTTGTGCCGGAAGTACATAGACGAGATATTGAATGAGTTCCATATAGAAACTACAAGAAAGGTTCTTGTTGCATAGGAAGGATTGAATAAATATTTAAGTATTTTTGATACTTGAAAGATACAATCACAAAGAGTATTTTATCAATCATGTTGTGATATGTGCAAATCCAGAAATGTCCTATGCTCTAAATGTTATGAGTATATACCAGAATAATTCATAAAGATGATTATTGGACGATAGTAAAGAAATTCTTATGATCTTTTAAAAGAACTAAGAATATATTATTTTGTAGAAGTGACAAATAGATGGTTAGTTCATTGTAAAAGTATTACATTGATACTAGTTTAGTCACGAAGTACAAATTAAATTTATCTCAATATAAACTAAGGGTGGCACAATGTGATGGAAAGTAAGTTCCATAATGGATTTGGAAGAGTTCTAAAGTTAAGACATTGTGACAGATACTACAACAAAAGGCTAAGTATATAACTGCTTTTATAGCAGCAAAAGAGGGCATTTGTGTCAAGAAGTTTGTTATCAAACTAGGTGTAGTTCACAGCAGGGATAATACTATGAAGATATATTGTACGACAATATTATCAACATGTTTTAAACCCCAAAGAACTAAAGGTCACGCCAAAGGACCAAAATTATACAAAGCCATCTCATTAGAGAATGAGTGATGCGTAGAGACGCAAAGACATGCAATTACACACGGACCTGGAAGTGTCAGATCCGGATATCAGTTGACCACTAGCAATCGTGTACATACGACACCAGAAAGTCATAGGTGTTGAATACACAAAGGTTTGAAACTAGATTATTGACTCTAGTGCAAGTGGGAGACTGTTGGAGATATGCCCAAGAGGCAATAATAAAGTGGTTATTATCATATCTTCACACTTATGATAAATTTTTACATACCATGCTATAATTGTATTAACCGGAAACATTAATACTTGTGTGATTTGTAAACATAAAAGAGTCCCTAGTAAAGCCTCTTGTTAAACTAGCTTGTTGGTTAATATATGATCATGGTTTCCTGATCATGAACATAGAGATGTTATTAACAACAGGGTCATATCATTAGGAGAATGATGTGATGGACATACTCCTATAGTTAAGCGTAGCATAAAGATCAAGTCATTTAATATAGTTCATTTTCTATAAGCTTTCTGATACATAGTAACCTAATTCCTTCGACCATGAGATCATGCTTATCACCATCACCAGAAGGATGCTTTGATGACATCAAACACCACACCGTAACTGGGTGGTTATAAAGGTGGCATTGAGTGTTCGGAAAGTATGGGTTGAGACACATGGATCAAGAGTGGGATTTGTCCATCCATATGACGAGATATACTTTGGGCCGTCTCGGTGGAATGTCATCCAATTAGCTTGCAAGCATGTGACTGGTTCACAAGGGATCACATACCACGGGAACGAGAAAAGAGTACTTATTGGTAACGAGGTTGAACTAGGTATGCAGAGATACCGACGATCAAAGCCTCGGATAAGTAAACTATCGTGAGACAAAGGGAAATTGGTATCGTATGTAAGTGGTTCATTCGATCACAAAGTAATCGTAGAAATATGTGGGATCCATATGAATTTACAGATTCCTCTATTGGTTATTGATCGGAGAAGTGTCTCGGTCATGTCCGCATAATTCACGAACCGTAGGGAGACACACTTAAGGATTCGATGTTGTTGAGTAGTTATGGAATGATGAGTAAGAGACCGAATGTTGTTCGGAGTCTCGGATGGGATCTGGGATATCACGAGGATATCCGGAATGGTCCGGAGAATAAGAGTCATATAAGTAAAGTCCTATTTCGGAGTTCGGGAAAGTTTCCGATGATTTCATCGGAGAGGTTCTAGAAGGGTCTGGAAGGTTCACCGGTCCGAAAGGAGAATTGTCCATGAATGTGTCATGGGTAAGTGGAATGATTACGATCATGTCCAAGGTCACTTGGTGTTGGCATATGCAAGAGAGAAATAAAGCTCTAAATTGAAAGTCAAATGGGAAGTTTGAAAAATTCAAACTGGAACAATGGTTTCCTAGTGGGAAAAGAAACAAGTCCTTCTCTCAATCCAACTTGGGTTTGGGTTTGGATTCAAACCCACCCCTCCCAAGGCTGCCCCTCCCTCTCATAAATAGAGGGGGAGGGCTACCCCAAACAACACAAGTTCCAAGCCCTCTCCACGAGTCGCCGTCGTCAGCGCCGCCGCCGCTCGCCGTCGCGCCGCCGCCGGTTCATCGCCGCCGCCGACACCTCCTCCTCCTCCCGGATCTCTAAACCCTAGTTTTCTGGGAAACCCTAATCCACCATACTCGCTTCGGCTTAAGGCGAAGCCCTGCGAGATCTCCCCTCTACTTCCGGTACCACGCCGTCGTGCTGCCGGAATCGCGAGGAGAGTACTACAACCTCCACTGCCTGCTGGAACAAGGGAGAGGAAGGTCTTCATCGAGTACCGAACATGTGACCGACTGTGGAAGCGCTTCCGGAACGCAGCGCCGGAAGGATCGTCTACGCGATCTTGAGATCGGCAAGTGTACGACTACATCACCCACGAGAATCTTCTCTCGTTAACCTCTTTGGAATGTTCGAGGGTGAGTTCCTCTATCGACTCGTTGCTACAATCTAGTAGATAGATCTTGTCTTGTTTGTGTGCATGCGGTAGAAAATTTTTGTTTTCCATGCTACGAACCCCTACAGGAAGGGGAGAAAACCCTAGTTACCTCCGACCATGGGTCGGCTAAGCTAGTGTCATAGGGGTTCTCCGGCCTAATGTAATCGTTGTCCCCATAGGGGTCCCAGTCATGCGGGATCTGTCGAAGAATGGCGGGGGCCACCTCGACGGGGGCCTCCTCGCCGGCGGCTACGTCAAAAGCGATGACGGGGGTCTGAATGGGGATGGCGGCTGCCTTCAATGCCTCGATGGGGGCCTGTACAGGGACGGGGGCCTCCTTTTCGGCGGCCTTTGAGGCAACGAGGGCCTCCGCTCCATTCTTCTCCATCGCCAGTGTGATTGGGGTTTTCTTGGGGGTTTGCATAAGGTGATGGGACAGTGGAGATGGTTGCATGAGTGAGTGAGCGAGTGATGAGTGAGAGTGAGGACCTCTATAAAGGTGAAGGGAGGAGACGTTTTTTTTGCACCACCGCGTACGCTACTACACTGTGCACGGACACACGCGTCCGCTACCGCCCCATGCACCACGACATGTGTACCGTGCGTCACGTTTTCCCCCTCGTGTATAACCTTCGACACTTAGTTGTGCTCAGTTATACCCTCGAGTGTAGCACTGGCAATTTGTTTGTACTCAGTTTTTCCTTCCAGTACTAACACTGCCGTGTGCAATATACTCATTTTTATCCTCCGGTGGCTGGTCAACGGAGAGTCAACGAATGGGTTTTAGCTAGCTAATTGAGTTATTTTATGCACAACAAATTCAAAAATATCAAAACATAGTGGCATCTACCCATAGTCTTATTATGTGACCTGCCACCATAAGAAATGTATATAAATCAAGTTTTAACCTAAATCACCACTTCTTAAATCTACTATCTATGAAGGTTCATGGCTTTCTACTCAATCCTCTTCCGAAAAACATCCCTCTCCAAAACATAATTTGTCTAAATGAGGCAATAATTGTTAAAATGATATTATTTGAATTGCAGATAGTTTGATTAATGCCAATATGTATTTTATTGTATAAAAGAAGCATTTTCCATTTTTTTTTAATATCTTTCTATTTTCTATTTGAACCCCCTTGTCAGTTTTGCCCTTGGTTTGTAAGTTCTACTCAGTTTTGCCCTTGGTTTTTAAGTTCTACTCAGTTTTGCCCTTGGTTTTTAAGTTTGACTCAGTTTTCCCCTCTCTCTCTCTTAATCACAAACTATCAGACATGTGCTCATCTTGGCTGCTATGCTCTGATTGGTCGAGACAGTTGTCATGCAGATCGTACCCACCAACCGTTGATCCTTTGATTGATCCTCTATGATCCAGCAGACAGGATAACCCCTGTATCTATCGGGGACACCCTCTATCCATGCAAAATAATGAGTTTGCAACTGATGATTTAACTCCATAAACAAATGATTTTGAATATAATTTTTGAAGGGAAAGTGTTCAAAGGTGTTTATTTTTTGCATTATATTTCACTCCATGAAAATGATAAATGATCATGATTTTATTAGCACAACATTATCATGTCCTAAGTGCGATTTCAAAGAGTTCAAAGGTGTATAATTTTTGCCATATGCAAGTTTATGCATTACATCTTATGAAATGATAATCTATCAAGATTTTCTTAGCACATCATTATCACGTATTAAGTTTGATTTCACTATGTTCAAAGGTTTATAATTTTCGTATACACAAGTTTAGGAATCACTTTTCACGCTCTAAAATGGTAAACTCTCAAGATTTTCTTAGGACACTATAATTTGTAAGTGTTCAAGAGTTGTGTCAATTATAAACACTATTTTACATTAAGAGTTGTATAATTTTTTCAATTGAAGGTGTTCAAGAGTTGTGTCAATTATAAACACTCTTGTACATTAAGAGTTGTATAATTTTTTAAATATTAAAGTGTTCAAGAGTTGTGTCAATTATAAACACTCTTTTACATTAAGAGTTGTATTTTTTTCAATTTGAAAGTGTTCAAAAGTTGTGCCAATTATAAACACTCTTTGCATTAAGATTTGTATAATTTTTCAATTTTAAAGTGTTCAAGGGTTATGTCAATTATAAACATTCTTTTACATTAAGATTTGTATAATTTTTTTAATTTGAAAGTGTTCAAGAGTTTTGTCAATTATAAACATTCTTTTACAATAAGAGTTGCATAATTTTTTTAATTTGAAAGTGTTCAAGAGTTGTGTAAAGTATAAACACTCTTTAAGAGTTGTATAATTATTTTTTTAATTTGAAAGTGTTCAACAGTTGAGTCAATTATAAACACTCTTTTACATTAAGAGTTGTATAAAAATTTTTAATTTTAAAGTGTTCAAGAGTTGTGTAAATTATAAACACTCTTGGACATTAATAGTTGTATACTTTATTTAATTTGAAAGTGTTCAAGAGTTGTATCATTTATAAACACTCTTGTACATTAAGAGTTGTATAAATTTTTTTAATTTGAATGTGTTCAAGAGTTGTGTTATTTTCTTTTTTATCATACATCCATGTCCCTAATTTTTAATTATAAATACTCTTTCACTTGATTGCAACCGAGAAATTAACTCGATAAACCAATTAAATCATCGGAACGGCTCGCCGGCCATATTCTCCACAGCAAGCGCCCCCGTCTAATCAAAACATTTTGGTGCGAGATCTAACCTTCTCTGCACACGGTTTCCATTGTCATCCTTCATACAGGTCAACGGGATGGCACCATACTGCGGCCAGGACAAACAAGAGGCCGAAGTTAAGCTCGACAAAGGGCCTCCATCGCTGGAGAAGGGCCACTGTTGCCAAAGAAGAAGAAGAAAGGGGAGGGAACAGCATGGGCGCGGGCACGGGGCTGGCTCACGTGGATAAGCTGTGGGTTCGACGCTCACATGGAGAAGATGTGGGTCCCATGCTTATCGGGATAAGTGGAGAGAGGTGTCCACTATGGGAACCAACTTACTGCGGCCCCACTTGTTATCATGTAACGGCAAGGGTCCACTACAGGACCTAACTGACCGCAGCCCCACTTGTCAGCACGTAACGGCATGGGTCCACTATGGGACCCGACTGAATGCGGCCCCACTTATCAGCATCTAACGGCAAGGCTGACGGACAACGAGTTTCAAACCGTGTGAGAGTTTCATAATAGGAGATGGGCCAAAGTGAGGAAAATCTAAGCGGCTGGGGAAAAGTGGGTACAACTAAGGAACCAGGGGCACGAAAATAGAAATCCCTTATTATAATGGAATGAGTTTCACTTATAGAGTTAATAAGGGGAAGAATATTCAGCATCATGCTATTCATTATTTGTTCTATGTTATTGCTAACACCTTGCAGGCACGAAATGAGTTTACAAGACTCAATAAGGAGGACATCTTAGTCCTCGCAAAATATGCTTTCAACAACATCGACTTGTCACTCAACTTGGAAGCAATTCTTGTGCGCTATTTGGAGAACCAGTCCTCCCAAAGCCAAGGACTCTTCATAGGTGGAGGCGTCATCACCGTGCTTGCCATTGTCCTAGGCATCGACCAAAGTAAGTTGTAACCAGTGCTAGGTGAGCGACGTGTTGGTTTCTCTACTTTGAAAGCTTGTGGAATGCTCACACGGAGAGGTGGTGGTTTTTACTTGCATATCGCAGGATATGGGCGTATCTACCCCGCTCCTTTGCCTAATGGTCTCTTCTCTATCGAGGAGGAACGTTTTCTACATGATGTGCAGGTTGAGCAACGTCAACCCGAGGAGGATATTCCGAATGAGAATGAGGACCAAGAAGAGGAGCAAGAAGTTCCTTATCAAGAGGAGCAACCACCAAACCGGTTCTCTACATATCAATACTTTCAAGAACTTGGAGGGACTATGGAGGGACTATGGAGGGGATGCATAATCTCGCCCTAAACCTCATAGAAACAAAAAGTAACCTATCGACTCAATTTTTGGACAGGAGTTACAACATTTTCCCGCCACCTCAGTGATTTGAAGGGCTTGCAAAAACCTAAGCTTCAGGAAGATTTTTATTTATTTATATTTGGCGTTGATTTGCTTTATTTTATTTCGAGGCTATGCTTTTTATTTGAGTTTATAAGCACTCGTGTTGGTTTCCCCAACACTTTATCTTTAGTTATCTTATTTGTTTTCGAGATTTTCAAGCCGATATTTGCCACAAATTTTCTATTCTTTAATTCCCTCTATCAAAAGCAATAAAAAGATTTCTCCATTTATCTTTATTTTCTTTTCGCCTCGAGGTTCTCATGTATTTGCAGGAGAGTGATCGACTTCGAGTTTCCAAGAAACAAATCAAAAGGGAAGAGAGAAGTGGAACCAAACATGAGAGGTATGCCTTATGACTCCCCACTTTTGAAGTTTGAGAAACCCATGCTAGTTAGTAGTAAATTTAAGATATTATATTAGTGGATTGAGTCTCTATATTGTAGTAAAATTTTGTTTTCATGGGTATTTAGTTGAGTACATTTTGTTCCAGATCTTGTAGTTAACCAAGTCTTGCCTTAAAATTAGCTAAACAATTGAAATAAGAAAAAGTCTCACAATTGAAGGCTTGGGTGTTGTAGTGTTTAGTCTTGAAAGCTTATTCCTAGAGACACACAACACTACAGAAAATATTGATTGACTTGATAGCTCTCTTTGAAAAAATATGTTCAACTGAATTAATGTTTAGCAGTTTTTGTGAGCATGCCAAAGTTTGACTTGTAAATTATAAGAATGATATAACTTTATGCGTATCAAACTTCATGGGATGCCAACAACTCCGCTAGCCTACGAACAATCTTCATGGAGAAAACTCCTAGATTTTGGCTATGAGTTGATTAAACATATGTAGCAGCAATGCTATAATGGATAAGATTCTTGGCACTCCCTGGTAGCTATGTTCATGATGGAATCACTCCTCTGGCTGATATGAGTAATCATTATGCAAAAGGAACAAAACCTTAGTGATGCCACGAGTGTCCATCACAGCCTGATAAACTAATGATTTTTTTGGCATGCTCTCAAATTACTTAAGAACTGAAATTATTTAAGGAAAATGAATAGAAAGGTAATGCTTGAAAAGTCTTGATTTATTGATGTGCGATAATTGAGATACTATAGTGTATATGATTTTCATGACAAACTCTCACACTCTTAATTTTACATGATTATACCTTATTGTTCAAAGGCAAGGTCATGAATTGATTACATGACATGGAATAGAGTTTACTCATTTGAATCATCCATGCTAACAATAATTTTGTTATGCTATAAGGATTCATGAAACCCGTATGATATTCTTGCCATTACTCTATCTATGCTGAAGTTTTTCAGATTAATAAAGTGGAGGAAACATGAGACTACCAATCATGAGTAAAATCATCATCTTGTTATTTCAGTTTAAATGTTGAGTTCCTTTTTGGTTTTGGTTTTATTGCTCGAGGACGATCAAGTTTAATCTTGGGAGGTTTATGGCTATGAAATATAGCCATCCACACTCACATTTAAACTGGATATTATTCATATATTTGATGAAATATCACTCTAAATCCTGCCACCAATGCCTAATGATCAAAGGGGTATGTAATCCTATCTTTCTTTTTTCCTTGCGCAGAAAATAATTGTTTGATGATGGGAACCACTACATTAAAGTCAAAGATACGAGATTTCCAATAAAACAAAGAAACCTGGAGCCGTGAAGTGGAGACAGTGCCTTTAATGACCAACTATACAACCGGAATAAAATTCCAGCCATATAGTTTCGGCCGTATAGTTGGCACCGACATCGCCAGGTCAAACAAAACAACATTCATGAAGGGACCCCTATATAAAGATGCCTCAGGCTACGTGAAATAAAGGAAAGATTTGCAGAAAAGTTTAATGTGGATGTGATCAAGATATTCCATGATCTCAAGAAGGTAGGAACAATGGATGATTACATTGACCTATTTGAGGACAAGGTGGGGCCAGCCAGGAGGGAGAACCCAGATGTAATAGAAGGGTACTATGTTAAGAGTTTCATTGCTAGCTTTCAAGACTATGAGAAACATCACACCCAAATTCAGAATCTTGGCTCCTTGATAGATGCATACTGGATTGCCAGGAGATTGGAAGCCTCCAATCCCTTTAAGAAAGGATCCTCTAGCCACTGCACACACAAGAGTAACTACCAGAAATCAGTGTATGAGAAGCCTAGTGCACCAGTGGTGGTCACCCCAGCAAAAACAACCACTGGATCACTACAAGGAATCTGGCTATATATGACCCTCTATTTTCGTCACAAAATCGTCACAGTAGTATGTTTATGACGATTTTAAGATTGTCGAAAGTTGGGCGTCGCAAATGAAGTATAACAACGTTTCTGGTAAAATCGTCATAACCGTCTATTATGATATTGGATTGTCATAACGTCTATGATGATCCAATATCTTCACTGGCCATCTAGCCCGGCCAAGTCAGATCCAATGTGGCTGATCCAACGTGGCAAAATTATGACGAAATTAAATCACCTTAAATCGAAATCAGCCCAGTCCATTTTAGTGATCTAAATGGGTTGACCCAATAATTCTAGCCTTTTATTTTCTAGGCCTTGGCCTTTTTAGGTTTGTTTCTCTTTTGGGCCTTGCCTTCTTACGGTCCACTTATCTATTTTCAGTTTTGTTTCAATATATTTTGGGCCACAGCCTTTTTAGAGCCCAAATACATTTTTTCTAGTCCAGATTTCTGCGATTTTTTAACTAGAATTTGCATTTTCAATTCTGGAATTGCTTCAGCCATGAAATACATCAAGAAAATACACCATTATCAGCAAATGCACAACATTTAGATAATTTATCAGCAAATAGCAGGCTCACAAATGCACATCCAAGATTACAATTCAGTATTACATTAACTTATTAGCAAATAACACTAATTCCAACATATGCTACGCAACAATAAGTTAACCAAGGAATACACCAAGTCCAAGCTTCAGGATTATCTCCTACCAAAATGGTGCTACCATTATCAACACCACTAGCTCCTGTTGGAGATATGCCCAAGAGGCAATAATAAAATTAGTTATTATTATATCTTTGTGTTTATGATAAATGTTTACATTCATGCTATAATTGTATTAACCGGAAACATTAATACTTGTATGATTTGTAAACTTGTTAGAGTCCCTAGTAAAGCCTCTTTGTAATATAGCTTGTTGGTTAATAGATGATCATGGTTTTCTGATCATGAACATTGAGATGTTATTAACAACAAGATCATATCATTAGGAGAATGATGTGATGGACTTACTCCTATAGTTAAGCGTAGCATAAAGATCAAGTCATTTCAATAGTTCGTTTGTTATAAGCTTTCAGATACATAGTAACCTAAATCCTTCGACTATGAGATCATGTTAATTACCATCACTGGGTGGTTATAAAGGTGACATTGAGTATAAGGAAAGTATCTGTTGAGGCACCTGGATCAAGAGTGGGATTTGTCCATCCATAAGATGGATAGATATACTCTGGGCCCTCTAGGTGGAATGTCATCCAATTAGCTTGCAAGCATGTGTCTGGCTCACAAGGGATCACATGTCATAGGAACGAGTAAAGAGTACTTATCGGTAATGAGGTTGAACTAGGTATGCAGAGATACCGACGATCAAACCTCGGATAAGTAAAGTATCGCGAGACAAAGGGAAATTGGTATCGTATGTAAATGGTTCATTTGATCACGAAGTAATCATAGAAATATGTAGGAACCATATGAATTTCCAGATTCCTCTATTGGTTATTGATCGAAGAAGAGTCTCGGTCATGTCTGCATAATTCGCGAACCATAGGGACACACAATTAAGGATTCAATGTTGTTTAGTAGATATGGAAAGAGAGTAAAGAGACCGAATGTTGTTCAGAGTATCGGATGGGATCCCGGATATCATGAGGAGATCCAGAATGGTCCGGAGAATAAGATTCATATAAGGAAAGTCCAATTCCGGAGTTCGAGAATGGTTTCGGTGTTTTCACCGGAATGTTCTAGAAGGGTCTAGAAGGTCCACCGATCCGGTAGAGGAAGGGTACATAGATGTGTCACGACAAAGTGGAATGGTTGCATCATGTCCTAGATCACTTGGCTGGGAAATTGAAAGAGAGAAATCAAACTCTAGTTTGAAAGTCAAACGCCAGTTTGAAAAAGTCAAACGCTAACATTGATTGCCTAGTGGAGGGAGGGAAGGAATCCTACCTAAGGGAGGATTCCTCCCTCTCCTTGCTGTCGGCCACACAAGGTGAAGTTGGGGGAGGATTCCCTCCCCCTTGTCGCCTCCCCACCTATAAAAGGAGGGGTAGGGCGCCCGCCCTACCCCTCACAACAAACCCTAGCTTGGCGCCACCACCTCTCAAAGTCGCCGCCTCCTAGGGATCTCCTCTAGTCGCCAACTTGGCGGAACCCCCAGCCCCTAGCCGTCGGACACCACCTCCCCTCGGCTCCCTCTCAACCCTAGATCACCGAGGCCCTCTTCTACTCCACCATACCCGCTCTGGCTTAGGCGAAGCCCTGCGGGATTTCCCCTCTAAACTCTGACACCACACCGTTGTGCTGCCGAAATCGTGAGGAGAGATCTATAACCTCCGTTGCCTGCTGGAACAAGGGAGATAAAGGTCTTCATCGAGTACCGAATGTGTGACCGACCGCGGGAGCGCTGCCGGAACACTGCGCCAGAAGGATCGTCTACGCGATCTTGAGTTCGGCAAGTGAACGACTACATCACCCATGAGAATCCGATCTCGTTAACCGCTTTGGAATCTTCGAGGATGAGTACTGTATCTACTCGTTGCTACAATCTAGTAGATAGATCTTGGCTTGTATGTGTTCATGCGGTAGAAATTTTTTGTTTTCCATGCTACGAACCCCTATAGCTCCATGATCACCAAGTGCACATCCAGGATTATCTCCTACCAAAATGGAGCTTCCATTCTCTACACCACTAGCTCCTGTAAAAAACAAGAAATTATGGTTATAACTATCAAGTCAGAATTAAAGAAATATCTTTTAACAATAACATAAAATAGCAAGAAACAAAATAAACACAAATCTACAAGCAGCTAGATGATACTATAGCCTACAAATAAGGGAAAGCTCATCACAACTTGCATAGAGCTAAGGGTATGAAAAATAAGAGCTAATACGCTTCAAATTTGGTTTGCAAAGACAAGAAACAAGTATATTTATGGATTCCGTGATAACATGAGATAGTTTTCTAGTACCTTGGAAGGATGCAGAAAGACGTTTGTAGCATGAAGAAGGTCTTGGTGGGGGCTTCCTCCTGCACTCATTGTGACCGGTCAGGCATCCGCGGCAACTTCGTTTTCCTTTGTCAAATTTAGGTATCTGATTGAACCTATGATCGTATATAAAGCATTATTTGAGTATTCAACTTCAGGATGGTGATTTCAGTAATAAAGATTCACTAGAGAACTTTTTTTAGTTCAGAAAAGCTGGGAAATGCTTCATATCATGTGGTTTCTCGCTAATTATTAAAAACTTCACGCACGTGATAATATGGGAAATGCTAAAACTGCAATCAAGTACCAGATTTGTCTTAGTATCTTAATACTACCGACCATGCATCAAGTGAATAAATAAAATAGAAAATCGAATGCCATGTGACAAGCTGCATCAGTGTAACCAGACAAATTGGTATAAACGTGAGCTACTTTTGTAATCAAAGAAATGTCTCGTGATTTGAACCACACATGACGACCAAGGAGAAAAAGGATACGCGCATCAGGACACATGTATCAAATGCATCACCAACCATGCTATATATGATGTTAAAGTCGCACAATACATAGCCATGATCATCAATTATGAATGAAAGACTACATGAGCAACTTGAATAGCTATTAGTAGCATCTCATGACTGATGACACCATGATTTGAAGAGACATGTAAAGAGATAAACGGTAGGGTTTATTCTAGCAGATACATACAAATGACTAGAACAACACTTCATATTCGGATACAAGTATTACTGATCATGTACTACTTTGAGAAATGCATGGCTTGGATTAATATCAGATATGAATCATTAAGAACCTCTAGCATAAACTTGACTGCAAATATAAACATGATAGATGGCATTAGTAATATTTGAATAACATTGGTAACTAAATATCTTAGCCGCATGTAATCTAAAAAGTTCCACATAGCAGTTCCAAAAAATAGCAGTTGAATTAGTACAGCTAATGTCTATCTTCTTACTAGAAGTTCGAAAATAGGGGCATGGAACTTAGTTGTTTCAGTCACATGACACATCCTAATTAGGGGCATACCGCTCAAAAAAACTAGTGACACTTGGACCCAAATACATCATGATTGAGGCAACTAAAGGAAGAAAAACCGGAACATCTGATCATTGCCTTGTACCTTCCATAGCAGCAGGCAAAAAGAAACCCGATGATAGGCAGCCGAGGCAATAGTAATCTGATGGACTTAACTGTTCACCTTACATCTTATGTACAAATAGCCTATGGCTCCAAGAGCGATAGCAGTTAGGCCGTAAGCACCAGGGACAAGATTTTTCTTTTTAGACCAACAGACATTTATCAAGCCTAGGTTGGTTCTGATAGCAACAACCAACTCAATTCCTACCAAGGTAAAATGGATAATAGGAGAAACAAAATATATTCATTCTTGGATATTATTCGAGTTGACAATACATAGGAAGAGGCAAAGTGCCCGTATCGTGATCTGGGGAGGCGGTGAGCAGGCGGCAGCAAACTGAGCTGGTCTTCCATCGATGATGATGTGCGGCACCTGCTTCTGATCGGACAGCATCCGGAGCTGCTCCTCGAGATAGTTGACCTGGAAAAAACATAGCCAGGTTAGCGCCGCGTTGTTGGCAGGCTTGCAGGTAATGAGGGTTCCACAGTATGTACGAGGAGGATGTAGAAGAAGGGGATGATTAGTACTACCTAAGATAGGAGTTCGTTGGTGTGCGGGGATGCGGCCGAGGAGCCTTCCTTCTTGTCTGGCTTGGTGAAGAACTGCGTGTACAGAGGAAGGGCGATTAGATGGTAGAACAGGGGACGGATCTGATGCAGGGGAGGTATGGATATGGATGAAGGTACCTTGAAGGATACGGAGAGAAAGTCACTGAGGTCGGGTAGCTTGCAGATAAGATGCACTTACACACGGCCATAGCACCGGCTCCCGGAGATCCCCGCTGCGTCTGACCTACCCACCTCGATCCCTGCGAGATCCGCCTCCGCGAACGCATGTCGCAACAGAACATGCGGCCCTCTGCGGTGCCGAATCTTAACCATCACAGCTTCCGTTGACGGGACCGTGAAGGCTTCCGATCTCGGATGTGTGAGGTCTGGTGGAGTGGGAGATGGTGGAGATCGGAGAGATGGATCACAAGATGGTTGAGGGGACGGAGGGAAGGAGGGGAGAAAATTAAAAAAAACCACCATAATTGGGGTTAGGGTTTTAAAAGACCACCAAAAATTTTAAAATTTTCAAAAAACACCGGATTTGGGGCATGAAGTTACAGATGGCACTGGTCTGAGACTTTGACACTGCTCTAACGATAAATCTGACTAGTGGGGCTCAGACGTCAGGCTGACGTGACATATCTGGACGGACGGACATGGACGACGGTTAACGGCGAAAATTCAAAAAACCACCGGAATCGGGGCTAGGATTTCAAAAGACCACCAAAAAAATTATTTTTTTATAAAATCACGGATTTGGGAAAAGAGTTTGCATGTAAAAGTTTAAGCATGTACGTAAAAAGATCTGATGTCACGCCCCTCAAAAATAATATCACCGGCCATGTTTCTTCTCTCTTCCATTAGCATGCGGTACTTACATGTGGGCCTGCTAAGTTACATACTATAAGAAAACGGTTGAGATCTATTTTGAAAATTTAGACATATATGTGAGCCTGATTAGTTAGCATAGAAGAAAGTCCAAAAAAATATAAGTCTAAATCGTTAGCATAGAAGAAGGTTTTTCTCCTCTCAAAAAAGAAAAAGAAGGTTTTTCAAAGAATGCATGTGCGAATAATCCAGCACCAGGAGCACTCAACACTGACAGATCGTTCTCATCTAGACCAAGGCTTCAACGGTTTAATCTTTTCTTATCTTTTCCAAGTTAACTGCACACGTGGGCAACAGTTAGTATCTCAGTAACATGATAGATGCACAAGCTCTCAATCAGGTTAAGTTTTCATGGCTAGGTATTTTGGATCATGACGCCTACTACGATATAAATTATTAGTCATTACTTTTAGAGAAAACTTTGTCTAAGATGAACACTTATCATATCATTAGTGTAGAGAAGAAGCCGAGCGCGTACCTGCCGTTCTTGGAGACAAGCTTGTCGTTGGCGGCAAGTGCTTGGCCGGCCAAGATGGTGTCTGTCGTCGCCATGGCAGAACTTGCTGGGATGTGTAGGTACAAGGTCAATGTGAATAAATGGAGGAGGCGAGGCATGGTGAGGCTGGGCAGAAACTTGTTGTGCTCAGGATGCAAACGTAGTGTGTGATGTTCGGTAGTGGTCATGGCGATAAATAATTGAGCGCCATGGAGTCAAGCACTGCTGATGATGTGCATCTTGCATAGCATGTGCGGTTGATCTGATAGCCTATTCGTACGCAAGGGTCGTCTCTGGCCTAACTACACCCATCTGACACACGTTATATATGTTGCACGAGGACTATTCACATCGCGCGCAGCCACGTATATGCGGTCCTTTTATCGTTGGGTCGACACATAAAATAATGATGCTCAAAGTTGCATCTCAAAGCTCCGTCGCTGCATAAAATGATTAGGTAGTAACGGGAGAAAGAAAGAACTAAACACGTTACAAAGCATCGGAAAATATATTCACATATGTTTCTATTTTTATAATTTTGGTATTCTACGCCAAGCCGTTGCGCTCCACCTCCAGGCGTTCAATGTGCCACACCCGTGGCTTCCTTAATTATTAGGAAAATAAAGAAATAGATAAATAAAAAATAATATTTATAAGAAGGTTGAAAAAAATAGAAAAAGGACCTAAGATTAGAACTTATCATATACGGAGGTGTTTTGGTAAATAAACGCGGCCATCAGATTCATCATTAGAACCGCGCGCGTCAAAGCCAGATCGACGGTATCTATAACCTCTTTCCCCAAATCCGTGGTTTTAAAAGAATTAAATTTTTTGGTGGTCTTTTGAAATCCTAGCCCCAATTGTGGTGGTTTTTTGTAATTTTTGCCGTTAACGGTCGTCCACGTCCGTCCGTCCAGATGTGACACGTCAGCCGGACATCCGGGTCCCACCAGTCAGATTTATCGTTAGAGCAACGTCAAATCCAGATCGGTGCTATCTGTAACTTCATGCCCCAAATCCGGTGGTTTTTGAAATTTTTAAAGTTTTTTGTGGTCTTTTGAAACCCTAGCCCCAATTGTGGTGGTTTTTTATAATTTTCTCGAAGGAGGGGCACTGGAGGTCTGTGGTGGTCGGAGATTGCGCGCTTGGGAAGGAGGATGGTATCCGAGTGGAGGTGGCGCGCGCGGGTGGGTGAGATGAGACGAAGTAGAGGTATGAGCGATGGGTGGGTGTGCGACCTTTGTGGGCCAAATTTCGGTGTCTCGCGGCCCCAAATCGAAGGGCTCTAGGCGCCAAGCAATTTCGCAACTCGGCGCAGGTTTCCTCTAAAAATTTCGATGGGGTGAGTTTTGGAGCGTTAGATTAACCTGCCGTGGATGGTTAAGATCCCTTTCCATGGGGTGATCCATGGATAGCCTTTTTCAGCATTCTGATTGGTTGGACGAAAGTGTCCAAGGACTGAGGGTTTGACCATAGTTTGAAACAGGCATAAAAAATTTAAAAACGGCCCGAACAATGTAAAACCTTCGTGTGGCGTCATATTATGTGACATAGTTGCAAGGAAAAAATCAAACTTGGTATATTTATTGTGTCTCGAAAAAACCTTCTCACAAATTACCTATGAGGTTTCATGGCTTTCAGGCCAAAATACCAATGTTATGGTCAGAATCGTGGCATAATTTGTGATAATGTTCCCATATTGTGCACACATGTGCATCTTGGGATGGAAAACAATATTGCAGGAGGAAGATTTTCTTTTCGTCGCACATAAAAGCCATTTTTCAGTTTTCAAGCGCCAAAAAACGAGGCGTTTTGTGAAGCAACCACCAATTAAAAGTTGCAAAATAGAACCACCCCATTTTAAAAAATAATATACCACCTTACATGGACAATGTCCCAACCAGGTATTCTCAGACCTTTCCGTCCATCCATGGAGAGAAAGAAAAATTCATGCTGAATGGGTAGGAAGTGGGTCCGATTTGAACTATAGGTATATTATCTGATGCCCATTATTTTTTGCAAAAATGATTTTTAGACTCAAAATATGTTATTTCTTCATAGATCCAATGCAAGTTTGGCGAGGCTCAGTCCCTAGCTAATAACCTTCATGCCCGCTGTTTTGACCACTGTTTGAAACATGCATAAAAAATTGAAAAAGGTCCAAACAATATAAAACCTTTGCGTGGTGTCATGTTACGTGACATAGTTCCAAGGAAAAATATCAAACTTGGTATATTGATTGCGTCTCGAAAAAACCTTCTCAAAATGACCTATCATGTGTGAGGTTCCATGGCTTTCTGGTCAAATGGCCAATGTTATGGCTAGAATCGAGGCCTATTTTGTGATAATGTGTCTGTATTGTGCATGTGTGTGCATCTTCAGCTGGCGAACAATGTTGCAGGAGGAAGTTTTCCTTTTCAATGCACGGAAAACCAATTTTCTATTTTCTGAGCGCAAAAACGAGGCGTTTTGTGAAGTAACCACCAAATGACAGTTTTAGAATGCTACCACCCCATTTTTAAAAAATAATATACCACCTTACATGGACAATGTCTCAACTGGGGATTATCAAACCTTTCTGTCCACTCCTGGCAAAAAAGACAAATTACTGCCGAATCAGTAAGAAGTGGATCCGATTTAAAATACAGGTACATTATCTGATGCCCATTATTTTTTGCAAAAATGATTTTTAGACTCACAATATGCTATTTCTTTAGAGATCCAATGCAAGTTTAGCGAGGCTCCTCCCCTAGCTAAGAACCTTCATGCCCGCTATTTTGACCAGTGTTCGAAACGTGCATAAAAATTGAAAAACGGTCCAAACAATGTAAAACCTTCACATGGTGTCGGGTTACGTGACATGGTTCCAAGGAAAAATATCAAACATGGTATATTGATTGCGTCTCGAAAAAACCATGTCAGAAATGACCTATCATATTTGAGGTTCCATGGCTTTCGGATCAAATGGCCAATGTTATGCCTAGAATCAAGGTATAGTTTGTGATAATACGCCCGTATTGTGCAGCGTGCGCATATTTGGATATCGAATAATGTTGCACGAGGAATTTTTCCTTTTCGACGCCCGAAAAATCCATTTCCCATTTTCCTATCGCAAAAAACAGGGCTTTTTGTGGAGCAACCATCAAATGACAGTTTTATAATGCTACCATCCCATTTCTCAAAACTAGTAGACCACCTTACATGGACAATGTCCCAACCGGGGATTCTCAAAACTTTCCATCCACCCTTGGCGAAAAAGACAAATTCATGCCGAATCGGTAGGAAGTGGGTCCGATTTGAACTACAGGTACATTATATGATGCCCATTATTTTTTGCAAAAATTATTTTTAGACTCACAATATGCTATTTCTTCAGATATCCAATGCATGTTTAGCAAGGCTCGGCCCCTATCTAAGAACCTTCATGCCCGCCTTTTGACCATTGTTTGAAACGTGCATAAAAAATTCAAAAACGGTCTGAACAATGTAAAAACTTCGCGTGGTGTCATGTTATGTGGCATAGTTTCAAGGAAAAATATTAAACTTGGTATATTGATTGTGGCTCAAAAAAACCTTCTTATAAATGATATATCATGTCTGAGGTTTCAGGGCTCTCGAGTCAAATGGCCAATATTATGGATAGAATCGAGGCATAGTTTATAATAATGTGCCTATATTGTGCATGCGTGTGCATCTTCGGATGGTGAACAACATTGCAGGCGGAATTTTTCTTTTTGATGCATGGAAAATCCATTTTCCATTTTCCGAGCGCAAAAAACGGGGCGTTTTGTGAAGCAACCACCGAATAATTTTTGCAAAATGCTACCACCCCATTTTCCAAATATACTAAACCACCTTACATTAACAATGTACCAACCGGGGTATCTCAAAAAACCTCCTGAAAAAGACATAAATTAAAGTTATGAATTTATTAAGAAATGCCTTTTTAATGCATTAAAACAATTCAAAATTTTAATTGTCTAAAAGTTATTTTGAGGGTCATATTATTATTCATTGTATTTTTCTAAGCAGAAAATGTAGGGGTTCGTAACATGGAAAACAAAAAAATTCTACCGCATGCAAACAAACAATTCAAGATCTATCTACTATATTGTAGCAACGAGTCGATAGAGGAACTCACCCTCGAAGATTCCAAAGCGGTTAACAAGAGCAGATTCTCGTGGGTGATGTAGTCGTACTCTTGCCGATCTCAAGATCGTGTAGACGATCCTTCCGGCGCTGCGTTCCGGCAGCGCTTCCGCAGTCGGTCACACGTTCGGTATTCGATGAAGACCTTCCTCTCCCTTGTTCCAGCAGGCAGCGGAGGTTGTAGCACTCTCCTCGCGATTCCGGCAGCACGACAGCGTGGTACCGGAAGTAGAGGGGAGATCTCGCAGGGCATCGCCTTAAGCCAGAGCGAGTATGGTGGAGGAAGAGAGGTGCCTTGGCGATCTAGGGTTTAGAAGCACCAAAGGGGAGAGGTGTAGCCGGTGGCTAGGGTTTGGGGAAACCCTAGTCGGCGACTTGGGAGGGGCCCTAGGCGGCGACGACTTGGGAGGAGGCCGGCGGCTTGGGGCTAGGGTTTGAGGTGTGTTGGGTGTAGGGAAGAGGGGCAGCCCTCCCCCTCCTTATATAGGTGGGAGGACGCGGCTTGGGAGAAGGGAGTCCTCCCCCAAGTCGGCCTCCTTGGCCGGCGGGTGGAGGGAGAGGAACTCCTCCCCAAGTAGGTTTCCTACTCTCCCTCCACCAAGCAAATTTGTCGTTTGACTTTTTCAAATTGGCATTTGACTTTCAAACTAGGATTTGATTTCTCCCTTTATTTTGCCCAGCCAAGTGACCTAGTACATGATGCAACCATTCCATATTGTCATGAAACATTCATGTACCCTTCCCCTCCGGAGTGCCGGACCTTCCGGACCCTTCTAGAACATTCCCGGTGAAAACATCGGAATCATTCCCCAACTCCGAAACAGGACTTTCCTTATATGATCTTATTCTCCGAACCATTTCGGATATCCTCGTGATATCCTGGATCCCATCTGAGACTCCGAACAACATTCAGTCTCTCTCTCATCATTCCATAACTACTCAACAGCATCGAATCCTTAAGTGTGTCTCCCTACGATTCGTGAATTATGCGGACATGACCGAGACACTTCTCCGATCAATAACCAATAGAGGAATCTGGAAATTCATATGGCTCCCACATATTTCTATGATTACTTTGCGATTGAATGAACCACTTACATACGATACCAATTTCCCTTTGTCTCACGATAGTTTACTTATCCGAGGTTTTGATCGTCGGTATCTCTGCATACCTAGTTCAACCTCGTTACCAATAAGTACTCTTTTCTCGTTCCCGTGGTATGTGATCCCTTGTGATCCAGTCACATGATTGCAAGCTAATTGGATGACATTCCACCGAGAGGGCCCAAAGTATATCTATCCGTCATATGGATGGACAAATCCCACTCTTGATCCATGTGTCTCAACCCATACTTTTCGAACACTCAATGCCACCTTTATAGCCACCCAGTTACGGTGCGGTGTTTGATGTCATCAAGGCATCCTTCCGGTGATGGTGATAAGCATGATCTCATGGTCGAAGGAATTAGGTTACTATGTATCAGAAAGCTTATAGCAATTGAACTATTAAAATGACTTGATCTTTATGCTACGCTTATCTATAGGAGTATGTCCATCATACAATTCTCCTAATGATATGATCTTGTTGTTAATAACATCTCAATGTTCATGATAGGGAAACCACAATCATCTATTAACCAACAAGCTAGTATTTTGAAGAGGCTTTACTAGGGACTCTAATTTAGTTTACAAATCATACAAGTATTAATGTTTCCTAGTTAATACTGTTATAGCATGAATGTAAACATTTATCATAAACACAAAGATATAATAATAACTACATTTATTATTGCCTCTATGGCATATCTCCAACAGTCTCCCACTTGCACTAGAGTCAACTAATCTAGATTACATGGTAATATACCGAACACCCATGGCAGTTTGGTGTTGGTCATGTTTTGCCCTCGGGAGAGGTTTAGTCAACGGATCCGCCACATTCAGATCTGTGTGTACTTTGCAAATCTTTATGTCACCATCTTGGACATGTTTTCGAATAGCGTGAAAACGTAGCTTGATGTGCTTCGGCTTCTTGTGTGACCTTGGTTCTTGCGCATTGGCTATGGCTCCCATGTTATCACAGTAGATAGACATTGGGTCCAGCGCACTTGGAACCACACCGAGCTCTGTAATGAACTCCTTCATCCATATCGCTTCTTGTGAAGCCTCCGAAGCAGCTATGTATTCCGATTCAGTTGAAGATCTCGCCACAATGCTTTCCTTTGCACTCCTCCAGCTAACTGTTGCACCATTCAAAGTAAATACGTATCCAGATTGAGATTTAGAATCATCCGGATCGGTGTTCCAACTAGCATCGGTGTAACCATTTACAACGAGCTGTTCATCACCTCCATAAGAAAGAACCATATCCTTAGTTCTTCTCAAGTACTTAAGGATGTTTTTGACCGTTGTCCAATGATCCACTCCTAGATCACTTTGATATCTGCTAGTCAAACTAACAACATATGCAATGTCGGTTCTAGTACATATCATGGCATACATTAGAGAACCTATGGCTGAGGCATAGGGAGTCTTACTCATCCTTTCTCTATCTTCTGCCCTTGCTGGACTTTGAGTTTTACTCAAGGTCGTATTGGGCAACATGGGCAAGAACCCTTTCTTGCTATCTTCCATTCCAAACCTCTTTAGAACTTTGTCCAAATGTGTACTTTGTGACAATGATATTAGGCGTCTCGATCTATCTCTATAAATATTTATGCCTAATATGTAAGCTGCTTCGCCAAGATCTTTCATTGAAAAACTATTATTCAAATATTCCTTGACACTATTAAGAAGGTCTACATCATTCCCAATCAACAATATGTCATCTACATATAGTATTAAGAATGCTACAGAGCTCCCACTCAGTTTCTTGTAAATACAAGCTTCTCCATAAGTTTTTATAAAACCAAAACTTTTGATTACTTTATCAAAACGTTGATTCCAACTTCGGGATGCTTGCTTCAGTCCATATATGGACCGTTGAAGTTTGCATACCTTTTTAGCATCTTTAGGATCGACAAAACCTTTGGGTTGCATCATATACAACTCTTCATCAATGTCTCCGTTGAGGAACGCTGTTTTGACATCCATCTGCCATATCTCATAATCGTAATATGCAGTGATTGCTAACATAATCCTCATAGACTTTAGCTTCGCTACTGATGAGAAAGTCTCATCGTAGTCAACTCCTTGAATTTGTCGAAACCCTTTTGCGACAAGTCGAGCTTTATAGACAGTAACTGTAAGATCCCTCCTTTGTAAAGGAAAAGGATCCCTATGATTGCAATGCTAGTCCCTGGATCATTGCTAGCATCCACAGTTTAAGATGAAGTACACAGATACAAAGGTCATTTATTACATCCATTCCAGAGATAACATAGTCTTTACAACTCAAGGCCACAGGTCTAATACAAGAGTTTGATTAAGTAAATAAAAGTAAGTCTTCATCTTCATGTGCCACAGGCAAACATGTTGAGTGTAGACTCATAACACGTAATCCTCATCAGAGTAACCTACAACATCACAAGTTACAGCCACAGTGGGTCAATACTTTGGAATAGTATTGGCAAGTGATACCTTAGTATATTTTAAGTGGACTAGATACTATATGCAAATTTGGCTAAGTGTAGCTTGGCTTGCTTTGCTCAAAAATAGGTTTTTCCTATTAGTTGAAATCACTAAGTTTTTCTTTGTCAAAACTTTTCCCGAGGAACCATCAATAGACATTGAGGTCCTTCACCCTTGTTCACCCACAAGTTTTTACTTAGAAGTTGGAATGATGAGATTCTTGATAGCTTCCATGCCTTGATGCTCAAGTTGTCCATTGCCATGGACTTGGCTAAGTACTTAGATTTTCCATCTGCAGAGGTTGTGCACTTTCCCCACCAGACTTAGTTTCACCAAGACAGGACCTTTTAGAAGCCTTCCCTTAGACCAATTGGACGCGCTCCAACCTATCATTCCCACTACCACCAACTGTCCAAATGGCTAAGTTCTAGCAACTTATGTGATCCAGGCAGAGCCCATATTGCCAAGTGGCTGCACTAGAAGCTTCTCAACACTTGGCCTCTAAAATCCCTTTGTTCCTGGGTGGCTTTCCACAAGTGAGATACACAAGGTAAACCATAGCCATGGGCCTTGTGTAACGACTCAACCAAAACCACCAATCAAGTCCCATTCCACCCAGGTGATTCATTGACTTAGTTGTTTTATTAGGCAAAAACAAAAGTCCAAAGACTTAGAAATATTTTCATCATAGCATGTATATTTCACCAACCCTTGTTTGCTACTAGCTAGGCTAAGCATGGCATAGATAGTAACTTAACTAGAAATTTCCTAGCAATTCTACAACTACTTAGGATTTCCCAACATGGCATATAGGCAAAATAATAACATGCAAGACTTAGCAAAATATTTCTAATGCTTAGTATAAAATATAGGTATAGAAATATTCATGAAGTACCACTTGCCTTGGTAGTTGGGAGAGTAGCACTCTTCACAATCACAATCACTAGCACCAAAATCTACACATAGAATATAGCCACAATCACATACAAGATATATTCAACCAAAAATATATTGCATGCATGCAAGATGCTAAGTGATGATTTTTTAAGAATTCAACCAAGCAAGTGCATAGTACTGAATCTTAAACAAGTCAAAAACTTGCCAAACCAAGTTTATTTGACACTAAAAACAATTCCTAAACAATTCATATAACCAAATTAGTCCTAAACAAGTTTCTGCAAATAAAACTATTTTAACAGAAGCAAAACTTTAAACACATTGCATAATGGAAAGGTCTTGCTCTCCTGATTCCAACGGTATAAAATTTGCCAAAATCTAACGTGGGAATCAAAAGTTATAGCTAAATCAAATTTGGATATAAATCAGATTTCAAATTCTGTTTTTAAACCAAACCCTAGCCACGCGGCGCTATCCTATTGGCCAATACCGTTTTACTCAGGATCACCCTTCCGCGCCGTCAGATCAAGTCAGATCCAACACGCCAGATTCAAAGAATTCGTTTCGCTCAGATCTAATCCGGTCCTTACGATACAGATCTAACGGCTACTGTTGCTCTGACCATAGCCTAGCGGCGTTAGCGGCGGCGACTGGCGGCGGCGCGTCTGTCAGTGGTGGCGCTGGCGTTCTAGGTCGTCCGGGGAGGGGAGAGGGTGCTTACCAGAACCGTAGAGAGTTGCTAAAGCTCAAGGTGGCGGTGGCTTTGCAAGGGGCGCACGGTATGGGCTGCTGGAGCTCGTCGGAGTCGTGCACGGCGTCAGGTGGTTGCTGTCGAAGTCGTTGCCGAGGTTCCACGTCGCCCTAGCACGAACCAGATGGTTTAGGAGACGCGCAGGATAGTGGCGAACAACCTCGTATGCAAGAGGGGGCAAGGGGCGCTCGGAGCTTACCGCAATTGATCGCCGGAGTTGATAGGGTCGTCTGTCTCGTGTGGTCGCCGACGTTGCCGAGGCTCTGGATGTTCCTAGCATGCACCAGAGGGGTCAGGAGGTGCGCATGGTCGCGGAGATTGTACTGGAAAGTTTAGGCAGCAAGGGGCGACGGGGTCTTACCGGAATACCTCGCCGGAGTTGGCTCTGGCTGCGGCGGTGCAACGCGAATTAGGGGCAGCCCGGTGGCGAGAAGAGTGTGCAGCGTGGGGGAAAATGACCGCGGCGGGGTGTGGTTTAAATAGGCCAAAGTGCGACAGGAAACGCTCGCGGTATCAAGGCTAATTACGCTGCGCCATTACCGGCATCAAGGGCAGCGGCGACGTGGTCTGCGGGCGCGATTTGGGGAAGAAGGAGTCGACGTGGAGAGGGCCCGCTTGTCAGCGAATAGAACAGAGGGGGAGTGGGGTCCGAGTGTCAGCGGCTCGCTGGGTGCGTCTGCGCGTGAGAGAGGGAGAAGGAAAACCCGGGTGGGCTAGATGGGCTGTTTCTGTTGATGGGCTCAAACCCTGGCGCCGACCCTTTTCATTTTCTTTATTCCTTTTCTATTTCTAATTCAATTTCCTGGAATGGT
This sequence comes from Avena atlantica, assembly GCA_910589765.1. Lineage (NCBI taxonomy): Eukaryota > Viridiplantae > Streptophyta > Magnoliopsida > Poales > Poaceae > Avena > Avena atlantica. Next base: position 326,589,865 of record OU342733.1, read on the forward strand.
TTTCAAATGAATTCAAACTCAAATTGAAATCAAATCTTTTCAGGAATTTTGTAGGGTGCAACATTCATGTTTCTGGGCATAGAAACATGTGGTCACTTTGAATTGGCTTGGCCATTTTTGGAAAAAATAATATAAACAGTGACATAGCACTTGTTTCATATTGGTTTTGAAATTGGTTTTCAAATTGTATTTGCTTTGAAATTTTGGTTTAAACCTTAGCAATCTAGCAACTCAATCTGAAAGCAATAAGGCACAAGATTTGGTCTCATGATCAACAACCTCTCATAGAAAGAGTAGCATTTGTTTCAAATGATGATCACATAAAATAATGAGCTCATATGCTCCTGTTTTTGAATTGTTTTGTTTGAAATGAATTCTATATGATCATGGATGCATGGATGATATGCATGAGTTTGAAACATGATTTTAGGGATGTTACAAATCTAACCCCCTTAAGGTGAATCTCGCCCTCGAGATTCGGGTTCGCTAGCAAATAGGTGAGGGTGGTCTTTCCGAAGATCATCTTCTCTTTCCCATGTTGCTTCCTCTTCGGAATGATGATTCCACTGCACTTTGCAAAACTTGATAGTCTTAGTCCTTTGTGACTCTTTCTGCAGTTTCAAGAATCTTGATAGGTTTCTCTTCATAAGTAAGATCACTTTCTAGTTGAACTTCCTCCAAAGGTATAGTATCCTTCAAAGAAGTTTCTTCCATTTATGGATGACATTTCTTAAGCTGACTCACATGAAATACATTATGAACAGCTGACAGAGATTCTGGCAGTTCAATTTCATAGGCAAATTCTCCTTTGCGACTCAGAATCTTGAATGGCCCAACATATCTTGGTGCAATTTTCCTTTGACTCCGAATCTTTTCACTCCACGAAGTGGTGACACTCTAAGATAGGCTCTATCACCAACTTCGTAGGTGACTTCTCTACGCTTAGGATCTGCGTAGCTTTTCTGTCGGGACTGTGCTATCTTCAACCTGTCCTTAACCAACTTGACCTTCTCTTCGGCTTCTTTGATAAGATCTGGCCCGAATAAACTTCTTTCTCCCACACCATTCCATAACAATGGGGTGGTACACTTTCTTCCGTAGAGAAACTCAAACGGTGCCATCTCAATGCTGGCTTGATAGCTGTTGTTATAAGAAAATTCTGCGTAAGGCAGACTTTCATCCCAACTGGATCCATAGTCTAGGGCACATGCCCTCAACATGTCTTCGAGAATCTGATTAGTCCTTTTTGTTTGTCCATCAGTTTGAGGATGAAAAGCAGTGCTGAATTCCAACCTCGTTCCCAATGATTCATGTAACTGTCTCCAAAAATGGGAAGTGAATTGAGTTCCCCTATCAGACACAATACTCTTGGGCACTCCATGTAGACATACAATTCTACTCATGTAGATTCTGGCTAACTTAGCACTTGTATAGGTTGTCTTCACGGGTATGAAATGAGCCACTTTAGTTAGGCGATCCACTACTACCCAAATAGAATCGTATCCTGACCGGGTCCTTGGTAATCCGGTAATGAAATCCATACCAATCTTGTCCCACTTCCAATCAGGAATAGGTAGTGGTTGAAGCAAACCGGCTGGTTTCTGATGCTCCGCCTTCACTCTACTACATACATCACACAAAGCAATGTGTTCGGCGATGTCCTTCTTGAGATTATTCCACCAAAATCTTTCTTTCATGTCCATGTACATTTTGGTGTTACCCGGGTGAATAGAATACGGAGAGTTGTGTGCTTCTTGCAAAATCAGTTTCTGCAACTCCGGGTCTTGTGGAACACAGATACGTTTCCCATGCCATAAAGTACCCTATTCGTCTTCGTGGAATTCTTTGGCTTTTCCTTTGCCAATCTTTTCCTTAATCTCTTCAATTTCCTTATCAGTCTTCTGGGCTTCTCTGATCTTGTCCAACAAAGTGGGTTGAACATCCAAAGACATGAGATGTCCTTCAGGCACAATCTCCAATCTGAGTTTTCTAAATTGGGTACACAGATCATCTGGCAAATCTCCTTTGGTAAGGCCATTCACAAAAACCTTACGACTTAGAGCATCTGCTACAACATTTGCTTTACCAGGGTGGTATTGCAAACTTAAGTCATAGTCATTGATAAGTTCTAGCCATCTTCTTTGTCTCATATTAATTTCCTTCTAGGTGAAGATATACTTCAAACTTTTGTGATCTGTGAACACTTCACAACGCTTTCCCAAAAGATAGTGTCTCCATGTTTTGAGTGCATGGACAACAGAGGCTAACTCTAAATCATGATTAGGATAGTTCACTTCATGAGTTTTGAGTTGTCTCGAGGCATAAGCCACAACTTTACCGTCTTGCATAAGTACTGCACCCAAACCTTGATGAGATGCATCACAATATACTTGGAAATCTTTTTCCAAATCTGGTAGACACAAGACTGGTGCTGTCACAAGTCTCTTCTTCAATTCCTGAAAGCTGAGTTCACAACCTTCAGACCAAGCAAACTTCTTGTCTTTCTTTAACAATTCTGTCATAGGCTTAGCTACCTTGGAGAAATTCTCAATGAACCTCCTGTAGTAACCTGCTAAGCCAAGGAAACTACGAACTTCTTTCACTGACTTGGGAGATTCCCATTCAGTCACAGCTGAAACTTTAGTGGGATCAACTGCTACACCATCCTTTGTCATAACATGACCAAGAAAACGAACTTCCTCCAGCCAGAACTCACACTTGCTGAATTTGGCATAAAGTTTATGCTCTCTTAATTTCTCAAGTATCAAACGCAAGTGTCCTTCATGCTCTTCTTTGCTCTTGGAGTAGACTAAGATGTCATTGATGAAAACGACAACAAACTTGTCAAGGAATTCCATGAACACCTTGTTCATCATATTCATGAAGTATGCTGGAGCATTTGTCAAGCCAAAAGGCATTACAGTATACTCATACAATCCATACCTTGTAGTGAATGATGTTTTAGGTATGTCTTGTTCTCTTATGTTGAGTTGAAAATAGCCTGACCGGAGATCAATCTTTGAGAAGACACATGCTCCTTCTAGCTGATCAAACAAGTCATTGATTCTAGGCAAAGGATATTTGTTCTTGATAGTTACCTCGTTGAGTGAACGATAATCTATGCATAACGTTTGACTTCTATCTTTCTTCTCCACGAACAAAACTGGGGCTCCCTAAGATGAAGAACTTGGTTGAATAAATCATTTCTGTAGCTGTTCTCCAAGTTGTTTCTTGAGTTCTTTCAGTTCATCAACTGACATTTTATAAGGTCTCTTTGCTATTGGTCCAGACCCTGGTACCAAATCTATCAGAAACTTCACATCTCTATCTGGTGGCATGCCCGACAATTCTTCCGGAAACACATCTGGATACTCACTCACAATTGGCACACTGTCCATGCTAACCCCCTTAAGAGAATTTAGCTTACTTCCTTTAGATTCAAAGTTGGACTTGAATTTAATCCGCTTTCTTTCCGGGGTTGTGAGTGCAACAGTACGATTAGCACAATCCAGTACTCCTTCATACTTATCCATCCAATCCATTCCCAATATTACGTCCAGTCCTTGGGAATCTAGGATTATCAGACTCACTGGAAATTTATGTTTTCCAAACTCTATTACTAGATCCCGGTATCCAAGACTTACTATCATATCTCCACCCGGAGAACTAACTTTTATTGGACACCCAATGTTTTCAGTTGGAAACCCATTTCTATCAACAAATGCTTTTGATATGAATGAATGCGATGCTCCAGTATCAAAAAGAACAAATGCTGGAATAGAATTGAGTCTGAACTTACCAGCAACAGCATCAGGCTCCTCATAGACCTCCTCCACACTGATGTGGTTCACCTGTCCCTTCTGAAAAGGGTTGGGCTTGATGGGTCCTTCAACCTTCTTTTCTGGGCATTCATTTGCATAATGCCCCATCTTCTTGCATTTGAAGCATTCAACCTGACTGATGTCTCTCTTAACAGGCTGACTTCCACTTCCACTTCCATTACCACTGTGGTGGCTCTTATGTCCACTCTTGTGGTTCTTATACTTGTCATTGTCATGACTACGGTGATGCTTGTTGTCATGACGGTTGTGGTTGTGGTGCTTGTTGAATTTCCCTTGCTTGTGGGATCCTGAGCTTCCGCTGTCATCATAATGAGATCGTTTGTGAGACGATCCCGAGCTGTGCTTGTCGGAGTGCTTCCTATTTCTACTCTCAACTTGCTTTATTTTGTTCTCCAAAATAGCAGCCTTGTCACAAAGCAACTTATGAGTGGGAACATATGCCATAGCCAACTGCAGATTCAGCTCATCATTCAAGCCTTCCAGAAATTTTTTCTTTCTCTTGGCATCGGTGTCAACTTCATCCGGTGCATAACGCGCCAGGTTGTTGAACTCCTCAATGTATTCAGCCACGCTGCGGTGGCGCTGCTTCAGATTGTGGAACTCTTTCTTTTTCAGACTCATCACTCCTGATGAGATATGAGCAGTGTGAAAGCCATCCTCAAAGATATCCCATGTCACTTCATCTATGGGAGTGGTAATCTGGAAGTTGTCCCACCAAGTGGCGGCTGGTCCTTCCAGCAGATGTGCTGCAAATCTGACCTTTTCAGCATCCGTACAGCCCACGGTTACCAAGTCCTTGTTTACCGAGCGTAGCCAATCATTGGCCACCATGGGATCAGTCGTTCCTGAGAACTTTGCTGGCCTCAATCTCAAGAATCTGGTAAGCATATCAAAACCCGGAGGGTTGTTGTTGTTCTTGTTATTGTTGTTGTTGTTGTTATTGTTTTGGTTCTGGATGAACGTTGTCATCATCTGCATTAGCTGAGTTTGAGCAGTCATCATTTGTTGCATTTCTGGAGTGATGTTGTTGTTGTTTTTGTTGGGGTTGGGGTTTGCATTACGGGGAGGCATCTGTGGTTTGTTCAAATAGAGATAAGAATGAGATACCCATAGATGCTTTTATGCACATTACATCACATAAGCAAACACATAGCATGCAACACAAAGATAAAGGTTCAACAACAAGATAACAAGTTCACAAAGTAAACACACAAGTGGCAAGCCATCCACATGTCGGATGGTCAAATAACAAGTTCTCAAATAACAAATATTATAATAAAAGATAAATGAGTAGCCAAATCTACTCATCGGCATCAATCTCCTCCTCGACAAAGGTAAGACCTGCGTTCTCCATCGCGGTCTTGTTTTCCTCGATGCTAGTGGTCAAAGTCTCTATCTTGGCCTTGAGAGCCCTCTTCTGGGAACGAAGCCTCTCTATCACCGTCTGCTGCTGCTCGAGCTCGAAATCCTTGGACTGCAGTTCTTCAGTCATGTCCCGGATCTTCTTGTTCCTATCCTGGACACGCTTCTCCTGAATCTTGAACTTCCTGTCCTGGGTCTCGAACTTCGCCTCCATTTCCTTGACTATCTCGTCTTGCTGCGCGAAGAGCTTGTCCTTCTCGCGAAGCTGCACCTGGAGCTCATCATGCTGAGCATGACATTGGTCATGTCCGTGTCCACGTGCCTAATGAGAGACTCTAAGTCCTGGAGGTACAGGCGTATCGACTCTGCTGCGTCCCTCGAAGCGTCCTCGAAGTCGATGGACTCTCCATCCTCATCATGTCTTCCGAAGACGTGGAAGTGGGTACCTCTAACCTGTTGGGAGTGTCGCCCTAGCAGACGTCCTATCAGATCCTGCATAACTACCTCAATGCCTCTCTCCCTGTCATCGTGCATGAGCTTGAAGACGATGGCCTCCGTAGTAGGCTCTGTCTGGCGTCCGGGCCGGTTCACCTTGAAGCCCCAGAGGTCCTTCCTCTCAAACTTGGTGAGGGGATGCACCATGATGGTGGGAAGAGGGAGATTGAGCAAAGTGGTAAGCTCAACGATACGAGGACCAAAGCGGGTAACCTGGAACTCCTCAACAGTGCTGATGGTAATAGGCATCTATTTATAAGATAGAAAAGTTAGAACAACACAAATCAAGATAAAACAGAAGTCAAAACATCACATACATATCCTTGGAAAGCAAAACACACAAGTCATGCATACATGAAACCATTACAACAACCAAGGTTCAATCTTATTTAAAGCAACATTTTGGAAAATAAGGTGATAGGTGGTGGTCCAACTAACGAAGTACGTTTACAATCCTATCTCACTGGATCTGTTGGCTAACACAATGTTTCTATAAGCAATCAGCCTATCTTGCTCACATGATTCCATCGCTAAGTCTATAATGTCTCCTCTTAAGGTTTGGTTGGTAGCTTCCAACTCTTGGGTATGTTCCTTCTCTTTCCTTAGATCATTTTGGAGGTTGAGCATTCTGCACTTGACTCTATCACCAAGTTCTTTGATGGTCTTCCAAGCTGCATCCCTTGCTGATTCAAAGAATGTAGGGCGCACCACTGAATTGGTGAACATGCAGAATCCTTTTTCCTGATGGTTGTCTTCCTTGTTTTTATACAAGTGAAGTTGCACCCACCAGTATTCCACTCCTTCATCCATCACTGGAAAACCTTTGTACACAGCTGCACCTTGTATCTCTAATGCAACCATGAGGTCCTTGAGAGCCTTGGGGAATTCTGTCTCACACTCCAAAGTCATTGTCATGAGTGGTCCTTTCCTCACGGCTTCGTTGATGGAGTTCATCTACAAATAGAGATGAGAGAGAAGATTAGAAAAGTTTACGAGAAGAATAGACAAGTGTAGAAGTTGAAATTTTTTCCTTAGTGGTTTCCAATCCTAGGGTCATAATCCTACAGGAAACACAGTGCTCTGATACCATCTGTAAGATCCCTCCTTTGTAAAGGAAAAGGATCCCTGTGATTGCAATGCTAGTCCCTGGATCATTGCTAGCATCCACAGTTTAAGATGAAGTACACAGATACAAAGGTCATTTATTACATCCATTCCAGAGATAACATAGTCTTTACAACTCAAGGCCACATGCCTAATACAAGAGTTTGATTAACTAAATAAAAGTAAGTCTTCATCTTCATGTGCCACAGGCAAACATGTTGAGTGTAGACTCATGACACCTAATCCTCATCAGAGTAACCTCCAACATCACAAGTTACAGCCACAGTGGGTCAATACTTTGGAATAGTATTGGCAAGTGATACCTTAGTATATTTTAAGTGGACTAGATACTATATGCAAATTTGGCTAAGTGTAGCTTGGCTTGCTTTGCTCAAAAATAGGTTTTTCCTATTAGTTGAAATCACTAAGTTTTTCTTTGTCAAAACTTTTCCCAAGGAACCATCAATAGACATTGAGGTCCTTCACCCTTGTTCACCCACAAGTTTTTACTTAGGAGTTGGAATGATGAGATTCTTGATAGCTTCCATGCCTTGATGCTCAAGTTGTCCATTGCCATGGACTTGGGTAAGTACTTAGATTTTTCCATCTGCAGAGGTTGTGCACTTTCCCCACCAGACTTGGTTTCACCAAGACAGGACCTTTCAGAAGCCTTCCCTTAGACCAATTGGATGCGCTCCAACCTATCATTCCCACTACCACCAACTGTCCAAATGGCTAAGTTCTAGCAACTTATGTGATCCAGGCAGAGCCCATATTGCCAAGTGGCTGCACTAGAAGCTTCTCAACACTTGGCCTCTAAAATCCCTTTGTTCCTGGGTGGCTTTCCACAAGTGAGATATACAAGGTAAACCATAGCCATGGGCCTTGTGTAACCACTCAACCAAAACCACCAATCAAGTCCCATTCCACCCAGGTGATTCATTGACTTAGTTGTTTTATTAGGCAAAACAAAAGTCCAAAGACTTAGAAATATTTTCATCATAGCATGTATATTTCACCAACCCTTGTTTGCTACTAGCTAGGCTAAGCATGGCATAGATAGTAACTTAACTTAGAAATTTCCTAGCAATTCTACAACTACTTAGGATTTCCCAAAATGGCATATAGGCAAAATAATAACATGCAAGACTTAGCAAAATATTTCTAATGCTTAGTATAAAATATAGGTATAGAAATATTCATGAAGTACCACTTGCCATGGTATTTGGGAGAGTAGCACTCTTCACAATCACAATCACTAGCACCAAAATCTACACATAGAATATAGCGACAATCACATACAAGATATATTCAACCAAAAATATATATGCATGCATGCAAGATGCTAAGTGATGATGTTTTTTAAGAATTCAACCAAGCAAGTGCATAGTACTGAATCTTAAACAAGTCAAAAACTTGCCAAACCAAGTTTATTGACACTAAAAACAATTCCTAAACAATTCATATAACCAAATTAGTCCTAAACAAGTTTCTGCAAATAAAACTATTTTAACAGAAGCAAAACTTTAAACACATTGCATAAATGGAAAGGTCTTGCTCTCCTGATTCCAACGGTATAAAATTTGCCAAAATCTAACGTGGGAATCAAAAGTTATAGCTAAATCAAATTTGGATATAAATCAGATTTCAAATTCTGTTTTTAAACCAAACCCTAGCCACGCGGCGCTATCCTATTGGCCGATACCGTTTCACTCAGGATCACCCTTCCGCGCCGTCAGATCAAGTCATATCCAACGCGGCAGATCCAAAGAAAACGTTTCGCTCAGATCTAATCTGGTCCTTACGATACAGATCTAACGGCTAGCGTTGCTCTGACCATAGCCTAGCTTTGTTAGCGGCGGCGACTGCCGGCGGCGCGTCTGTCAGTGGCGGCGCTGGCGTTCTACGTCGTCCGGGGAGGGGAGAGGGTGCTTACCAGAACCGCAGAGAGTTGCTGAAGCTCAAGGTGGCGGTGGCTTTGCAAGGGGCGCACGGTATGGGCTGCTGGAGCTCGTCGGAGTCGTGCACGGCGTCAGGTGGTTGCTGTCGAAGTCGTTGCCGAGGTTCCGCGTCGCCCTAGCACGAACCAGATGGTTTAGGAGACACGCAGGACAGTGGCGAACAACCTCGTATGCAAGAGGGGGCAAGGGGCGCTCGGAGCTTACCGCAATTGATCGCCGGAGTTGATGGGGTCATCTGTCTCGTGTGGTCGCCGACGTTGCCGAGGCTCTGGATGTTCCTAGCATGCACCAGAGTGGTCAGGAGGTGCGCATGGTCGCGGAGATTGTACTGGCAAGTTTAGGCAGCAAGGGGTGTCGGGGTCTTACCGGAATACCTCGCCGGAGTTGGCTCTGGCTGCGGCGGTGCAACACGAATTAGGGACAGCCTAGTGGCGAGAAGAGTGTGCAGCGTGGGGGAAAATGACCGCGGCGGGGTGTGGTTTAAATAGGCCGAAGCGCGACAGGAAACGCTCGCGGTATCAAGGCTAATTACGCCACGCCATTACCGGCATCAACGGCAGCGGCGACGTGGTCTGCAGGCGCGATTTGGGGAAGAAGGAGTCGACGTGGAAAGGTCCCGCTTGTCAGCGAATAGAACAGAGGGGGAGTGGGGTCCGAGTGTCAGCGGCTCGCTGGGTGCGTCTGCGCGTGAGAGAGGGAGAAGGAAAACCCGGGTGGGCTAGATGGGCTATTTCTGTTGATGGGCTCAAACCCTGGCACCGGCCCTTTTCATTTTCTTTATTCCTTTTCTATTTCTAATTCAATTTCCTGGAATGGTTTTCAAATGAATTCAAACTAAAATTGAAATCAAATCTTTTCAGGAATTTTGTAGGGTGCAACATTCATGTTTCTGGGCATAGAAACATGTGGTCACTTTGAATTGGCTTGGCCATTTTTGGAAAAAATAATATAAACAGTGACATAGCACTTGTTTCATATTGGTTTTGAAATTGGTTTTCAAATTGTATTTGCTTTGAAATTTTGGTTTAAACCTTAGAAATCTAGCAAAAACAATCTGAAAGCAATAAGGCACAAGATTTGGTTTCATGATCAACAACCTCTCATAGAAAGAGTAGCATTTGTTTCAAATGATGATCACATAAAATAGTGAGCTCATATGCTCATGTTTTTGAATTGTTTTGTTTGAAATGAATTCTATATGATCATGGATGCATGGATGATATGCATGAGTTTGAAACATGATTTTAGGGATGTTACAGTAACATTACCATCAGCGTCTCTTTTCTTCTTGAAAATCCATTTGTTCTCGACAGCCTTTCGGCCATCTGGTAAGTCCACCAAAGTCCATACTTTGTTTTCGTACATGGATCCAATTTCGGATTTCATGGCATCTTGCCATTTATTGGAATCTGGGCTCATCATCGCTTCCTTATATGTCGCAGGGTCATCGGTGTTGTCCACCAACATGACACTCATAACGGGATCATACCAATCAGGAGTGGTACGAGTTCTCGTTGACCTGCGAGGTTCTGTAGAAACTTCAACCGAAGTTTCATGATCATCATCATTAGATTCCTCTCTTATTGGTGTAGGCGCCACTGGAACTACTTCCGGTGCTGCGCTACTCGCAAGTTCGAGAAAAGGTTCGACAACCTTGTCGAGTTCTACTTTCCTTCCAGTCACTTCTTTCGAGAGAAATTCTTTCTCTAGAAAGGATCCATTCTTAGCAACGAAGATTTTGCCCTCGGATCTATGATAGAAGGTATACCCAATAGTTTCCTTTGGGCATCCTATGAAGACGCATTTTTCCGCTTTGGGTTCAAGCTTGTCCGGCTGTAACTTCTTTACATAGGCTTCGCAACCCCAAACTTTAAGGAACGATAATCTAGGTTTCTTCCCAAACCATAATTCATACGGTGTCGTTTCAACGGATTTAGATGGTGCCCTATTTAAAGTGAATGCGGTTGTTTCTAATGCATAACCCCAAAACGATAGCGGTAAATCTATAAGTGACATCATAGAACGAACCATATCTAAGAGAGTTCGATTACGATGTTTGGACACACCATTACGATGTGGTGTTCCCGGCGGTGTCAATTGTGAAAGTATTCCGCATTTCTTCAAATGCTCGCCAAAATCGTAACTTAGATATTCACCTCCACGATCAGAACGTAGAAATTTAGTCTTCTTGTTACATTGATTCTCTACCTCACTTTGAAATTCCTTAAACTTCTCGAAAGTTTCGGACTTATGTTTCATGAAATAGATATACCCATATCTACTCAAGTCATCCATGAAGGTAAGAACATAACGATAACCACCGCGCGACGCTACACTCATTGGACCACACACATAGGTATGTATGATTTCCAACAAGTCCGTAGCTCGCTCCATCATACCAGAAAATGGAGTCTTAGTCATTTTACCCATCAGACATGCTTCGCATCTTTCATGTGATTAGAAATCAAGTGATTCAAGAAGTCCATCGGAATGGAGTTTCTTCATACGCTTCACTCCAATTTGACCAAGACGACAGTGCCACATATATGTCGAGTTATCGCTCAATTCCAAACGTTTAGCTTCAATGTTATTAATATGTGTATTTCCACGATCGAGATTCAATAAGAATAGAACATCTATCAAAGGTGCATGTGCATAAAACATATTACTCATACAAATCGAACAACCATTATTCTCGGACTTAAACAAGTAACTGTCTCGCAATAAACATGATCCTGATATAATGTTCATGCTCAACGCAGGCACCAAATAACAATTATTTAAGTATAAAACTAATACCGATGGTAGATGAAGAGGTAGCGTGCCGACCGCGATCACATCAACCTTTGATCCATTTCCAACGCGCATCGTCACCTCATTCTTCGCTAGCTTCGGTTTATTCTGCAACACCTGATTCGAGTTACAAATAAGAGCAACCGAACCAGTATCAAATACCCAGGCACTACTATGAGTACTAGTGAGATACACATCAATAACATGTATATCAGATATACATTTCTTCTTGATGTTGCCGTTCTTCAAATCCGCCAAGTACTTTGGGCAATTCCGCTTCCAGTGACCTTCTCCCTTGCAGTAAAAGCACTCAGTATCAGGCTTAGGTCCAGCCTTGGTCTTCTTCGTCGGTGCGGCAACTTTCTTACCGCCCTTCTTGAAGTTTCCTTTTTGCTTAGACTTGCCTTTCTTGAATTTGGTGGTCTTATTGACCAACAACACTTAATGCTCTTTCTTGATCTCCACTTCTACAGATTTCAACATGGAGAAGAGTTCTGGCAACGTCTTGTTCATGTTTTGCATATTGTAGTTCATCACAAAGTTCTTGTAACTTGGTGGCAGTGATTGGAGGACACGGTAAATCCCCAAAGCATTAGGAATCACTATACCCAAGCTTTGGAGTTTGTTTGTGTGCCCAAACATCTTAAGCACATGCTCACTGACGGAGCTGCCCTCTTCCATCTTGCAGTTAAAGAAATTTTCAGAAGCCTCATAACTCTCAACTGCCGCGTGAGCCTCAAATATCATTTTGAGTTCACAGACAATATCATGTGGGTCATGGTTCTCAAACCTTTTCTGAAGCTCTGATTCCAAACCATACAAGATAGCACACTGAACTGTGGAGTACTGATTCTTCCGAGTGAGGTAAACATTCTTTACTTCATCGATAGCATCAGCTGCAGGCGGGTCATCCAGCGGTGCATCCAGCACATAGGTCAAATTACCAGCATTGAGGACAATCCTCAAATTGCGGAACCAATCCGCGAAGTTTCTTCCATTGTTTTTCAACTTTTCTTTCTCTAGGAACGCATTAAAATTGATGGTAGGGGCCGCAATTAATCTACAACATATTTGCAATAGTTTAGACTAAGTTTATGACAAATTGAGTTCTAATTAATAGTTAAATTAATCTAGGTGAACTCCCACTCAAAACAATATCCCTCACATTATTTTAGTGATCACACGAACCAAATCCACCACATCAAAACCGATCATCACGAGAGTTGATGTAGCTTCAATGGCGAACAATCAACATGTTCATCATATCTACTATATGACTCATGCTTTACCATTCGATGATCCGTGTCCCGGTACCATGTTTGTACATGCTAGGCTCGTCAAGATCAAACCTTAGCTTCCGCATGAGCAAATCTGGCTTTCTCACGTTGTATACACTCGCAGAATCTAACACACCCGATCATCACGTGGTGCTTCGAAACAACGAGCTTTAGCAACGGTGCTTACTAAGGATGAACACTTTAAAACTTGAAATTTATGTGCTTGAGGGATCATCTTATAATGCTACCATCGTTAACTAAGCAATACAAGATGCATAAAGGATTAACATCACATGCAATTTATAATATGTGATATGATATGGCCTTTCTTCTTGTGCTTCCGATCTCCATCTTCAAGCACGAACATGATCTCCATCATCACCGGCATAGCGTCAAGGTCAATGGCACCGCTTCATGGTTGTCGTCCACCAGCTTCAACTATTACAACTACTTTGAAGAGACACGCGGGTCTTAACAGAATTTAAAGACAACCATATGTTTCCTGCCGGTTGCCAACTTGCAATAAGGAACATTGCATACATCAAATATAATCACAATCATGGCCATATCACATCACATCACACCCCTGCAAAACAAAGTTAGACGCCTCTAATTTCTTTGCATATTTTACGTGGTTTGGGACTTTCAATAAGTGTCACTCTAACTTACGAACAAGAACCACAACGTTGATGCTGCGTGGCGCCGGTCAGAACGCGAATACGCTCGTCTTGCGGCCGACATAAATGAGCCAATCGCGCTGCGTGGCGCCGATCGCGCGCACCGCGGTCTCGTCGAGCCTCTCCCCGAGCCCGAAGCACATGAACACGAGGAGGCAGAACATGGCGTACCGGAAAGCCTCCACGACCACGGGCGGCGCCTCCTTGTCGTGGCAGCCGGACTCCCGCAGCAGCTTGTCTCGGAGACGAGGTTGCACCGCAGGACGCGCCACGCGGGACCGTAGCTGGCGCGCGCGACAGTGTTGCCGCTCCCGCCGGGCGGTCGGCCAGCGCGGCGCCTCGCTTCCGTGAGAAAGAAACCATGGAGCAGAGCAAGAAGTCGCAGTGGAGGCATGGCTTCTGCTCCTCGTGTGCCTCCTCATCCCCCTCGTCGTCCTCCTCCTCACGCAGAAAGGCGCCCAACTTTAAGCCTTTCTCTTTTTTTTTCCTGTTTGTTCTGTTTTTGAACCTAACGCTTGCTTTCAATATAAGCTGGGCGTTTTGGCCTTTCCTCTAAAAAGGTATCTTACACTTTTCAACTATGCTCGTCTCATCTGATCAAACCCTCAAAAAAAATCTCATCGGATCAGTGAGTGGCCCCATGCATCCAGTTGACAGCGAGGGATCGGATACTTCATGAAGAACACTAGTTAGTAGGGGATTTCTGGAAGATAAATGAATCAAAGCATATAAGAGGAACACAAAATGGACCCAAGACGAGCTAGTAAATCCATGGTCTATTCAGAGATAGCATCAGACGTCTTATTATCTCCATGTCTGGGGCAGCTACCAGCCCATAAGCAACAAATATCAAATATACTGTTTTCGTGGAAACAATCCCCAAACTACAGAGCAACCTGAACTTCAATCAGACACAGGATTTGCCTTCTATGATGCGCTCTCATCTCTAATACTAGCAGCAAACTTACAGCATACATACAATACAATTATTGTCCTCTTGGAGCTATACATTCCACCGACTTCGCACACTAACTTAGCATGTGTCTACTTCTACTTACCAGAAAGCAAGGGCCATAAAAGAACCTACGGTACATACGGCCCAGTGTCTCATGACAACACAAGATTTGCACAACACAAACTGGGAGCACAAGATTATGCACGGCCCTGGTGAGGCGTGGCCCCAGCTTAGTTCCAGCGAGGCCACCGGTCAGAAGCGCCACGTACAAGCAAGCACCGCTAAGGTGTATATGAACACATTGTACCAGCACCGTGGAAACATTGTGTATTAAGGCCTCACCTCAGCGACCTTGCTTGCTGCATCGGACATCCTCAGATTGCAGAGCAATGCGTCACGTCCTGTAAGCACGATCTGGAAGAAGTCCCCAACTCGCTTGGACAGGGAATCAAGCCCCAGCCGCAGCCCTTCCGCGCTTTTTGACATGCTGGAGATGCAGTCCGGTAGCTGTTCACTACCTTCTGGGTCACTGGCTCTCTCAGGAACCATGATGCTGCTCTTATCACTGATGATATTTGTCTTATTTCTGTTGTGTTGGCTGACACTCTCGACCATGGCAAATTCATTTCCATGGCTGATAGCCTCAGTATCCTGCTTCATTTTCATTTTATCTTCTTGGGTACCTTCTTCTGTAGTAATCTCTATCATTATCTCCTGGTTAGTGTCATCAGCCAGCTTAAGATTATCCTCAAGGCCTCCATTCTGTGAAGTGCTATCAGTCATCACAACTTCCACTGAGTGGCTTACAGCACAAGCCAGGTTGTCATTCACTTCTTTAAGCTGAGCAGTCCTGGCCAATTCATGCAGCTTTCTGGCACTTGCTTCAACTTCTTCTAGCTCTTTTATAGCTGCAACGCTTCCTCTGGATAATTTCCTTCTGAGATCCCTACTAATAGTAATATGGAGATCACTGAAGGCCTGTGACCAACCAAATTTCTGAGGAACATGCAACTCCACCAATGGCTTGGGGCTACCTGACAGTGCAGCAACAAACACACTGCAGACAAACACAGTCACAGCCTCAATCCCATACAAAGCTCTCATGAGGACCTTCCCCTTAGCAGAATTCTTGACCTTCATCAGACAAAGGCTCCCAGCAAGTTCCTGCAAAGCCGTTGAGCAGTTGTCGAGCCTAGGGCATGTCGTGCACGACTTGTCCATCCACTCCTTAAGTGATACCTCGGCTCGCTTGAGCTGTTCCAATGAAGGAAAACCACCTCCAGTGTCCAACACGTGCAGGACATACTGCACAAGCAACTGCCCTTGATCCAACCGAGCGAGCTCCGAGCTAAGCGCAATGCAAATGTCCAGCAGCTTCACGCTGCTGTTCAAGTAAATGTCCACCCACTTCTCATCCCAATCCGAAACAGGCAGCTCGAGCTCGGTGATCAGGTTGACTATGCTCGCGTGCAGCTGTGACAAGCAATCCACTGCAAGCATCATCCAGGACAAGGTGAGGACATCCAAGGCATTCTCTGGCTTGAGCTTCCTCAAGCTCAAGGCCAGAGCATCCTCATAAGATGTGAGCAGCGCTTGGAGCTTCCGAGGCAGGTGGGGTCCCCCTGGGAGGATGACCCTGAAGGGGTTTCCCACGGGAAAGAAAGACCTATGCCCATTATCTGGGCGGCTCATCTCCTGCACCACAATCAACACAGAATCCCCAATTAGCACACCACATCATAAACAATATGGATACAAACATCCAAGAAACCCATAATAATCAGGAAACATGATCTGTGGATAACCAAGCATTACATGTGGTGTCTGTCAGTATTCATTAGTACTCCGCAGTGTGGAAACATCACACACTTTTGTAGAATCGATTCCTTGTTTAACTTCACATGTAAGATTATGTGCCAGCTTGCAAACCCTAGCGGCGCTTCACTCAGCTAACTGGAGCGTACCAACAGCAGTGACCACAACACAAGAGAACTTCCTACTGCATCAGCCCTTTATATGGCCCGTACAGTAAACAAGCTAGGCTCTCGAAATTAGGCCAACCTGTGAGAATTCGCGAATGGTGAAGTAACACGACTAGCAATCGCGAGATCGTAGAGGGAGAAATCGAACAAGTATAACCTATGGCCGAGCTGACTGACCTCAGATTCATCGAAATTTTCCCCTAAAATTTAGGGAAACAGAACGATTCCCCACGAAACCAAAACAAGCAATAGATCGAGATACTAGCATATCATAGAGAGATGAGGAACTCCTCTTACCTCGATTCAGACGGGCGTGCAGATTCGATTCGAGCTTGGTTTGTGGGCTGGTGATTTGGGGGAAGTTGCGGCGTCTGGGTGCGAAAGCTATGTGCTCTGTTTTTCGCCGTTTGGTACGAGGCAGAGAGGGGCTAGGTTAGCAAACCAGAGAGGTGGAAAGTTCGAGATGCCGTTAGGGCTCGGTGGGTCGCCGCGCGAGTGACCCGTTGCCAAATGAGGTCGGAAAATATTTTCCCCACCAGAGACCAAAGTAAGGCCGATTTCTTTTGGGCCGGTGTTTAGGTATACGGAAATTTTATTATCAGTCCTTGATTTGGTATGAACATGTGACTGTCGTCAGTTTAGAATCATATCTAAAATTTAAAATATTCTATAGACCAAACCGTTTATCTGATTTAAGATCTCTTTTTACTGTTGGACTAGTCACGATGAGATCTTTAAAACTGGATACCATGTTGATATGTTTCGTTGATTTTTTTTTGAACCAAAAGGTTATCCACCCAAACACGTGAGTTATTTATGTCATAATATATAAGTTATCCATCAAGTAACACATAAGTTATCCACCATATAAATATATTGATTAGAGACGTTTTCGCATATGTGTTGGACAAGTTTAATAAGAACATGATAGACTAATTGTTAGGGTACTAAGACGTTATTGCCATGAACGTGTTAGCGTCGACGAGCAATTAAGGCTCGGTATCTTAAAACTCTTCGAGGCTTCGTCACCCGTTCACTATGGTAGTAGCGATGGATTTCGACGAAGTCGAATCACTAGATTACTGCTTGCACGTGGTAGGTGAGCATAAGACCCCATTAATTTATATAGTATGAAAAAAAAGTTTAGAATTAGTTTTTTTTTATAAAAATTATGTTTGATATTTGACACGATAGTCTTTCGAAGTTGAGTAGTCCATACGCTGCGAGAGAGCGACGGACGACGAGGCTGTGTCGTTAGAAAAAATTATATTCTATCCGTGAATAAATTTTTATAGTGGTGGATAACTTACATGTTATTTGATGGTAACTTATATGTTGAAGTCTGTATAACTATCGTGTTACTGATAGGTAACTTATTGGTAAACAAAAAAATTACTCATCTCTAACACATAATCTATAGGTAAATTTTATAGTAGTGATAACTTACATGTTATTAGGTGGATACCTTACATGATGAAGTACAGATAACTCACGTGTTACAGATGGATAACTTTTCGTTCAAAAAAAATATTGTCAGAATATACCAACATGGGATCTAGTTTCGAAGATCTCGTCACGACTAGTCTAACGGTGAAAACGGATCTTAATTTGGACAAACGGTTTGACCTAGAAAACATTTTAAATTTTCATATTTGAATTAAGCTGGCTAATTAAAAATCTTGTCTTTTAGTGTCTAGCAAAGTACTGAACATGTAATTACTGACTCAATTCTTGTATAAACGTCCACCAGGTTTTGACTTCATGTGACCGGTTGCTATGTAGCAACGTTCTAGGTATAACGGTTTCGCTAATACTCGTTAGACTGATAGTTAAAAATTACTTCCTCCATTCTATAATATAATTGTTTTTAACAAGCTGTTTTAGTTCGGTAAAAAGACTTATATTATAAAATAGAGATAGTAAAATAGAGCAAGTACTAGTCCGTGTGTAGGTGATGGTTCCATAATTCTCGGAGGCGATTGCGTGGCAATTCTGGGATGATTCCTGGATTGGTTTTCGTCCTTGTTCCCGTCGCCATGAACAGATCAATCTCGTGGTCTCGTCTTGTTTTCTTCACAGAAATTTCCTGTCCACCAAAAGCCTATTGCATGTTTCTAGGGCGTGTGATCATAAAACACTATGAGCCTAGATCGTCCATGTTTTTCTCGAGTGCGTTCGCCATGACTGGCTTGGAAGGAATGGATGTTATGATGAAGAAGTTGTAGCTTTCGGCTGAGGAGAAGAAGGGTGTGAAGATCGGGTGGTCAAGTGGGAACCAGATCGGGTTAACAAAACCACAAGCGATGGGGAAGTTGCTATCAGAGAAACCAGCTTTTGCGGAGGGCCTAGGCAAGGTGCTGGGAGGGCGTGGTGCCCAATGAAAGGTATCCATTCTAAACCTGTGGGAGATAATATTTTCTTATTCACTTTCTACTAGGCTTGTGGAAAAAGAAAGGTGTTGGATGAGGGGCCATGGATGTTTGAAAATGACTTGTTAGTGATTGAGGATTTTGACGGAAACAAGACGGCCAACGAATACAAGTTTGAAAGCTTTACAATCTAGGTCAGAATCTTTAACCAACCCCTAGGTAGGATGAATAAGAGGACAGGGAGGAGATGGGAGACGCTATTGGGGAGTTCAAAAGAGTTGATACTGATGTAAATAGTCTGGAACAAGGGAAGTACCTTAGAGTCAATGTTAGGCTGCAAGTTGATAAACCTCTATTGAGGGGTCTGATGGTAACCTTTGAGGAAGATAAGGAGATATGGTGCAATTTTGAGAGTGAGTATCTACCAAATTTCTGCTATACGTGTGGGATGGTTGGACATACGGACAATACTTGTGCTATACATCTGGACAGGGGAGAGATGCAGCAGTACGACAGATGGCTTAAGTGGACACCGACTCAGAGAGGTTCTTCCTCGAGCAATAGGGGGTCATGGAATAATAAATGTGGTTATGAAAACAAAAGGTATAATAGCCTGGGGCATGGAGGGAGTGGCTCAGATAGCGACAGCCTATCATGGAAGAAGGATGCTAGCCGTGATCGCTCTGATACGGGTAAAGGTGAGGAGAAGGAAGTGCAAAGCCCCCTAAAAATTGGGGGCAGAGCTGCAAATGTCCGTAATAAGGAGGGGGTCATAGGTGGGGGAAGGAATAACAAACTCCTGTTTGATATTGGTAATAAGCAGGAGATGGGTACGGTGGCACATGGAGGAAAGGACAAGTAGACAACACTGAATCTGAATGAGGCAAGGGAAAACGATGCAGTGCAGGTGGATGGAACAAACATAAATGGGAATACTAATACAAGGGTAGAGGGGTTGAGTGATGGCGGGAACCTGGCTGGGGCCATTGTACAACAACAACTAGAGGATAGGGCGAAGGCAGAGGCGGATAGAGGGATGCATGGGGCACACAAAGTCCATGAGTTAAATGAAACACCCACCTTGTATGTTGTGGATGGTTCCACAGAAACAAAGTTTGGTGTGCCCACATGGAAGGATGGAAATTTTTTAGGAGGCACAAGTCTGATAGAGCGATCGGTGGGAATGGTGCTCTGTCGTGGGATACAAGAGGAAGATTGATGAGGAGGCGGAGGAGGATGTCGAATGTACCAAAGAACAGAAGAATTTGGGGGAAATGAGCATGGAAGGAGTGGTAGTGGGAAATGGCAACTCTTTTGAAGCGGGGCTGCTAGGATAGCTCCGCGGAACCCAATTATGATAAGTGGTTTGAACTGTCGGGGCTTAGGGAATGGGCCGATAGTTGTCTTCTGGCACACCAGAAGAAGGAGGCCCCTGATATTCTTTTTTGTTGGAAACTAAGCTTGCTGAAAAAGGGATGGAAAAGTTCAGATGGTTGCTTGGTATGCCTCGTATGATTGTGCAGAAATGTGAAGGGAGTGGTGATCTTGTGATGTTTTGGAGGCGTGGTATTGATGTGAGCCTAAGGTGGAAATGGAGAATGCATATTGATGTTGAAGTGGTACATCAAGACGGTTTTAAATGGAGACTGACATGGATCTATGGTGAGCCTCGACAGGATAAGCGGGAGGATACGTGGAGGCTACTTCGCACCCTACACCAGTACTGCCCTACACCACCAATAAGACTTGCTTTGGATGTGCATTGGTGATTTTAACGAAATTCTTTATAGCTTTGAAAAGCAAGGTGGTGTTGCAAAATCTCAAGCGCAAATGGATAAGTTTCGCGTGGAGTTAGATTTATGTAATTTGTAGGACCTTGGTTTTGATGGGGACATGTTTACATGGAGGAATAATAACTGGCGAGTGGAAGGGTATATCTGTGACAGTTTGAATCCTGTTGTTGCCTCTCCTGCTTGGCGTATCCACTTCTCAGGTTTCAAGGTCAAAATGGTGACCCGGAGCATTCAGATCATAGTCCAGTGGTGGTTCGTGTGGAGTGCAAGAAAAAACCATCTTGGACTGGTAATAAAGGTCTAAAAAATAATATTTGAGGCTAGATGGCTTATGGAGGATGGGTGTGAGGCCATCATGAAAAATGCTTGGGGGCTAGCTGGTGCGAGAGGAGAAACTAGAATCTTGGGTAAAATCAACCAAGTTTTAAAGGATTTTCATATTTGGAGTCATGATGTCCTAGGATATCTGTAAAGCCGTATTAAAAACTTAAAGAAACAACTAGTGGAGTGCATACGTGGGGATATTACGGCTCAGAACATTGCAAAGGTGCAGCATATCCGGTTTAAACTGGAGCGACTTGAGGATCAATGGTAGATGTCATGAAAACAAAGGGCCCACGCTAACTGGCTTGAGAAGGGCGACCGTAACACATTCTATTTCCACTCGTTCGTGACGGAGAGGAAGAAACATAATAATATCACTCGGTTGAAGGGAGGTGATGTAGACGTGGTGGAAGGGGAGGAGGGTTTACAGGCCCTCATATCAAACTATTTCTTTACTTGTTTAACCCTGTAACATCCCAATATTTAGGAACCAACGAAGGGTAGAAATAGGATTTTGTGCATGTGCATGCATTCATCTGTAAAATATGGATAATTTTTTGCCAAACAAAAACCTAAAGAGATCAGAGTTTCTTTTACTTTCTAGAGGTAGGAATAGCTCTTGAAAGTAATCGTTATAAATTTTGACATGATCTTTATGAATTAGTGTGTTTTGGGGGAAATAATTTGAATTCAAATTTGAAATTTGAATCAATTGGAAAATATTTAAAATTTAGGATTTGGTATTTTAAAATGTTTTCCAAAATCATTTAGTAATATTATTTGTTATGATAAAGATATATTAAATAATAATAAGAATTTAAGATAAAGAAATTCAAATAAGAAATGAATTCTTTTTCCTTATCTTTATTCCATAACCATTTTACAAAGAGTAACTTCAACCAATTGAGTTGTTCATTACAGGAAAAAATTACAAGAAATGAAATTCTAATATAAATAAATTATTACAAGATTCTTACAAAAAGAATAAAAAGGAAGATTACAATGAAAAAACTATAAACCTATTTAATCCTATACTACATCTTGAGCATCCAGATCTTGCACCTGCAAAATACAAAAACAAACAAAATAAAAACAAAAGATTAATTGTTAGATTTACTCTTAGTTGAGAGCAGTAAAGTGCACTACTCAAGAGTACATTATTGAGTAATAATAAAAGGGGCAAGTTTCACCAATGTGTAAGTATCTATTCTTTCATATCAAATAAGCTACAAATCCACATATCAACAACAAGTAAAAGGGGAAAGTTTCACCAGAATAGTAGATTGTAAAAGGATAAAAGGTGAAACCACCTCACTTATCTGATCCACAGATAGCACCAAACAGCCAGGCAGCACAGTCAGCTAAATGCATGTTGTGTGCTGTCGACACAGCAACAACAACCCAAACAATCAAAAGGGGAAGTGCATAGCTGTAGCACAACTCCTAGTAGCTTATTTCCATTTCCAAGCACAAGGTCAAGAACACATCAAGCCTGCCTAAAACCAAGCAAAACCACCAGCCAAACTATACACCAGACCATCCAACCATCCACCAGATGGTGACATAAGGAGGGGGTGGAGCAGGTGGACATCAAGATCAAGGAGAAGCTCGCAGGAACCAGAAGTAGCAGGAGCAGCACCAGGAGGTGAAGAACAAGATCAGGCCAGCAACACAAGCCAGCAAGATCTAGCCAACCAGATCAACCAGCAACATCACCAACAACCAAGTGGTGTGGTGATTACATATAAAATCATCACATGATTCAATCATTTACTATAGATTGTAAAGCATGTGTTGTTTAATATATATAAATCTCTCAAAAATCACCCAAGTGGGGTGAATCCATCACAGAAGATTTTTGAATAAAAATCCATGATTAAACTCTACAAACCAAACCAGGATCTCATACCAACATCATTGATCCTGGATATAAAGCTATATTTCACATACCAATATAACCATAACCAAGATTATGATTTCTGGGCACATCTCTTAAAAGAGTAGCGCCCCAAAAACCAACAGATCTTATGGATCCATATAAAACAGTAAGTACACCAAGCATTTTATCAGACGAACTCAAGAATCAGTAACTGGTATTAATACCAGAACACATCTATGAGGGACAACAAGTTAGGAACCCAGTTCCTAGGCCTCCGACCAACATCATAGGAAAATTTGTTTAATAAAAGCTTTCAGCTTATCTTAGTAGTAATCCAATCTTGAACACTGACAGAATGAAGCCTAGCACTCGAACCAACACTTGTGTTCCATCCTAAAGATGGTGTCACAAGAATAAGTTTTAAACCAAGCAAATCATATATTTAACTTTCATTAGTAAACCACAGTTAATTAGTTAATCGTTTTCCTGGAATCAACAACCAGGAATCATTCACAAATTTGCATATACACATTCAGTGCATCATTGGGGTAATATATCAATTTCAATTTGCATATATCCACAGAAGCTAATACTTAACAATACAGTGAACAACCACTGACAGTACTACTGAAAGGATACAGATGTCGCCTAGAGGGGGGTGAATAGGCGATTAAAACTTTTCCGAGAGTGGCACGACAAAGGAGGAATTAAACTAGCGTTTACTTTGTCAAGCACAACCTAGAAAACCTAGGGTTCACCTATGTGCACCAACAACTTATGCTAAGCAATACAAGCAACAATGTGATAGCAAGATATAGATTACTTCAAGCACGAAGGCTATCACAATGTAAAGTGCATAAGTAAAGAGCTCGGGTATAGAGATAACCGAGGCACGCGGGAACGACGATATTTTACCGAGTTCCTCCCAACATGGAGTAAGTCTCGTTTGGAGAGGGGATGGTATCAAACCACCAACGCCACAAAAGGCCTCCCTTATTCTCCGG
This sequence comes from Avena atlantica, assembly GCA_910589765.1. Classification (NCBI taxonomy): domain Eukaryota; kingdom Viridiplantae; phylum Streptophyta; class Magnoliopsida; order Poales; family Poaceae; genus Avena; species Avena atlantica. Next base: position 326,613,682 of record OU342733.1, read on the forward strand.
TGAATCTCACCCCAACGGGATCGATCCACGCTTCCACTATCGGTGCACTTGTGGGTGGCAACCGAAACCTCTCACAAGGTTGGGGCACTTCTCCACAACTTAATTGGAGGCTCCCAACAAACACCACCAAGGCCACAACGCCACCAAGGCCACAAAACCTTCTAGGGTTCCAAGAACCCAAGAGGGAAAAGCTTCAACGAATATCACGAACCAAATCCTCCGAGGAGAACTCAAACCGATGCACCTAATGCAAATGTCAAGAACACCACAAAGATGCTCAAATCCCTCACTCTCAAGTTCTAACAAAGCTACTAAAGCTATTGGTGGAACAAGAGAGGAAAGGGAACACAAAATCCCCCAAAGTCTAGATCCCCAAAGATACACTCACAAAGAGATGAATCGGTTAGGTCAAAACGTGGGTCTAGATCTCCTGTCTCTTCCACTCAAATATGGGCAAGAATCATTAGAGGGAAAGAGATTAATCAAGCTAAAGAATGAGAGAAAGTATGGACAAAGCTTAGACTAATAAAGGAGGAAGAAGCGAACTAAACTGAAAACGGGCAAAGACTTAAATAGTAGACCTAGAAAATATAGTCGTTGGGGCATTTTTCAGTAAGGGCCGGTAGTACCGGTTGCGCAGCAGCGAGCAAGGCAGGAATTCTGTGGAGCGATAGCGTGTTGCCAGTGCGGGGCCACAGCGGCAGGGAATCTTGGCTTGAAGGGATACGGGTAGGCTACACTAGCGCAAATCAAAAAATTTCTACCGTGTATACCAGGATTACTATTGTCATAGATCACGGGATTACCACTAGACACGCAGTTGCGGAATTGATGAAGCACGTCGAGGCAGTGCAGACGTTCCACGTCTCCTCCTTGTCCTCGTCCCACGAGAAGCTCCCCTTGCGCGGCTCGTCCAAGCGCTATAGATGCAGCGCCTCCGAGGTATCCACACGTACAGGGTGGAAGCGTCAGACGCCGGACTGCTAGGTCCGCGCGCGCGACACAGGCGTGAGGAGTGGCGGCTGGGTGGAATGATCTCAGGTCTAACCCTGGCCAGCTCGCCCCACCCTCTCTTATATAGGTGTCCCTAGTGGGATTCTACATTAGCAGCCCATTAGTAGCCTAAGCCTGGTCTAATTCGGATCCAATCCTCATTAGGCTTCCAGCCCCTTAAGTGTGTGACCCTATAGGTTCATATGCGTATAGACATGGCACGAATACACTTATTCTGTCAATAGTTGGTAGCGGTCTCTAGCAAGACGTGCCAACTCCTAAACGCATACAAAGATCATATCGGACGAACCATCACAAGGTTTAGTACATGTCTTTCCTTTTGCCTCACGATATTTGGTCTAGCTCCAAGCTGACCTCCCTTTCTCGATACCGTGATTCAGAATCCCTTTACTAGGTTAACTCTTAACCATATGTAGCACGGCCATGCATTTCTGGATCCGATCACTCGAGGGGCCCAAAGATATCTCTCTCAAGTAGAGAGGGGAAAATCCCATCTTGATTGACCATGCCTTGCAGCATGCTTCAGGACAAACCCGAAAGCTACCTTTATAACTACCCTGGTACGGTGCAGCGTTTGATAGCCCCAAAGTAGGTCGATCCAAATCTCAAGTACATGCGACAATCTCAGGTCTAAGGACAAAACGTACACGATATGTAGAGAGAGAGCTGCAACTAATTGCCAGTCTCAAGTTGGGTTAGTCCAACCCCATGTTCATAACATGTGTCCACATCATTGGTTTGACATCTCCATGTCTATGACTTGAGAAACATAGTCATCAACCAATCGATGTGCTAGTCTAATATTCACATGTGTCCTCACATGAACTCCGACTAGGGACAACTATTAAATAACCATACAAGTAAAGATTCTCACAAACAATTCACATAATTGCCAATCAATACAAGTTGCCTGATATGGATATTCAAGGAACATTACAATAACTCATGGATACATATGAAATATAATCATCTCTATGATTGCCTCTAGGGCATATTTCCTTCATGGCTAGCAGGGCGAGAGCAGCACGCGGGCACGCAGACGCGCGCGAGCAGCGGCCAGGGCTGGGCCTAGCGAAGCGGCAGGGCGGGAATCGCGCGGGAGCGTGCGAGTCAACGCGATCGGCTGCATGCACACGCGGGAGCAACGACAGTAGACGCAAGCGAGCGAGGGCAGCGAGCGGGCCCAATGGGATGTGCGATATGGCGGCCGTGGGTCAACGCAGGCACGCGTGAGGCAGCGGCGAGCGAGCCAGCGCGCGATGTGCCAGCGGGAGCGAGCGGCAGCGGGTGAGAGCTGAAGCAGCGGTGCGGCCTGCCAGGCTTGGGCGAGTAGGATGGGCCGGCCGGTAGTACCGGCCCACCTGGGCGGTACTACCAGGCCGGTCCGGTAGTGCCTGCACTAACTACCGCCTGGGCCAGAAGGGAAGCGGGCTGGGTCAGGCGTGTCCGGTACTGGGCCCGGTAGTACCGGACAGCCCAGAAAAAATCTTTTCCTTTTATTTTTAAAAGCAAATAACAACCAATATTCAAACGTCAATAACTTTTGATTGGTAGCTCCGATTGACCCGATTCCAATTGCGTTGGAAAGAGAACGACAACAAGTGAGAAAGTATCAAGTATAATAATGTGAGATACCTCACTTGGTGAAAAACCAAAAAGCTAGCAAGATCAAAATCGCAATAAGATACAAACGGAAGATCCGATTTTGATGATCAAGAGCTTGTTTTGGAGATTACCACAAGATCTATATCCTCACATGGATAAGACCAAATAACAACCAAAAACGATGATGCAAGTATGCAAAGGTTTGATCTTTCTCCGAATGATGTGACCGAGTTACTCATTCGAGATCCCCTCTTGATAGTACGGCTATCTATCCTAAACCTATCAAGATTATACCTTTGCCTTGTGCATTCCACTTGAGTTCGATGTAGACGATCTTTCCCTTCTCAAGATGGAACGCCTTTCTTGATTCCTCATCACCGATCCATGATCACCGAGGACGACAAGCAACAAACATGAGATCTTCTAGAGATGGCGCATTTTGAGCTTGCACAACATATCTTCTTCTCATTTCATCGACCTTGAAGCCAACACATGATCCAAGCGAGGCCAATGGAAAAATCCTACAAGTGTAACTTAATACACACATTAGTCCATAAAGATTGTCATTAATTACCAAAACCACACATGGGGGCCCACATGTTCTTTCAACTACTCTCAGTACTAAGATCATGACAGTAGGGAATTCTCAAATCACCGGAATCCTCAAGTAATAATCTTACTGTAGAATCATTCTCTAGACAATACCCAGTGATCAATTGGCATTAATCTAGAAAAGCCACTAGCAATCTCAAGACCAACTGTGGACATCAGTCAACATGGTTGAATCATCACGAAAATTTCGAAGTCTTTTCATCAACCTCAATAACCAACATGGAGGGATGAAACCCTACTCAAAGCATGCACCCTAAATTAGGGATGGCCACTAGAATCACATAGAGGAGATCAAGAGAGGCAGAGGAAAGAAATCACGAGAGGGAAGAAGGAAAAAACTCACCAGTGGTCCTCGCTATCGATTAGAAGAGGAAGCAGAGGGGCCGACGAGCACACGACGGCACAGGGAGCACCCGAAGGGCGTTGCAACCCGCACCGAGCCATGGCGGCGGCCACAACAACGCACGGGGACGAATAGCACCACCACATCACCATGAGCACCGCACAACACCATAGGAGTGGCGGAGAAGAACAACGCCAGCAGTCACCAAACCCTAGGGTTCGGGACAGTGCTAGATTGGCCGAAGGAGAGCTCTAGAGACAAATCGAACTGGACAAGACGACGGAGCAGGGTCATCAACCTCGCCATACACCACGGTGACAGCGTCGGCAACACCACAACACCACGGGGTCGAGGAAGAAGGAGAGGAACGAGTGAGGGAGAGAGTAGTGGGGTGTACTGGGCCGCAGGGGTCCAATACCACTTGGGTGAGTAGTCTTGACCAACCATTTGGGCCAATTTGGGCATAGATAGCCCAATTGGGTGGCCCAACACTTAAAAGAAAAAGAATTTAAAGATTTATAAAAAGACCAAAATACCCCTAGGATTAAATAAATTTTGATAAATAAAAGAAAATCTCTAAAAATACAAACAATATATTTTTAGGTTTACAATACTCAAAGCTACCTAATTAAATTAAGAAATCCATTTTTTATAAAATAACTTTAGGATTAAAGATTTTTATAATGTATATTATTTATGGAATTTTATAGAAATAAATAAGATGCCTAAAAATAAATAAAAATTACTTTTATCATCTTGAATTAGAATAGTATTTAATAAAAATACTAAATTGATATTTAAAGTATCAAAATAAAATCTTATAAATTAAAATGCTTATTCTCAAAAGAAATATTAAGAAAACAATTCTATGAGTTTAAAATTAAATAAAAATGAGTTTTGAACTCTATTACTAATATGTTATATTACAAAAATAGTGAATATAATATTTACAAAATATTAAAGGTTATTCCTTTAATTGAATTCATTTATTACATAAAGAAATTTCAAAAACTAATCTATTGGGTAAAACACGCAAAAAAGATAAATACTAAATGATGCATTGCATTACTATGCATATTCATTTTTGCTTCTTTAAATATTGTCCTTACCGGGCAATAATGGTGTTTTGTAGACATAGAAGCTCAAGGTCGAGTGCAAGCAGCCGACTTCACTACCTTGCAATCACAAGGCAAGTTCATCACTTGCCCATGTCCTTTGAAGAGTGTTTATCAAAGTATTTATAAATTGTGGGTTATCATCTATGTTACAAAGCAAGAAAATATTATTTTCTCAAAACAAATAAATTGTTGATATCATCCTAAGTGATGATATGGATTAGGCGAGCAATGGAACTCAGGTTTCCATTTGCAATAAGAATAATCACCTAGGTCTTAACAACCCATGACATCAGTAATTTTAGCGCCATATATTACGCGTTAACCATGAGATTTGGAATGGGACGGAGAAGTCAGCGGTATCCTTTTCCTTACGTATGTAGGCAAGACGATCTTAACGTGACGCCGTGTTTCCTTGCGAGGATCCAACACATGGGCCCCACGATTTTGGTGTTTAGACTATCTATGAGTGGTTGTTAGTGGTATAGTTAGCCCTATATGGAACTTGCCAGGACATCACTAGCTCATAGAGTCTTTGGGAACTCATCATGGTTATAGCTTACCCAGGAGGGGGGCTTAACGGAGGTGTACTCAACCCCGGAGGATCGTGCAGACATGCGGGGTTACGGAGAGGCAGTGATTGGCTTGGATCACCTACCGGTCCACACATCATGGAATTGTGGACGGGAAAGTACTCCCGGTTGTGCAACAAGGAGTTGATCTTTCATGGGTAAAGTAACGCACCTCTGCAGAGTGTAAGAACTATAACTTGCTACTCCATGTTCTAGGAAGGGGCTATGAACACGACAGGAAAGGAACTCCGTGAAATTTCTGGTCAACCTGTGAAGGCTGATGGGCATATTTTTTTGATAATAAAATCAATCTTTGAAGAAATGTTTATGAAAAATGCATAGTACCAAGGACTAAAAGTCCGAGGTGGTAGATAGAGCACCAAACTTCCCACCTTGCATATAATGAACTTGCTAGGTAACGTTGTTACTCACCCTTTCCTTTGATCCCCTGCTTAGACTCTGAGGATCCAGAAGATACCCCGTTGTATGCAGCAGAAGACCAAGATGATGTCTACTACGAGGAGCCTGATCTGTCTAGCAGTGCGGAAGGGGTGGACTATGAAATCCGTTATGGAGTGGAGGATAATGGGTCAGAATAGTTGCTGTAGTTATTAGTAACCAATTGAGCCGAGCAAGAGAAACCTTATATAATAAGTTGTTGAGCTCAATTCGATGTTTAAGTTGAAACTTTAAATCTTCCGCTGAAACAGTTTTAAGCTGGTTTGTAATTTGAATCTTTTGAAGTCTAGAACTTCTGGTATTGTAATAATAATAATGTGTGTATGTTTGTAATATGGACCCGCAATGTTTCTATTATACCACTCTAAGGGATGTGATATTTACGGAACGGTGTTCTGTGAATGTCATGTCAACGACTATAGTGTACTACACATGTAGTGGTATGCTGGGTCACCACAACTGGTATCAGAGCAATTGCTTTGACCTTAGGTTGGAAACCTAGTAAAGGGTATTACCTTTCGGAGCCTATAACAGTGATAAAGAATTCTCTAAAAGACTATAACGGGTATTCAAATGAGAATATTCCATTGTATATTTTAGTGCGATAATTCTTTGTTATGATGCAACATTACAATTGTTTACTAATCAAAATATTTTGTATATAGTGTTATGGCACCAAAGTTTCCAAAACAAACTTTGGTAAGGAAAGAGGAGACTCTCGATGGTTATCAAGGATCATTCACTGATCAGCTTCATCAACTCTTAAGGATCTTTAGTTGTCCAACCAAGATTCCAGTTAATACCATAACCTATTATGATGGTCGTATGATATCTAAGTATCGTGTGAGTATCCAACTTCTAGAGGAGCTTGGATTATATCATGATTTACCCATAGGTGAAGGCAGGAGTCATTTAGCAGCATACCATGTTGCTGTTTTGGAGGCGATAACCAATATTAGGGAGCACAAAGCCCAGGAGTTAGAAGGGAGCACATTTTTCTGTGATTCCTCATGATTCTATAGACATGGAGCCAGTACCAGATCATCTTACTTTAGTAAAGAAGCATCCTAAGTAAGCTTCCAAGTTTATGGATCGATATCGACTGATCATTGGGTCTTTGTATAAGACACATCAAGTCATAGTAGAGGATAAGAATGATATGTTGGAGGATCTAGCTGATCCAGAACGAAGGGAGCAACTAGCATCTCAGTTGGAGAATGAAGCAAGGAGTAGGGTAAAACAAAATTTTAAGGATATACATATATATCCAGAATATTTTACACATATCCTTATTCACCCAGACCAGAACCTACCTATGATCCTACTTTAGATATGAGGTATTCTGTACCACAGGTTTCCGAGGAAGGATCTAATTCAGAACTTCCTATTTTGAGAATTCTGATGGATGGAGAATGGGATCACCTAATGGATCCCGAGGAAATCAAATGTCAGTGGATGGTTCTGACAGAGATGTTGGACAATCTAGCTGGATGGGTGCGAGAATCAACACTAATGATAGTTGCAGGAATGCCATATTTGTAGGAAGTCAGGATGAGGAAGAAGATCCTGAGGAAAGGGTGTTTGAATCACCAATATCTTATCAAAACCCAGGGAATGTACATTATCTAGTGTTTAACTATCTTGCCCAACAAAGCACCTAGGGAGCAACGGAATATGGGTATTCTGTTGAAAACTCTAGGGATGAAGCTCATGTGATGCAAGTGGGTGATAGTGACGAACATGTTTCTATAGACTTTTCAGCGGAGCTGGAGGGAGCCAATGCACTCAGTCTGAGTGATAACTCAAGTCCTGATACTTTATATACCGAGTACGTTCTATCTAGAAGGCCATTTGTTCCACAAACTATGCAACAGATGACACGTCAACACGGTTGGACTTCAGGCATGTATAATGATCGTCGCGGATACTAAGGTCGTAGTTTCCTTATTAGGAAGTAGTTGGTATTTTTTATTGTAGTGAGAGGAAAGGATGTATCTAAATAAGTGAGGTAGTATCCATATAGGATGTTGTACCTATATGGTACCGGTTTGTAATGACTTTGTATTTACTAAGTTGTTTGTAATGTATAATATGTGTAAATCATATTTGGATCTTATTTGGATTTTTTTCCATTGTGTGACTAGTTCTGTACATTAAGTTGAGCTCAGAACACATGTGCATGATGTAATTATGAGTATTCGCTTTATGTTGCAGGACTAGGGGGTCATGGAATCGGGTGTAGAAACTGAATCCGAACAGCAACACATGGAGCGCGAGGCTAAGGAGAAGGCGAATGCTGATGTTATAAATCAAGGAGCATTACCACCACCACCAATGAGGGTGTTAATGGAGCAGAACTTTATGCAATATATGCAAATGATGCAAGAATCCCAGAACAAATTCATGGAAGAGTTGTTGGGAGGAGCTGGAAATCAGAGAGCACCTAAAGGTGGAGGAGTTAGTCTATCCGACTTTCAAAATGCAAGGCCGTTACCTTTTGCATCAGTTCCAGAACCAATGGATGCAGAGGACTGGCTAGCAGATACGGAGAGAAAGCTAAGGACTGTTGGTTGCAATAATGAAGAAAAGTTGAGGTATGCAACACATCTCTTAACTGGACCTGTAGCATCATGGTGGGAGAATCAGCTAGCAATGCAACCTCCAGGAAGAGAGTATACCTGGGAGGAGTTCAAGCAGAGATTCCGTGAGTATCATGTTCCTGAGAGTGTGATGGAGTTGAAGTGCAGGGAGTTTGAGGAGCTTCATCAAGTATATACCAATGTCATGAAGTACATCCGAGAGTTCAACCAACTATCTCGTTATCCGAGGAGGAAGTGAACACTGAGGAAAAGATAAAGAAGCATTTCCTACGGGGATTAAATCCATTTGTGAAGATGCAGTTGAGGCTGGCCAACAAGCAAACCTTTCAACAATTACTAGATGCAGCCATCACCTTTGAAGATGACTAGAAGAATGTCCAAGACGACCGAAGGAAAAGAGCAAAGAAGGAAACAAAGAGGATTTAGGCAAGTAAACCAAAACCAAAGTTGGAGTTCAAACCAAGGAATCGACCCTTTAACTGTAATAACAACAACCCCAATCAGAACACAAATTTCACCAGAAGAAATGTCATTTGCCGCAACTACAAACTTCCAGGACACATCAGTCAGGATTGCAGAAAACCAGTGATTATTTGTTATGGTTGTGGTCAAAAGGGCCATATCAAGCCAGATTTTCCAAGCAAACCACCGGGTGGTTGGCCTACTAAGGGTGGAGGACAAGCCAGTGGAGTCAATGGACAGCCCAATAAAGGAGGAAATTTTGTGAATAACAATAATGGCAAAAGGAGCATGCCTACCGGGAAGCTGAATTGTGCAACTTTGGAGGAGGTGGATAACTTCGAGCACGCAGTGATAGGTACGCTCAATATCCTTACCAATCCCGGAAATGTTTTATTTGATACCGGTGCAACTACTTCATTCATATCTGAAGAATTTTGTGATAAGTTTGGGATTAAAAGGGCAACATTAGAAAACCCTATGACTATGGTGATGGCAGGGGGAAATGTAGTGGTACATCACATTAAACAAGATAAAGTTATCTCAATCTATGGTCGTACATACTTTGTGGACCTTTATGTGATTCCTTTGAAGGGAATTGGAGTAGTGCTGGGTATGGACTGGATGACCGAACACAGAGCTCAGATAAATTGTGAAGATAAAACTGTTTCAATCAAGACTCCTAGTGGAGAAATGATAATATATCAGGCTGATACACATAGTCATATTATGGTAGATCTTCAACTGAACTCAATGAAGGAGGTCAAGTTGAAGGATATTCCTATAGTAAATGAGTTCCAAGATGGTTTCCCAGCAGAGTTACCAGGTATGCCACCTTATCGTGAAATAGAATTCTCTATTGATCTAATACCTGGTAAAACACCAATAGGTCAAGCACCATATAAGATGGGTCCAAAGGAGTTAAAATAGCTTAAATAACAAATTGATGAGTTAGCCAGAAAAGGATTTATCCAGGAAAGTGTATCTCCATGGGGAACTCTAGTGATTTTCGTGGATAAAAGAGATGGAGGACGAAGGATGTGTGGGGATTACAAAAATCTCAACAATGTTACTTTCAAGAAAAAGTACCCATTGCCAATAATTCAAGATTTATTTGACCAGGTTAAAGGAGCTGGAGTGTTTTCCAAGATTGATCTAAGATCAGGATACCATCAGATAAAAATTAAACCTGAAGATGTTCTAAAAACAACATTCGTGTCAAGGTATGGACATCATGAGTATCTCGTCGTACCTTTTGGTTTAACCAATGTAGCAGCAATATTCATGAATTTGATGAAAAAACCGTTCATGCCTTACCTGGACAAGTTTGTCATTGTGTTCATTGATGATATTTTAATATATTCAAAGGATAATGAAGAGCATGCAAATCATTTGAGAATAGCATTGCAAATCCTAAGAGAACATAAGCTTTATGCTAAGTTCAGCAAGTGTGAATTCTGGCTGGACAAAGTAGAATTTCTTGGTCATGTGATCAGTAAGGATGGAATTGCAGTAAATCCATCCAAAGTTCAATCAGTACTAGAGTGGAATGCACCAACTAATGTGAAACAAATCCGAGGTTTCTTGGGTATCGCTGGTTATTATCGGAGGTTCGTTGAAGGTTTTTCCAAAATAGCTGGACCAATGACCAAATTGTTAAGAAAGAATACACCATTCATATGGGATGAGAAATGTGAAGCAAGTTTTCAGGAGTTAAAAACCAGATTAACTACCGCACCAATCTTAGCAGTTCCTGAAACATGAAATGACTACACAGTATATTGTGATGCATCCAAGGAAGGATTGGGATGTGTGTTAATGCAAGATCCTAAGGTAATTGCTTACGGATCAAGACAACTGAAACCACATGAAATCAATTATCCAACTCAATATTTAGAGTTAGCAGCAGTAGTCTTTGCCCTGAAGGGATGGAGGCATTTTCTCTATGGAGTTAGGTGTGAGTTATATACTGACCACAAAAGTATCAAATATTTCTTCACTCCAAAGGAATTGAATATGAGACAGAAGAGTTGGTTAGAGATAATCAAGGATTATGATTTGACAATCAATTATACCCCTGGAAAAGCAAATGTTGTGGCAGATGCTTTAAGCCAGAAGAGCACAGATACTCAACCTATCAATAGAGAACTGCCAAAAGAGCTGCAGATGGATTTGGAAAGGTTGGAAATTCAATTCATAAGAACAAAAATTCTTGGAGGATTAGCTACTATGAGAGTAGTTGAAGAACGAAGTAGTGACCTTCGGAATGAGATTTTCAGACATCAAGATGAAGATCCTTTTATTGCTGAAGAAATTTGTAGAATCTCTCAAGGTCAAACATTAGTTTTTCGCTTAGGAGATTATGGATCTTTATGGTTCCAATATTGTCTTTGTGTTCCAGATGTGCCAGAAATTCGAGAGGTGATACTCCGAGAGGCACATGAGACACCATACTCTATACATCCAGGAAGTGCAAAGATGTATATGGATTTGAAGGAATTATTATGGTGGAATAACATGAAAAGAGACATTGCAAAATATGTGTCGGAATTCCATACTTGCCAAAGAGTAAAAGCTGAACATCAAAGTCCAGCTGGACTGATGGGGATATGCCTACCGGGGTATACCCAGCAGGACGTTTCCTACTGGCCTAAGCCGTCAGCGAGTGGGCCTGCAGGACGACGACTGGATCAAGACTTGGCGTGGACTCAGGCGACTGGAAGCTGGAGGCCCAGAAGCGTAGCTAGGCCCAGTCGGATTAGGTCATAGAATATCAGAATCCTTAACTAATTCGGTTGTCATCTGTAAACCCTAGCAAGGTGAGCCTATATAAACTTCCCTAGGGTACGCATATTCCATCATACACCCAAGCGACTCGCCGCCTAGTCGTCGAGCTCGCCCCATTGTACTCTCACCATAATATAATCTAGCTGGAGTAGGTCTTTACCCTCTGGGGGGCCAAACCTGGGTAAACCCTTGTGTCTCTGCCCTCATCTTGCACCGCATATGGCTAGCCGCCCTTGCCCATGTTCTACTACTCGCTGCCGATTGCAGCGTCTGCCGTGGTCATTCCCATGATAGTGGCACCCACCGTGGGGCCTGGCCAGTCAGGCCGGTGTTCTGCGGCGAGACCCAATCTGCCCATCAACGAGTCGATCGCCACCGGCCGCATGGTCGCGATCGGCGAGATGCTCCAGATCCTGCTGAGCAGCTACGTCCCGGCAGCGCGACCCGTGACGCATAGCGTGATTCTGCCAGTCGGCACGATCAGCCTCTTCGTCGGCCTCACCGGCGTCATCATCTCGGAAGACTCGGCTCGCATCCGCGAGTCGCCGCCACGCGACCGGCTCTCCGAGAGCCAGGTCCGCACGATTCACCGCCTCGCCTCTGAGTACGACTCGGCCCACAACAACGTGGCCGAAACCACCGCGGTCGCGGACGATGCGACCCTCGACGACGACGCCGATTCGGCCACCCCGGCGCCACTCGCCGGATACATCGTCGCCGCATCGCCCGCGGGTTCCATCACCCAGGTCTCCAACGTCGGAGACTTCGAGGACCCCTCCATCCTTGGGATTTTCGACTTCGACTCCGGGTCGGAGAACTCCGCCGACCTCCATGATGGAACCGGTCGCCACGCCGCGACCTACATGGTGACTAGCGCCGACCCGTCGGAAGACCCCTTCTCCACGCTGATCCCACCAAACGCGACGGCAATGGAAGTCGAGGAACTCCGCCTGAAGCTGGCGGAGGCAGTCCGCGAGGAACAAACCGAGCGCGAAAATTTTCGCCTCGAGCAGGTGACATCGCAGGAGTGTCGCGCTACCACCAACTCCGAATCAGGTCGCGCCTGAATCCTACCGTTCAGGGGCGCGCCCTGAATTTCGACGATTAAAATGACCCACCCCGAGTGGCCGAGCGCACGATCTGCGAGAACGCGCCGCCAGGAGGAAGCGCCCGACCCCCACCAAGGGCAACGGACAACGGCGCCCCACCACCAACAACCGCGCACCCCCAGGGACCAGCCAAGTATCGTGGTCTCCTCACGAGAGCAAGACGCGAACGGCCTCCCGCTGTTCTCCACCCCAATGGACAACATTGTCGCAGGCCGAGCAGCAGTCGACAACATCCAAGTTACCGGAGAAGGCGCCCTGCAGATCCAGTACGCCAAGGCTCTGCTCGCCAAAGCAGTCGAGTAACAAAACACGAGCATTGACTCACAGGGTCGGATGTACTCGCGTCCATCAGGCAGCAGGGCGGCCTCAAGCGGCCGCCCCATGGCAGAAAATACTCTCAACTGCCTGCCACCCGAACCCCTGCAGCTCCAACACCGACCCGCGAACGCGGCACTCTCCACCAACGACCCGCGGCCGGCGAACAACTTCGTTGCCGCCAATGGACAGCCCGTCGACGCACGCACCCACATCATCAACAACTAGAGCTGGCGCGCATGCCAGCCTAAAGACTTGAGGTATACCCTCACCAACCGCCAAGACGGCGAACCAAGGGGATCGCTGAGCCGAGTCGGACCCCAGTGCTTCAGACCGATGATCCGAGGCGAAAGATACCTGGCGAACTTCAAAGCACCGAAGTAGATCGAGAAGTACGACCCATTATACGATCCGTCCGTGTGGCTGGACACCTACCTCATGGCGATGGGGATCACCGGCCACACCGATCTACTCGCCGCCCGCTACCTCCCCCTGATGATGGAGGGATCATGCAGGCAGTGGATTAACACCCTCCCCGCGGATAGCATCGACTCCTGGGAGGAAATGCGTGACGCATTCGTCTGGCACTTTGAGGGCTCATATACCCACACCACCACCATCGAGGACCTGGAGCGATGCGTCCAGGGACCCCGCGAGTCGAACCGCAGCTGGGTCCAATGGTGGCAAGATCTGTGGTATAACACGGCCGGAATCCACCCGGACACCGTGATCCACTATTTCAAGATCTCGTGCCGCTACGAGCCCCTGGTCGCCAAGCTCAAGCGAGTGTACAGAACACTCGATAACATACCGGACCTCGTAGAGATCGCAAAGAAGTATGCGGAGGAGGATACAAACCAAGAAACCGACGACGAGTCGGGAGGATATCGCCGCACGAGCGGCCACGACAACGGGAGGCGACCCGAGTTACGCTACAGCAACACTCGCCTCACCGGCAAAATCCGCTGTGACGGGCGAGTCGACTTCGTCGCCAATGTCGGATACGCGCAGCGCGAGCCCAAGAGCTTCCTCCGCGATAGAGGACAGCGCCGCGACGGTGGCAACTACAAGGCAAAGCCGAGGTTCGATCTCGCGGCTCTTCTCAACCAACCCTGTGTGTTTCACAGCAGGGAAGGAAAGCCCGCCACGCACACGACCACCGACTGCCACTCTCTCAAGGAGATCGAGAAGGCACGACGCGTGCGGGAAGACCCCGACAACAACCCGCCAAACGGGGGAAAGTTCGGCAGCGTCGCCGGCTTGCTCCACACCTTCACAGGCTTCAACACGAAGCGCGAGAAGAAGGTCATCGCCCGCGCCGTCGCCGTCAACGTGGTGTGCCAGATAGACATCCCCCAGTTCCTCAACTGGTCTGAGCAACCAATCACCAGGAGCGGCGAGGACCACTCGCCACAGATCGAGTATCCGGGCCGAGTCGCCCTAGTGGTCAAGCCCAAGGTGGGAGACTACTGGCTCCCCAAAATGCTGATGGACGGCGGCAGCTCCATCAACATCCTGTACCTGGACACCTTCAGGCGACTGCGGCCCCTGCAGTCAATGATCAAGATGACCTACACCACCTTCCATGGCATCGTCCCCGGTCGGAAGGCGTACCCGATCGGCAAGGTGACGTTGCCAGTCACCTTCGGCACATCAGCAAACTTCCGCACCGAGCGGATCGTCTTCGAGCTGGTGCCCTTCGACAGCCCCTACCACTGCGTCCTGGGGCGCCAGGCGTTCGCCAAATTCATGGCAGCACCCCACTACACGTACAACGCGATGAAGATACCTGGGCCGTGCGACATCATCACTATCCATGGCGACCCCGACATGGCCGCAGAATGCGATACCAAAGGGGCCGAACTCGCTGACGCCGTCATCGCGGCGGAGGCCAACCATGCCGAGGAGCTCGCGAAGTACGCGAGAGGGGTCAACAGCGACGACCCCACCATACTCAAGAAGCCCAATTTGGAGGGTGGCAACTCCACCGCCTTCGAGGCAATGACGCACACCCACACCGTCGAGCTGGTCCCAGGCGACTCCAGCCAGACGGTGACGATCGGGATGGGAATGAGCCCAGCATAGGAAGGCGCGCTCATCGAGTTCCTCCTTGAGAACAGGACATATTCGCATGGAAGCCATCATACATCCCTGGTGTCCCGAGGGAACTCGCTGAGCACAAACTCAACGCCGACCCCAAAGTGCGACCCGTCAAGCAGTCGCTGCGGCACTTTAGTGAAGAGCGCCGCCGAGCCATCGCCGAGGAGGTGCAGCGTCTACTCGCCGCAGGCTTCATTCAGCCAATCAAGTACTCCAAGTGGCTGGCAAACCCAGTCCTGGCCGAGAAGAAAAACGGGACCTTGAGAATGTGTATCGATTACACAAACTTAAACAACGCCTGCCCGAAGGAGCAATTCGTCCTCCCGCGGACGACCAAATCATCGATTCCACCGCGGGCTCGGAGGCGCTATGCTTCCTCGACGCCTACTCTAGGTACAACCAGATCAAAATGGCCGTCGAGGACGAAGAGAAGACGGCGTTCATCATGCTGTTCGGGGCCTTCTGCTACACTGCCATGACCATCGGCCTCAAAAACGCCGGAGCGACCTACCAACGGTGCATGCAGGAGTGCCTTGCGAGCCATATTGGACGCAATATCCACGTATACATCGACGACGTGGTGGTAAAATCCGCTCGCCAGGGCGATCTACTCGCCGACCTGGCGGAAACATTCGCCAACCTGCGAAAGTACAAGATAAATCTAAACCCAGGAAAGTGCACCTTCGGCGTGCCAACCGGACAGCTACTGGGATACGTCGTCTCCAAGCGCGGAATCGAGGCGAACCCCACCAAGATCAACACGATCGCTCGACTCGGCAGACCCGAGTGTCTGCGCGACGTCCAGAAGCTGGTCGGGCGAGTCGCGGCTCTCAGTCGCTTCATCCCCCGGTTAGGCGAAAAGGCGATGCCCCTCTACCGCCTAATGCGGAAGAACCCCACCTTCGAGTGGGACAAGGAGGTAGACGACGCGCTCCACTCCCTCAAGGAGGCGCTACTCGCAGCACCGCTACTCGCCGCCCCCGTCGACAAGGAACCCATGCTGGTCTATGTCGCGGCTTCCGAACGCGTCGTCAGCGCCGTCATGGTCGTCGAACGGCCAGAGGAAGGAAAGGAGCGCCCGGTGCAGCGACCCGTGTACTACATCAGCGAAGTCCTCACCGAGTCGCGCCAGCGCTACCCGCAATACCAGAAATTGGTATACGCGGTCTTCAGAGCACAGCGGCGACTGCCGCACTACTTCCAGGAGCACCCAATAACGGTCGTCTCCTTAGCACCATTGCAGGACATCATACGCAACCGCGAGGCGACCGTGCGAGTCGCCAAGTGGGCCGTCGATTCGGCGTCCACAACATCAAGTACGAGCCGTGCAAGGCGATCAAATCACAGGCTCTCGCAGACTTCCTCGCTGGTTGGGAGGAGGCCCAGCAGCCAGAGAAGCTGCCATACCTCCACTACTGGAGCCTACACTTCGACGGCTCCAAGAACGCGGACAGCGCAGGGGCGGGGATCGTGCTAACATCTCCGAAGGGCGACAAGCTCCACTACGTCCTCTACCTCGACTTCACCCCCTGCACCAACAACATGGCCGAGTACGAGACGCTACTGAAGGGTTTCGCGGCATAGTAAATCAAAATTTTCTACGGATGCGAACAGAGGGAAAGCCAAGATCTAATCTAGGAGATGCAAACAACGAGAGAGATTGGATTAGATCTTCATACCCTTGAAGATTCGCACAGCGGAACGTTCCTCGGAACGTGGGTGATGTAGTCGTACTCGCTTCTCCTCCTCGCGATCCGATCTAATCTAGCACCACAAGTGGCGGTGCCTCCGTGAGATGCACACGTGCAGCACCTCGACGTCTGCTCCTTCCTCGGTCCAGCAAGTATGGTGGAGAGACGGATTGGATCTACAACACGATGGCGTGGTGTATATGGTGTAAACCCTTGTGTCTCTGCCCTCCTCTCGCACCGCAGATGGCTGGCCGCCCTTGCCCCATGTTCTACTACCCGCTGCCGATTGCAGCGTCTGCCGTGGTCATTCCTACGACTAGGACCATTACAACCTTTGGAAATTCTAGAGTGGAAATGGGAAGAAATAGGTATGGATTTTATCATAGGATTACCCATGACACCGAAATGGAAGGATATGATATGGGTAATTGTGGATAGACTCACAAAAAGTGCACATTTTATTCCGATAAATCAAAAGGATAATGCCGAGAAGTTAGTAGAAGTTTATGTTGAAGAGATAGTAAGTAAGCATGGAGTGCCCAAGAAAATAGTGTCAAATAGAGGATCTATGTTTACTTCAGCATTTTGGAAACAATTACATGGAGCACTTGGTTCAAAGTTAGATTTTAGGAAAGCCTATCATCCAGAAACTGGAGGTGAGACAGAAAGAACTAATCTAATCTTGGAGGACATGCTGAGAGACTGTGTATTAGATTTTGGAGGTTCGTGGGAAGATCATCTAACATTGGAAGAATTTTCCTACAACAACAGTTATCAAAGTAGTTTGAAGGCATCCCCATATCAAGTACTTTATGGGAGGAAATGTAGATCACCAATATGTTGGTGCGAACCTGGTAGCAGGAAGGAATTTGCACCAGACTATATCAAGGAGAAGCAAGATATCATTGATATCATGAGGGATCGATTAAAGATATCTCAAAGTAGACATAAAAGTTATGCTGATCAAAGTTGAAGATCATGGCATCCTGAAGTGGGAGATATGTTATATCTCAAAGTAAGCCCAATGAAGGGAGTTAAGAGATTTGGAGTTAAAGGAAAATTAAGTCCAAGATATATAGGACCATTCAAAATATTGAGTCAGAATAGGACAATAGCTTATATTTTAGAGTTACCACAAAGAATGGCTCAAGTCCATAATGTTTTCCATGTGTCACAACTCTAGAAATGTCTTAAGGTCCTCGATGATGCAATGACAACTCAAGAAATTGAGTTACAAGCATATTTGACTTATGTCGAGAAACCTTGTAAAATTTTGGAAGAAAATTGGAAAAGGTTGCGAAATAGGGCAATCAAATACTGCAAAGTACAGTGGGAACATCATCTTGAGCGAGAAGCCACATGGGAGAAAGAGGATGACCTAAGAGAAGCATATCCTGAACTAATCGGGTACACTTCGGTAAACTTTGGGACGGAGTTTAATTTAATGGGGGAGTCTGTAACATCCTAGCATTGAGGAACCAACAAAGGGTAGAAATAGGATTTTGTGCATGTGCATTCATTCATGTGTAAAATGTGGATAAATTTTTCGCCAAACAAAAACCTAAAGAGATCAGATTTTCTTTCACTCTCTAGAGGTAGGAATAGCTCTTGAAAGTGAACGTTATAAATTTTGACATGACCTTTATGAATTACTGTGCGTTGGGGGAAATAATTTGAATTCAAATTTGAAATTTGAATCAATTGAAAAATATTTAAAATTTAGGATTTGGTATTTAAAAATGTTTTCCAAAATCATTTAGTAATATTATTTGTGATGATAAAGATATATTAAATAATAATTAGAATTTAAGATAAAGAAATTCAAATAAGAAATGAATTCTTATTCCTTATCTTTATTCCATAACCATTTTACAAAGAGGAACTCATTCAACCAATGGAGTGATTCATTACAGTAAATTAATTACAAGAAATCAAATTCTAATATAAATAAATTATTACAAGATTCTTACAAAAAGAATAAAAAGGAAGATTACAATGAAAAAACTATAAACCTATTTAATCCTATACTACATCTTGAGCATCCAGATCTTGCACCTACAAAATACAAAAACAAACAAAATAAAAGCAAAAGATTAATTGTTAGATTTACTCTCCATTGAGAGCAGCGAAGTGCACTACTCAAGAGTACATCATTGAGTAATAATAAAAGGGGCAAGTTTCACCAATGTGTAAGTATCTATTCTTTCATATCAAATAAGCTACAAATCCATATATCAACAGCAAGTAAAAGGGGAAAGTTTCACCAGAATAGTAGATTGTAAAAGGATAAAAGGTGAAACCACCTCACTTATCTGATCCACAGATAGCACCAAACAGCCAGGCAGCACAGTCAGCTAAATGCATGTTGTGTGCTGTCGACACAGCAACAACAAAATAAAAACAAAAGATTAATTGTTAGATTTACTCTTAGTTGAGAGCAGTAAAGTGCACTACTCAAGAGTACATTATTGAGTAATAATAAAAGGGGCAAGTTTCACCAATGTGTAAGTATCTGTTCTTTCATATCAAATAAGCTACAAATCCACATATCAACAACAAGTAAAAGGGGCAAGTTTCACCAGAATAGTAGATTGTAAAAGGATAAAAGCTGAAACCACCTCACTGATCCGATCCACAGATAGCACCAAACAACCAAGCAACACAGTCAGATAAATGCATGTTGTGTGCTATCGACACAGCAAAAACAGCCCAAACAATCAAAAAGGGGGGTGCATAGATGTAGCACAACTCCTTGTAGTCCAAACAACCAAGCACTATGTCAAGAACACATCAAACCTGCCTAAAACCAAGAAAAACCACTAGCCAAACTATACACCAGATCATCCAACCATCCACCAGATGGTGACATAAGGAGGGGGTGGAGCAGGTGGACAACAAGATCAAGGACAAGCTCACAGGAACCAGAAGTAGCAGGAGCAGCACCAGGAGGTGAAGAATAATATCAGGCTAGCAACACAAGCCAACAAGATCTAGCCAACCAGATCAACCAACAACATCACGAACAACCAAGTGGTATGGTGAGTACATATAAAATCATCACATGATTCAATCATTTACTATAGATTGTAAAGCATGTGTTGTTATATATATATAAATCTCTCAAAAATCACCCAAGTGGGGTGAATCCATCACAAAATATTTTTGAATAAAAATCCATGATTAAACTCTACAAACCAAACTAGGATCTCATACCAACATCATTGATCCTGGATATAAAGCTATATTTCACATCCCAATATAACCATAGCCAAGATTATGATTTCTGGGCACATCTCTTAAAAGAGTAGCACCCTAGAAACCAACAGACCTTATGGATCCATATAAAACAGTAAGTACACTAAACATTTTATCAGAAGAACTCAAGAATCAGTAACTAGTATTAATACCAGAACACATCTATGAGGGACATCAAGTTAGGAACTCAGTTCCTACGCCTCAAACCAACATCATAGGCAAATCTGTTTAATAAAAGCTTTCTGCTTATCTCAGTACTAATCCAATCTTGAACACTGACAGAATGAAGCCTAGCACTAGAACCAACACTTGTGTGCCATCCTAAAGATGGTGTCATAAGAATAAGTTCTAAACCAAGAAAATCATATATTTAACTTTCATTAGTAAACTATAGTTAATTAGTTAATCATTTTCATGGAATCAAAAACCAGGAAACATTCACAAATTTGCATATACACAATCAGTGCATCATTGGGGTAATATATCAATTTAAATTTGCATATATCCACACAAGCTAATACTTAACAATACAATGGAAAATCACTGACAGTACTACTCTCAGTACTAAGATCATGATAGTAGGGAATTCTCAAATCACCAAAATCCTCAAGTAATAATCTTACAGTAGCATCATTCTCTAGACAATACCCAGTGATCAATTGGCATTAATCTAATAAAGCCACTAGCAATATCAAGACCAACTGTGGACATCAGTCAACATGGTTGAATCATCACGAATATTTCTAAGTCATTTCATCAACCTCAATAACCAACACAGAGGGATGAAACCCTAATCAAAGCATGAACCCAAAATTAGGGATGACCACTAGAAGCACACATATGAGATCAAGAGAGGGAGAGGACAGAAAGCACGAGGGGGATGAAGGAACAAACTCACCAGTGGTCCTCGCTGTCGATTAGAAGAGGAAGCATAGGGGCCAACAAGCACACAGTGGCATGGGGAGCACTCGAAGAGCGCTGCAACCCGCACCGAGCCATGGCGGCGGCCACAACAACGCACATGGACAAACAGCACCACCACATCACCATGAGCACCACACATCACCATAGGAGCGGCGGAGAAGAACAACGCCAGCAGTCACCAAACCCTAGGGTTCGGGACGGAGCTAGCTTGGCCGAAGGAGAGCTCTAGAGATAAATCAAACTGGACCAAACGATGGAGCAGGGTCATCAACCTCGCCATACACCACGACGGCGACCAGGGAGGTCTAGGGCGGTGTGAATTGAACGACGATGGTGTTGGCAACATCACATCACCATGGGGTCGAGGAAGAAGGAGAGGAACGAGTGAGGGAGAGAGTAGTGGGGTGTACTGGGCCGAAAGGGTCCAGTACCACTTCAGTGAGTAGTCTTGACCAGCCATTTGGGCCTAGATAGCCAAATTGGGTGGCCCAACACTTAAAAGAAAAAGAATTTAAAGATTTATCAAAAGACCAAAATACCCCTAGGATTAAATAAATTCTGGTAAATAAAAGAAAAGCCCTAAAAATAAAAATAATATATTTGTAGGTTTAGAATACTCAAAGCTATCGAATTAAATTAAGAAATCTATTTTAATAAAATAACTTTTGGATTAAACATTTTTATAATATATATTCCTTATGGAATTTTATAGAAAAATAAGATACCTAAAAATAAATAAAAATTACTTTTACCATCCTGAATTAGAATAGTATTTAATAAAAATAATAAATTGATATTTAAAGTATCAAAATAAAATCTTATAAATTAAAATGCTTATTCTCAAAAGAAATATTAAGAAAATAATTCTAAGAGTTTAAAATTAAATAAAAATGAGTTTTGAACTCTATTACTAATATGTCTTATTACAAAATAGTGAATATAATATTTACAAAATATTAAAGGTTATTCCTTTAAATGAATTCATTTATTATAAAAAGAAATTTCAGAAACTAATCTATTGGGTAAAACACGCAAAAAAGATAAATATTAATGATGCATTACATTACTATGCATATTCATTTTTGCTTCTTTAAATATTGTCCTTACCGGGCAATAATGGTGTTTTGTAGACATAGAAGCTCAAGGTCGAGTGCAAGCATCCGACTTCACTACCTTGCAATCACAAGGCAAGTTCATTGCTGATGTATAGCTTAGATCACTGTAGAGATTCGTTGGGAGACCCCAAGAGTATGGTATGATGAGCAAAACACCAAGTTTTCCCTCAGTTAGAAACCAAGGTTATCGAACCAGTAGGAGGAAGGAAACAACGCAAATTTGTTGCTAGCAACTTGGAAACCTGCACAACACAAACTCAAGACTTTGCCCCAACGAACAATGAGGTTGTCAATCTCACCGATTTGTTGAAAACAAAGGATTAACCGTATGGTGTGGAAAGTAATGGTGGTTTGTAGAAAGTAATTAGGGACAAAGATGTATCAATGGTAAAGATTGGACCAGGGTCCATAGTTCACTAGAGGTGCTCTCCTTAAGATAGATAACATAACATGCTGGGTAAACAAATTACAATAGGACAATTGACAGGACTGAGCAAGGCATAACAATGCAATACTAGACATTCATGATCCTATGAGATTCAATTGGGCATTACAACAATATACATAGACCGCCATCCAGATGCATCTATGACTAGTAATCCACCTTCAGGTTATCATCCGAACCCCCTCTAGTATTAAGTTGCAAGCAACAGATAACTGCTTTAAGAAAAGTGTGTAAAGTAAACAATATAATTGTTCCATGAACAAAGGATCATTTTTTCTCCCTAGTAGTAACAACACATCTACAACCTTAGAGATTTCTGTCACTTCCCCAGATTAAATAGAGGCATGAACCCACTATCGAGCATAAATACCCCCTCTTGGAGTCACTAGCATCTACTTGGCCAAAATAGCTACTAGAAACGGAGAGCATGCAAGATCTCAAACAACACAGATATGATAGAATCAATAAGACAAAACCATTAATCAATCTGACATAGTAATCTCAATATCCATCGGATCCCCGCAAACATAACATGCATGATCACAAATAGATGATCTTGATCATGAACGGAGCTCACAAGGTATAAACATGGTAGCACAAAGGAGGAGATACAACCATCTAGCTACTACATGGACCCGTAGTACAAGATGGAACTACTCACGCATCATACCGGAGGCTGGCATGGTGATGAAGAAGGCCTCCAGGATGATCTCACTAGTAGAAAAACAGGCCATCCGTTCGCGCCCCCTTAGAGCATTAGTCCCGGTTGCGCCACCAACCGGGACTAATGCTGACACGCGTCCCGGTTCGAGTGGGCACGGGGCCCGGAGGCATGCGCCCCGGTTGGTAACGGGGCATACGTCCCGGTTGGAGCCAGCAACCGGGACTAAAGGTTTGGCCACAGCCACGTGGCGTGGCACAGACCTTTAGTCCCGGTTGGTGGCTCCAACCGGGACGTATGCTCCCGCCCTCTATAAATGCAACGCCCTAGCCCCCTCTGCCTCCACTCTGTTTTTTCTCTTGGTGGAAGGTGTGAGGGGTGTGCTAGTTTTTTCTCCCCTATGCATGCATTCAAGGTGTTTGATGAAATGTTTGAGTGAATAATCCCGTTCAATTTCTCATAGAACAAAAATATAGAAGGTGTCCGAGACGCACTTGAACTTTCTCCTCTTTATTTCCCTCGATCGAGGTTAGCAATCTTATCTTTTCTCTGTCATTGATACAATGCATGTGTCGATGTGAATTGGTCATTTCACTATTTATGATGTCCTATTTTTTGATAAACTTACTTATATGATGCAAATGAACGGTCGGGAATGGACGTACGGTGACCGGCGCGTAGCCGGGTATATGAAAGGCGTGGATAAATTTATCGATGTGGCTACGTCAAACAAAGAGAATGGTTTTATATGTTGTCCATGTGTTCAATGTCGGAACAACAAGGAGTACTCTTCCTCAAAAATCATTCGCGGCCACCTGATTATGAAAGGTTTCATGCCCAACTATAATTGCTGGACCAAGCACGGGGAAAGAGGGGTTATGATGGAAGATGGTGAAGAAGAAGATGATGATAACAACTATCATCATATGTTTCCTGAATACAATGATACTGCAATGGAAGACAATTGAGAGGAAAGAGGTGAAGAACGGGCATCAGATGAGCCGGCTGATGAACTTGGTAGGGTCATTTCTGATGCAAAGCGAGACTGTGAAACAGAAAATGAGAAATTCAAGTTAGAGGTCATGTTAGAAGATCACAAGAAATTGTTGTAACCAAATTGTGAAGATGGCAGCACAAAGCTCGGTACCACACTGGAATTGTTGCGATGGAAGGCAGAGTGTGGTCTAACTGACTCCTCATTTGAAAATATGCTGAAAATAATGAAGCCGAAGTTTCCAAAACATAACGAACTTCCCGAGAGTACCTACGAAGCAAAGAAGACTCTCTGTCCTATGGGATTAGATGTGCAAAAGATACATGCATGCATTAATGAATGCATCCTCTACCGCGGTAAGGAGTATGAGAATTTAGATAAATGCCCGGTATGCAATGCGTTGCGGTATAAGATCAGACGAGATGACCCTGGTGATGTTGAGGGAGAGCCCCTCCGGAAGAGGGTTCCTGCTAAGGTTATGTGGTATGCTCCTATAATACCAAGGTTGAAACGCATGTTCAGAAACAAAGAGCATGCCAGGTTGTTGCGATGGCACAAAGAAGACCGTAATAAAGACGGGAAGTTGAGACACCCTGCTGATGGGTCACAATGGAGAAAAATCGAGAGAGACTTCCCAGACTTTGCAGGTGACGCGAGGAACTTATGGTTTGGTCTAAGTACGGATGGCATGAATCCTTTTGGGGAGCAGAGCTGCAGTCACAGCACCTGTCCCATGACTCTATGTATCTACAACCTGCCTCCTTGGTTGTGCATGAAGCGTAAGTTCATTATGATGCCAGTGCTCATCCAAGGCCCGAAGCAACCGGGAAACGACATTGATGTGTACCTTAGGCCATTAGTTGAAGAACTCTTACAGTTGTGGGGCAAACCAGGTGTACGTGCGTGGGATGATAACAAACATGAGCCATTTGATCTACAAGGGTTGTTATTCGTAACCATCAATGATTGGCCTGCTCTTAGTAACCTTTCAGGACAGACAAACAAGGGATATAAGGCATGCACACACTGTTTAGATAAGACTAAAGGTACATATTTGCATAAATGCAAGAAGGTTGTGTACCTGGAGAATCGACGATTTCTTCCGACCAATCATCCCGTAAGAAAGAAAGGCAAGCATTTCAAAGGTGAGGCAGATCACCGGAAGAAGCCTGAACTCCCTGCTGGTGATGATGTATTTGGTATAGTCAAGGACATAGAAGTAATCTTTGGAAAGAGTCCCGGCGGTCAATCAGTTCCGAACGACGTCGCTACAGGACACGCACCCATGTGGAAGAAGAAATCTATATTTTGGGAGCTGCCATATTGGAAAGTCCTGCGTGTCCGCTCTTCAATCGACATGATGCACGTGACGAAGAATCTTTGCGTGAACCTGCTAGGATTCCTAGGCGTGTATGTGAAGACAAAAGATACACCAGAAGAACGGGAGGACCAACAAATTATGAAAGACCCAAAGAACATGCATACACATAACAAGACGGATAAAGGGCGTCACTTAAGTCGTGCCAGCTATGCTCTTACCAAAGAAGAGAAGGAAATCTTTTTTGAAGTCCTTTACAGTATCAAGGTGCCGTCGGGATTCTCATCTAATATAAAGGGGATAATAAATATGGCAGAGAAAAAGTTCCAAAACCTGAAGTCTCATGACTGTCATGTGATTATGATGCAGTTGCTTCCGATTGCATTGAGGGGGCTTCTACCGGAAAATGTTCGAGTACCCATTGTGAAGCTGTGTGCATTCCTCAATGCAATATCTCAGAAGGTAATCAATCCAGATATTCTGCCAAGGTTACAGAAGGATGTGGTACAATGTCTTGTTAGTTTTGAATTGGTGTTCCCACCATCCTTCTTCAATATCATGACGCATCTCCTGGTTCACCTAGTGGAAGAGATTTCCATTCTCGGTCCGGTATTTCTGCACAATATGTTCCCCTTTGAGAGGTTCATGGGAGTCTTAAAGAAATATTTTCATAACCGTAATAGACCAGAAGGAAGCATCTCCAAGGGATATGGAACAGAGGAGGTCATTGAGTTTTGTGTTGACTTTATTCCTGACCTTAAGCCGATTGATGTTTCTGACTCGCGGCATGAGGGAAGACTAAGTGGAAAAGGCACGCTGGGAAAGAAAGCAATGATATGTAGGGACGGGGATTCTTTCACTAAAGCACACTACACAGTTCTACATAATTCCACCTTGGCAGCTTCGTATATCGAGGAACACAAGAATATTGTACGCTCCAAAAACCCGGGGAAGCCTGAATCATGGATTACAGATGAACACATGAAGTCTTTCGGTGGTTGGATGCGGACACATCTCTTGAATGACATCACTGTTGGAGATCAGCTATACTTGTTGGCCACGTCACCATCTTCTACTGTATTGAATTTCCAAGGGTACGAAATAAATGGGAATACATTCTACACGATCGCCCAAGATAAAAAGAGCACCAACCAAAATAGTGGTGTCCGCTTTGATGCAATAGACGAGAATGGACAAAAGGACACATATTATGGTTACATAGAGGAGATATGGGAACTAGACTATGGAGTCTCTTTTAAGGTCCCTTTGTTTCGCTGCAAATGGGTCAACCTGAATGGGGAAGGGGTAAAGATAGACCAGTTGTACAGAATGACAACAGTGGATCTCAACAATCTTGGTTATAGAGATGAACCATTCGTCCTAGCCAATGATGTGTCTCAGGTTTTCTATGTGAAGGAAATGTCCTCTAGACCGAAAAAAGAAAAAATATGCAAACGAATACATCATATGATGAGCCAAAGCGTCACATAGTTCTTTTAGGGAAAAGAAACATCATGGGAATCGAGGATAAGACAGACATGTCAGAAGATTATAATAAGTTTGATGAAATTCCGCCCTTCACAGTGAAAACTGACCCAAGCATTCCGTTAAGTAAAGAAGATGCTCAATGGTTACGTCTGAAGCGATCATAAGGAAGGACATTTGCCAAGAAGTTCATGCTCATATTATGTAACTCTAGTTCATGTCTTTCGCGGTTTGTGGCTTGACCGAAGGATATCTTTCACGGTTTGTGGCTTGACCGGGACTATATATAGGGGTGCCTTTAGTCCCGGTTTTCTAGTCTCAGTTTTTAATATTAATAAATGTCTTGAGTGTTATTCCCGTTTTGTGGCTGGACCGGGACTATGAATAAGTTGTCCCGATTCGTACTTACCATTAAGATCTGATCTCCAAACGCGCGCGGTCACATATTAGGGAGTGCCTCTATGACCAGTTTCTTGGAGATGCCGGAGGACTGGGATCCGGCGGCATCTCCCTGAAACTGGTCGTAGTGGTGTCCCTGCTCTCGAAAACCATCTTGCAGCTTATAACTTCTCTAACTAGATCAATACACCTGGGAGCTAACTAATTTCACATATTAGGGAGTGCCTCTATGACCAGTTTCTCGGAGATGCCGGAGGACTGGGCTCCGTCGGCATCTCCCTGAAACTGGCCGTAGTGGTGTCCCTGCTCTCGAAAACCATCTTGCAGCTTGTAACTTCTCTAACTAGATCAATACGGCTCGGAGGTAACTAATTTCACATATTAGGGAGTGCCTCTATGAACAGTTTCTCGGAGATGACGGAGGACTGGGCTCCGTCGGCATCTCCCTGAAACTGGCCGGAGTGGTGTCCCTGCTCTCGAAAACCATCTTGGAGATGCCTCAAACTGGCTGGAGGACTAGACTCGCAAGGATGCCTATTTATAGTACAAGCAGCTCGGCATAGTGTCGACACTTACGAAATAATGTCGACACTCACCCCTATTATTAGTGCTGACTCGTGTTTTGTCCCGGTTGGTGTCTCCAACCGGGACTACAGGTTCATCTTTAGTCCCGGTTGGTGACACCATCCGGGACAAGGTACACGCCGCACGACATAATGTCGACACTCACCCCTATCATTAGTGCTGCCTGGCCCAGCCTGCCGAAATCCCTCCGCGTGGTGTCGACAATGAAAATACCAGACTTGGTATATTGATCATGTTTCGAAAAACCCTTCACAAAATGACCTATCATGTTCGAGGTTTCATGGCTTTCGGTCCAAATGACCGATGTTATGTGCTGAATCACGGCATAGTTTGTGATGTTGTTCCCATATTATGCATGTGTGTGGACATTGGTGTGGACAACAATGTTGCAGGAGGAAGTTTTCCTTTTTGTCGCACGGAAAAGACCTTTTCCATTTTCCAAGCGCAAAAAACGGGTCGTTTTGTGAAGTAACCACCAAAATGCCGTCTCAGAATGCTACCGTCCCATTTTCCTAAAATACTAGACCACCTAACATGGACTATCTCCCAATCGGGACATCTCAAACCTTTTCTTCCATCCCGGGTAAAAAGGACAAATGTCTGCCGAATCGGTAGGAAGTGGGTCCGGTTTGTACTACAGGTACATGATCTATCGCCCGTGATTTTTTGAAAAAATAATTTTTAGACTCGCAATATGTGGTTTCTTTAGAGATCCAATGCAAGTTCTAACGATGCTCGTCCCCTATCTTCATGCACACCGGTTCGACCATAGTTAGAAATTCAGATAATTCAAAACGGGCATAATAAATTCAAAAAAATTCCGAACAATGAAAATCCTTCGCGTGGTGTCATATTATGTTACGTAGTTGAAAGAAAAAAAATACCAGACTTGGTATATTGATCATGTTTCGAAAAACCCTTCACAAAATGACCTATCATGTTCGAGGTTTCATGGCTTTCAGTCCAAATGACCGATGTTATGTGCTGAATCACGGCATAGTTTGTGATGTTGTGCCCATATTATGCATGTGTGTGGACATTGATATGGAGAACAATGTTGCAGGAGGAAGTTTTCCTTTTTGTCGCACGGAAAAGCCCTTTTCCATTTTCCGAGCGCAAAAAACGGGTCGTTTTGTGAAGTAACCACCAAAATGCCGTCTCAGAATGCTACCGTCCCATTTTCCTAAAATACTAGACCACCTTACAAGGACTATCTCCCAATCGGGACATCTCAAACCTTTTCGTCCATCCCGGGTAAAAAGGACAAATGTCTGCCGAATCGGTAGGAAGTGGGTCCGGTTTGTACTACAGGTACATGATCTATCGCCCGTGATTTTTTGAAAAATTAATTTTTAGACTCGCAATATGTGGTTTCTTTAGAGATCCAATGCAAGTTCTAACTATGCTCGTCCCCTATCTTCATGCTCACCGGTTCGACCATAGTTAGAAATTCAGATAATTCAAAACGGGCATAATAAATTCAAAAAAATTCCGAACAATGAAAATCCTTCGCGTGGTGTCATATTATGTTACGTAGTTGAAAGGAAAAAATACCAGACTTGGTATATTGATCATGTTTCGAAAAACCCTTCACAAAATGACCTATCATGTTCGAGGTTTCATGCCTTTCAGTCCAAATGACCGATGTTATATGCTGAATCACGGCATAGTTTGTGATGTTGTGCCCATATTATGCATGTGTGTGGACATTGATATGGAGAACAATGTTGCAGGAGGAAGTTTTCCTTTTTGTCGCACGGAAAAGCCCTTTTCCATTTTCCGAGCGCAAAAAACGGGTCGTTTTGTGAAGTAACCACCAAAATGCCGTCTCAGAATGCTACCGTCCCATTTTCCTAAAATACTAGACCACCTTACATGGACTATCTCCCAATCGGGACATCTCAAACCTTTTCGTCCATCCCGGGTAAAAAGGACAAATGTCTGCCGAATCGATAGGAAGTGGGTCCGGTTTGTACTACAGGTACATGATCTATCGCCCGTGATTTTTTGAAAAAATAATTTTTAGACTCGCAATATGTGGTTTCTTTAGAGATCCAATACAAGTTCTAACGATGCTCGTCCCCTATCTTCATGCACACCGGTTCGACCATAGTTAGAAATTCAGATAATTCAAAACGGGCATAATAAATTCAAAAAAATTCCGAACAATGAAAATCCTTCGCGTGGTGTCATATTATGTTACGTAGTTGAAAGGAAAAAATATCAGACTTGGTATATTGATCATGTTTCGAAAAACCCTTCACAAAATGACCTATCATATTCGAGGTTTCATGGCTTTGGGTCCAAATGACCGATGTTATGTGCTGAATCACGACATAGTTTGTGATGTTGTATGCATGTGTATGGATATTGGTATGGAGAACAATGTTGCAGGAGGAAGTTTTCCTTTTTGTCGCACGAAAAAGCCCTTTTCTATTTTCCGAGCACAAAAAACGGGTCGTTTTGTGAAGTAACCACCAAAATGCCGTTTCAGAATGCTACCATCCCATTTTCCTAAAATACTAGACCACCTTACATGGACTATCTCCCAACCGGGACATATCAAACCTTTTCGTCCATCCCGGGTAAAAAGGACAAATGTCTGTCGAATTGGTAGGAAGTGGGTCCGGTTTGTACTACAGGTACATGATATATCACCCGTGATTTTTTGAAAAAAATCATTTTTAGACTCGCAATATGTGGTTTCTTCAGAGATCCAATGCAAGTTCTAACGATGCTCGTCCCCTATCTTCATGCACACCGGTTCGACCATAGTTAGAAATTCAGATAATTCAAAACGGGCATAATAAATTCAAAAAAAATCCGAACAATGAAAATCCTTCGCGTGGTGTCAAAATATGTTACATAGTTGAAAGGAAAAATAACAGACTTGGTATACTGATCATGTTTCAAAAAGTCCTTCACAAAATGACCTATTATGTTCGAGGTTTCATGGCTTTCGGTCCAAATGACCGATGTTATGTGCTGAATCACGACATAGTTTGTGATGTTGTGCCCATATTATGCATGTGTGTGGACATTGGTATGGAGAACAATGTTGCAGGAGGAAGTTTTCCTTTTTGTCGCACGGAAAAGCCCTTTTCCATTTTCCGAGCGCAAAAAAGGGTCGTTTTGTGAAGTAACCACCAAAATGCCGTTTCAGAATGCTACCGTCCCATTTTCCTAAAATACTAGACCACCTTACATGGACTATCTCCCAACCGGGACATATCAAACCTTTTCGTCCATCCCAGGTAAAAAGGGCAAATGTCTGCCGAATCGGTAGGAAGTGGGTCCGGTTTGTACTATAGGTACATGATCTATCGCCCGTGATTTTTTGAAAAAATAATTTTTGGACTCGCAATTTGTGGTTTCTTTAGAGATCCAATGCAAGTTCTAACGATGCTTATCCCCTATCTTCATGCACACCGGTTCGACCATAGTTAGAAATTCAGATAATTCAAAACGGGCATAATAAATTCAAAAAAAATCCGAACAATGAAAATCCTTCGCGTGGTGTCATATTATGTTACATAGTTGAATGGAAAAAATACCAGACTTGGTATATTGATCATGTTTCGAAAAACCCTTCACAAAATGACCTATCATGTTCGAGGTTTCATGGTTTTCGGTCCAAATGACCGATGTTATGTGCTGAATCACGGCATAGTTTGTGATGTTGTGACCATATTATGCATGTGTGTGGACATTGGTATGGAGAACAATGTTGCAGGAGGAAGTTTTCCTTTTTGTCGCGTGGAAAATCCCTTTTCCATTTTCCGAGCGCAAAAAACGGGTCGTTTTGTGAAGTAACCACCAAAATGCCGTTTTAGAATGCTACCGTCCCATTTTCCTAAAATATTAGACCACCTTACATGGACTATCTCCCAACCGGGACATCTCAAACCTTTTCGTCCATCCCGGGTAAAAAGGACAAATGTCTGCCGAATCAGCAGGAAGTGGGTCCGGTTTTTCCCGCCAGTTCTTCCCGCCATTTCTTCCCGCCAGTTTTCCCGCCGGTTCTTCCCGCCAGTTCTTCCCTCCAGTTATCTTCCTGCCATTTCTCACTATATATATGTAGGGTTGGCCTCCATTGTCATTGCAGATCTCTAGACTCATATCTGCAACCTCATCACTCTTTCCCATGACTTCCACCGTACCACTAAGTCTAGGGAGGCGGAGGCGCTTTGCGCCTCGAACTACCCCTGCCCGCCGGGCTACTGTGTCCCCGTCGGCTGGATGCTGAGCGCCGGAGGCGTGCCGGTTCCTCCTGTCCCTCTAGGTGTGGCGCGTCGGATGGCCATCACGAACCACTACTACTTCGAGCTCACGCCAGAGCAGCGGAGGAATCCCAGATGGAATCCCGACTATTTCCCGACCTGGGAAGCCTTCTTCGTGGATTGGCGTGAGAGGGCGCTCGCCAGGCACGAGGAGGATGGCCCACCTCCTCCGAACTTCAACGAGGCCGGCCGTCGGCTGTGGTGGCGCGACCGGACTCTCCAGAGCGTCATGGCCTACGACACGGACGCCGACTCTAGCCCCCGCCTGCGCTACTCTCAAGTCCAGCCCACTCATACTCAACCTTCAAGTTTCAACTACGGCGACCCCGACGACGGCCACTGCGAGTACGACGACTAAAGTGGCGAGTATTACAGGTGTAGGTAGGAGCATGACTGAATCATTCCAACATTGCAAAACAAGTTCGGCCGATTGTGGCTTAATCTGGCCATGTATCTTAATTTTCAGTTCTTCTATGTAACTTTGTGTTAGTTGCGTTATGTACTTTAATTCCAGTTCTATCCTAATCAAATTTTCTTTCCGCCCATTATTTTCCGTCCTTTTTTTCCGCCCATTATTTTCCGTCCTTTTTTTCCGCCCATTAATATATAAAAAATATAAGTTAATTCAAATCCAAATTAAAAAACAGAAAATGGTTTTGAATTACTTATTCAAATCCAAACACTTTTTATGTTTAAAGTTTTTCTAAATTCCAAATTAATATTAAAAAAATATAAGTTAATTCATTTTTAATTGTAAATGGTTCATATTTTAAATGGTTACATTAATTATTTTTTAAAACAGAAAATGGTTTTGAATTATTTATTCAAATCCAAACACTTTTTATGTTTAAAGTTTTTCTAAATTCCAAATTAATATTCAAAAAATATAAGTTAATTCATTTTTAATTTTAAATGGTTCATAGTTTAAATGGTTACATTAATTATTTTTAAAAACAGAAAATGGTTTTGAATTATTATTCAAATTCAAACACTTTTTATGTTTAAAGTTTTTCTAAATTCCAAAGTAATATTCAAAAAATATAAGTTAATTAATTTTTAATTTTAAATGGTTCATATTTTAAATGGTTACATTAATTATTTTTTAAAAATAGAAAATGGTTTTGAATTAGTTATTCAAATCCAAACACTTTTTATGTTTAAAGTTTTTCTAAATTCCAAATTAATATTCAAAAAATATAAGTTAATTTATTTTTAATTTTTAATGGTTCATAGTTTAAATGGTTACATTAATTATTTTAAAAAACAAAAAATGGTTTCGAATTATTTATTCAAATTCAAACACTTTTTATGTTTAAAGTTTTTCTAAATTCCAAAGTAATTATCATTTAAAAAAAATTACAAATTTAAACCCCAAAATAAAAAATAAGGCGGGAACAGAGAGATAATTCCTGAAAAATTTTGAAAACAGGGTCATATGTCCCGGTTGGAGCCACCAACCGGGACTAAAGACCCCTGCGGAGCGCCAACCCTTGGTCTGCTGAAAAAATTGGAGTATACGTCCCGGTTGGTGGCTCCAACCGGGACGTATAACCCTTTAGTCCCGGTTGGAGCCACCAACTGGGACTAAAGGTCCTTTGGTTATAACTGACGCGCCTCCTCTTCTTCTTCCCCATCTCACTTCTCTGCTTCTCACCGATGCACGCACAGGAACCGCCCCCGACGCCGGCAGGCTGCCCGAGCCCGCGCGTTCCGTCCGCCACCACCGCCGCCTCCGTCCGTGCGCGCCCCAGCTACTTCCCCCCGCCCGCCGCCGCCGCCGCTCGAGATCGACGGAGGCGACGCTCCGGTGACCAAGAAGGAGCGGCGCCGCCTCTCTCTAATGTGCGATGAGCCTCTGCACCTCCCAGTGCCCTCCGTTTGCCTGCTTGCTTGTTGTAGCCGCCACGCGTCGTGTCCCTGCAAGCACCGCCGCCGCTGCCCGCCGTGCGCCTAGCTTTGGTGACCTTCTTCGAGCGGCGCCGCCACTTTATTGCTTACCTCGACGTGCTGCTTCGATCAAGCCTAGCCCCGTCGCCCCGCACGCCTCACAGCGCCGTCCCCGGTGACCACCCGACAGTGGCCGCCGAGATGACGTCACCCCGGCGTCACCCTGACGTGGCCTCACGGGCCCGCTGACCTTTGACCACCACGGTGGCTTGCTGATGTGGCCTAGGGCCCAGCACTCAGTCAAAGTGGCTAGGTTCTGTCTGGGTAAAAAAAACCCAACCCTTTGCTAATGTCATATTGACACAGTAATTCAAATTTAAATGATTTAATAATTCCAGAAATTGATATAAACTTGTAAATTCAATATCTTTTTATTTATAAGTCAGAAAAATACAAATAATATATCAAATTGTTCAGAAAAATGAAACCTATCTATTTAACATATAATCATGCATTGTTCAACAACTTAAATGACAAGTATATTTAGAAGAACAAATGCACCCCTCTCATATGTTCCGGAGTTTCCCCGAGTTAGGGTTTTCACCCCTCGGAACCCCGATTAAATCGTCGAGCATGTCTTAGGATTACATTCCAATGCAAATTAACTTGTCATATCATCATAATTGCTTGAGCATTGCATCGATGCCATGTGTTGATTGTTTCCCTTTCTTTTCGGTGTTTGGATGATTAGGTTTATTATTAGTTAGGTATTATTTGGTTTATTAATTAGTTTGGTATTATTGGTCTTCCGCCCCACTGGTCAGTCACTATGGGTATCCCAGACCCGATTTACATTGTCAAGCAACTTAAAAGCCCTATCTTAGATAAGGAATCATTAATACCCCTTAGGTGCATGTGGGTTCGACGATGTGCCTTCGCCAGTGCATTCCGAACCCTCTTAAATCGATTCCAATATGGTATTTTGTTAGTATCTAGTGTTACCTATCTGTTGGATAGTTTCCCTTTTGTAGCCTTATACTCATGTTCCCCTCTCATATGCATCCGAGGTTTCTCCGAACTAGGTTTTACACCCCTCGAAACTCCGGAATATTGATTTTAGTTGATTTTAGCTAGAGTTACCTATCTACTACACAATTTCCTTTTTGTAGCTAGGTTTAGGGTTTAGGGTTTCTCTTCATTTTTATTATTGTGTATGTATATATTAGGGTTTCTCTTAATTAGGGTTTATATCTCTCAACACTGTACCTAACTTTCTCCCTTAGTCGCTTTGACTTATTCGTTTTTCCACCTATGCAGAAAATATGGACCCACACGTTAGAGACGAAGAAAAGGAAGAGTTGATCCAAGGTGTGATCCGTGGGGAAGAAAATTTAGACGTATCAACGTTTCTGAACAACTCTGGTGAGGGTGATCCTCTTTTTACTGGAATAGACGACTTGTTTGAGGTTGAAGGTGTTGCCTTCCGCGAGGGAGAAGGCGATGCCTTGTGTAATCGAGAAGACGACCGCTCCGGCGAGGTGCATGTAATATAATTAATTCATTAATTAATCATCTGCTATCTATATAGAAATAGTAACGACGATCTTTCTTCTTTTAGCCCTTCGGATCGAACAAATCTACTGAAAAGAGCAGACGAGGCCCAACCAAAAAGTTGCAAGACCATGAGAGGTTCAGGATCGAAGATGTCGCTGAAGACGGCAAACCGACGGCCCCCGAAGTTGTCGCAAACAAATTTGTGGCACAATGCGGAGTAATCGTTAGGGACTTAATCCCGATCACCATTAGAAATTGGAATAGTCCTGCTAATGCGGATGAAGAGGGAACATGTTTATTTGTCCCTAACCACGCCAAAGATTTACTGTGGAAGAGGCTCATGGTTAATTTCAAACTACCGAAGATAGAGCTGGATCCAAATGCGGAGGATCCAGTTGAGCACGCCTTAGAACATGGGAGAGCCATGGAGGCTAAGGTCAGGGAGTGGGCTTTGAAGAAGATGGCCCAGTGTTTCACGAACTGGAAGAAAAGATTGCACCTTGACTATGTCGTGAAAGAGAAGACTCCCGATTCAAGAATATTCAGTTTGAGAAGATAAAACCATTCTGGGCTGAGTTTGTGGAATACAAGACATCAGAAAAAGCTAAGAAAATGTTTGCAACGAATAAGCTGAATTCTGCTAACAAGAAGTATCACCATACTATGGGGCAAGGTGGCTACAGGGCTGGCATTCCTAAGTGGGAGAAACTTGAGAATGAACTGCGTGCTAAAAAGATCACCCCAGAGACAGACGATTGGGTAGAACGTGCAAGGAATTGGTTTTACGGGCATGGGGGCACGTTGAACTCGGAAAGGAGGTGTATATATAACATACAACATAAAGAAGACCCCTTGCCAATCGAGAGGATGAGAAAAGCAGTAAAGGCTGTTAAAGATGGGGACTTCATTCTCGATAGAGAGAATGATGAGCTCACACTCGCCCTTGGAAATAAGGAACATGATGGGCGAACACGAGGCCCAAGAGGCTCCCAACCATGGAGGAATGGGTTTCCCGAAGAGAGGAAGAAATATCCTGATAGAAGCCGTCAGAGGAGAAAGGACAGGGCGGAAGTTGAAGCAGATAGTCAGAAAGAGCGAATGCATTTAATTGAAGAACGAATAAAGAAACAACAAGATGAAATTAACGCACTTAAAGAGCAAAGTACTACCGGCCCATCTCAGCAGCACACTACATTCGATGCTACCGGCCTATCGAATAATCGAAAAAGTAGTGTTGCTTCCACCGAGATCCTGGGTGATGACAATGACGATGACGATGGTGCACCGACGATGGCTCCTGTTGGCTACCCAGTGGATGATATCACAGAGATGACACACTGCGAGCTACATGTCAAAGTTGTGAACATATCAATGAAGGTGGCGGTCGGCTATGCCTTACCAATTGGACCCACACCAACTTACCACTGTCGTCCGGTTCCAGAGGGCTACGTTGTTGTCGGGGTGGATGAAATCATGCCCACCTTTGAATTTTTGGATCTTCACTACCCTGCAGGTGAAGGGGATGTGACTGTACTGGGAGACACAAAAAACGTCACCATTCTATGGACAAAGGAATGTATCGTTCTTCGAAATCACACGCCAAGGCCATCTTCGCCGCCGCCTCACCCGTCTCCAGCGAGGTCGTCGCCGCCGCGGCAGTCGTCTTCGTCGCCTCACCCGGCTCCGTCACCTCACCCGGCTCTGTCGCCTCACCAATCTCCGGCGCAGCCATCGCCGCGGGAGCCATCGCCGGCGTCTCAGGATAAAAAGCGTAAGCGTACCGCTATTCTGCGTCATGGTAAGCGATCGCCGAAACGTTAACAAGAGCCTCTTCCAAAAGTACCAAAGGTTCCTCCCAAGAGAGCTTATGACTGTACTGAAGAGGAGACTGCGGCGATCGTTGATGCGGAAACGACAGCGTTTTTCGCTAAGCTGAGGCGGCCGAAAGAGCCAGAGTTCCCCAGCACGAAAGAATAAAAAGCCAAAGTGTTGAAAATGCTAAAGTCTCTTCATCAACCCGAGCCAAAGCTGTCATCAGACTATGAGCGTTCTATTCTCAAGTCACATGTGGCACAAAAAGCCTCGAAGAGCAGTACTGATGCAAGCGAGAAATCTGTTGCCCAGCTCGGAGAACAAGCAAAACAGTCTTGCGCCCCTCTCAAGGTGATTTCCCAAACTAATGTGGGGTCGAGAAAATATGGGGCCAAAGAGCAGTATGATCCAGAGGTAGTTGCATAATACGGAGAAGCTGCCGCTGCTCAAGGTATGAGTATTGCCCAGTACTTATCCCAGTTAGAGTACTTCCCCGTGAGTGAAGTAGCATACAAATACCAGTACGGCAAACCTCTCGTCAAACCTGAGGAGGTAAATAATCTTCCAACAAAAATGCGAAGATTGCATAACTGGTACTTGCATGCCTCAAAGGCTGGGGCTAACTGCATAGTGCTGAAGGTTACAAAAAAGCATTATGGGAAAGATATGGATGACATGATATCCATTGAATTTGATGAACTATTTCAATTATTCAATCAAGACGCCTTGGACAAATCGTTCATTAGTGCCTATTGTCTGTAAGTACTAATTCTATAATTAATTTAGTCTCCAGCTATCTCACCTTATTTATTGCATGTATATAATCATACTGTAATATGCAGAATGAAGATTCTCGAATGCAGCAGAGGACAAATCTAT
The DNA here is from genome assembly GCA_910589765.1 of Avena atlantica. Classification (NCBI taxonomy): domain Eukaryota; kingdom Viridiplantae; phylum Streptophyta; class Magnoliopsida; order Poales; family Poaceae; genus Avena; species Avena atlantica. The sequence continues at coordinate 326,652,056 of OU342733.1, forward strand.
GACATTAGCTTCATTGACCCATATTGGGTTCATCAAGCTAATCTCAAAACAAACCCCCAGGATACGGATGATAATATAGTACACGCATTAAGGTTTCAAGAAACCAGAAGAGAAATACTATTTCCGTACAACTTCGAGTGAGTGTTATTGTCTTGTATACACTTTCTATTTCTCGTACTCGATGTTAAGTATATAATTGATTAGTTATGCATTCGCAGCTACCACTATATTCTGTTAATCATTCAACTTGACAAAGGGCGTGTACTAGTCATGGACTCGAAACATAAACCCCTTGAGACGTGGAAGGACATGCAGATACTTCTCCAGCGGTAATTCTAATCATTACGAAACTATATCGGCAACATTCATGAATTTTATGATATCAAGTACTTAATAACTTATTTTATTCGTTTTCTTCGCCGGGCAGCGCTTGGAAAAGGTTCACCAAAAAGACTAGGGGTGTTTGGAAAGAGGAGCTTACATTTGAAGCACTAGATGTAAGCACCACTAGCTATATCCGCGCATCTCTTTGATTCTAGTTTTGATACAGTTATTATCATGCTTGATTATTATTTTGATTGAACCATGTTCTTGTAAAGTGCCTGACGCAGGGACCAGGTAACAATCTATGTGGATACTATGTTTGCGAGTTCATCCGGCAGACGTACGATGAGAAGGGTAGAAATTTAGAGCAACTCCACGTACGTAAACAATTTCCATAGTTTTTAATTACAATCAAATTGTGTTTAGTTTCATTCATATAGGCTGACTCCTTTTTTAAATCAGATCGAACGTCTACGGGACGGTCTTCTGCCAAAGGATCGCATACGAGCAATTCTCTACGGGACGGTCTTCTGCCGCGTATCGAATGTAATATTGCCATGATGATCTTGTGTAATATAATGGTTCCTTCATTGATGAGTGCAAAACACTAAATAAACAATAAATCAACCTAAATGAATTCTCTGCCGCGGCACAAAAAGTGGCTAAAATGCTGCCGCGACAACAAAATGTGCCAAAATGAATTCTCTGCCGCGACAGAGAAATGGGCCAAATCTCTGCCGCGGCAGAAGGTTATTTGTCCCGGTTCGTGTTACGAACCGGGACTAATGCTCCACCCCCGTCGCGCTCTGACGTCGCCACATGTGCCCCCATTTGTCCCAGTTGGTGGGGCAACCAGGACTAAAGGTTGGGGATTTAGTCCCGATTGCCCCGTCCCGGTTGGGCAACCGGGACTAAAGCCCCTTACCAACCGGGACGCATGGCACATTTTCTACCAGTGTCTCTCCCCTCCGGCAGGGTACCGGGAAGAGATTCATATCCCCCGATCTAGGGACGATGGTGGCAGCGGCTATGGACTATTTCATGGAAGATTGATCAGGTGAAGAGGGAGGCCGAGGGGGTGCCCGAGGCGGCTGCACCCCCCAGGCTCGGGCTAGGTGTAACATCCCAAAAATACTAAACTTAGATCATCAAACTCTAATCATCAAAATTAGGGTTAACAAAAACTTTTCTAAATAAAATTATGGAAGCATGCATGTGAGTATGCATTTCATTTTGAATTCTTTTGAACCAACTTGTTTGTGTGTTCCATTGCTTGTAAATGGATGCTTAGGTGAAATAAACATCATCTAAACATTTCCCACACTTTTCCCAAAGACAAGTAAATCAAAACAAATAAAATAAGGGAATGGTCATTTTGAGTAATTTAACTCCCATGCCTACTTTGGCTGTCCCAAACTTTTATAACTTAACAAAAACTTTTCTAGATCTTTGCACCCCTTGATTGTACTCATAACAAAGTATCAAGGCCCACTTTGTGATCATCCAGAAACTTTCAAATGCATAGTTTAAATGACAATTCAAAATTGAATCTTTATCATATGGGAAGATCCCACTTTTTCAAAAACCATTCAAACAAGCTCAACTTTCAAAACCCAAGCATCTTCAGACTCACCAGCACCAACCTAGCACACCCACCAAAAATCTTTTCAAAATTCAAAACTTGAGTTCTTGCGGCCATTTCATCAAACACTTGGCAGACACAAATCAAACCAAATCCAAACACTATTGTGAGCAGCGATTGAAGCCTAACTTGTTCCCTCTCTGGTTACAACTAGGTTTGAGTAGATCATCTAGCTCAATTGCTCACCCTTAGCATCACTGTAATCTTGGCATTGCCATCAATGGTGAGCAGGCCGAATGCACCCTTGTCACCCCCATGTCAACAATAATCTAGGAGGAGAAACAAGCCTAGCCAGCATGTCTGGGAGCAAGCCAACACCCCACCGCCACTCCCTGTCCAGCGCTCGAACGTTGCCAGCCACTGGACCACACGCACGAACCATGCCAACCTCGCCAGCAACCATGCCGAGAGCACGCCCCGTGTGCCACGCTCGACCGACGCCCACGGACCGCGCGCCACCCTCGCCGCGTTCATACGTGATCACCACCGTCCCAGCAACCCCGCAGACACGCTTGTTCGCCGCGGCGCAGACCACGCGCGCTGTGCGCCATTAAATTCTCCGTCGGGCACGCGCAGAGCACCATCGCGTTCAGCCAGGAAGAAGATTTGCCCCAGGGAATTCGCTCAACCGCAACGGCCGTCTTTTTCTCATGCATGCTGAAGAAGCTCAGGAAGCGCTAGACGTCGTGCTGGGTATGTTTTCTGTTAATTCAGTACTTGCAAGAGTGTTGTTTGATTTTGGTGCATCGCATTCATTTGTCACCGAAGAATTTGCATGCACTAGTAAAATTCAACCAACCAAACTAAAGCATGTCACGATTGTTCAAATTCCCGGATAAACCACCAAGGCTAGGCAAATTTGCAAAGCCGTCCCTATCCGAATCCATGGCATAGATTTTTATGCTAATCTGATAGTACTCGGAACTAATGGTTTGGAAGTAGTACTAGGAATGGATTGGATGTCCAAACATAAAGGATTGATTGACTGTGCCAAGAAATCCATAACCATGACCAGTACAGCCAGAATATCAGTCGAGCATATATCTGAAACCTTACCTCGTCAATTCAAATGCAACAAGAGTAGAGCCCAACCTACCATTGACCAAGTCTGGATAGTCTGTGAATACCCCGATGTATTTCTAGATATTTTGCCCGGTATGCCCCCAGATTGGGATATCGAGTTTATCATCGAACTAATCCCCAGAACTGGACCCATAGCCCAGAGACCCTATAGTATGAACCCGTCAGAGCTAGCAGAACTGAAGAAGCAACTGGATGCCATGCTGGAAATTGGATTGATTCAACCAAGTGCGTCACCATGGAGATCACCTGTCTTGTTTGTGGACAAGAAAGATGGAGGTAACCGTTTGTGTACAAATTGCCGGAAGTTGAATGATGTCACCATCAAGAACAAGTACCCCTTTCCCAAGATAGAAGATTTGTTTGATCAGTTGACCGGTGCCAAAGTGTTTCTAAGATTTATCTTAGGAATGGCTATCATCAACTCAAAATTCATGCAGAGGATATTCCAAAGACTTTCTTTACCACCAGATATGGATTATACGAGTATACAGTCATGTCTTTTGGATTAACCAATGCCCCCGCTTATTTCATGAATCTCATGAATAAGATTTTTATGGACTTCCTAGATAAGTTTGTCGTTGTTTTCATCGATGACATTCTGATTTATTCCAAATCAGAAGAAGAACATGAGCTACACTAAGGACCATTCTTGGAACCCTTAGAGAGCATCAGTTGTATGCCAAGTTTAGCAAATGTGAATTCTGGTTACATGAGGTAGGATTCCTCGGTCACATTGTATCCGCCGGAGGAATTGTCATTGATCCTGCCAAAGTGAAAGATGTAGAAGATTGGCAAGCCCCAACCACTCAAACCCAAGTTCGTGCATTTCTCGGATTGGCGGGATACTACCGCAAATTCGTAGAAGGATTCTCGAGTATCGCCAGACCTAGGACCCAATTTCTAAAGAAGGACAAGAAATTTGAATGGACCGACAAATGTGAAGCGAGTTTTCAAGAACTCAAAAGGAGATTGATTTCAGCCCCAATTTTGATCATGCCGGATATCACGAAGCCCTTCGATGTGTATTGCGATGCATCCAAGATCGGTCTCAGATGTGTGCTAATGCAAGAAGGCAAAGTTATATCTTATCTATCTCGACAATTGAAGCAACTTGAGAAAAATTACCCAACCCATGACCTCGAACTCGCAGCCGTAGTTCTAGCCCTGAAGACATGGAGACATTACCTGATGGGAAACCGTTGTGAGATTTATTCGGATCACAAGAGCCTGAAGTATATATTCACTCAGAAGGAGCTGAATATGAGACAAAGGAGATGGATTGAGCTAATCAAGGATTACGATCTGGACATTCACTATCACCCTGGTAAAGCCAATGTGGTAGCAGATTCCCTTAGCAGATTGCCGTGCCGCTTGAACTCCATGATCTTGAAGGAGCAACCAAGTTTGCACAAAGAGATGGAAGATTTTCGAATAGAATTAGTGAGTGAAGGATTTTTGGCTAGCATAGAACTCCAGCCCACTTTGATCAACCAGATCAAAGAGGCGAAGAAAAGAAATGCTAGTATCGATGGAATCAAGCGTCGTATCGGTACAAGCAAAGTACCCGGATTCACCGAAGACGAAGAGGGAGTTCTGTGGTACAAAGGACGCCTTTGGGTACCAGCAGATTCTGAGTTGAAAGAAGTGATTCTAAAGGAGGCTCATGATAATATTTATTCTATCCATCCCGGAGGAACTAAGATGTATCAAGATTTGAAAGAGCAATTTTGGTGGCATAAGATGAAGCGAGAAATCGGAAGCTATATCGCCAAGTGTGACATATGTCAGCGAGTCAAGGCAGGACATCAAAGACCCGCTAGATTTTTGCAACCCTTACATATTTCGGAATGGAAATGGGATTCCGTTGGAATGGACTTTATCACCGGACTGCCTACTTCTAGTAGGGGAAATGACTCTATCTGGGTCATAGTGGACCGATTGTCCAAAGTCGCCCATTTCTTACCCGTCAAGACCACATATCAGAGTTCGAAGCTAGCAGAGTTGTACATTGCTAGAATAGTCAGTTTGCATGGAGTCCCCAAGAACATCGTATCGGATCAAGGAACTCAGTTTACCTCGAGATTCTGGAAGAAAGTCCAAGAAGGTTTAGGAACCCGCCTAGATTTCAGTACCGCGTATCACCCTCAGATAGATGGACAAACGGAGCGAGTAAATCAAATACTCGAAGATATGCTGAGAGCATGTGTGTTAGAATATGGATCCAAGTGGGAAGACTGTCTGCCGTTTGCAGAATTTTCTTACAACAACAGTTATCAGGCTAGTTTGCAAATGGCCCATTTTGAATTCATGTACGGAAGAAAGTGTCGCACCCCTTTGAACTGGTCGGAAGTAGGAGAGAGTCAGATTTTCGGACCCGACATCCTACGAGAAGCAGAACAGAAGGTTCACAAGATTCGTGAGCACCTCAAGACTGCCCAATCCAGACAGAAGAGTTACGCCGACAAGAGACGTCGAGACCTCGCCTTCAACATAGGAGATTTTGTTTATCTGAAAGTGTCGCCATTGAAGGGACTGCAGCGTTTCCAACTCAAAGGAAAGTTAGCCCCCAGATATATCGGACCTTTCAAGATTTTGAACCGTCGAGGAGAAGTATCATATCAATTGGAACTACCCGAAGAGATGTCCGCAGTGCACAATGTGTTCCATATCTCGTTACTTCACAAGTGTCTTGAAGTCCCAGAGAAGACCGAAATGTTCAAGAACATCGACCACCGGACCATAGAGATCAACGATGACCTGACCTATCCCGAAGTACCCATCCATATTTTGGAAGAAGCCTTCAGAACTACCCGAACCCGAAGCATCAAGTTTCTCAAGATTCAGTGGAGCAACCACACAGAAGAGGAAGCTACCTGGGAGCGCGAAGATCACATCAGGACGGAGTTTCCCGATCTCTTCAAATCCTAGGTAATCTTTTTCGTCCTTTTTCAAATCTCGGGATGAGATTTTGTTTAAGGGGGGAAGGTTTGTAACATCCCAAAAATACTAAACTTAGATCATGAAACTCTAATCATCAAAATTAGGGTTAACAAAAACTTTTCTAAATAAAATTATGGAAGCATGCATGTGAGTATGCATTTCATTTTGAATTCTTTTGAACCACCTTGTTTGTGTGTTGCGTTGCTTGTAAATGGATGCTTAGGTGAAATAAACATTATCTAAACATTTCCCACACTTTTCCCAAAGACAAGTAAATCAAAACAAATAAAATAAGGGAATGGTCATTTTGACCAATTTAACTCCCATGCCTACTTTGGCTGTCCCAAACTTTAAGAACTTAACATAAACTTTTCTGGATCTTTGCACCCCTTGATTGTACTCATAACAAAGTATCAAGGCCCACTTTGTGATCATCCAGAAACTTTCAAATGCATAGTTTAAATGACAATTCAAAATTGAATCTTTATCATATGGGAAGATCCCACTTTTTCAAAAACCATTCAAACAAGATCAACTTTAAAAACCCAAGCATCTGCAGACTCACCAGCACCAACCTAGCACAGCCACCAAAAATCTTTTCAAAATTCAAAACTTGAGTTCTTGCGGCCATTTCATCAAACACTTGGCAGACACAAATCAAACCAAATCCAAACACTATTGTGAGTAGTGATTGAAGCCTAACTTGTCACCTCTCTAGTTACAACTAGGTTTTAGTAGATCATCTAGCTCAATTGCACACCCTTAGCATCACTGTAAGCTTGGCATTGCTATCAATGGTGAGAAGGCCGAATGCACCCTTGTCACCCCCATGTCGACAGCAAGCTAGGAGGAGAACAAGCCTAGCCAGCATGTCTGGGAGCAAGCCAACACCCCACCGCCACTTCCTGTACAGCGCTCGAACGGTGCCAGCCACTGGACCACACGCACGAACCATGCCAACCTCGCCAGCAACCATACCGAGAGCACGCCCCGTGCGCCACACTCGACCGACGCCCACAGACCGCGCGCCGCCCTCGCCGCGTGCATACGTGATCACCACCGTCCCAGTAACCCCGCAGACATGCTCGTTCACCGCCGCGCGGACCACGCGCGCTGTGCGCCATTAAATTCTCCATCGGGCACGCGCAGAGCACCGTCGCGTTCCGACCAAGCCGCACCGCCTCATGTCTCGCCACCGTGTCATTGAGCATCGCCAGGAAGCACCGCACCGCCCCTACGGTCGCCCATGCCGATAGCCGTCTGTACCATCGACCATGATGAGCTCACCGTGCGCCCCGTGGGTCCCCTCTCGCCACTATAAATAGAGGCCACCCCCAGCCGAATTGAGCACACCATCTCACTCCCCTCTCCTCACTGATCATTCCACCCTGTTCCTGGAGCAAGGCGAGCAGCGCAGCGCCAGAATTTTGCCCGAGCCTGCCGCTGCTGGAGAAGAAGGGAGCCAGCGATTGGAGCCGCCCCAGGAGAAGCTGCCGGTACCAGGAGGTTCGCCGTCGTCGACTTCGTCGTTCGCCCGCCTCGCCGACCCTCGCCTGAACCCCGGTGAGCCCCCAACGACCCCTACTGGCCGTGCTAGGTTTCTGTCTCGCCGGCGTTGCCCAACGTCGACGATGATCCTCAGTCGTTGGATTAGAACCAGATCGAACGCACCACATCGCCCCATACCGCTTCGCACCCCCTGTCTCACTGACGTGTGGGGACAACCACTTACATAGCCCGCGGAAGCGCTGTGCTTAGCAGGCCGGCCCGTTAACCTTTCCCGCGCAGCCCAGTTATTTGAATTAAACCTTTTCCATTTTATTTCAAACACACTTCTGTACCCAGTTTCAAAAATCAACCCAGATCGATTCATTGCACTAAATTCAATGAAACTAATTTTGTTAGAAAGGTCTTGAAATGCTGAATCCAAACCCGTTGGATTCAAGTCATTTGGATATGTAGATCATCCTTGGTAAAAATAACAAGGCAGAAGCTTTTCTGCATTCAAACATTTTTCAAATTTAAACAATAATAACTTTTGAGTTTATTCCAACTCTCAAAAATCACAATTAACCATACCTTTTTGAATATATAAAAAAATATATAGGTTTACTTACAGAAATAATGTTCAAGTAATAAAAGAATGCCACACAGGCATTTCTAGACACATTATTTAATTAAAATAAAAGGGTAAAACCTTATTAAATTGTGACACCACTTTAAATCACATTCCCATGGACTAAAATGTGTGGTGATGACATGTGTCAACATGATCCCATGTTTGGTTTGGAGAATATTAAAGCTTAAGTAGTTTTTCAATGAGTAGAAATTATTTTTCTAAAAATAAAAGGATTTAAACCAAGCTTTAATCTTGTAATGTTAGTGATGATGTTAGATCATCTATAGGACCCTTTTGTGTGATGATTGCAAGTATTTAAGTATTGTTTGGTGATTTTGTACATCGTATTTATTTATAGACGCTAGTACCGACCAAGGATACGAGGAGGAAGGAGGATACTACGAAGAAGAAGCAGAGGAGAACTTCAACCACTGCTATGCCCAAGGCAAGCTTATATTGATATTGTGCAAGCCCATACTTGCAAGCCTTACTAATCAAGTTGACCTATGCAAGCCTAATACTACTAGTGAATGTGCAAGCTAACCCTTGCAAGATATTCTACTGATGCAAACAAACCCTTACTTGTTACCATGCCAATCCTATGCCTTAAGCATATGTGATGATATCCACTTGTTACCCCCTCCTAGTTTTATTTGCAAGCATTCTATTTTATTTCCTTATCAAAGCTACTTCCTTAGAGAGTACTCAAGTGACTTGTAGATTCTAGAAAGATATAGTTGAAGGTTGCATAAAGAGCATAAAATTTGGCCTAAGCTAGACAATCTTGATGACATCCTAAGGCATGAGATTGAACTTAGTTGAAATTCCACTAGTTTACCACCCCTCATTAGTACCTATCCCCACTTATATATGCTAGTGCTAAGCATAAAACTTGATCAACTTTAGATGGGAATACTTGGTGAAAATGGTTATGAAAACCTTAGAATGATGGATCATTCTACTGAGATGTTTTGACATGTGTTTCCGAACACCAGATGATTATGGTGATGAAAATGTTGAGGCATGAGCCTTAGCCCTTTATAAAACTGATGGTTGTCTGGATGCGATACCATTCCAATTTTTTCGTACAACCACAATACCCGAAGATTGGGTAGGGCTTGACTGGAAATTTATATACCTTAGTATTAGTTCCCTCATGGCCAAGGTATGAGCTGAGGCTAACTTGTGAAGATTGTCCGCCTGTGCAGTACCCAAGATGACAGTTGGTCATGGTTGGGAGGCCAAACTCACAGGAGAGGTGCTTATACTAGGGCGTGTAATTGAAAGGTTAGGATTGATTATCTGCATACTGAGTATGGTGAATTCAGGATTTGTTCCTGACGGATGTATCGAATGTTGTGGTGAAAGTGTACAATCTCTGCAGAGTGTCAAACTATTCGAATAGCCGCGTCTGCGGTTATGGACAGTTGGAGTGGCCATACTGTTCCCCCGTCAGCTATTTTCAAAATGACTTGTGAAATGAATTGAGACTTTGACTTGACCACAACAGGGTTGTGCTACGAAATACAAGTTCCCACTTAGGTGTTATAAACTTCAACTAGCTCTCTTGCTTCTGAACTTAGTAGAGATAAATCTGGCCTTTGCAAAACAACCCTAGAGCCTAGTGTCCTATTATCCAAAAACCCTTTTACTTGTTAGTATTAGTTTGCGGGTACTTAAAGAGTACTCATGGCTTTGTCCCTGGCTATTCCCGTGGCCAGACTATGAAGAGGAGTAGCTGGAGGATGGACCCCAGGAAGGTTACGACAACTAGGATCATCTCCCATCGTCAGCATTGCCTGTGACCCCAAGATGGAGCTTCCCCTACGCTACCGTTATTATTACGTATTATGCTGCTTAAGTTGTATTAAGAACTGGATCGTGAGATCCTTATTTGTGTAAGACCTTATGTATGGTTTGTAATGGATGATGTACTGTGGTATCCAATTCTGTTATGACTCGCAAAAATGGTAATCCTAGGATTGCGATGTATGGCATAACAGGCATCTTGGACTAAAAATCCAGGTGTTGACAAGTTGGTATCAGAGCCATCCTGACCATAGGAGACCCTAGTTAGACTGGACGTTTGAATCAAAAACTGAGTTTCAAAACCAAAGGAAGCAAATATTTACAAAAACTTATTCTCATTCTTATCCCTTTGATTCTTTCATGAAAATACATGTTCCTCAAAAATTCTTGCAAAATCCATAAAATTTAACACACTTGATCACTCTACTAACTTACTCATCCTATATTCTTATAGATGGATGTGAAGTACATCAAGTTTTATCAGTTGGGGAATGGAGGAGACCATATCTTTGAGAGGGATTTGGACCAACTTTCGGAACTTCTGGAGCATCCGCAACCCGAGTTCTTCGGAGCTCAGCTCAATGATCAGGGAGGAGAAGATCTACAGTGGCTAATTGTTGCAAGTCTCCGAGGAAAGATTGAACCTCCCACTGCTGAGGGAATTCAGTTTACCTTGAGAGAGAACAACTGGCTCGATGGACTTGCCAGGGCCATGCAGGAAAGTCTTGCCCGTCTATGTGGGCAGAGCATCAATCAGATCAAGGGAACTCGCTTTGAGTTTTTCCCGAGGCGTGATGCAAATGGACAACCACTAGAAGCACCATACCACCCCGAGCTGAAGACTCAATTGGACCACCTTAGCTTCATGATGTACGATCGTCAGCAGGAGTTGGATAACTGCCGTGACTACTCCAACCACAAGTCTGCCATCATCAAGACGAAGGATCAAACCATCGCCATGCTGGCAAAGGATCGCAAGTCTCGCTGCCGTCATCTCGACAAGAAGGAGCGCATCATTGCCCGTCTTCGCCACCGCATCTCATCTTTGGAGGAGACCATCCACGAGAGAGACATGCAGTTGGAGGAAAGGGAGAATGCCGGAGAGGACCTTCGTGGAGACCCCTACTCCTATCTCAGCGATGATGATGATTTTCTGGAGGATCAGGCTATGGATTTCTTCACCGATGAGGATGATTTCGCCTTCATTGATGATGATGAAGATGATGAAGCCACAAATTCCGAGGAGTAGTACCACTTGAGCACTAGCGTAGTGAGTAGTATTCGGTCCCACTGTATCGTAGTTTTCAGAATGGTTCTTAAAACCATCTGTTTTTATTTGTTGTGGTGTGTGTTGTATCATGTGCTATGAATGAATGAATGAAAAGCAAGTTGCTAGAAAAATCTGAGTCAAACTTTTAAAACTTTTCAAAGTCCCCGAAACCTTAGAAATTTCCCTCTTTTCTCATGATCTATCTCAATCTTCAGATGCCACGCGGAGGAAGTGGTTCATCCCCGGACCCGATGTTGCAGATCCTGCAAATGTTGACTTATGACCGTGAAGCTGAAAGAGCCGAACGTCAAGCTAACCTAGCCATCCTGCAACACATAGCTCAACTTGCCCACAACAACCAAGGCCATGGAAATCAGGACAACCATGGATCTAAGCTCAAGAATTTCCAGAATACCAACCCACCCGTTTTCACTAAGTCAGAAGAACCCCTAGACACCGATGATTGGTTGCAAACAATGGAAAATAACCTAGAAGTCGCCGGAGTGGAAGCCAACGAGAAAGTTCTGTTCGCCACCCACTATCTAGCTGGAGATGCCAGGGCATGGTGGAACAGTGTTCGCGCAATGACCGGAGGCCAGATGATGACCTGTGAGGAATTCAAGGTCAAGTTCAGCATAACCCATGTGCTACCGGGTTTGATCAAGAGGATGAGAGACGAGTTCAGAGAACTGAAGCAAGGAAGGATGACTGTAGTGGAATACCGTGACAAATTTTTGTCATTAGCTAGGTATGCCCTGGATGAGATTGACACCGAAGCCAAGAAGAAAGAGAGATTCTTGAATGGTATGCATGATGAGATGCAGACGGTGTTAGTCAATATCCCCTTTTCCGATATTGAAGCCCTTGTAGAATCTGCTATCCAGATGGAAGGAAAGATCAAGCAAGCCAACGAGAACCGCAAGCGTCGCATGATGCATCAGCCAGGAACCCATCAGACCCCAAAGTATCGCCCTAACCCATCTCCAGGATTTGCCCCAAAAACAAACAGACCCCCGATGAACCGTCCGACCTATCCCAACCGTGGAAACCCTAGACCCGGAGGAAATCAGAACAACCCCGGCAACTCTAGCAATTTCAACCGTGCCCCACCGAAGTTCAACACCAACAATGCTGCCACCAACACCAGCACTTCCCCTAGAACTAGAAGCAATGCGGTGCCTGTAGCAGCAAAGGACAAGTCGCAGGTAACTTATTATGACTGTGGAAATAAAGGCCACTATTCCAACGAGTGCCCCAACAAGAAGAATGCCGCAGCCCCCAATACCAATGCCCCAGCTCAGCAGCAGCGTCGTGTTCAGCCAGGAAGAAGATTTGCCCCAGGGAATTCGCTCAACCGCAACGTCCGTCTTTTTCTCATGCATGTTGAAGAAGCTCAGGAAGAGCCATACGTCATGCTGGGTATGTTTTCTATTAATTCAGTACTTGCAAGAGTGTTGTTTGATTCTGGTGCATCGCATTCATTTGTCACCGAAGAATTTGCATGCACTAGTAAAATTCAACCAACCAAACTGAAGCATGTCATGATTGTTCAAATTCCCGGATCAACCACCAAGGCTAGGAAAATTTGCAAAGCCGTCCCTATCCGAATCCATGGCATAGATTTTTATGCTAATCTGATAGTACTCGAAACTAAAGGTTTGGAAGTACTACTAGGAATGGATTGGATGTCCAAACATAAAGGATTGATTGACTGTGCCAATAAAGCCATAACCATGACCAGTACAGCCGGAAAATCAGTCGAGCATATATCTGAAACCTTACCTTGTTAATTCAAATGCAACAAGAGTATAGCCCAACCTACCATTGACCAAGTCCGGATAGTCTGTGAATACCCCGATGTATTTCCAGATATTTTGCCCGGTATGACCCCAGATCGGGATATCGAGTTTATCATCGAACGAATCCCTGGAACTGGACCCATAGCCCAGAGACCCTATAGTATGAACCCGTCAGAGCTAGTAGAACTGAAGAAGTAACTGGATGCCATGCTGGAAATTGGATTGATTCAACCAAGTGCGTCACCATGGAGATCACCTGTCTTGTTTGTGGACAAGAAAGATGGAGGTAACCGTTTATGTACGGATTACCGGAAGTTGAATGATGTCACCATCAAGAACAAGTACCCCTTGCCCAAGATAGAAGATTTGTTTGATCAGTTGACCGGTGCCAAAGTGTTTTCTAAGATTGATCTTAGGACTGGCTATCATCAACTCAAAATTCGTGCAGAGGATATTCCAAAGACTTTCTTTACCACCAGATATGGATTATACGAGTATACAGTCATGTCTTTTGGATTAACCAATGCCCCCGCTTATTTCATGAATCTCATGAATAAGATTTTTATGGACTTCCTGGATAAGTTTGTCGTTGTTTTCATCGATGACATTCTGATTTATTCCAAATCAGAAGAAGAACATGAGCTACACCTAAGGACCATTCTTGGAACCCTTAGATAGCATCAGTTGTATGCCAAGTTTAGCAAATGTGAATTCTGGTTATAGGAGGTAGGATTCCTCGGTCACATTGTATCCACCAGAGGAATTGCCGTTGATCCTGCCAAAGTGAAAGATGTAGAAGATTGGCAAGCCCCAACCACTCAAACCCAAGTTCGTGCATTTCTCGGATTGGCGGGATACTACCGCAAATTCGTAGAAGGATTCTCGAGTATCGCCAGACGTATGACCCAATTTCTAAAGAAGGACAAGAAGTTTGAATGGACCGACAAATGTGAAGCGAGTTTTCAAGAACTCAAAAGGAGATTGATTTCAGCCCCAATCTTGATCATGCCAGATATCACGAAGCCCTTCGATGTGTATTGCGATGCATCCAAGATCGGTCTCGAATGTGTGCTAATGCAATAAGGCAAAGTTATATCTTATCTATCTCGACAATTGAAGCAACATGAGAAAAATTACCCAACCCATGACCTCGAACTCGCAGCCGTAGTTCTAGCCCTGAAGACATGGAGACATTACCTAATGGGAAACTGTTGTGAGATTTATTCGGATCACAAGAGCCTGAAGTATATATTCACTCAGAAGGAGCTGAATATGGGACAAAGGAGATGGATTGACCTAATCAAGGATTACGATCTGGACATTCACTATCACCCTGGTAAAGCCAATGTGGTAGCAGATGCCCTTAGCAGATTGTCGTGCCACTTGAACTCCATGATCTTGAAGGAGAAACCAAGTTTGCACAAAGAGATGGAAGATTTTCGAATAGAATTAGTGAGTGAAGGATTTGTGGCTAGCATAGAACTCCAGCCCACTTTGATGAGCCAGATCAAAGAGGCGCAGAAAAGGAATGCTAGTATCAACAGAATCAAGCGTCGTATCGGTACAGGCAAAGTACCCGGATTCACCGAAGACGAAGAAGGAGTTCTGTGGTACAAAGGACGCCTTTGTGTACCAGCAGATTCTGAGTTGAAAGAAGTGATTCTATAGGAGGCTCATGATACACTTTATTCTATCCATCCCGGAGGAACTAAGATGTATCAAGATTTGAAAGAGCAATTTTGGTGGCATAAGATGAAGCGAGAAATCGGAAGCTATATCGCCAAGTGTGACATATGCAGCGAGTCAAGGCAGGACATCAAAGACCCGCTGGATTGTTGCAACCCTTACAGATTCCGGAATGGAAATGGGATTCCGTTGGAATAGACTTTATCACCGAACTGCCTACTTCTAGTAGGGGAAATGACTCTATCTGGGTCATAGTGGACCGATTGTCCAAAGTCGCCCATTTCTTACCCGTCAAGACCACATATCAGAGTTTGAAGCTAGCAGATTTGTACATCGCTAGAATAGTTAGTTTGCATGGAGTCCCCAAGAACATCGTATCGGATCGAGGAACTCAGTTTACCTCGAGATTCTGGAAGAAAATCCAAGAAGGTTTAGGAACCCGCCTAGATTTCAGTACCGCGTATCACCCTCGGACAGATGGACAAACGGAGCAAGTAAATCAAATACTCGAAGATATGCTGAGAGCATCTGTGTTAGAATATGGATCCAAGTGGGAAGACTGTCTGCTGTTTGCAAAATTTTCTTACAACAACAGTTATCAGGCTAGTTTGCAAATGGCCCCATTTGAATTCTTGTACGGAAGAAAGTGTCGCACCCCTTTGAACTGGTCGAAAGTAGGAGAGAGTCAGATTTTCGGACCCGACATCCTACGAGAAGCAGAAGAGAAGGTTCACAAGATTCGTGAGCACCTCAAGACTGCCCAATCCAGATAGAAGAGTTACGTCGACAAGAGACATCGAGACCTCGCCTTAAACATAGGAGATTTTGTTTATCTGAAAGTGTCGCCATTGAAGGGAATGCAACGTTTCCAACTCAAAGGAAAGTTAGCCCCCAGATATATCGGACCTTTCAAGATTTTGAACCGTCGAGGAGAAGTATCATATCAATTGGAACTACCCAAAGAAATGTCCGCAGTGCACAATGTGTTCCATATCTCGTTACTTCACAAGTGTCTTGAAGTCCCAGAGAAAACCGAAGTGTTCAAGAACATCGACCACCGGACCATAGAGATCAACGATGACCTGACCTATCCCGAAGTACCCATCCGTATTTTGGAAGAAGCCTTCAGAACTACCCGAACCCGAAGCATCAAGTTTCTCAAGATTAAGTGGAGCAACCACACAGAAGAGGAAGCTACCTGGGAGCGCGAAGATCACATCAGGACGGAGTTTCCCGATCTCTTCAAATCCTAGGTAATCTTTTTCGTCCTTTTTCAAATCTCGGGATGAGATTTTGTTTAAGGGGGGGAAGGTTTGTAACATCCCAAAAATACTAAACTTAGATCATCAAACTCTAATCATCAAAATTAGGGTTAACAAAAACTTTTCTAAATAAAATTATGGAAGCATGCATGTGAGTATGCATTTCATTTTGAATTCTTTTGAACCATCTTGTTTGTGTGTTCCATTGCTTGTAAATGGATGCTTAGGTGAAATAAACATCATCTGAACATTTCCCACACTTTTACCAAAGACAAGTAAATCAAAACAAATAAAATAAGGGAATGGTCATTTTGACCAATTTAACTCCCATGCCTACTTTGAATGTCCCAAACTTTCAGAACTTAACAGAAAATTTTCTGGATCTTTGCACCC
Organism: Avena atlantica; assembly: GCA_910589765.1. NCBI lineage: Eukaryota > Viridiplantae > Streptophyta > Magnoliopsida > Poales > Poaceae > Avena > Avena atlantica. Next base: position 326,668,383 of record OU342733.1, read on the forward strand.
CTTGATTGTACTCATAACAAAGTATCAAGGCCCACTTTGTGATCATCCAGAAACTTTCAAATGCATAGTTTAAATGACAATTCAAAATTGAATCTTTATCATATGGGAAGATCCCACTTCTTCAAAAACCATTCAAACAAGCTCAACTTTCAAAACCCAAGCATCTGTAGACTCACCAGCACCAACCTAGCACACCCACCAAAAATCTTTTCAAAATTCAAAACATGAGTTCTTGCGGCCATTTCATCAAACACTTGGCAGACACAAATCAAACCAAATCCAAACACTATTGTGAGCAGTGATTGAAGCCTAACTTGTTCCCTCTCTAGTTACAACTAGGTTTTAGTAGATCATCTAGCTCAATTGCACACCCTTAGCATCACTGTAAGCTTGTCATTGCCATCAATGGTGAGAAGGCCGAATGCACCCTTGTCACCCCCATGTCGATAGCAAGCTAGGAGGAGAACAAGCCTAGCCAGCATGTCTGGGAGCAAGCCAACACCCCACCGCCACTCCCTGTCCAGTGCTCGAACGTTGCCAGCCACTGGACCACACGCACGAACCATGCCAACCTCGCCAGCAACCATTCCGAGAGCACGCCCCGTGCGCCACGCTCGACCGACGCCCATAGACCACGCGCCACCCTCGCCGCGTGCATACGTGATCACCACCGTCCCAGCAACCCAGCAGACACGCTCGTTCGCCGCCGCGCGGACCACGCGCGCTGTGCGCCATTAAATTCTCCGTCGGGCACGTGCAGAGAACCGTCGCGTTCCGACCAAGCCGCACCGCCCCACGTCTCGCCATCGTGTCGTTGAGCATCGCCAGGGAGCACCGCACCGCCCCTACCGTCGCCCATGCTAATAGCCGTCTGTACCATCGACCACGACGAGCTCAATGTGCGCCCCGTCGGTCCCCTCTCGCCACTATAAGTAGAGGCCACCCCCGGCCGAATTGAGCACACCATCTCACTCCCCTTTCCTCACTGATCATTCCACCCTGTTCCCGGAGCAAGGCGAGCAGCGCAGCGCCGGAATTTTGCCGGAGCCTGCCGCTGCTGGAGAAGAAGGGAGCCAGCGATTGGAGCCGCCCCAGGAGAAGCTGCCGATACCAGGAGGTTCGCCGTCGTCGACTTCGTCGTTCGCCTCGTCGACCCTCGCCTGAACCCCGGTGAGCCCTCAACGACCCCCACTAGCCACACTAGGTTTCTGTCTCGCTGGCGTTGCCCAACGTCGACGATGACCCTCAGCCGTTGGATTAGAACCAGATCGAACGCACCACATCGCCCCATATCGCTTCACACCCCCTATCTCACTGACGCATGGGGACAGCCACTTACGTAGCCCGCGGAAGCGCTGTGCTTAGCAGGCCGGCCTGTTAACCTTTCCCGCGCAGCCTAGTTATTTGAATTAAACCTTTTCAATTTTATTTCAAACACACTTCTGTAACCAGTTTCAAAAATCAACCCAGATCGATTCAGTGCACCAAATTGAATGAAACTAATTTTGTTAGAAAGGTCTTGAAATGCTGAATCCAAGCCCGTTGGATTCAAGTCATTTGGATATGTAGATCATCCTTGGTAAAAATAACAAGGCAGAAGCTTTTCTGCATTCAAACATTTTTCAAATTTAAACCATAATAACTTTTGAGTTGATTCCAACTCTCAAAATCACATTTAACCATACCTTTCAGAATATATAAAAATATATAGGTTTACTTACAGAAATAATGTTCAAGTAATAAAAGAATGCCACATAGGCATTTCTAGACACATTATTTAATTAAAATAAAAAGGGTAAAACCTTATTAAATTGTGACACCACATTAAATCACATTCCCATGGACTAAAATGTGTGGTGATGACATGTGTCAACATGATCCCATGTTTGGTTTGGAGAATATTAAATCTTAAGTAGTTTTTCAATGAGTAGAAATTACTTTTCTAAAAATAAAAGGATTTAAACCAAGCTTTAATCTTGTAATGTTAGTGATGATGTTAGATCATCTATAGGACCCTTTTGTGTGATGATTGCAAGTAGTTAAGTATTGTTTGGTGATTGTGTACATCGTATCTATTTATAGACGCTAGTATCGACCAAGGATACGAGGAGGAAGGAGGATACTACGAAGAAGAAGCCGAGGAGAACTTCAACCACTGCTATGCACAAGGCAAGCTTATACTGATATTGTGCAAGACCATACTTGCAAGCCTTACTAATCAAGTTGACCTATGCAAGCCTAATACTACTAGTGAATGTGCAAGCTAACCCTTGCAAGATATTCTACTGATGCAAACAAACCCTTAATTGTTACCATGCCAATCCTATGCCTTAAGCATATGTGATGATATCCACTTGTTACCCCCTCCTAGTTTTATTTGCAAGCTTTCTATTTTATTTCCTTATCGAAGCTACTTCCTTAGAGAGTACTCAAGTGACTTGTAGATTCTAGAAAGATATAGTTGAAGGTTGCATAAAGAGCATAAAATTTGGCCTAAGCTAGACAATCTTGATGACATCCTAAGGCATGAGATTGAACTTAGTTGAAATTCCACTAGTTTACCACCCCTCATTAGTACCTATACCCACTTATATATGCTAGTGATAAGCAGAAAACTTGATCAACTTTAGATGGGAATACTTGGTGAAAATGGTTATGAAAACCTTAGAATGATGGATCATTCTACTGAGATGTTTTGACATGTGTTTCCGAACACCAGATGATTATGGTGATGAAAATGTTGAGGCATGAGCCTTAGCCCTTTATAAAACTGATGGTTGTCTGGATGCGATACCATTCCAATTTTTTCGTACAACCACAATACCCAAAGATTGGGTAGGGCTTGACTGGAAATTTATATACCTTAGTATTAGTTCCCTCATGGCCAAGGTATGAGATGAGGCTACCTTGTGAAGATTGTCCGCCTGTGCAGTACCCAAGATGACAGTTGGTCATGGTTGGGAGGCCAAACTCACAGGAGAGGTGCTTATACTAGGGCTGTAATTGAAAGGTTAGGATTGATTATCCGCATACTGAGTATGGTGAATTCAGGATTTGTTCCTAATGGATGTATCGAATGTTGTGGTGAAAGTGTAAAATCTCTGCAGAGTGTCAAACTATTCGAATAGCCGCGTCCGCGGTTATGGACAGTTGGAGTGGCCATACTGTTCCCCCGTCAGCTGTTTTCAAAATGACTTGTGAAATGAATTGAAACTTTGACTTGACCACAACAGGGCTGTGCTACGAAATACAAGTTCCCACTTAGGTGTTATAAACTTCAACTAGCTCTCTTGCTTCTGAACTTAGTCTAGATAAATCTAGCCTTTGCAAAACAACCCTAGAGCCTAGTGTCCTATTATCCAAAAACCCTTTTACTTGTTAGTATTAGTTTACGGGTACTTAAAGAGTACTCATGGCTTTGTCCCTGGCTATTCTCATGGACAGACTATGAAGAGGAGTACCTAGAGGATGGACCCCAGGAAGGTTACGACAACTAGGATCATCTCCCATCGTCAGCATTGCCTGTGACCCCGAAGATGGAGCTTCGCCTATGCTACCGTTATTATTACGTATTACGCTGCTTGAGTTGTATTAAGAACTGGATCATGAGATCCTTATTTGTGTAAGACCTTATGTATGGTTTGTAATGGATGATGTACTGTGGTATCCAATTCTGTTATGTCTCGCAAAAATGGTAATCCTGGGATTGCGATGTATGGCATAACAGGCATCTGGGACTAAAAATCCGGGTGTTGACACTAGGCCTAGCCGCGCGGCTATGGGGTGTGGTCCCCTCGCATCCCTTCTCTGTCTCGTCTTTTGGCTCCGTGTTCCCCACGGTAAAATATTGACTTTGGCTTTTGTCCCGTCCAATTCCGAGAATATTGATTTTCTGCCTTTTGTGGAACCAAAAACAGAAGAAAACAGACAAGTGGCACTATGGCATGTTGTTAATAGGTTAGTCCTAGAAAACATGTAAAAACATATCAAAGTAAAGACAAAGCAAAGCAAAGTGGATAATAAACAAGCATGGAACTTCAAAAATTATAGATACATTTACAACGTGTCAAGCATCCCCAAGCTTAACTCCTGCTCGTCCTCGAGTAGGTAAGTGATAAAAAGAATAATTTTTGAGGTGACATGCACAATCAAAATAAAATGAAATCTAGGATCAAAGTACTCTAAGGATGAGAAAGAAAGATGAAGTTCTAACAATAAGACATAACAATTATTGTTGCAACATGAAAGGATACAAACAAATATTCATGAATAACATGCATTAAAAAACATTTGTTTGTTTCACATATAGAAAATATAACATAGTGGAATTCATCTTGTCCCTCATGGAGTAGCAATATAAATGCATAGGACACCTTAAAAGTTCATAAGGGTTACTAGATACAAATAGTTCAAGAACAAGCAATATCAACAATATGAATCAATCAATAAGTTTTGGGACAATGCACATAGAACTAAGTATGGCAACTATGCTCTCTTAATTGGTTCCTAAGGTATAAGGTGGATACTCAATATAATAGTGGAAGAAAGGCCCTTCGTAAAGGGAAGCAGGGATTTCAAGTTTCAAAAAGAGCTTCCAAAAATTATGGTACTTGTTAGCTTTCAGCTCTCATTCCCATATCATAAGCATCTCGAAGTGATTAAGGTTAAAGTGATCAAACTATGGAGTATATGCTTAACAAAGTATAAGTTGGAAATCTCATGTCCCTTAAGTACTAGGGGCGCTCATCATGCTACTCAACTTTAGTTACTTGCAAGTTCTTGTCAATAGTAAGTACACGTGTATCATAGAGAACCGCCAACGCGGTACCCCTTGCACATGCTACAAGATCTATCCCATAACAAAATGATAAGGCAAGCAGACACGATGAGCATCTCAGCAATCTTCTTATTTACCATGGGAAAATGGTGCCTTTTGCTCTCTTTCCTCTTTTAAAATGTCTCTTTTTTATATAAGAAGAAAGCTTCATAGATTTCTCACTATGGTGATGCTGCAAGTTTCGACCATGAGTAGGCATGGCTTAGGCTAGCGGCCCAGGAGTTTCTCTAACACACATACATAACTCCATGGACTTGCAAGCTCCCCTTTTATTTCACACGGACGACATCCACAAACAAAAGAGCATGATATCAAATGTGTAAAATGTACAAGTGCAATGTTGAATGCGTTCCCCATGACAACATGGTTCTGCTAATTCCAACGTATAAGTGCAAGCATATACAACATAGATGTATAGTGGTTCAAGATTATTATGGTAAGGAAAAGTAAAGTGTGCCATCAAGTTTGTGAGAGCTTTAATCACTAATGCTTCACATAAAAAAATACTTTTTAATTGGAAGGTAGATGAAAACAAGAATATACTTGGAATGGTGTAACACACCATGCATAGGAATTTATAGTGGACACTTTGGAATAACTTGGTTTCTTGGGAGTTGGATGCATGAGTAGAGATTACTCATACAAGTGGAGGCTAGCAAAAGACTGGGAGCGACCAACTAAGAGAGCAATAATGGCCATAATCATGCATAGCGACAAAACATTACTCCCTTCGTTCCTTGATATAAGGTGTATAGTTTTCTATAAAAAATTCCAGAATATAAGGTATATGGTGGGATCGTGGGATTTTTTACATAATTTAGGAGTCAAACTGATTTAGAGAGATGATATACCGAGATTTCCCTATTTTCCTCTATTTTCACATCGGTCACCTACATGTACTAACATCTAGAAGTATCAAGTTTTTTCGTTTTAGCCTATGCGTTAATATTCGTGCAAGAAAACTATACACCTTATATCAAGGAACGGAGGGAGTACTAATCAAAGCATAAAGTGGTACCACAAGTCAAAAACTAAATGATCATAGAGGCTATGGTGACTGGTTCATAGTCATAACATAGTGTGAGCATGTGCCAAGTCAACCCAAACAAAGCATCAAAGGAGAATACCACAATACTATGCTTTTGTATGCTAAAACAACGCATGATTCTTTCAAGGCACATTAAGAAATCCTAATTGTTTGGAACAATTCATGCTACAACAATAATCACTAAGAATAAGGTCAAAAGAACATCTAGCATGGCATGGTAAAGTCTAAGATACAGTCAAAGCAAGCTCCTTTTGTACTGCTCAAGCAAGAACTTCCTACTCCTTTCCAACACCAATCAACTTATTTGAAACAACACATCAAAAATGGGGGTCTAACTACTTTATTCAAGCAAACTAAACAAACCAAAACAAAAACTAAAGCTAATACGCTCCAAGAACAACACAACTTGTGCATGAAACAATAAAAACAAAATGTCTAGAAAGACCTGAGATTTTTATTGATGAAGAAGGGGATGCCTTGGGCATTCCCAAGCTTTGACGCTTGTACCTCTTGAATATTTCTTTGGGTGACACGGGGTGGCATCCCCAAGATTGAGCTTTTGTCCATTCTTCATCTCATTACATCATTCTTTCTTTATACCTGAAAATTTTCCTTCATACAAAACTTCACACAATCTTCATTAGCAACATTAGTGTATTCAAAAGATAATAGAACTTTTGGTTTTTGTTCAAAACAGAAAAACTTTCAATAAGAACACAAGATACTATAGCAACTTCCTTTAAAAATCTCAATTCGCCCAAAAAGAACTCAAAAATAAATCCTTAAGAAGCAAATGCAAATAATGACAGAAATCTGTGAAATCAGACCAGCAGGTAGAAACTGATTTTTTCGAAGACTTTCTGTTGCTCAGATAAAAATGTTTCGATGTAATGAAAGTTATCTAACAACCTGTGAGATTAATTCAGAAAATTACAGCTCAATCCTACTTACAGAGATTTTACACGAATTTTTACAGTGGATAACAAAAATCTGTTTCGGGACAGCAACTCCCCAAATCTTACTTATATCTCATTAGAGGTTATTATTGGCACAAAAAGCAAATAAAAAGGATAAGGAGAGGTTATTACAGAAGTAATAACTTCCAAGACTCAACTAAAACTTCTGGATTATGTCCTAATATGTACTTTTCTTTAACGCCTTTAAGTTAGGCACAAGAAGCAAGAATCAAGTATTTTCAAATGAAGAGGCATTAACATCAATACTTGAGATCCATTCAACTAAGAAAGGTATCTCATCCAAATGAGTTTTAGAGGATCCTTTCTCATCTTTCTTGGGTTCACTACTTTCATCAAAAGTATTTTCAGGGACAATCCAATCAAAATTATTTTGTAAGGCTTCATGCATTCCTACAAGTTTAAAAGGTATGGGTATTTTAATTTCCTCTCCATTGGGTTTGGTCTTATCCAAATTTTCTAATGTACCCATAAAATCTACACATGAGCCTAGCATATTAAAATGATCAAAGACCTTCTTGGCGTCCTTAGCAACATCATTGAACTCTATTAGCAAAGTTTCTAGGATAAAATCTCTCTTTTCAGAATCCTTAATTTCTTTTAGTTTAAGAAACATTATTTGAATCATGGGGTTAAGGTTAAAAAACCTAGCCTCCAACATGTGAACTAAATAAGCTGCATCCATTTCAAAATTAGGAGCAATTTCTACTAAGGATCTATCCTCAATATCCTCATGTTTACTAACACGATTAAAGAATTCTTCAATATTTTCTTTCCCAATTATTGAGCCACTACCTATTGAAAGGTCTTTCAAGGTGAACTTAGGTACCAACATGGTGAGCAAGAGCAAGGTGACAACTAAAGTAGGAACTAATTTTTTTGTGTTTTATATAAGAGAAAGCAAAACCAAGTAAACTATTTTTTTTGGAGTTTTTGATACAAAGAGGAAAAAAAACAAGGCAAAAGAAACTAAGAAAAACAAAAATAAAGTAAATAGAAAGGTTGTGAAGGACTCCCCTAGTGAAGCCGTCCTTAGCCTCCCCGGCAATAGCGCCAGAAATAGCTTGATTATGTGTTGCTCAGATCACTTTAGAGCTTCATTGCGAGGCCCCAAGAGGAAGGTATGATGATCACATCATCAAGTTTTCCCTCAGTAAGAAACCAAGGTTATCGAACCAGTAGGAGGAAGGAAACGACTCAAAGATGTTGCTAGACTTGGAAACCTGCACAACACAAACTCAAGACTTTGCCCCAACGAACAGTGAGGTTGTCAATCTCACCGGGTTGCTGTAAACAAAGGATTAACCATATGGTGTGGAAATTAATGGTGGTTTGTAGAAAGTAAATAGTAACAGTGGAAGATGAATCAATGATAAAGATTGGACCGAGGTCCATCGTTCACTAGAGGTTCTCTTCTTAAGATAGATAACATAACATGCTGGGTAAAGAAATTACAGCAGGGCAATTGACATGACTGAGTAAGGTATAACAATGCAATACTAGACATTCATGATCCTATGAGATTCAATTGGGCATTACAACAAGGTACATAGACCGCCATCCAAATGCATCTATGACTAGTAATCCACCTTTAGGTTATCATCCGAACCCCCTCCAGTATTAAGTTGCAAGCAATAGATAACTTCTTTAAGAAAAGTGTGTAAAGTAAACAATACAATTGTTCTATGAACAAAGGATCGTTGTTTTCTCCCTAGTAGCAACAACACATCTACAACCTTAGAGATTTCTATCACTTCCCAGATTAAATAGAGGCATGAACCCTCTATCGGGCATAAATACCTCCTCTTGGAGTCACTAGCATCTACTTGGCCAAAATAGCTACTAGAAACGGAGAGCATGCAAGATCTCAGACAACACAGATATGATAGAATCAATAAGACAAAACCATTAAAAATCTGACATAGTAATATCAATATCCGTCGGATCCCTGCAAACATAACATGCATGATCACAAATAGATGATCTTGATCATGAATGGAGCTCACAAGATCTAAACATGGTAGCACAAAGGAGGAGATACAACCATCAAGCTACTACATGGACCTGTAGGACAAGATGGAACTACTCACGCATCATACCGGAGGCTGGCATGGTGATGAAGAAGGCCTCCGATATGATCTCTCCCCTTTGGCAGGGTGCCGGGAAGAGCTTCAGATCCCCCGATCTAGGGACGATGGTGGTGGCGGCTACGGACTGGTTTGTGGAAGATTGATCGGGTACTTAGGGTTTTGGTATCGGGGGGTCTTTATAGGCAAAGAGGGAGGATGAGGGGGTTCCCGAGGTGGCTGCACCCCCTAGGCGTAGGCCAGGCCTGGCCGCACGGCCAGGGGGCGTGGCTCCCTCGCGACCCTTCTCCGTCTCGTCTTCTGGCTCCGTGTTTCCCACGGTAATATATTGACTTTGGCTTTTGTCTCGTCCAATTCCAAGAATATTTATTTTCTGCCTTTTCTAGAACCAAAAACAGAAGAAAACAGGCAACTGGCACTGTGGAATCTTGTTAATAGGTTAGTCCCAGAAAACATATAAAAACATCTCAAAGTAAAGACAAAGCAAAGCAAAGTGGATACTTAACAAGCATGGAACATAAAAAATTATAGATACATTTACGACGTATCATTCATCACTTGCTCATGTAATTTGAAGAGTCTTTATCAAAGTATTTATAAATTGTGGGTTATCATCTATGTTCCGAAGCAAGAAAATATTATTTTCTCAAAACAAATAAATTTTTGATATCATCCTAAGTGATTATATGGATTAGGTGAGAAATGGAACTCAGTTTCCCATGTGCAATAAGATTAATCACCTAGGGCTTAATAACCCATGACATCAGTGATTCTAGCGCCATATATTACGCTTTAACCATGAGATTTGGAATGGGATGGAGAAGTCAGCTGTATCCTTTTCCTTTCGTATGTAGGCAAGACGACCTATGTAGCAAGACAACCTTAACGTGACGCTGTGTTTCCTTGCGAGGATCCAGCACATGGGTGGGAACTCTTAGGCCCCATAGTTTTGGTGTCTATATTATTGGTGAGTGGTTGTTAGTGGTATAGTCAACCCTATATGGAACTTGCCAGAACATCACTAGCTCATAGATTCTTCGGTAACTCATCATGGCTATAGATTACCCGGGAGAGGGCTTAATGGAGGTGTAGTCAGCTCCATAGGATCGTGCATACATGCGGGGTTGCGGAGAGGGTATTGATTGGCTTGGATCACCTACTGGGCCCCACATCATGGAATTATGGATGGGAAAGTACGCTCGGTTGTGCAAAAAGGAGTTGATCTCTCATGGGTAAAGTAACCCACCTCTACAAAGTGTAAGAACTATAACTTGTTACTCCCTATTCCGGGAAGGAGCTAAGAACGCAGTAGGAAAGGAACTCCGTGAAAGTTCTGGTCAACCTGTGAAGGCTGATGGGCATAGTTTTTTGATAATAAAATCAATCTTGGAAGAAATGTTTATGAAAACTGCATAGTACCAAGGACTGATAGTCCGAGGTGGTAGATAGAGCATCAAACTCCCCACCTTGCATATAATGAACTTGCTGGGTAACGCTATTACTCACCCTTTCCTTTGATCCCATGCTTAGACTCTGAGGATCCAGAAGATACCCCATTGTATGCAGCAGAAGGCCAAGATGATGTCTACTACAAGGAGCCTCATCTGTCTAGCGGTGTGGTAGGGGTGGACTATGAAATCCGTTATGGAGTGGAGGAGAATGGGTCAGAATAGTTGCTGTAGTTATTAGTAACCAATTGAGCCGAGCAACAGAAACCTTATATAATAAGTTGTTGAGCTCAATTTGATGTTTAAGTTGAAACTTTAAATCTTCCACTGAAACAGTTTTAAGCTGGTTTGTAATTTGAATCTTTTGTAGTCTCAAACTTCTAGTATTGTAAAAATAATAATGTGTGTATGTTTGTAATATGGACCCGCAATGTTTCTATTGTACCACTCTGAGGGATGTGATATTTATGGAATGGTGTTCTATGGATGTCATGTCAACGACTATAGTGTACTACACATCCATGCGACCAACTTTCGTGTTTGACTTTCTCTGTTTGATGCCATATTCAGGGGTTATCATGGCAATCTTTGAAAATTGTTCTACACAAATATATTTTAGGTAACTCCAAATTTACCATAATGAATATTTTCTTTTATATTTGTTTATTTCCTACACAACAAAGTATAAAAAAGTAATTATGCACTTTTACAACATTAGTAGTGAAAGGGCATTTTGCCTCTTTTAATGTTTTGATGTTTGTTGACAACACAAGGAAAGTTTAATCGTCTGCTAAAGTTTTTCTGGGCATATTTATCTTGTCAGCATACAATTGTAGTATTGCTCCATCAAAGGGAAAAGAGGGTTCTAAATGAATTGAATCAAAGTGGATTTCAGGCTTTTTAAATGTGCAGAACTCAGTTTTTGACGGACTGTCAGGCCTAGCCAGAATGTCCGGTAGGTGCTGAGCTGTATGTCCGGTGTGCATTGTCGACAGAAGGTGGCTACCCATCGGTATGCCATATAGGACACTAGGCGGACTCTAGCCAGATTGTTTGAAGAAACTCTGCAAGGCCGGAGTGTCCGGCGTTGCGCGGTTGGAATTTCTGTCCTAGGCCGGATTGTCCGACTGGTCTCTGCCAGACACTCTGGGTTGAGTGACTCCAACGGCTATTTCTCCTAGGGCCCTATATAAAGGCCCCTTATTCTACCTTGGGAGATTGCTCGTCCTGAAACTGAAGAACCCTAGAAGCTAAGCCACCAAATCAATGAGATCTCCCCTCCAACCATCCAAAGTCCTTGATCTTTGGAGAATCAAAGGAGGAGACCTTGATCTACATCTTCACCAAAAGAGATCTTCATTTCCCCCTAATTCACTTGAGGGCACCTTACTATAGTGTTTCATTGGAAACCCTAATTCTTGTTTTGGTTCTTACAAGCTTGTCTTTGATTGTTGTGACAACTTTCTTGCATTCCAGAGCCTCCAATTCAGTTGTGGGTGTGTGCCTTGAACTTGTTGTAAAGGTGTCAGTTTCCACCTTGAAGGTTACCGATATAGTGGAAGAGTGAATCTATCCCCTTGGGTTGAGGTTCACCGGAGAACAAGGGGGGCCTTTTGTGGCATTGGTGGTTTGAAACCACCCCTCTCCAAACACAGACGTACTTCCCCTCAAAAGGAAGGAACTACAGGAAACCATCCTTGTGTCTCCGCGTGCTCCATTTCGGTTACCTCTATCCTTTACCGCACTTTGCTTATATCTTGTTCTTGCTTAGTTAATTGTGCTAGTGTGACATATAGTTAAATTCACCTTAGTTGCATATCTAGAGAATTTACCTTTTTGTGTCAAACCCTAAATTGAAAAAGAGTAAAATTTGAAGTAGCACCTATTCATCACCCCTCCTCTAGGTGCCATACGATCCTTTCAATTGGTATCAGAGCCTTAGTTCTTAATTCGGGCTTTACCGCCTAAGAGAGTATGGGTAGCCATGATGGTGAGGATGGGGCACGGTCACCATGAAAGATTTCAAATCTATGAAATCTTCCATGTTTAGTCAAATAAGTGAGTTGCGTGAAATGATGACGCAATTCATGAAACCCATGCTCTCCACTTCACTTGAGGGTCAAAATTATTCTTCTAAGGATGAGGTTCGACCTCCTCCCGAGGATAAGAATTTGGGGGATGAAAAACTTGAAACCCTTAGTAACACTTCCAATAAGGATAAAGAGAAGGAAGGGTTTCATTCGGTCCCTTGGTACTCTCCCGCCCTCCGATTCCTCACCCACATATAAATAATAGAGGTGACCCACCTATGCTAGATGCACATTCTTTTTCTCAATGGCAAGTTTTGATGAAATCTCATGTGCATAGCTCTTACATTGACTTGTGGAATATTATTGAAGAATGACTCAAAATTGAGGATCCAACCAACTTGACAAGAAGAGAAGTGGTCAATAGTCAACTCAATGCCACCGCGTTGCACATGATTCAACTTGGTGTGGGGCCAAAGTATTTCCCTCACATTGAACACCTCAACACCGCAAATGAAGCTTGGGATGCTCTCATTGATTTGTTTGATGGAAATGAGAGCATCAGGAGAAACTGATATGATGCTTTGAGCAATGAAGCCAAAGGCTTCTATATGAAGGATAGTGAGGACCATGAATACATGTATATAAGACTCAAACCAACCATCACCGCCTTTAGAAATGTTGGTGCCTCTCATGTGGATGATGCTTGGATAAAGAGGAAGTATGTGGGTGTGTTCACGCCTTTCACTACAAGAAATGTTTCCTTACGCAACGACTAGGCCTGTCAGTCGTAGTAGAAGGCACGTCTTCCGCGACGAAATTCCCGGCTCGACCGTGGCTGATGTAAAACTTTTTTCTGGTTTTGCGCCCCTCTACTATGACGAAACCGCTAAAAACATGGACGAAGCTCGACAGGCGCGTGGCAGAAGTAAGATTTCCGCTTCCTCCTGAGATGTTGACTCGCTAAAGTATTTTTTTGCGTGTGGGTCCCGGACATCAGTGACTCTAGCGGACCAAACTTTTCGATCGTGCCTCCCTAATTTGAACTCGATAACGTTGTTTGATGTCTCTTCCGTTTCGTCAGGCTTCTGAGTCCCGCATGTATGCCTAGAGGAGTCATGTGTATGCTGGAATTTTTTTCCTTCCCTGTTTCGAACTTGATGGCGTCGCTCGATGCATCTTCCGTTTAATCATCCTGCTGGGTCCCACGTGTCATCCTCACACTAAAAGAAACATGTGCATGATTGATTTTTTCCTTGGCTCGTGCCTCACTGATATGAACTCGATAACGTTGCTCGATTTATCTGCCGTTAATCATGATTTTGGGTCCCATATGTCAGCCTCTCATTAGAAGAATCGTGTGCATGATGGAATATTTCCTTCACTCTCGCTACGCTATTTTGAACTTGATAGTGCTGCTAGATGCATCTAAAGTTTAATCACGTAGTTGTGCACTACATGTCATCCTCACATTAGAAGAAACATGTGCATGATGGATTTTTTTCCTTGGCCCGTGCCTCTTTGATTTGAAATTGATAACTTTGGTCGATCTATCTACCGTTAATCACGATGCTGGGTCCCACATGCCAGCCTCTCATTAGAAGAATCGTGTGTATGATAGAATTTTTTACCTTTGCTCTCGCTACCCTATTCCGAACTTGATTGCGCTGCTAGATGCATCTATCGTTTAATCACATAGCTGGGCCCACATGTCATCCTCTCATTAGAAGAAACGTGTGTATAATGGATTTTTTGCCCTCAGTCGCTCTTTCATGTTAAATTGATAGCGTTGCTCGCTGCATTAGCCGTTTATTCAGGCTAGTGGGTCCCATATGTCAGTCTCACATTAGAAGAATCGTGTGTATAATTTTTTCTTCACTAGGGCTACCCTATTCCTAACTAGATAGCGTTGCTCGACGAATCTTCCGTTTGGTCACGCAGCTGGGTCCCACATGTCAGCATCTCATTAGAAGAACGTGTGCATGTTGGACTTTTTTTCTCACTCACGCCTCTATGTTCCGAACTTGGCAACATTGCTCGATGCATTATCCGTTTATATAGGTTGCTGGGTCCCACATGTCAGCATCTCATTAGAAATAAACATGTGCATGCTAGAGTTTTTTCATGCTTGCGCCTCCGTGTTTCAAAACTTGGCAATGTTGCTCGATACATCAACCATTTATACAGGCTCGTGGGTTCCCCATGTCAGCCTCTCATTAGAAGAATCGTGTGTATATGATGGACTTTTTTTCTTTCCTAGCTACCTTGTTCCAAACTTGTCGCATGTCAGCATCTGCCGTTTGGTCACGCTGCTGGGTCCTACGTGTCAGCATCTCATTAAAAGAATGTGTGCATGTTGGAATTTTTTATTGCTCGGGCGTACCTTATTCGAACTTGGCAACGTTGCTCGATGCAGCATCTATATAAGGTCTCTCTGGTGGGTCCCACATGTTAGCCTCTCCATAAATGAAATGTGCTATGATGAACTTTTTTCGGCCGTCTCCGTTGTTCTGACTTTGGTCTGTTGCTGGGTCCCAGATGTCAGCCTCCTTTGTGGAGAACACGTGTGTAGGCTATTCCCAAATGTTAGCCTCCATTTGAAAGAAATGTGTGTATGTTGGACTGTTTTTTAGGTCGAGTCTGCCGTTTTGACTTTGGCAACATTGCTAGATGCAACAACAGTTTATTGGATCCTAGGCATCAACCTTTTTTTAAAAGTTAATCTATACTCCGTTGTTGGGTCCCACACGCCAGCGTTAGTATATAATAACAGAAATTTCCACGACCACTATTTTGACCTTGGTCCGTTGCTGGGTCCCAGATGTCAGCCTCCTCTGTGCAGGAAATATGTTTATGCTGGGTCCTAGATGTCAACCTCTATTTGAAAGAATCGTGTATGTGTTGGTCTGTTTTTTCTGACCGAGTTCGTCGTTCTGACCTTGGCAACATTGCTATATGTAGCAGCAGTTTACCTAGGTCCCAGATGTCACCCTTAGAGTACAAAAAGATGACTACAAGAAAAATACAAATGCATAGGATTCAAACTCAAGACCTTAGAAACAGTCAACAACTTTCCTTGCCATTGAGAAAGAATCAGTTAATACAATGGAGACGTTAAATGGTTCCTTCTATAACTTAAAAAGACTTTCTTTGACCATGTTTATCTCTCTTCACATAATAAGGCATCGCTCGTGGCAGCTAAACTAAAATCTTCTACATAATGCAATAGTTTCTACAGAAAAACATAGGTAGGCGTAGCTTTTTTTATCGTCATGGCAATATTCCATGGGCTCAATCCTAAAATGAATGGGCTATGATCAGCGGCCACAAGACCATGAAACAGCCGAATTAGAAAGTTTTGGGCTATGCTTGGGCCTCATAAGCTAATTTCATGGGCTCAGTAATAAAAATTCCAGACATCAACAAGGAAGAAAAAAATAAGGGCAAAAAAATTTGGCAGATATTTCGCATGAAAATTGTTGACAACCTGGACACATAGCCGGCGCGCGCCAAAACTTTTCTACTCGCGCCTTCACTCCAGCAGCCAACTACTGTCTCTTTGTGCCATTCTTATGGAGACGCACCGGCCGTGAAACCACAAGCCACGCTCCAAAACATTCACCCTCCGTCTACCAGTCGGGACCGGCTAACACCATCGCTGGCGGCAAATTTCTTCTCGAGATGCACATAGTTCGGTGGTCAGCTGGTCGATCCCCATGGTACGCTTATAATTTTCTTAGGTCGCTCGAATCATTCCCTAGCAGTAGTTTCGTACTTGATCTGTTCGTTTGACATTGTTCTGCACTTGATTAGCTTGTTCGAATTGGTTGGCATTTTATTGCGCTCGGTCGATCTATTCTCTCAAATATGTAACATAGTTCTGCACTCAATTTCTGAAATAGGCTAAAATTACGTGGCATTTGTAGTTTGTAATCTATCTGTTTGCTGAGAAAGCTTCGCTTAATTAGATATGTAACCAAACTGTTCGCTAAAATATCATGAAAGATTCCGATCATCTCTATCCTCAACATATGGACATATATTGGATATTGAATGGACAAAAAGCAACACCTTCATATTGGGTAGGTGTTAATGACTTCATGAAGTTTGTTAGACAGCATAACGGTGACTCGGATGTGTTTTTCCCATGCCAACAAAGCCTTAATTATAAAAAGCTGAGTTAGAGCATAGTTGCAGACCATATATTCATTAATGGGATTCAACGCACATATATTAGGTGGACTAAACATGGAGAACCATATGATCAGCCTGTTCTTCATCCTCTAGCTAATGCTGGTTCGCCTGAAGCTCATCAGATTCAGGATGAGGACCTTTCTGGTTTGATAAGGGACATATACCCCACTGCAAGCAAAAAGGGCGGCCTTTCCCTTAAAAGATCACCTTTCTTTGAACTGATAGAAGATGCGAAGTGTTCAGTGGACCCTGATTCTGGTATCTCAAGATTCGAAATGGTAATGAAATTACTAATGGAAAAGTCATCCAATAAGGTTACCAACAAAGATTTTGATGTAGTGATTAAGGTGTACATCGAGTCAATCCCTAGGGAAGGACTGCCAAAATCCTTTTATGGGATGAAACAGTACATCAAGGTACTCGGACTATCATATGAGAACCATTTTTTTCCAAATAACTATGTACTGTTCTTGGAGGATTATGAAAACCTCGATGAATTCCTAGTATGTAACGAATCAAGATGAAAAAATGGTGATAAAAAGAAGAAGATCCTTGTAAGGTTCTAAGATATTTTTCAATTATAGATAGATTGTAGAGGCTATTTCAGTCAGAAAAAACATCTATGGAAACAATATGGCATAAAGAGATTCTCAAGCCAGACGATTACTTACTGATACATCTAGCTAATGGCGATGAATGGAAGAACTTTGACAAGGCTCATCCAGGATTTGCTATGAATCCAAGGAACCTGAGACTTGTACTAGCTATAGATGGATTTAACCCATTTGGCAACCTGAGTAACTCGTACAACATGTGGCCAGTACTTGTTACAATTTACAACATGCCTCCCTGGGCATGCACTGATCAGTCGAACTGCTTGCTGACTTTACTCATCCTAGGTCTCAAATCACCGGTAAGGATTTTGATCTGTTCATGCAGCCTCTTATATGAAACTTGAAGAAACTATGGAAGGGTGTCATGACTCCTGATATCCTTGCAAGCAAACCTGAAGATGCCAAGTTCCCTCTGCGTGCTGCTGTTCTGTTCTGCACCCATGATTTTCCAGCTCTTGGCACTATGTCAGGCAGAGTGACAGGAGGTTACAACACATGTATTTGCTGTGAGTTAAAACAGGTCACAGTGAGGCTAAACAATAAGACCGGTTACCTTTGTCACCGGGTTTTTCTTCCTGAAGACCACAAAATCCAAAAAAGAACCTAAAAAAACTACAGTTCTATGGAAATAAGACTGAGTATGGCACTGCACCTTGAAAGTTCACTGCAGCTGAGTTGCAGGTACATATAGAAAAGGTCAGAAATGTCAAACCAGGAAAACAACCAGCTTCCAAACGAGGTAAGAAAAAGAATACATGAGATGCATCGATAGTATGAGCAGCATCCAAAAGGAAGAGAGCAGAAGAAGTAGCAGCAACTGCCCAAGGGAAGGAAAAGGAACCGATAATATTTTATAAGCGCATGTCCATTCTATG
Organism: Avena atlantica; assembly: GCA_910589765.1. Classification (NCBI taxonomy): domain Eukaryota; kingdom Viridiplantae; phylum Streptophyta; class Magnoliopsida; order Poales; family Poaceae; genus Avena; species Avena atlantica. The sequence continues at coordinate 326,686,487 of OU342733.1, forward strand.
GGACTTGCCGTATTGGGCTGGTAAGACGCTTCGACATAATATTGATGTCATGCACATGGAGAAAAATATATGTGACAGCATTATAGGCACATTACTCAACATTCCGACCAAGACAAAAGATAGCTATAATACTAGGCTTGACTGTGAAAAACTCAATGTTAACAACAACTTGAAGTTGCATCCGGAAGATACGGTTGATAAGGGCGGTGAAAAATATTACAAACTTCGAGGTGCAAAATTTACATTGCTGATGAATAAAAGGGTACGATTTTGTGACTTACTACGTGATGTGAAGTTCCCATCTAGATTTGCTTCCATCATTGCAAATTGTATCAATGAAGAGGGGAACAAGCTCCAAGGGTTGAAAACTCATGATTACTACATCCTACTATAAAGGCTTTTAGCTCTTAGCGTTAAAGGTTTAGTGAACAAGGATTTCTACAACGTGCTTGTAGAATTGGGAAAGTTCTTTAGGGAACTTTGTAGGAAAACACTAGACAAAAGAGTTGTAGCGCGTCTTCAGACGAACATAGCATAAATCCTGTGGAAGCTTGAGCTAATATATCCACCATCCTTCTTTGATGTGATGGTGCATTTGGCTATTCATCTGCATGAAGGTGCATTTTATAGAGGTCCTGTATAGTATGGATGGATGTATCCTATAGAACATCGACTTTGCACTTTCAAGGGTACTATTAGAAACAAGGCTAGAGCAGAGGCTTGCATTGTAGAGTCATATATTGTTGCTGAAGCATTTGCATTTTCCTAAGATACATTCCTGATTGTGAAACGAGATCCAATCTGGGTGGCAGAACTGAAGAATTTGAAAAATCTGTTTTTAACCATGGTGTTCGCCTAGTAGGAAATAAGGAACATAGAACATTAATGCGGCACGAATATGACCAACTCACTTGATATGTTCTGAATAACGCTGATGAGGCTGAAACTTTGTCGTGTGAGTACTATTCATACATATCCTCACATATATGAAATGTGGGGTGGATTTTAGGAATGGTTTAGGAATCATGTAAGATGGTTAACTGAATTTTGAATTGCATACAAATTGTGCACATGAGATGACCTCTTGATTATTTTGTATAACCGCATATCACGAAGCTGTGTGAAGAGAACACGGGAGATGCTAGTGATGGTCTCTATTCCCCATCACGTGGTCCTGCAAAGAGGGTGCAGACAGCTTCAACTTGCAATTGCGATGGTATCCACTACAACACTTATGAGTGTGAGAAACATTTGAAGACACAAAACAATGGCATCACGACCAGTGGAGAGAACTTGACAGCCAAAATGAAAAAGTCAGAGGACTATGATCATTATGATCGCATAAAATAGGTTATTGATTTTAACTATAACGACAAGATTGGTGGTCGATCTGTGGTTCTATTCAAGTGTTATTGGTATGACCAAGATCCAAACAAGAAAAGAGGCTCCAGAAATGATGGGAATTTCATATCGATCAATACTACTACTGAGTGGTATAAGGAGGAACCTTATATTTTGGTAACTCAAGATTCCAAGGTAATATTCTTGGATGACAGAGATAATAACGACTGATAATATGTACAAAAATTTTAGGCAAGGAGCACCTATGATGTGAATGAGTATGATGAGCCGGTCACCATTGATGTGGCCCACCAAGATGATCCTAGTGCTTGTATGGTAACTCAACTGGCTGACGTCGATGAAAATTTGATTACTAGAGGCGCCTCTACGCATGATGGACACGTAGATTTCACTGTTGAGGTTAGTGTAGTGGAAAAAGACAGGAATAAATTGGTTCTACCTGATGAATCTCAGGACATGTATGATGAATGGCAAGAGGAAGAACATCCAACCCAGTCGGAATATGTGGATCTAGAACGCGGCGGTGCTGAAAGCGGTGATGGTAACAATGATTAGACTGTTGTTCCAATTTATGCAGTGAGATGACGAACATTGATTCATTTTGGTTTTCTCATTTTAAAATGTATGAGACATGATGACATTTTCCTGTTGGATCGTAATCCTATACTAATCGTTTTCCCTGTCTAAATTGGATTAAGATTAATTCGACAAGTGCAAACATATGTAGAAAAGGTTCAGTACATTAATTAATTAGCAACCATATGACCAGGCTTCATACAGGAGGGGGCATATGCACCTCGTGTCAGTAGAGATGGGCGAGCAAATTGTCTCGGCAGATACGGCAGCTGGCGTTGGTCTCAAACCAAGTGAAGATGCACTTGAGGTGATACGGATGGTTGCATCCCCGGATACACACTATTGTGCGCATCGACGGTGCCTGTATGCATATGCTGCAGTGGCCATCCTCCTGCTCAACCAGGTACCAACTGTATTGAAGCGCCGACAGGTTGACGATGAGCTAGAGGTCGACGCTGAGGTTAGGTGAAAGTGGAACCCGTCGACCCACACACACACCTCATGCCAGAGTCAGTGCATAATGTCGGAAGGCATGATGATGTCCCACTCCTCCGTCGTGAGTTGTAGGTTCTTCAGCAGCCATACATGGCCAATAACCTTCCGCATAGTTCCCATGACCTTGCTCGCTCTTCGCATATTGCTGGGAGGCGGGCTGAGATTCAACACCTCCTCTTCACAGGGTGTGGCCGCGACATCGTCCTCCTCCAGAGGGGCTGGGAGGGAGCCAGGCATCGTCCTGAGCTCATACGTCATCGACAAGAAGATCTTTAGTGCCATTGTGTATGACTTAGCCTTGTCAACTAACTGCAGCTCGATGAAGGAGAAGTCGGTTGTGGCTGTGGAGACGCGACAGGCACGAAAGACATGGGGGCCAGACTTGATGATGCGCTCCTGTGAGGAGCGCTCAAGTTTCGGCGGCGCCGCCATTTGAGGATTTTTTGGTGGGGGTGGGGGAGGGAGGGAGGGGGAGGGGTGGGGGTCTAGTCGATGGAGAGGAGTTGGTTTTTTAATTTTTGGTTCTATGGCGCTAGCCTGGATGAGTCAGGAAGAGGCCAGGGGAAATGGGTGAGAGCGGAGAGCTCGAAGGCGAGGTCGCGGTAGCTCATCACTCCCCAACGTCAGCCTTAGCTCGTCCTCTCTCCATGCTTCTATAATTATTTTTTTGCGGGGGCTTCATGGTTCTATTTTTTAATTATTTTTTGTGGGGGCTCCACGGTTCTATTTATAGGGGAAAGTCTAAAACAAACATCGAATTTTTAGGATAAAATGTAAATTCAAACCCCAACACCAAATCCTTAAAATTGGCACTCCAAACTTATCAATCCTGGTCTATTTTGAACCCTAGATCTGTTTGAGATGGGATTTTGTTCTCGCCTTTTATGTAAAAGAAACTATGTGGATGTGGTGGTAACACCCAAGTTCTATGAATTTTCAAGATTTCTAGCTAAAGGAGAGCAACTACGTGGATGCACAGGATGGTGATACTTCCCCTTATTATCGGTAAAAGAGAGAAACAATGTGGATTTGATGATTATTCAATTTATTTATAACATAACTAGTACAAGTACTCCACAACCACGATAGAAACTAAAAACCATACTCTAGACGTAATCAGCACACACATGGACACCCTCATATAATACGGTTCTTTTTTGTCAAGTACCTATGGCGCCCTCTGCCCATGCAGGCACGCCATATGGTGTTCGATATATTCAAAGAAGCTGCCCCTCATGGCGCACCCTTTATTGCTGCAAGTGTACCTCACTACCGAGGACAGCCAATCCACAAAAGTGTTTGGTTCGAAGACTGCACCGTTCTCACATCCCAGGCACTTGTCATCAAATAATTTTCTAACGCATTCTATGCATACCATGTGCTCATAGAAAGTGAACTGCTCGTGCAAGAAAAAGAGATTTTAGCCCAAAAAACAATAGTTGCATCGAACCAGTGTGATACAGAAGGAAAACATCCTAAATAAAGAAGTACTTAACCATGTACGCAGGACGACGAACAATTTGAGAACAAAGCCTGCAATAGAAGAACTGCTTTATATGACTCCAGCCATTGCAACTTTAACCCACTTGTCTTTCATAGAGCCACCACTTATGTCAATCGTAGCTTCAACTGCGAATCTGAGAGGGATTTTTTAGACCGAGAGAGAGATCAGAGAGAGATAGGGTTGATGAGAGCAAGCGAGATACACTTGCAAGCTAAATAGTACTACTACTAGTAGACTCCTAATCTCACTCCAGGGAAGCGAAAGAGAAAGAGACTGGCGCGAATAAAACTAAGGAAGTGTTGTGTTTCCCGAGTAGGAGTAGGTTCAGAGTTACGAGTAGGAGTAGGTTCGGAGTTACTCTAGTTTTTAATTAATCTCTGACATGATGTACACGACGCTTTGGGATACGTGCAAGACTGAATATAGTACTACTGCCTGTCTCTCCCAGTTTATACTACGTGCAAGGCAAAAACAATGTTTTGTTGTACTACTTTAATTTATTTTTCCATATAAATAACATGTGCATGGAGCATCATCATATGATCTGTCCTCTCTCATACGTCTTCCTTTCTCGGTTCTTTTTTTCCGAAAAGCATCTTGGCATTAAAAGAAACATCAAACAGTACAAAGCATCTCAACACAAATAAAAATTATATCAAAATCCTTGTGAGCGTCCCTGTATTTCTCGCACAGACGGATGACGCTCACCATAACAACCTCCATATTTCATTCTCTCCCTCTCTCTCTTCCCTTTCTCTGGATATCGCTCTGCGGCAGACTCCACCGCTGCTCAATCTAGGTACAAGGGCTAGCTACCTAACCCTGCATGTTTATATATTGGTAACCATGGCCTCTCAGAGGCTATCCAAATTCACACTTCTACTCATTGATATAGTACTAGTAGTACTCCTAATTACTACTTCGTCTGTTTGAGGCCGTTTTGTTGGTACCAAGAAATGGCCTAAAAAACAGGTGAGAAAATCTTGGGAACGTTTGAGCTAGCCTCTTAACTGCACCATAATTCTCTCCCTTTGTTTCTCTTTTTCCTACACTTGTTGTAGCTCATGCACATGTCATTTTTAGGGGAAGCTTGGTGACTTGGTCAAAAAAAGAGCAAAAAAAACAAGGCCTCCTTATTTATTCACTATAACAGAGGGAGTAGGAACACTGATACTATTACTAGAGTAGTACTTCTCCTTCATAAAAAGCAGTTCAACTTCTCCTTCGTTCTACTCTTCGGTGAAATTTTTTATTCCTTAAAAGGCATGTTCCCCTCACAAATACTTGAAGTAATCCCGGTGGATTGGGTGCGTCACCTCCGATATCTACTTCGTCTCGAGGCTAGGCCCGAGAATAGTTCATCCGCCGAGAACATGGTGCCATTGGAGCCGCCTCTGTAGGGCGCCTGGATGCCCGCGGTGAACGTGCGATGGCCGTGCTGGCCCATGACGCGATTTTGGCCCCCCTAGAGGCTACTGATCCTCCACTGGCCGCATCACGGAGGCGCCGTCAACACGATAGCCGAAGAAAAGTGGACCTCTACAACAAAGCGCTGGTGTGCTTCCACTTCGAGTGCGACGGAGCTGCGTCCAGGGGGTGCTCTGGATTGACATCAACCGTGGCCAAGTTAAGCCCGTGCGAGAAAGCGACCAATCCTTCCACCAGGAACTTGCGTCCAACAAGCATGCGACTGGGGAAGACAACTTGGGTGGGCGCCAGGTCGACCTGGCCAATGCATACGACCTGGTCATGGGTCCCCTCGAACCTATCGATCCTACGCTGGCCCTTGCTTATGAGCAGTACATGCTCGAGTTCGAGCTCGAGCGCGAGGAACCTGTGGCCGATGGACGTGTGGCTGGGGGAATCGACTCGGTAGGGGGGCAGGTTGACCTCTTCGGACCTTCAGGTACAACAGTGACTTTAGTCCTCGGAATTTCTTCACATCCTTGTGTTCTCTTCTACTCCTTCTGAGCAATCTTGTCCATTCGACCATGATTAATAGTAACGAGGGTGCTTTTTTTCTTTCTACATGTGGCAAGCGGTTGTACAAAGAGTATGGCTCAGCTGCTCAGTTGAAATTGAGCCGGATCCGACTACTTTTTCAAGCTAAATTTTAGGCCCTTTGTGACAATTGTATGGTCTTGGATGTAATTTTCTATTTTTTATGTCCTTGATGCGACCTTTAATTCCACCGACTGTGTTGATTGAAGCATGTTGCTCTTTCCAGACCCATCCTGGTTAAAAATAAAAAGAATGCCACTACCACAATTTTCATACAAAGTGTACCATGCCAAATTTTAGGATTTTTCAAGCTATATAACTAAAACTTCACACAGTTAAATGATTGTATGTCAATAATACGATATTAGGCAAAACTTGAATACATGTGAGCATGATAGACTATTACTCTTGAAATTTTTCAAAATTCTTCCAAAATTCAACCGCTATTAATAACCATAAACATAAGTTCCAAAAATGCTCAAAAGTAAAAATAATTACATATAGGTCCACAGACCACCTTGAGGTGACTACATGCCCTAGCACGATAATTGAAGCGTATCGCTCCTCTAGGACCTACGGACCTCAGTTCCAAAAAACAAATAAAGAATTCTACCACCCCAATTTTCAGACAAAGTGTACCATGCTCTCTTACAATTCCCAAGTTTTAGGATTTTTCAAGCGGACATAGAAAGGTTTTTCATTTTATTCATCTTAAATCTTCTTACTTTTTGACAAGTTTGCTGCATCATGATGCTAGATGTTGTATAGTTCAATCGCTAGGTATTGTATATGCTAGTATAAGGTCGACAGTAGATGACATGTCACTTTGTTATATCTAAGACTCAGTTATACTATTGAACTTGCTCTCACGCACTTCTTGTAGATTATTAAATTAGATCTAATTCGACAGATCGACATAAAGTCGTCTTAATGGGTGAAATTAGGTAGAAAATTAAGCTTAAAAAATATAACATGTAAATTATCCAACCACTTTATGTATTATAAAATAAATGGCACATATGAACTTTAATTTATCCATACTAACCATACTTCCTTCTTAAAAAACTTTTACTTCTTCATCATGCTAACTTTTACTTATGAGGGCAGATCTGTTTCTCTGGCATATTTGGCAGCCCCGTTGGTGTGGAGTAGGAGGAGTAATACATAGGAAGAAAACCACTTTGGTCCTTGGCGGCAAAAAGATTCAAACTTTTCAGGTTTTGAAAATTTCACTTGCTTCCCAAACATGGGGAGGGCGAGGTTATTCAAAAGACCGGCCATGCATAGTAGTACTTCTTATCTTATCTTTTTCATCAAAAAAACTATATAGTGTACGGATAACTTTGAACATGGACTGTTGGATCAAGACTAGCAAATCCAAACATTGATAACCGTTGGATCTTCTTTTCCATTCTTAGCATTTTGAAGATTATATTGATAGTATTTAGCACAATGAACTTAGTGTGCGAAAACCTCAAAACACACTTCATTGCATAAATTCAGGAACCTTGTGCTAACTGCATGGACTTAGATGTAATTTTAATTTTTATGAGGTCCTTGATTTAACTCGTACTTCCACCAACCGTGTTAATTGAAGCACCTCTCTCCTACGAGACCTACCACAATTATAAGAAAATACAACCTCCCCAATTATCACACAAAGTAGACCACAATTTCTTATAGTTCTGTTTTTCAAGCTTCCTAGATAATTTCGCACACTTCACTAACTTCTTGCCGATTTAACGGAATTATTAGGTCAAACTTGATCTACAAGTAAGTGCGGTACATTGATCTCGAATTAAATGTCTTTTATGAGCTAGATGGGTGCATCTTCTTGTAGTAAAACAATGTCGTCGGTGTGAGTTTCCAACTATCTAGAAAAGAACATTCTCAATTTCTCGAGTGATGCGAGATTGTTCTTTTACATAAATAAAGACCGAAGAATATGGATCTGAATGCCACAAGCCATGCTTCCTGACATATTAAGTGGAACAACATGTTTTACTTATGATTCCCATGTTTAATGCTATGATTTTTCAAACTTCATCCTAGCAAATTGTGCCCACTTGAATGACTTTATTCCAATTTATTTGAAATTAGGTCAAATTTGAACTAAAAGTAAATTGTAGATTGCTTTGAAATTTTTGTGAATATTTTTTGGAAGTAACCATCGGGGGGTCATTTAATATATCACATACCACCACCAAGAATTTTGACAACAGGTTCAACTTCTTACTAAGATTTTGCATCTTAACAATTTAACAAAATTAGTTCAAACTTGAGCTACAAGTAAGCGCGATAGATTAATCTCAAATTAAATGTCATTTCATGGGTATATGAGTGCATATTCTCGCAGTAAATAACACTGTCAGTGTCAATTTCCAACTATGAGGAAATAACATTCTAAATTTTCATAGTGATGACGAGATTGTTCCTTTTCAAAAAGAAATTCTGAAGAATATGGACTTGAATGCCACAAGACAATATTTCAGACATATATAGTGGACCGACATGTTGTACCTACGATTCCCATGTTTTATGAGTTTTCGAACTTCGTTCTAACTCTGTCCACTTGAATGACTTTATCTCGATTTATCGAAATTAGGTCAAATTTGAACTGCAAGTAAATTGCAGATTGCGTTGAAAGTATTACAAATATTTTTGGGAGGTAACTATCGGGGGTTCATTTAATATATCACAAACCACACCATCGATGGTTTTCACAACGGGTTCAACTTCTTTCTAAGATTATTCATCTTGACAACTTAAATAAATTAGGTCAAACTTGAGAAACAAGTAAGTGCAATAGATTGTTCTTGAATTAATTGTCTTTTTCAAAGGTAGATGGGTGCATATTTTCTAGATATATCAGACCATGCATGTTTTATTTGCGATTCCTATGTTCTATGAGTTTTCAAGGTTCGTAGTTAAATTAACCCACTTAAATTACACTAATCCCTCTGATTCAAATTAATGTTCTCCAAATTGCGGATAAGGTCAACATTTGCCACAAGGTAGGACCCACATAGCTTGGTCATATTGCTCCATGCAATAGAGAGGAGAGAGGGAAAATGATTCTTATATTCTCTATGGGCAACCCACAAGCTTGAGGTATAACTTTATTTTCTTCATAATGGACTACTATGTGAATTAAGGTGTACTTTTTTTACACATCTCGTTTAGACACTGTCTAAGCAGTGGAGCTTTTACTCGTAGTTGCTTAGACATATGCTCGCGTTTGTCCATATGTTGTACATGCATAGAGAATAAAACCTAGGCAGGGGAAGAGGGCAGCAACAAAGAGAGGAGAGGAGTTGAAGGCGGTTCGATGTAGCAAAGTTTATCATGGGTTCCTGACATGAGGTACTCCTGCCGCCTTACGGTGTACACTCTACTAGTAGTAAATTTCAAGACCCGTGCACGCAAAAAAATGTGTGTTTTCTCTCTCCTTCGCTGCTTCTCATCTCCCCACCCGTCTCCTCTTGCGCACCGGCCCGACTAATCTCTCCCTCTTCCACGGCGTGGCGCTGCGCATGTGTGCCTTGGTACGGCATGTTTTATTTCTTTCTTTTTTTAGAGGGAGCGTCTTTGTTTCTCTAGTGTGTTCAGCAGCCGAATTGGTGTGGAGTAGGTAGGGTGTCAAGTGATCCCACCAAAATCCCCCTTCTAGTTCATTTGCCAAAATCTAGTGTAAAATTTTGCTCAAATTTTGAACTAGATTTTGATAAATGAATTAGAAGTGGGATTTTGGTGGGATCCCACTTGACACCCTAGGAGTAGTATATAAGAAGGAAAACACTTTGGTCCTTGGCGGCAAAAAGATTTAAACTTTTCAGGTTTCAAAATTTTACTTGCTTCCCAAACATCGAGATGAAAAGGTTATTCAAAAGACCGGCCATGTGCAATAGTACTTCTTATCTTCTTTTTTTTGTAAAAAAACTATATAGTGTACGCATAAAAACTATAAGGAAAAAAAGTCCCGATGGACTTCCATATACATAGTGGAAGCTATCCACAAGCTAAAAACCAAAAGGTTCACCCTTAAGCTCATCATGGGTAGTTCATAAGCATTAAAATATTGATATCTAGTACACATAGCAATCGAAAACAAATTTTAATCACAATACTGTGAGAGCGTAGCTCTTACATGTGGGTCCTATCTTATGGACAAGTCTGACAAGTCTGACTAGATACATTGTGGGTCCCATCTTAAACATAGGTTTGGCCATATACATAGGTGATTCCCTAAGCTCTACCGTTTAGATAGTGTTTATGCGAGACGATTCATGGGACCTACTAAACTGAAGATGCTAACTTTTGCATAGTAGTTTTACATCTTGGTCATACACTTCCAAGTGGGGCCTAGTATTTTCTTTTTCCTTTAGACACTTGTGCCTTGTACTCCCTCGCCACCGTGCTAGACTAGATTTTTTTCGCGAAATTCCACCGATCTATTAATAAGGATCAACAACCGTATAAAGAGACCCAAAAGTAAGTTGCTCTTACACATCGTATTTCCTCAACAATTTGCATGCATAATCTATTCTCGTTCTTCGACTTTCCCCTCTATTTTGAGCTATATTATTTACATAGAATAACATTTTGACCTAATTTCCTTAAATATATATAAAGTCATTTAAGTGTACCAGGTTAGCTAGTAATCTTGAAAAATCCGTCTAAAAACTTGGGAATTGTAAGAAAGGAAGAACCACTGTGTATGAAAATTTGGGCGGTGTCATTTTCTTTTAACCGATGCAGGTCCCGTGGGAGCAGCGAGGTTCAGTTAACACGTTAGGTGGAAGTACATGTTTCATCAAGTACCTTAAAGAAAATGAAAATGACAACCAAGTCCATCACTTGGAAAATTGAGAATGTTCTTTCCTAATAGTTCGAAGCTCACAACGATGGCATTTTTTACTAAACAAAAATGGACCCATCTACCTCTGAAATGATATTTAATTCGAGAGCAATCTATCGCGCTTACTGGTAGCTCAAGTTGACCTAATTTCGTTGACTTGCCAAGATGAAAAATCTTAGAAAGAAGTGGAAACTGTTTTCAAAACTCACAGTGGTGGTTTGTGATATATTAAATGAGCCCCCGGTGATTACCTCCAAAAAAATCACAAAACTTTCAAAGCAACCTACAGTTTTCCTTTAGTTCAAATTTGACATAATTTCGATAAATCAGCATAAAGTCATTCAAGTGGGCAGAGTTAGCAAGGATGAAGTTTGAAAACTCATGAAACATGGGAATCATAAGTAGTACAACATGTTGGTCCAATACATATGGATGAAAGCTTGGCCTGTGGGATATTCAGATCCAATATCCTTCGGACTTTCTTTATAGAAAGTGTCAACACCCAGATTTTTAATCACAGATGCCTGTTATGCCATACATCGCAATCCTAGGATTACCATTTTTGCGAGACATAACAGATTGGTACCATAGTTCATTATCCATTACAAACCATAATAAAGGTCTTACATATAAAGGATCTCATGATCTAGTCTTAATACAATCAACAAAGTGGAAATAATAATAAGGGTAGCGTGGTCGAAGATCCATCTTCAGGGTCACAAGCAATGCTGACGATGGGAGATGATCCTAGTTGTCATAGATTTCCTGCTGTCCATCATCCTGGTAGTCCTCCTCATAGTCTGGCCATAGGAATAGCCAGGGAAAAATCCATGAGTACTCTTTAAGTACCCACAAACTATCACCAACAAGTAAGGTAGTTCAAGTAGGAATCCTAAGCTCTAGGTTCATTTGCAAAAAGCCAGATTTATCTCTAACTGAGTTTAGAAGTAAAGAAAACTAACTTAATGTTTTACAACACCTAAGTGGGAACTTAGTTTTCATGTTCACAACCTTGTTGTGGTCAAGTCAAAATAATAGTTCATTTCAAAAGTCATTTTGAAAACATCCGACGACGGAACAGTGGCCACTCCAACTGTCCATAACCGCGGATGTGGCTATTCGAATAGTTTAACACTCTGCAGATATTATAAACTTTCACCACAACATTCGATACATCCTTCAGGGATAACCCTGAATCATCATACTTAGTATGCGGATAATCAATCCTAACCTTTCATTTACACACCCTAGTATAGGCATCTCCCTTATAAGTTTGGCCTCCCAACCATGACCATCTGTCATCTTGGAAACTGCATGGGTGGACATTCATCACGAGGTAGCCTCAGCTCAAACCTCTTCCACAAGGGAACCCATACTAAGACATATAAACTTCCAGTCAAGCCCTACCCAAATTCGGGTATTGTGGTTATATGGTAAAATTGGAATGGTATTGCATCCGAACCCAACCATCAGCTTTTAAAAAAGGGCTAAGGCTCATGCCTTAACATTTTCATCATCAAATCATATGGTGTTCATAACACATGTCACAACATTTCATTAGAATGACTCATCATTCCAACGTTTTCATAATCATTTTCACCAAGTATTTCCATGTAAACTGATCAACTTTTATGCTTAGCACTAGCCACTAAAATTGAGGGTAATCACTAATGAGGGGTGCTAATCAAGTGTGACTATCCAAATATAGATCTCATGCCTCAGTATGACATCTAGTTCTAACTAACTTAGGCCAAGATTTATACTCTTTATGCTACCTATAATATCTTTCCAAAACTTCACAAGACACTAACTAAAAGTAATAAAGAACTTTGATAAAGAAATAAAAGAATAAAGCTTGCAAGTAAAACTGGGATTTCGTATAATCAAGGTTGCATAACCAAAGTATGCCCAATGCATTGCATAAGTTATTTTGCTTGCCAAGTTGCAAGTTTTATCTTGCTTAGTTAACTTGTAGTGTTAGGCTTGCAAGTATTAGCTTGTATGGTTTATCTTAGCTTGCATTATATAGCTTGCCAGTAATAGCTTGCCTTGAGTAGTGCAGTGGTTGAAGTTCTCTTCTTCTTCTTCGTAGTATTCCTCCTCCTCATAGCCTTGGTCGGTACTGGCGTCTATAAATAAATACGAGGTACACAATCACAAACAATACTTAGCTAGTTCTATTTAGTACACAAGGGTTCACACTAGATGATCTAGCATCATCACAATCATCACATGAATTAAAGAACTAGTGTTATTTATTTTACTTTAGAAAAGTAATTTCTACTCATTGAAATCTACTTAAGATTTAATATCCTCTAATTAAAATATGGGATCATGTTGACACATGTCATCACCATATATTTTAATACTTGGGAATTTGATTTAAAGTGGTGTCACAATTTAATAAGGTTTAACATTATTATTTTAATTAATTAAAGTGACTAAAAATGCCTATGGGGCATTCTTTTAGAACTTGTCCAAGATTACTGCATGTAAACCTAAATGTTTTTACATATTCAGTTAGATCTTGTCAAATGCGATTTTTGAGAGTTGGAATCAACTCAAAATCTTTTATGGTTGATTTTTGAAAAATGTTTGAATGTATAAAAGTCTCTCTCTTGTTATTTTTTCTATAGGTGATCTATAATTTCAAATGGTTTGAATCCAACGGTCTTGGATTAATAATTTCACTACCTTTCTAGCAAAATTGGTTTCATGCAATTTGGTCCAGTAAGTCTCCTTGATTTGATTTTCAAAGTTACTGGCTGAACTAGGGTTTGAATAAATTGGAAAATATCTATTTGAATACTGCACAACGCGCGTGCAGCGGGCTGCTGACAGGGGGGTCCAGGCGTCAACGGCTCTATCTACGTGAAGCGGTAAGTTTCAATCTGGGCCCTACGATTAGAATCTGATCTAATGGCTAAGGTTCATCGTCGACGACGAACAGCTTCGGCGAGGTCTAAACCTAACGCAGCGGTGGGGGTTGTGTGAGGCTCACCAGGGCTCCAGCTAGGGTCGGCGATGGGGCCGAATGACATTGTCGATGATGGCGGTTTGAAAAGTAGTCGCGGCGGATCCTGGGGAGTCTCCAATCGACGGCTCCGCTCCTTCTCTACAGCGGCGGACTCCGGCAAAATTCCGACGGGATAGTGCTCGCCTTGCTCTGGGGATGGGTCAGGGGTGTTCTGAGGAGAGGGGAGTGAGAAGGTATGGCGACTGAGGGCTGGGGTGGCCTACTTTTATAGCCAAGAGAGAGGAGAAGCGTGGGATGGTCAGAGCTTGTCGGTGACGACGAGACAGTGAGCTAACGGCATGGCGGAGGGCGTAGGCCGGTGCGGTGTCTCCTGGCGATCATGACAGGCTTAATGGAGCGACACGAGGCGGTCGAGGATGGTCGGGCGTGGGCGGTGCTCTACGCGGAACTAGCGGTGTTTGAGACGGTGCACAGGGGCTACGGATCACGAGGCGGCGAACGGGGATGTCTGGGAGCTAGCTGGTGTTAAGGCGAGTGTGTGCACGCGCGGTGAGGGCGAGGCGCGGCGCACGCGAGCTGGTCGGATGCGGCGCTCTGGCGCGCTCTTGGCATGGCGCAGAGAAAGTGGGCGCGGCGATGCTGGGGTGGTCCAGGGCCTGGCTGCGCTCGAGGGTTGGACAGGGGGTGGCGATGGACGATGGCCTGCGGTGGACGGTGCTGAGAAAGACAAAGAGCAATCTATCGCAATTACTCGTACCTCAAGTTTGACCTAATTTTTTTAAGTTATCAACATGAAAAATCTTAGCAAGAATTTGAACTTTTTTTCAAAACTCTCGATGGTGGTTCATGATATATTAAATGACCCCCCGATGGGTTACCTCAAAAAATAGAAAAACTTTCAAAGCAACCTACAATTTTCCTATAGTTTAAGATTGACCTAATTTTGATAAATAGGCATAAAATCATTCAAGTGGGAAGAGTTAGCTAGGACGAAGTTTGTAAAATCATAAAACATGGGAATCGTAAGTACAACATGTCGGTCCACTATAAATATTTGAAAGGTCTGCTTGCGGCATTCAAATCCATATTCTTCAGACTTTCTTTATGGAAAGGAACAATCTCGTCATCGTCACTCAGAAAATTAAGAATGTTCTTTCCTGATAGTCGGATACTCACATTGATGGAATTGTTTACTAGAAAGTAGATGCACCCATCTACCTTCGAGAAAAAAACTAGTAATTCAAGAGCAATCTATCGCGCTTACTGGTAGTGCGAGTTTGACCTAATTTCATTAAGTTATTAGGATGTAAACTTTTAGCAAGAAGTTAAACCTGTTATCAAAACTCTCGGTGGTGGTTTGTGATATATTAAACGCCCCTCCCCTGATGGTTACCTCATAAAAATCGCAAAATTTTCAAACCAAACCTACATTTTTATTATAGTTCAAATTTGACCTAATTTCGATAAGTTGATATACAGTCATTCAAGTGGGTAGAGTTAGCTAGGAAGAAGTTTTAAAACTCATACATTAAACATAGGAATCGTAAGTGAAACATGTTGGTGTAATTAATATGTCAGAAAGCTTGGCTTGTGGAATTCAGATCCATATTCTTCGGACTTTATTTACAAAAAAGGGAAATCTCGTCATTAATCGGGAAATTGAGAATATTCTTTCCTGATAGTTGGAAACTCACATCAACGATATGTTGTCTCTTTGTGTATGAGTGAATTGTTCGGTAAAAAAATAATAAAGTGGGCCCTCCTCTATTAAAATACATTTTTTTATGATATATGGAAGATAATTTAGGGTAGCTGCTCGAGGTAAGAAAAATTTAATGTAAAAATCCTTTTAGGGAGGCCCCTACATACATATATAGGGGAGAAAATATAGGGACGCTGCTGGACTTGCTTTAAGCATGTATCTGGTACTAAACCAAAACTTTTATTTTTAGATTGTGGAATTTCAAGTTGATGTTTGAACTCTAGAACCTGATGTCATTTATAGTGGCAGGCTTCTACCACCTAGAACATTTTATACGAAGTAATTCATTTTATTATACGAATACAGTACAAAACTTGCGGGAAACTGAGCACCGCAAGGCGAGAAGCTGGGGTACCCCATCTTGCTGTCCCGAGAAACAGCTTAAAATCGAGTTCTTTTTGGCTTAAGCTAGGCATCCGCAATGTGCAAAGAAGCACACCTTAAGGCATATGTGGCATTCCCTAAGATTCACCTTATACATTTTGGGGAAAATAAGCCTAAGGTGCACCTCAAGCTTGTGGGTTGCCCATAAGGAATAGAAAAATAATTTTCCCTCTCTACTCTCTCTTGAATGGAGAAATGTGACAAGTTATGTGGGTCCTACCTTGTGGCAATTATTGACCTTATATATTATGACATTTTTCATAAGCCATGTGGGTCCTACCTTATGGCAAAACTTCACCTTATACATTACGGATGCTACGCTATCCAAAAGCTCCAAAAGAACTAGGCCTCGTTAGGTTGCTTTTATTAATATAGCGGGGTTTTTGCACAACAATAAAGCAGGGTTCACAGAAAAAATAGCGGGCCAAAAGTTAGTTCCGAGAAAGCCCTCCCTCAACCGCATCGAGACATCTTCTCCGCCTGGCCGCTCTTCCTCGACCGGACCGTCCCTACCGCTCCACCATTGAGCACCACCGTACGTATATCCCCAACCTCCAGAGATTACGTGCATTCTGATGGATAGAATACATTTATTTTAGGCACTGCAAAATAAATAAGCTGGCGGCATTTCCAGGAAATGGAATCGGCGTTGGTGGATGTTTTTGCTACGTCGGCGGATACTTGTAAAGCAGAGGTGGATGCTGAAGCAGCACCAATGGATACATGTGAAGCGGATGCAGAGGCTGATGCTTGTACCGCATCGGAATATTGGGAAGTGTTGAGTGATACTTCGAAAGCTATGGAGGCGCGGTCGAAATCCTCGTCGGCGGCTGCTGGATCAAACTTTACTATGTTGGTTGCCGCTGTGAAAGCGACGGCTGCGTGGGATGCTAGGAATGCGTCAGCTCGTGGTCATGCTTCTTTAGCGTCAGCGGCTGTGGCTCGTCATTTGTCGGTGGCGCCTGCTCCACCTTAGAACTCATCGACCCTTTTGTAAGTTTTGCGTTGGATGTTGTCTCCCTGCCTTCCTCCCTCTTTTATGTATTCTACTTCGGGGTTTTCTCTGGATGCAGTGGATATTAGTTTAAACTACTAGTAATGGGAACATAAAAGCTATTTAATAACAAACTAGCGATCCGAATGGGATGAAACTTTCATAGGACTCAAACCTAGGCACCTATGATTTACTGATTTTTTGTCAATTTTTTTGAATAGTTTTACTTTGTATTTTAAAATATGAGCTACTGTCATACCTTGAATCTAAGATGGAAGGCGAATCTTGGGGCAAGTCACCGTGAGACCTGGGTTCACCAAGTCACTAAAGATGTGTCCAGTTTTCTCCCCTTCTTTATGATAACACGAGAAAATTCAGGTGGGGTCCTTTTTGTCCTCTCCGGTGACCTCTGAAAAAAATGTTCTTCATTCCCTTTACCCTGTTCCGACATGGTGAAGCATTTTGTGGCTTTTGTACTACTCTAGTTGAATTCTTGTGTTGTTTAGGTATTTTGTTAACACACTATGCTATTTAGATAGTTTTTCAGACGCGTGCAGTTTATGAAATTTTGATGATAAGTTTTTCCTGTCAAATTATAGGATGCATTGTGGTGTTTACTTAATTCTGTTTTTAGGGTTATGCATTGTGACTTTTGCATTTTACTTGATTCTGATGATGCACTTGTGCTATTTGTATCATCCTACCAGCTTTAGTGGAAGAACATATGCAACAATCAATGACTTGCCAAGCGATATAGTCAGTCAGATTCTTGTCAGGCTTCCTCCGCACCCATACTGCATACTAAGGGCATTAGTCGCCCAAAAACATTTGATGGAATTCATGGAAAGCAACGATTTCAAAAAGCTACACTGCCACACAATAGAGGAATGTTGTTACTTGTATTTTTTCACCAACAGCTTTGAGGACGCTCAATTCATAGCAGATTGTAATATTGACCAAGCCATCTACCAAAAGGTGAACAGCCTAGTGCAAGTACATAAAGCCTTCAAACCATACGTACTCGGATATCGCAATGGTAGGGTGCTACTTCATTGTCCACAAGGGTCTAACATGATAATGGCCTGGGATCCAATCAGTGGAAGTGAAACAGTGATACCAGAACCACCAATTTGGCGGAAACGTAAGTATGACAGTGGGACAATTCTCCATTCGAGAAACCATGGGTAATTTTCTTCAGACTATTACAGAAATTTCTAGGTTGTTTGGATAGTAACCAATGGTAACCAAGCACTGGTCCATAGGTAATCATCAGAGTTTGGAAAATGGGAGGACTGGATTGAACATGCTGAGATGTCGGCAACTATCATAGGGCGCATTTTACACTGGCAAATAGTGAAGTCCAGATATATAATTGGCTTCGACAACATGACAACAAAAATGTGTTATATTGAGTGCCCACATGAGACACATGATATTTATAGATGCAATTTTGTCATATCTAAGGGGCATAATGGAGATGTTGCTCTTGCGGTTATAAGAGATTTCAGCAGGTGTTCCAGTGCAAGATCATCAACAGGCAAATGGGAAACTTGGATGCCTCATATAAAGTTTGAGTTGGATACTCTCCTTGGCCTTGAAAAATCATGGGCATCTGATGGGAAAGATAATAAGGTTACTCTACGCATTTCAGGATAGACAAATGGTGGTTATACTGGCAAAGGAGGGAGTATTTGAGTTACATCTCAGCAGCATGAAGTGTAAGAAGTTCAGATCTCCTAAACGTTGGTGTACTTTACATCCCTACTTAATGAAACCTGGTTAGTGCAGTCATTCATGTGCAACCATTGCATCCTTGTACAACTATGATTTTTATGATCATTTCATTCATTTTCTTCAGCAACTGACGTGATTCGGAGTGCTAAATCAAAGAAATGAAAAAGAAGTCCTGTCAACAACCCAACTGATTCAGACTTCAACATCAAGAAGATGAAAATAACACTCGGATGGGCAAGAAAGGCTTGTTTGGGAAAGCATGTGTTAGCCCAGGTTGTGTTATTTGGATCTGCAATCTGATGTTTGTTTGTTTTGGTAGTTGATGGAACTATGGCGATATTTTTGTCTATGCTGCAGTCATGGAGCTGCAGGGGCTGGAATGTTAGAGCTGTCTGTTCATTTTGGGGGCATACGCGTGTCTGATGAAACATTATTTCTCTCTATATAGTACTATATATGTGATGAAACCTTGTTTTATGTGATCTACATATAATCGTGTAGCTGGTGTTTTTGTTTTGATAGTATGCAATAGTATTTGTTTTGCAACAGGCTTTTTATTTGATCTGAATTAGTACTAGTATTTGGTTAGTGCTTTCTGTAGAAGAGTCTGTGCCGACACCTAAATTATTAGTAGACCTTGTCTTTTTATTATTGAATAGAAGCTACTTCAGACATTTATTTGTTGCCCCGACTTGTATTCTTGAAAGAGGGAGAGAGAGAATGACCTATTTTTTAAATTATTCTTTGGACAATCTGTAAATTTAAAATCATTGTCGGCCGCCAAAACCGACCGCCTATCCCATTTGAACTGGAGGTATGAGTGGATGTGACTCGCGCCTTAAATTTCTGACCAGATGGCGTACGATCTACACAACCTTTTTTCTATTAAACCCAAATTTAACTCAAGTTCCCGATAGCCAAATTTAAAATTGTAATCAAGCGACAAAATAACCCACCGATCCCAAAACATTTTGCGCCTCTTGGTTTCAAACATTTGGAGTCAAAATATCCCACCCAGGTAGTACAATTTTTCTATTATTACTTGGAAGCTAGCCAAATTCAAAATTTCAGTTAGGCGGCAAAATTTACCACCTACGCCATGCGAATGGAAGTTATCCAAGTTTCTGTGCAAAAATATGGATATGGATGATTAGTTGGTGTGACTCTCTGCCTTGAATTCCTGGACAGATAGCGGTCTACTATATTATTTCTATTAGTAGATGGACACTAGCCAAATTCAAAATCTCAATCGAGTGGAAAAATCACACACCGACCTTGAAGCATTTTGCGCCCCTCTGGTTTAAAGATTTTGGTTTTAAAATTACCATTCTACCTATTTTTCACACGCCCTATGGGAAAGATATAGTAGGCAGCTTGGGGGCATGATCGTAATTATTTTTCTTTTCACCTCCATTACACCTAATTCACGCAGGTTTTCCCGCTGGCCTTTGCAAAAAACCCAGGCTCCTCTTCCACGCCCTCAGCTCCATGACCACCGCGCGGCACCGACCGACAGCAATTCCACAGCGGCCTGAGCCGCTTGAGCCATGGTCTCGTGCACCGTCGTGGAGCCACTTCACTGACGCCTACCCTGCCGGATCTAGTTCGCCGGGTCTCTCTGCCACTGCACCGGAGCTATGGTCTCACTGACCGTGCCAATGGCATCTTGGACCGCTCAATATTTGCTTCCCTGTCGCCGAAAGCTACCCAACCGTACCGGATCCAATTCACCGGTGTCCACCAAACGGGATCTAGCTCAACGAGTTCTCTGTCCACTGATCTAGACCATTTACACGGGCGTCGCTTTTTGTTGCACCGCATCTCCCTCAGTGATGCTCTCGTCCACCGCGTTCAAGAAGACATCGACCGCCCAAGATCCGCTTCCCCGACCGCCCGAGATCTACTTCCCCGGCCGCCCAAGATCTACTTAGCCGCAACCGCAGTACCTTCGGTGACATGCATGTCACCCGATACCGATGATGCTTATACGCCTCCCCGACCGAGGTAACCTAATCCCCAACCCCTTTTTTCTTAGCAATATAGCAGGTTAAAGCATGTCGCAGTGTATTGCATTTTTGTAATCGTGCTAGTACATATAATTCATTGGGAATGCATATTCTTTGTGCTACATACAAGGTCACTAGATATGTTTGTTTGCATTCGCTACTCTACAAATTTCAAGTAATGCATGTGTTTGTTATTTTGTCATGCACATGTTCTTAGCTAGTCCCTACAAAATTAATTGCCTGCTATTGTGTAGTTTTTGCAAAATGTAAAGTCAGTGGAAAATTTTAGTGTGGATTCCCTACTCTACAGTTACTGAATCTATCTCGTTCGTCCTGAGCTAAGTTCCTGCTATTATTTTCTCCCTGGCATCATTCTGCTATCCTATAATACGTGTTTAAACTAATCGTACTAGTTTGACTATAATTTTGTTGTTGCCATCTCGATCTTTAAAAGCTGCAATACTGACTATTTTCTTTCTCTTTGCATAGATCCCAAAAAGGGAACACTGAACATGTTGGTTTGCATAACCTCTTCTACAGGTTCACAAGAGATGTCATTATTTACTTATGTGGTGCTGGTTCATCCTAAGCAAAAACATAACTATCCTCTACTCTATAGTTCATTGTGGTTTGCATTCCTTCTCTACAAGTTCTCTTATGATGCCATTATAATTTTTATCCGGTTGAATCCTAGCTACAAAAGTAACTGCATGCCCATCGTGTAGATCACCACAAATTCCGAGTCACCCAACGTCTCTTGTATTCCAGGTTATACTACTGCTTCCATATATATTTGTTGAAATGACTTGACTAGTTTATATTTGCTAAAATTCTAAAAAACACTCTGTTCGATAGCTCAATTCATTTGTAGGCACACTTATGTAATGCTTGCATGTCATGTTCTATAGGTTCGCAAGCAACACCAATATATTTCATACCTAGTGTTTCGTCCTAAGCAGCGGCATAGCTATCCTCTACTGTATATATAGTTCATTCGTGGTTTGCATTCCTGTTCTACAAGTTTTCTTGTGATGCCATTATAATTTCTATTCGGTTGATTCCTAGCTATGACAGTAACAACAAGGCCCATTGTGTAGATCACTGCAAATTCTGAGTCACCCAATGTCTCTTGCATTCCAGGATAAACAACCGCTTCCATATATATTTGTTGAATTTCTAAGAAACAGTTTGATTGATTGCTCATTTTATTGTAGGAAAACTTGTCTAATGCTTGCTTGTCCTGTTCTACAGGTTCATAAGCGATGCCATTGTTTCCTTATCTAGTGCTGGTTCATGCTAAGCAACAACATAAGTATCCTCAATTGTGTAGTTCATTCATGGTTTTCGTTCCTGCTCTGCAAGTTCTGGTATGATGCCATTATAATTTCTATCTGGTTCATTCTTATGTATGACAGTAACTGCATGCCATTGTCTGGTTTGATTTCTCATTTCATTGTAGGCACACTTGTCTAATGCTTGCTTGTCCTGTTCTATAGGTTCATAAGAGACGCCATTATATTTCATATCTTGTTCTGGTTCGTCCTAAGCAACGACAAAACTGTCCTCTACTATATAGTTCATTTGTGGTCTGCATTCCTGCTCTACAAGTTCTCCATGATGCTGTTATAATTTCTGTCTCGTTCATTCTTAGCTATGACAGTAACTGCATGCCATTGTCTGGTTTATTCTTCTATATATATTTGTTGAAATGACCTAGCTAGTTTATATTTGCTAATATTCTAAGCCACACACATTGTTATATTTCTTGTTTCACGGTAGGCATACTTGTTTAATGTTTGCTTGTCCTATTTGTTTGATGTGATGGTAAAAATATTTGAACGATTGACTAGTAGTAAACTCTAGTTCATAACTCCCGTCGTATGAGTGAAATGAGTATTTTGCCTTGTTTGATGTATTAACTTGTTATTACTTAGTTTCAGACTGCATTTATTGCTATCTCCACCAAAGAGGGGGCTGGAAGATCATGTCTCAAGGTTGTTTTCAAATGTAGATGTCATGCTCAAAAGGGAGATGCAGGTGATAGATGGATAAATCAAATTGAGGACTGCTATCAACTTGATTGTCAACTGAAATGCCGATTTTTCTTTCCCTCGAGTTGATAATATGTAATAATTTTAAGTAGTTTGCATTTGATGTAATATCTAGATTAATTGCATAGGCCATGTAGGCATTTAGTTGACACCGTCCACATATAGCAGTAGGCGGTATCGTACCTGCGCTAGCTAGGTCGATTAGGGTACAATATCGTGCTTTGTATTTGCCCGTCTTCTATTAGGCCAACGATGAACAGTATAAAAATTCTCACAAGTTGTACACCTTTAATGATATCGTAATGGGCTCTAGAAATGCAGAAACTGTAAAAGACCATAAAAGTAACGGGCCGACCCATAGGCATGATTAGTAACAGTAGCGATCCAGAACAGTGACAAGCCGAAATAGTAACAAATCAAAATAGTAACAGGTCGAAACAGTAACAGGCCAAAACTGTAACATGCCGAAATAATAAAAGGAAAAAATAGTAACGGCCCAAAAACAATAATGGACTAGAACAGTAAAGGGCCAGAACCTTAAATAGCCAAAACAGTAGCAGGCTGGGCTAGAAAAAGGCCAGGACCGTAGCAGGCCAGAACAGTAACAGACCGAATTGGCACGAGACCAGAAAAGTAACATGCCGAGAAACTTACCCAGATAGAACAATAATAAGCCAGAACATGAGCATGCCATTTTTAGGCATGAACAATAATGGGCCCGAAAGTTTATAGGCCCGTTTCAAACAGTGCATAACTATATAGTAATGGTCTAGAAAGGTTACGAGCCAAAGCCAGCTGGCCAAATGGGCCCATTTCGAATAGTGCATGGCAGAACAGTAACGGGCTCGATAATCTATGGGCCTTTAAAATGGGCCAATTTAAATAGTGTAGTTAGAAACAAAAACGAGCCCGAAAGTTTACTGGTTATTGATGGCAGCACTAGTGGGTCCATTTGTAACAGTGCAATACGCAACAGTAACGGGTCATGATATTATTGGGCTCTCTTAATAGGCCATCCCACTTAATAATTACCAAGCCTTGGCTAGGCCTGGCTTCTACCACGTTTTCATTGACAGTTAATGGTGCTAACTGTCCGTTAACGTCGTTTGCCACGTGGCAGTTTGCATGAAGTCAGCAGTCAACGCGACTGGCGAACAGATCTATGACGGAACAAATTTTCATGGATGAATGGTGCGATCCGCCATGGTCGAAAAAAACCTTGGTAGATTCATTTGTGACGGGGCTTCCACCATGAAGGGCATCTGTCTTAGAAGGCTTTTTAGCCACGAAAAATGGGACTTCAACAACAAAAATCGTCCATTATAAAAGGACATTTTTCTTGTAGTGTTTCGAGCCCACCGACTTGAAGAGTCTCGAAGGAAGACACAACTACCATCTCATGACCTCCAAAGAAGTTATGCAAGAGATATCTGTCTTCAAGGTTGCTGCCAAGAATGCCAAAGATGCCCGCTCTCGTGCCCTTGGAATGTGCAATGGTGTTAATCTTGCCTTGAAGGCCAAGGTTGTGGAGTATGAGGAAGATGAAGGAAGTGATGAAATCCTGACTATGAGCCACCCCGATGATGTCAAGTTTGCTCATGGTGAATACATGGCCTTCTATGCGAGGAACTTTTGGAAAGATCCCGCCAAGGCCAAGATGGAGATGCAACGAAGAAGCAACCCAAGTGGTAGAAAAGAGAATGTGTAACATCCCAATTTCAGCAACCTTGATTTATAGTCCAAAAGGCAAAAATCAAGGGGAACAAAAACTTTTTACTGCTATGCTTGCTTAATTGTTTGCTTGTGCTCAAGCACCTGTTTGTGTATTAGTTGTGTACTCCTCATCTCAACACTAGTTCACAAAAACTATTTTACAAAAAGAGATGTCTTGGCTCATCTTTCATATTCTCAAATGTTTTTGCATTGCAAAAACCCGAGCCAAGATGACTTTGACACAACAAAATACTTTACTAGTTTCTATTTCCAAAACTATGGAGACATATATATACTCTCCTTATGTTTTCAAGACAGAACCTTCAACTACCCTTACCTCTAGGTTCTCCAAAAACCTTTATTAAAACCTTTTCATCTAAATCTTGGTAGAGATACCAAGATGGTACTTACCTTACTTCAAATAAAAACCCCTTTTAAAAATACCCCTCCTTACCTCAAGCTAGGCTTGAAGGTAACCCTATTAGTAGCTAGATCAGTGATAAGATGAATTGCCTTGATCTGTTGGTTGATGAATTGCCTTGATCTACTGTCTGATGAATTGCCTTGATATGCTGATTGCCTTCTTTACTTAGGAATTAGAGTGAGATAATCTAGTAGCTCATCCCTTAGGACCCCACCCCTGCTTGTGATCATCAATCTCAAAGCAAGCATCCAAGTCTAGATCTATCCTAAGCCACTCAAGTGATAATCTCATCTCATGCTTATCACAATCCAGGGATAATCCCTCTGGATGGTTTCCAACTCAGTGAAGACCCAATCTAAGAATAAATCATATCTACATAGTTAGTACCTCAACCTCATCTCCTTGATCATGAGTTTGGAACCTATCAGCCTCCCAAAATCTTCTACACTTGCACTAGTCTAAATCCATGTATCTGCCAAAATGGCTAAGTCTAGATTTCTTATCTGGATACCATTTTTATAGCTCTACCTTTTCCAACCTTTGTGCATTATTGAGAATGTATTTGATCCATATTGCAGTACATCAGTAGTACTACCAAGGCCCACGCTTGCCCTTGGCTAAGCCATTCTATCTCCCCCTCATCCATGATGGTTTTGTAACCAAGATAATAATCTTTCCTGCAAATCTTATCATCTTGCCTACTTTGGCGGCAGCTCACATCTATATGCTACCTCCCCTTGAACAACATCCTGCTTGGTTATGATCTACTAATAATGGCCTATCAACTCCCACTTCACTTGTTTCCATTGGAACCTTGTTCTTCTTAAACCAACATGGTTTAGGAGGCTACCTGATGCATCTGTTATGGCAGGCTTATTTTTCAACAAAGTTTGCCATCTCATCATGATCACCTCAAACCCAACCAATCCCAAGTATTGATTCCATGATCATATATATTACATGGTCTATCCATCCATATACCCCTTGTACCAAGGTGAACTCTGAGCTCCCTAATCCAACCCTGTTTAGAGGGCATCAGAATGACCAAACCCTAGATCCTCCAAGAATCTAGTTTCCACCCTTTGCACCACCTTTCTTCAAAAATAAGGTTGAACTTGATGCCTACATCAAGTTTATATCATCTACCTTGGATATAAGCATCCCAAAATAATTATCCCAATTATTTGGATTATTAAACTATTTAATTCCTTCTACCTACCAAATTCTCAAAACCCTTTCCTATAAAGACAAGTTTGTTTTTCTCCAAATCACCTTGACAACTTAAGGCACATTTGATGCCTACTTATCATATCCCATCTTTCCAACTCAAAAATAAATATTTTTGAGATCCTTTATTATTTCTTTTTGCCCTTTTTCTTAAATGGCAGAAACACGAAATAATTCCCCAAAAATACTTTTCCACCTCAATAAATACCAATAAAATTCTCCAATGAGTGTTATGGTATTTAGGACCATGTCACATCAAAAAACAAGCTTGTCCAATGTAAAAATATCCTCTTAGTTTCCATAATCTATTTATCCACTTTATGAGGAAGTGCATTTAAATGGGATTATAATCTTCAGAAAAATCCTATTTAAATCATGAAGAAATTATTTAAACTACTCTACCTACCAGTATCATTTCCACAATTTGTCCAATGTAAATTTATCAACTTCCTTCACAAGCCTCAAAATAATCAACATTTTGCAAACCAAGCAAACTTGATCCAAACCAAAGCCAAACCAGCTCCAATCTTCCCCAGCACTTCTCCCCAACATCATCACTCTATCCTGGTCATGCACTAAAGCCTTAGCTACTGTAGCATCACCCCTCCCTTTGTTCCATGTGTCCTAGAGAGAGTAAAAATAATGTGTGTGGCCACAAGCCCTTGCCCAGCAAAATATCTACTCTCCTATCCCTTCCTAGTCGAGCACTAACCCCACACCACCCCCAACACCGCACCTATTTCCCAATGGCTGAGCCCTAACCTCCCCTCAAGCTCATCCATGAGTTTTGTCCAGCATCGACCCTCCCTTCCCAAAATAAATAGGCTAGAGGCTGTAGGGGTTCGTAGCATGGAAAACAAAATTTTTCTTTCGCATACAAACAAACAAGCCAAGATCTATCTACTAGATTGTAGCAACGAGTCGATGGAATAACTTACCCTCGAAGATTCCAAAGTGTTTAACGAGAGCGGATTCTCGTGGGTGATGTAGTCGTACTCTTTCCGATCTCAAGATCGTGTAGACGATCCTTCCGGCACTGCGTTCCGGCAGCGCTCCCGCAGTCGGTCACACGTTCGGTACTCGACGAAGACCTTCCTCTCCCTTGTTCCAGCAGGCAGCGGAGGTTGTAGCACTCTCCTCGCGATTCCGGCAGCACAACGGCGTGGTACCGGAAGTAGAGGGGAGATCCCGCAGGGCTTCGCCTTAAGACGGAGCGAGTATGGTGGAGTATGAGAGAGTACTATTAGTGGTCTAGGGATTAGACACACCAATTATAAGGCTCTAAACCGAAGGCTAGGGCAATTAGAAGCTCTAAACCAAAACGGCTCTAAACCGGAGATTAGAGGATAGGAACTTGTGTGTCTAGAGGAGGAGGCCCTGCCCCTCCTTTTATAGGTGGGAGGGGGCTGGCGCGCCAGGGGAGGGAGGGGAGTCCCTCCCCAACTCGGCCTGGTGGAGGCGCCGCCGGTTGGAGGAGGGTTTCCCTCCCCAACTCGGTTTTGGCCTCCTCTTGCTTGTTTCCCACAATTTCTTGTTTTAGCCGTTTGACTTTCAAACTGGACATTTGACTTTTCTGTTTTAGGATTCAATTTAATCCTTTATTTGGGACAGCAAGAACACTTAGTACATGATGCAATCATTCCAATATGTAATGACACATTCATGTACCCCTCCCCCCCGGAGTGCCGGACAATCCGGAACCTTCTAGAACATTCCCGATGAAAACACCGGAATCATTCCCGAACTCCGAAACGGGTCTTTCCTTATATGAATCTTATTCTCCGGATCATTCCGGATCACCTCGTGATATCCCGGATCCCATCCGAGACTCCGAACAACATTCGGTCTCTTTCTCATAATACCATAACTACTCAAAACAACGTCGAATCCTTAAGTGTGTCTCCCTACGGTTCGTGAATTATGCGGACATGATCGAGACACTTCTCCGAACAATAACCAATAGAGGAATCTGGAAATTCATATGGCTCCCACATATTTCTACGATTACTTTGCGATCGAATGAACCACTTACATATGATACCAATTTCCCTTTGTCTCACGATAGTTTACTTATCCGAGGTTATGATCGTCGGTATCTCTGCATACCTAGTTCAACCTCGTTACCGATAAGTACTCTTTTCACGTTCCCGTGATATGTGATCCCTTGTGAGCCAGTCACATGCTTGCAAGCTAACTGGATGACATTCCACCGAGAGGGCCCAGAGTATATCTATCCGTCATATGGATGGACAAATCCCACTCTTGATCCATGTGTCTCAACCAATACTTTCCGAACACTCAATGCCACCTTTATAGCCACCCAGTTACGGTGTGGTGTTTGATGTCATCAAAGCATCCATCCGGTAAAGGTGATATGCATGATCTCATGGTCGAAGGAATTAGATTACTATGTATCAGAAAGCATATAGCAATTGAACTATTGAAATGACTTGATCTTTATGCTACGCTTATCTATAGGAGTATGTCCACCATATCATTCTCCTAACGATATGATCTTGTTGTTGATAACATCTCAATGTTCATGATAGGGAAACCACAATCATCTATCAACCAACAAGCTAGTGAAGTATAGAGGCTATACTAGGGACTTCAAATTAAGTTTACAAATCACACAAGTATCAATGTTTCCTTGTTAATACTATTATAGCATGAATGTAAACATTTATCATAAACACAAAGATATAATAATAACTACATTTATTATTGCCTCTAGGGCATATCTCCAACAGTCTCCCACTTGCACTAGAGTCATCTAATCTAGATTACATGGTAATATACCGAACACCCCTGGCAGTTTGGTGTTGGTCATGTTTTGCCCTCGGGAGAGGTTTAGTCAACGAATCCGCCACATTCAGATCTGTGTGTACTTTGCAAATCTTTATAACCCCATCCTGGATATGTTCTCGAATAGCGTGAAAACGTAGCTTGATGTGCTTCATCTTCTTGTGTGACCTTGGTTCTTGCGCATTGGCTATGGCGCCCATGTTATCACAGTAGATAGACATTGGGTCCAGCGCACTAGGAACCACACCCAGCTCTGTAATGAACTCTTTCATCCATATCGCTTCTTGTGAAGCCTCCGAAGCAGCCATGTATTCCGATTCAGTTGAAGATCTCGCCACAACGCTTTGCTTTGCACTCCTCCAGCTAACTGCTGCACCATTCAAAATAAATACGTATCCGGATTGTGATTTAGAATCATCCGGATCGGTGTTCCAACTAGCATCGGTGTAACCGTTAACAACGAGCTGTTCATCACCTCCATAAGAAAGAACCATATCCTTAGTTCTTCTCAAGTACTTAAGGATGTTTTTGACCGCTGTCCAATGATCCACTCCTGGATCACTTTGATATCTGCTAGTTAAACTAACATCATATGCAATGTCGGGTCTAGTACATAGCGTGGCATACATTAGAGATCCTATGGCTGAGGCATAGGGAGTCTTACTCATCCTTTCTCTATCTTCTGCCGATGTCGGACTTTGAGTTTTACTCAAGTTCGTATTGGGCAACATGGGCAAGAACCCTTTCTTGCTTTCTTCCATTCCAAACCTCTTTAGAACTTTGTCCAAATATGTACTCTGTGACAATGATATTTGGCGTTTCGATCTATCTCTATAAATCTTTATGCCTAATATGTAAGCTGCTTCGCCAAGATCCTTCATTGAAAAACTATTATTCAAATATTCTTTGACACTATTAAGAAGGTCTACATCATTCCCAATCAACAATATGTCATCCACATATAGTATTAAGAATTCTACAGAGCTCCCACTCACTTTCTTGTAAATACAAGCTTCTCCATAAGTTTGTATAAAACCAAAACTTTTGATTACCTTATCAAAACGTTGATTCCAACTTCGGGATGCTTGCTTCAATCCATAGATGGACCGTTGAAGTTTGCATACCTTGTTAGCATCTTTAGGATCGACAAAACCTTTGGGTTGCATCATATACAACTCTTCATCAATGTCTCCATTGAGGAATGCTGTTTTGACATCCATCTGCCATATATCATAATCATAATATGCAGCGATTGCTAACATAATCCTCACAGACTTTAGCTTCGCTACTGGTGAGAAAGTCTCATCGTAGTCAACTCCTTGAATTTGTCGAAACCCTTTTGCGACAAGTCGAACTTTATAGACAGTAACATTACCATCAGCATCTGTTTTCTTCTTGAAAATCCATTTGTTCTCGACAGCCTTCCGGCCATCCGGTAAGTCCACCAAAGTCCATACTTGGTTTTCGTACATGGATCCAATCTCGGATTTCATGGCTTCTTGCCATTTATTGGAATCTGGGCTCATCATCGCTTCCTCATATGTCTCGGGGTCATCGGTGTTGTCCACCAACATGACATTCATAACGGAATCATACCAATCTGGAGTGGTACGAGTTCTCGTTGACCTACGAGGTTCTGTAGCAACTTCAACCGAAGTTTCATGATCACCATCACTAGCTTCCTCTCTTATTGGTGCAGGCACCACAGGAACTTCTTCCGGTGCTGCGCTACTCGCAATTTCGAGAGAAGGTTCGACAACCTCGTCGAGTTCTACTTTCCTTCCAGTCACTTCTTTCGAGAGAAATTCCTTCTCTAGAAAGGATCCATTCTTGGCAACGAAGACTTTGCCTTCGGATCTATGATAGAAGGTATACCCAATAGTTTCCTTCGGGTATCCTATGAAGACGCATTTTTCCGCTTTGGGTTCAAGCTTGTCCGGCTGTAACTTCTTTACATAGGCTTCGCATCCCCAAACTTTAAGGAACGACAATTTAGGTTTCTTCCCAAACCATAATTCATACGGTGTCGTTTCAACGGATTTAGATGGTGCCCTATTTAAAGTGAATGCGGCTGTTTCTAATGCATAACCCTAAAATGATAGCGGTAAATCTTTAAGTGACATCATAGAACGAACCATATATAAGAGAGTTCGATTACGACGTTCGGATACACCATTACGCTGTGGTGTTCCCGGCGGTGTCAATTGTGAAAGTATTCCGCATTTCTTCAAATGCTCGCCAAACTCGTAACTTAGATATTCACCTCCACGATCAGAACGTAGAAATTTAATCTTCTTGTTACGTTGATTCTCTACCTCACTTTGAAACTCCTTAAACTTCTCGAAAGTTTCGGACTTATGTTTCATGAAATAGATATACCCATATCTACTCAAGTCATCCGTGAAGGTAAGAACATAACGATAACCACCGCGCGATGCTACACTCATTGGACCACACACATCGGTATGTATGATTTCCAATAAGTCCGTAGCTCGCTCCATCATACCAGAAAATGGAGTCTTAGTCATTTTACCCATCAGACATGCTTCGTATCTTTCAAGTGATTCAAAATCAAGTGATTCAAGAAGTCCATCGGAATGGAGTTTCTTCATACGTTTCACTCCAATGTGACCAAGACAACAGTGCCACATATAGGTCGAATTATCGCTTGATTTCAAACGTTTAGCCTCAATGTTGTTGATATGTGTATTTCCACTATCGAGATTCAATAAGAATAGACCATCTATCAAAGGTGCATGTGCATAAAACATATTACTCATATAAATCGAACAACCATTATTCTCGGACTTAAACAAGTAACCGTCTCGCAATAAACAAGATCCTGATATAATGTTCATGCTCAACGCAGGCACCAAATAACAATTATTTAAGTATAAAACTAATCCCGATGGTAGATGAAGGGGTAGCGTGCCGACCGCGATCACATCAACCTTTGATCCGTTTCCCACGCGCATCGTCACCTCGTTCTTCGCTAGCTTCCGTTTATTCTGCAGCACCTGTTTCGAGTTACAAATATGAGCAACCGAACCAATATCAAATACCCAGGCACTACTACGAGTACTAGTGAGATACACATCAATAACATGTATATCAGATATACCTTTCTTCTTGATGTTGCCGTTCTTCAAATCCGCCAAGTACTTTGGGCAATTCCGCTTCCAATGACCTTCTCCCTTGCAGTAAAAGCACTCAGTATCAGGCTTAGGTCCAGCCTTGGTCTTCTTCGTCGGCGTGGTAACTTTCTTACCACCCTTCTTGAAGTGTCCCTTTTGCTTAGACTTGCCTTTCTTGAATTTGTGGTCTTATTGACCAACAACACTTGGTGCTCTTTCTTGATCTCCACTTCTGCAGATTTCAACATGGCAAAGAGTTCTGGCAACGTCTTGTTCATGTTCTGCATGTTGTAGTTCATCACAAAGTTCTTGTAACTTGGTGGTAGTGATTGGAGGACACGATAAATCCCCAAAGCATTAGGAATCACTATACCCAAGCTTTGAAGTTTGTTCACGTGCCCAGACATCTTAAGCACATGCTCACTGACGGAGCTGCCCTCTTCCATCTTGCAGTTAAAGAACTTTTCAGAAGCCTCATAGCTTTCAATTGCCGCATGAGTCTCAAAAATCAATTTGAGATCCTCGACAATATCATATGGTTCTGAATCCTCAAACCTTTTCTGAAGCTCCGATTCCAAACCATACAAGATAGCACACTGAACTATGGAGTACTGATTCTTCCGAGCGAGATAAACATTCTTTACTTCATCGGGAGCATCAGCTGCAGGTGGGTCACCCATCGGTGCATCCAGCACATAGGTCAAATTACCAGCTGTGAGGACAATCCTCAAATTGCGGAACCAATCCGCGAAGTTGCTTCCATTGTTTTTCAACTTTTCTTTCTCTAGGAACGCATTAAAATTGATGGTAGGGGCTGCCATTGATCTACAACATATTTGCAATAGTTTAGACTAAGTTTATGACAAATTGAGTTCAAATTAATTAATAAAGTTAATCTAGGTGAACTCCCACTCAAAACAATATCCCTCACATTGTTTTAGTGATCACACGAACCAAATCCACTACATCAACACCGATCATCACGAGAGTTGATATAGTTTCAATGGCGAACAATCATCATGTTCATCATATCTACTATATGATTCATGCTTTACCTTTCGGTGATCCGTGTTGCGAGACCATGTCTGTACATGCTAGGCTCGTCAAGATCAAACCTTAGTTTCCGCATGAGCAAATCTGGCTTGCTCACGTTGTATACACTTGCGGAATCTAACACACCCGATCATCACGTGGTGCTTCGAAACAACAAGCTTTAGCAACGGTGCTAACTAAGGGTGAACACTTTATGACTTGAAATTCATGTGCATGAGGGATCATCTTATAATGCTACCGTCGTCTACTAAGCAATACAAGATGCATAAAGGATTAACATCACATGCAATTCATAATATATGTGATATGATATGGCCTTTCTTCTTTGTGCTTCCGATCTCCATCTTCAAGCACGAACATGATCTCCATCATCACCGGCATTGCATCAAGGTCAATGACACCTCTCCATGGTTGTCGTCCACCGGCTTCAACTATTACAACTACTTTGAATAGACACGCGGGTCTTAACATAAATTAAAGACAACCATATGGCTCCTGCCGGTTGCCAACTTACAACAAGGAACATTGCATACATCAAATATAATCACAATCATGGCCATATCACATCACTGCACACCCCTGCAAAACAAAGTTAGACGCCTCTACTTTCTTTGCATATTTTACGTGGTTTGGGGCTTTCAATAAGTGTCGTTCTAACTTACGAACAAGAAC
Source organism: Avena atlantica (assembly GCA_910589765.1). Lineage (NCBI taxonomy): Eukaryota > Viridiplantae > Streptophyta > Magnoliopsida > Poales > Poaceae > Avena > Avena atlantica. Next base: position 326,720,219 of record OU342733.1, read on the forward strand.
CACAACATTGATACTAGTATTGTTAATCACCCGTTGTAAATTGGATCTTAACTATGCTAGGAGAAACAGGCACCCGCAAAGCCACTTATGCAATACAAGTTGCATGTCAAGCGTGGATCAAGTCTCATGAACGATGTCATGTAAGGTTAGCCCGGGCCGCTTCATCCCAACATACCGCAAGATGCAAAGTACACAAGAAGAAATCGACAATAAAAGCATCAACGCCCACAATGACCATTGTGTTCTATTCGTGCAACAGATCTACATATAGACACGGCTCTGATACCACTGTAGGGGTTCGTAGCATGGAAAACAAAAATTTTCTATCGCATACAAACAAACAAGCCAAGATCTATCTACTAGATTGTAGCAACGAGTCGATGGAATAACTTACCCTCGAAGATTCCAAAGTGTTTAACGAGAGCGGATTCTCGTGGGTGATGTAGTCGTACTCTTTCCGATCTCAAGATCGTGTAGACGATCCTTCCGGCACTGCGTTCCGGCAGCGCTCCCGCAGTCGGTAACACGTTCGGTACTCGACGAAGACCTTCCTCTCCCTTGTTCCAGCAGGCAGCGGAGGTTGTAGCACTCTCCTCGCGATTCCGGCAGCACAACGGCGTGGTACCGGAAGTAGAGGGGAGATCCCGCAGGGCTTCGCCTTAAGCCGGAGCGAGTATGGTGGAGTATGAGAGAGTACTATTAGTGGTCTAGGGATTATACACACCAATTAGAAGGCTCTAAACCGAAGGCTAGGGCAATTAGAAGCTCTAAACCGGAGATTAGAGGATAGGAACTTGTGTGTCTAGAGGAGGAGGCCCTGCCCCTCCTTTTATAGGTGGGAGGGGGCTGGCGCGCCAGGGGAGGGAGGGGAGTCCCTCCCCAACTCGGCCTGGTGGAGGTGCCGCCGGTTGGAGGAGGGTTTCCCTCCCCAACTCGGTTTTGGCCTCCTCTTGCTTGTTTCCCACAGTTTCTTGTTTTAGCCGTTTGACTTTAAACTGGACATTTGACTTTTCTGTTTTAGGATTCAATTTAATCCTTTATTTGGGATAGCAAGAACACTTAGTACATGATGCAATCATTCCAATATGTAATGACACATTCATGTACCCCTCCCCCCCGGAGTGCCGGACAATCCGGAACCTTCTAGAACATTCCCGATGAAAACACCGGAATCATTCCCGAACTTCGAAACGGGTCTTTCCTTATATGAATCTTATTCTCCGGACCATTCCGGATCACCTCGTGATATCCCGGATCCCATCCGAGACTCCGAACAACATTCGGTCTCTTTCTCATAATACCATAACTACTCAAAACAACGTCGAATCCTTAAGTGTGTCTCCCTACGGTTCGTGAATTATGCGGACATGATCGAGACACTTCTCCGAACAATAACCAATAGAGGAATCTGGAAATTCATATGGCTCCCACATATTTCTACGATTACTTTGCGATCGAATGAACCACTTACATATGATACCAATTTCCCTTTGTCTCACGATAGTTTACTTATCCGAGGTTATGATCGTCGGTATCTCTGCATACCTAGTTCAACCTCGTTACCGATAAGTACTCTTTTCTCGTTCCCGTGATATGTGATCCCTTGTGAGCCAGTCACATGCTTGCAAGCTAATTGGATGACATTCCACCGAGAGGGCCCAGAGTATATCTATCCGTCATATGGATGGACAAATCCCACTCTTGATCCATGTGTCTCAACCAATACTTTCCGAACACTCAATGCCACCTTTATAGCCACCCAATTACGGTGTGGTGTTTGATGTCATCAAAGCATCCATCCGGTAAAGGTGATATGCATGATCTCATGGTCGAAGGAATTAGGTTACTATGTATCAGAAAGCATATAGCAATTGAACTATTGAAATGACTTGATCTTTATGCAACGCTTATCTATAGGAGTATGTCCACCATATCATTCTCCTAACGATATGATCTTGTTGTTGATAACATCTCAATGTTCATGATAGGGAAACCACAATCATCTATCAACCAACAAGCTAGTGAAGTATAGAGGCTATACTAGGGACTTCAAATTAAGTTTACAAATCACACAAGTATCAATGTTTCCTTGTTAATACTATTATAGCATGAATGTAAACATTTATCATAAACACAAAGATATAATAATAACTACATTTATTATTGCCTCTAGGGCATATCTCCAACAGAGGCCCCCTCCCTCATCCCTGCTCCCTCATTTATCCCCGTTACCACTAGAGAGCCTTCCCCAGAGATCCCCCTCTCCCTCCTCCCCTCTCCTCTGGCCACAAGAACAAGAAGTGGCCATTTCGGCCATTGCTTAGTACAAGCTCGAGGTCACCTTGTCCCTGCTCCCCTCCCCATGCATGTGTTTTATTCGTGCTCCCCTACCTCTTACCTACCTCCCCCTCCTATTCCCTACTCTATAGGACCCCTGGAGCTTGCCACCGTTGAGCTTTTTCGAGAGGGGCTTCTACGACGAGTACCCATTCGGTTTCCCCCTGAGACTGACCGGCAGGCCCCATAGGCCAGGGGTTTGATTTACCCCTCCCGCCTGAAGCACAGCCCGAGTGGGCCGAATGCCCCTGTGTGGCCCATTCCTGCCGTAGATCTAGCCCGCCACCACTTGGTTTTTATCTTTTTCTTGGAGATCTGGAAAGTAGACCCAAGGTTTAATTCAAAATAAAAATGGAAAAGCTCCAATTGCCCACATCTAAATTCCCTTGGACACACTAGTGTCTTACCAAGTATGCAGACCAAGTTTTACACCAAAATAAAATATAGAATAATTAGGATAAATCACACCCCAGAACTATCCAGTACACTAAACAAATTCTCCAGAGAATTTTACAAATCCAAATGACCTAAATCCAACTTAAACTAAAAGGTATACTTCATACCTTTCATACCCCACTGGCCCCACCTTAGTTTGCTACCTAGTTTGCCCCTGATAAAAATATGAAAAGTAGAAACTTTCTGCTTTTAGGAAATTCTCTAGGACAAACCAAATGAGGTTTGGTCCTAATTCCAACTACCCTTGAACACACATAACCATATCTTTCCTAATCCAACAGCTCATATTTTTATGAGACTCTGATGAATTTTAGTGAATTAAACTCTTCTGTGCATGGTTTATTCACTAGTAAAATCACTACAGTAGACCTGTAACTCTAAATAGGTTTATTCCAATTTCTACAGAAAGGTATTCTCATAACCTAGTATGTTTCCTTAGAATCAACTAAAAAGCTTCTATAGATTAAAGGTGATGAAAAAGACAAAACTCATCAAGTACTGTACTTGGGAATTTCTCAAGGGGATTCTGTTAATTGTATTCAGGTGATTCCAAATCCTCTTGTTTCAGTACACCAAATACTACCCTTTCATCGAAGGAAATAATTTTTGGAACTCCAGAGAAGTTCTGGTGAATTTTCCTTAAACTAAGGTTTTATCCACTATAAAATCCATTATAAATCAAGTGAAATTTATAAAATAGTGAAACCACCCTTGTTGGCTTCATTTTATCAATACCTATTTGATGGTATCATTTTTATACAATGGTATCATACAGATCAAGTCCTTGAGCAAAAACCCCCTCTTAGGTAGTTCCTAGACTCTAAATAAAAAAGGATCCCTTTTTCCTATGCCTCCAAATCTTCTCCCAATCTAATCAAATCATTACTCCAACACCCAACTGATGTATATCATATGATTATCCTTTGCTTGATGTATGTTTTGATGTTTTTATGCCACGTACTAAATGTGGTATTGCTTGTTTGCATGTATGCTCGATAACGGCGATAGTTGCGTTTGTGAGATGCTAAGAAGAAGGAAGAGGTGGGATTATCCTTATTATTATTATTGATTTTCTAGTATTTGATGACCCACAAGTGTAGGGGATCGCAACAGTCTTCGCGGGTAGTATTACCCAATTTATTGATTTGACACAAGGGGAGCCAAAGAATACTTGCAAGCCTTAACAACTGAGTTGTCAGTTCAGCTGCACCTGGAAATAGTTCTCGCTCATAGAAGTTTATCAGTAGCCACAGTTTGGTAGTAGAAAAAGCAACAGCAACAGTGAAACAGGAGCAATAGTAACAATAACGATAATAGTAGGATTCGAGTGCGGTAGGCATAGGGATGTATGGACGGGCGTTGCATGGACGAGTCTAAACATGTAACTTAAAGAACTAGGGCATTGCGGATAAATAATAATAAGCATCCAAGTACTAAACAATCCAAGGCATGTGCTCCAAATATAGTCATACGTGCTCGCAATGAGAACTTGCACAACATCTTCTGTCCAGCCAGCCCGTGGCAGCGAGGCCTGTAGGGAATTACTGGCAATTAAGGTGCTCCTTTTAATAGAGCACTGGAGCAAAGCATTAACACTATGTGAACACATGTGATCCTCATACCACAACCATCCCCTCCAGTTGTCCCAATTATTGTCACTTTGGGGCCTTTGGATCCGGACAATGATATGCGTACACAACTTACAAATAAGATCGTAAACAATACTATCATAATGATTCAATAATAAGTTCAGATCTAAGATCATGGCACCCGAGCCCTAGTGACAAGAATTAAGCACAACAAGTTGCAACAAAGTCAAATAGCACTAATAGAGATACTACGCACTATGCCCCTAACAGATCTTATTTGATTACATGATAAAACTCATCCAATCCCTACCATCCCCAAGCCTACAGAGGGGGATTACTCACTCATGGATGATGGAAACATCAGTGGTTGATGGAGATGCGTTGGTGATGACGATGGCGACGATCCTCTCCAAATTCCCCGTTCCGGTAGGGTGCCAGAATGGAGTTTCTGGATCCGAATCTTGGTTTCTGGTGGCGGCGGCGGAGCGGAACTCTTTCTGGAAAACTATCGAACCCCCCTCTGTTTTTAGGTCAGAAGGCAACTTATAGGCGCGGAGGGAGGCCGAGGAGATGCCTAGGTGGCCAGACCTCCTCCAGGCATGGGGTCAGTGGGCCCGTGCCTGGGGTGGGTCTGGGCCCCCTCGGTGTCACATCCCAAAATTTTCCAAATTTTGAAATGTGAAAAATAAATAAATAAAATAAATAATTGTTGAAATTTAGGGTGAAAGAAACTTTTTTTTCTATATGGAAACATCAAAACCCAATATTGAACAAATTTCAATAAAATGGAATTCAACAAATTTCAATCAAGTGAAATGCATTCATCAAAGAATGAATCTTGAAATTTAAACACTTGGAAAAGTCAAACCAAAACTCTAAAACCCTAATGGAAGAAATCATTCCAAGATCTCTCTAAGATTATGTATTTGATCCATATAAAAATTATCAACAAACATTTATAAATGATCAAGATGGATAAAGAAAATATTATAAAACCAGAGAAATTGGTTTCACTCAATTTGGAACCATAGATGAAAACTTATGAATTTAATAAGTTAAAAGGAATTTATTTCCAAGGCTATTAAAGCTCCTATCTAAAATCCATACCAAATTATGAACAAGTAATCCTAAAAGGATTTAAAAGGATAAACAAGTACTAAATAAAATTATACAAATTGGAATCACCAATATTGGATCTATAAATAAAAAGATATGGATTTTAAAAGACAAAGGAAGAAATAAATAAGGAAAATTTAAAAGCCAAATTAAATCTTGGCCAAATCCATAAACAAATAAAATAAAGATATTCCTATTAAAATAAAAGGATAAAGAATATTCAAATAAAATTATATGGCATTAACCAAATTCCATTCTATTAAATAAAGACAAAATCCCTAATAAGAATGATTAATTAAATCATGGAAAAATAATATTTGGAATTTACCCAAGTGGAATAATAGTTATTTAATTAACTTAAATGGAATCAAAGAAATCATCTAAATAAAATTTATGGAATTAAAACCATATTTGATTTCATTCGAATAAAGACATTTTCCCAAATTAAATGATTAATAATCATATTAAAGTACTTTAAATAATTCAAAGTGAATTATTTAACACCCTATTAAATAAATAAAACCTACTAAAAAGGTTTAGTGAAAATTAGAATTCAAATAAAGAGTTTGAAAATATATTTAATCTTATTTGAATAAAGGCAAGTGCTTATTTTAATAAAGAATAAAACCATAAAAAGAATAAAGAAATTATTCTAAAAATGGTCTTAAAAATACATGTTTAAACAGTATAGAAACTACTAAAAAGTTTTGATAAATAAATCTGATTCAAATAAGAGTTTGAATATGAAAACAGAAAATCAAAATGGAAAAAGAAAAAGAAAACAGAGAAGGAAAAAATAAAATAAGCCAGCCCAACCCACCTAGCCCATCCCGTCCCAGCTAGCCCATCCCTCTTCCCCGCAGAGAAAATGCATCACACTCTCGAACGAACCCGCAGACACTGACCGCTGGACCCCACTTTTTCTTTCTCTCTCACGCTGACGAAATGACCCCACCCGGCAGACCTTCTTCCTCCACCCCCGCGGTAGCATGCCCTCACCTCGCTGTTAGTGGCCGTTGAATGTTCGTTTCAATACGCGTTACTTCCGCACTAATTCCTCCCCGCGATCACGCCCGTTAACTCGCCGAGCAATTCCGGCCAGCACCCTCACCCCCACAAGCCCTGCTTCACACGAACGTGATCCCCATCGTCATGTGAACCTCCCAATACCCCCCAATCGCCCGCGCGAGCACCGTAGGCTCGGCAACGTCTTTGCCAGAGCAGCGCTGCCGTCTTCCTCCTCTCCGGCGACACCCCTAGGTAGCATCTGACCTCCCCTCTCCTTCTCTTTCACACGCGTGCACTCACCACAACCTTGCGCATCTAACGGCACCCCTGGTATGTCTTAGCGCGCACCACAGCCTCGCCCCCGACAACGCCAGAGCTTGCCCGATGCCAGGAGAATCTCCGGCGAGATATTGACAATGACTCTGTGCGCCCCTCGACGAACGGCTGCCACCTCGAGCATCAGCAAAGCACGGCGAACCTGGTGAGCTTCTCCCCATCATCTCTCGCTTCCTGCATCGCCGGCAACCCCACCGTCTGACAACGCCGCCGCCAGCGTCGCCCGTTTTAGGTTATTCAATTTAGGCCGTAGGATTTTGATCGGATGCACACGATAGAAACTTAACCGAAGGGGTGTCCTTTGATCTGTGTTGTGCGTAGTCATTTAGATCTGACGTCCCAGAAAGGTCAATCCAACTGAAGCGGTACCAGCCAGTAGGAACGTGATGCGTGGCATGTGTGTTGTTTTTAAAAACAGATTTGACTCTATTAGATATGTGAATTTGTAAATTTCATAACTTTACATCTACACGTCAAAATTTTGCAAATTTTATATCAATGGAATCAGAAAAACAAATACTTTCCAACCATGTACTTTGTTTAGTAAATTTCTTCTGTTAAATTGGTTGTTTTTACATAAACTTGTGTAGGCATAATTTGAATATAAAAATTGTTCTAGAAATATTTCTAAGGTAAAATATTTGGTAAATGGATTGTTTTGAACCTACTGACCATAAAAACCAACTTTTGGATTTAAAAACATATTTGTGAAGCTAAAGAATAAATCTTGGATTAAAGCATTTCTAGTTAAATAAGATTATTGAATATGTTTTAAAAATGCTTTTTGAGTAAAATCTTTGGAAAATGATTTGATTTAAACTCTCTGACCCTAAAAACCAAGTTTTGAGATCTAAAAATATATTTGATGAACCCTATAAAATTATTACTTTGCTAAAAGGCATTTCCAACAACATAAAATATTGCTTTGGTATAAAAAAGGTTTATAGGTGAAACCTTTTGCAAATGGTTTTAATATTAAACAGTTGACCATAAAACACTAACATTTGTGTGTAAAAATGTATTTGTCAAACACTAGAAAATAATACTTGATTTAAATCATTTCTAGCAAAACAATAATGATTCAAATGGCCATTTTCACTAACTTAATATCAAAGGGTTTTGCCACTTTTATAAATGACCTATAGGTGTTTTAAAATGTTTATAACCTATTAGAAACCACTTTTCCAAATAAAACAATATTTGGCATGCTTGCATGCATTGCTTTGTATTTATTATTTTATGATGAATTGCTTGAATGGTAGATTGAATTTGTGCCTTGATTGAATTGTAGTGAAATTTGAAGAGTGTGACTATTGCAAGATCAAAGAGTGAAATTATATTCTCTACCAAAAAGGCAAGTGGTACTTCATACTTTTTTCCTATTACTTTCACTATGAATTAGTGATGTTGTGAGTAGGACTTGCATGGAATTTTCTAAGTGTTAACTATGCCATGGGAAATCCTAGTGGATGAAACCTTAGTAGAATTTTCCTAAGTTAAGATTCCTACTACTATCATGCTTAGCCTAGCTAGTAGAAAACAAGGGTGGATTATATTCATGCTATAAAATATTTCTAAGTCAAGGACTTGTGTTTTGTTTAATAAAACAACTATGTGAATGAATCACCTGGGTAGAATGGAAAGAATGGTTTGTGTTGAGTGGTTACGCAGGGCCCATATTTATGGCTTACCCTAGTGTATCTCACTTGTGGAATGCCACCCAGGAACAAAGAGATTTGAGATGTCAAATGTTGAGAAGCTTCAAGTGCAGCCACTTGGCATTATGGGCTCTGCCAGGATAATATAGGTAGCAATAACTTAGCCAAATGGACAGTTGGTGGTAGGGGATGATAGTTTTGGAGCGTGTCCATTTTGGTCTAAGGGAAGGTGTCCTGTCTTGGTGAAAGTCAAGTCTTGTGGGGAAAGTGCACCACCTCTGCAGAAGGAAGAAACTAAGTACTTAGTCATGTCCCCGGTAATGGACAATTTGAGCATCAAGACATGGAAGCTATCAAGAATCTCCTCATCCCAATTTCTAAGTTAAAAACTTATGGTTGAACAAGGGTTAAAGGATCACCAATTTCTATTGGTAGATGCCTTGGGTGATTTTGCCAAACAAAACTTAGTGTTTTCAAATGATAAAGAAAAATCTATTTTGAGCAAAGCAAGCCTAAGATCCACTTAGCCAAATGCATATAGATGATAGATACCACTATTCTACCATAGTATCACTTGCCAATACAATTCAAATGTATTGACCCTTGTGGCTGTAACTTATTATGTTGTAGGTTTGTTTGATGTTAGTGAAGTGTGTTGATTAGGATTACAAGTCTACAACCAACATGATTGCCTATGGCACTTTGAAGATGAAGGACTCCATGCTATATAGTTTTTCTGATGCATTGTAATGAGATAGCCAAATGAGCTATGTAAGATGTAATGAATTATTTTATTCTTGGTTATAAATTTGTATTATGACATTTGTTTCTTGATGTTACATCTTAAATGTGGATGCTAGCTATTGATCCAGGGACTAGCATTGTAAACACAGGGATCTCTACCTTATTAAAGGTTGGGACCTCTACACCATGTCTCCCCTTCTGGCTCCGTGGATCTTCTGGTGAAATATATTTTTTGGCATATTTTCCAGGATTTTTCCTGATAGTTCATTTTCTGCACAAAAACAAGACATCATGGTAATTCTGCTGAAAATAGCGCCAGTCCATGTTAGTTGTATCCAAATCACACAAGTTTAGAGAAAAAACAATAGCAAAGTGTTCGAGAAAGTATATACGTTTTGGATGTATCAACTCACCCATGCTTAGCTTATTGCTTGTCCTCAAGCAATTCAGTTGAAAACTGAGTGCGATAAAAGAACTTTCATGAATACTTTGCTTCATATTATGTATATATTCTCAGCACAGGAGTAGATGCTTAGGCAATTCATAATAAAGAGTATGCAACTAAGTCTACTAAATAGTCATTGCAAGCTATGAAGAGAAACCAACTTAATAATAAGTAGCATGAAACATAAACATAAGCAACATTGCAATGCTCATAATAAGGTATGATAGAGTGGTATCTCGCTTGCCTTTGTTTGAAGAGCATAATATAAATGCTGAGGAACCTCTGAAGTTCACATGAAGACTAGAGATAAAGATATCAGAGATACAAGCATCAAAGTCATGACATAATTAACCAAGTTTTGGAACAAACACAAGAATGACAACTATGCTCTCAAGAAAGTGCTCATAGAATAAGTGGTGACTCAACAAAGTTGTGAAAACGGTTTTGTGAAGGTTTGAAAGGCTTCCCGATGCTGAAAGGAAGGTACTCATTAGCTTTGAGCTCTCATTTCCCCTATCATGGGCATCTTCAGGTGGTTAAGGTGAAAATGAGGCCCACTCTGAATTATATGCTTGACAGACCATAGACTGGAAATCCCAAGTCCCTTGAGTACGAGGGTCACTTTGCATGCTACTCAACTTTGGTCACCTAAAAGTTCTTGTCATTGTAAATACATGCATATCATCGAAAACCGCCAACGGGGTACCCCTTTCACAAGGTACAAGAGCTTTCCCATAACCAAAATGACAAGGCAAGCAGACAATGAGCATCTCAACAATCTTTTTATTTACCATATGCATAGCTTTTTATTGAGGAAGCTTCATAGATGCTCATTATAGTGATGCTGCAAGTTTCCACCATGATTAGGCATGGCTTAGGCTAGCGGCCCAGGCATTTCTCTAACACAAAGTATAAACTCCATGAACTAACAACTTCTCCTTTTATTTCACATTGTCGACATCCATAAACAAAAGAGAAAGGAATCAACTGGATGAGATATCCAAAAAGTGTTGAAAGCATTCCCCATGACAGCACAGTTCTGGTGACTCCCAGTATATAATAAGCAAGCATATAACTTTCATGGACTAGTCACAATGGTTCAAGATTATTAAGCGCAAGAAATAAAGTGTGCCATCAAGTTCGTGAGAGCTTTAGTAACTAACTTTCTCAAAATAGACAAACATTTTATTTTGGAAGAAAACACGGCATACGGAATATGCACTGAAATAGCAAATGATGCTAATGGGTAGGTAAGGTGGAGACAGCTGGAAATATTGGTTTGGGGGAGTTGGAAGCCCGGGTAGAGCACTTACTCAGTGCAAGTGAAGGCTAGCAATAGAGAGGGAGCGACAAACGAGAGAGAAATAATTGTCATAATCATGCTTGCAACAAAACATGACTAACTATGACATGAAAGTGATACAAGAACTCTGAGGCAAAATAAATCATTGAGGCTTAATGACTATTGATTAGTCATATGCATGCGTGAGCATGTGCCAAGTCGATTCACATGAACAGTCAGAGGAGGATACCACAATGTCATACCAAAGTATGAATAAAACAATGCAAGCAAACATTCATGTGACATGCTACAAAATATTAGCAATCTGGAGCTAATCATAGACAAGCAATAACTACTAAGCATCCATAATGACATACACCTTACACAAACAGGCTAAGCATGCTCACAATGATGAGTATATGTAAAAAAATGAAACAAACGGAGTTCGTTACCAGCCTCTTACCACACCTCGAGTTGTCTTAATATTCATTATTGCCCTTCACTTGTGTGACTTGAATAATTAACATGAAAACCAATATACAATGAGGACGGCTGAACCCTGCGAATAACTCACAAAACCAAAGAAGAACAACAAATATTTTTGGTGTTTTCGATTTTTTAGAAATAAGCAAACAAATAAAAACCAAACAAAAACAAAGCAAACAAAACAAAGCAAAATCTTTTTGGATTTTCTTTTAAAACAAACCAAAGCAAAGAAACAAAGAAACAAACCAAGAGAAACAATGAAAATATTTTTGGTATTTTTGGGTTTATGAGAAAGCAGCAACAAGAACCAAAAAGAAAGCGAAAACAATGGATATACAAAGAACCGACCGAACATGATATATAAATGAGTGTGACGTCGGTATACCTCCCCCCAAGCTTAGGCTTTTGGCCTAAGAGGGGCTCAATAGCGTGGATAATAACTCCATGCTGGTGGGTCATCTTAGGAATGATCATAGTCAGGCACCTATGAAGAAGAAGAATAAGAAGACGCGCCCCAATCAAATGAGGGCTGCTGGTATGAAGACTCTCCCAAGTTGGAGGGCTGAACCGAATTGTCTTCGGCATCCTCTTCAACATTCTCCTCTTGCTGGGAGAGTTCCCCCACATAAGTTTCAACCTCCTCCTCTGTAAGTGACCATCCTTGCCTATTATCAAAGTTAAACAAAGCAGGTGCAGGCAAATAAACTATTTTCTCACTCCTACCCTTTCTCCGACCTTGCTGGACAAAAGATAGTTCAAATGGCAAACTTCTCACATTAGCCCCCAAAGAAACAAAACCATGCTGAATCATTGATTCAACATCAAGCCTCTCTATGGAAAACTGAAAATCTGAATAATGAGGCTCTAAACCATGGAAAGCTAGCAACCTAGAAGCAATGAGACCTCCAAAAATTCCACCCTTCTCATGGTTGGTGGTGAGACGCTGAGCTATCAAAGCACCCAAGCTATAAGAACTATTCCTATTCAGAGCAGCTGCAATAAAAGCTAGATCAAAAGAAGACAACTTCTAGCAGTCTTTCTAGCAAGAACACACTTGGTAATGAAATAGGAAAAGTATCTAATAGCTGGGAGTTGGATGTTCTGAATTTTACCACTTCCCTTTGAGAAGTCGAAACCTTGGAAAATCTCAGCATACAAATCAACAAGTGACTTGGGCCTCTCCTTGATCTTATCATAAGATCCCCACTAAGGTACTCTAATTGCTGCACACAAAATCAGCAAAAGGCAGGTTGACAGGCATATTATATATTTTGTAATGGACCATGGGATTAGAAGTAGACCAAGTGAACTGGAAATCCTGCACAAAAGCCATGGTTAGCTTAACATATTGGATTGGTTCACCTTCAACAAAATGCTCCAACCCTGCATTTGTAACCAAGGTTTAGAAATCTTGGAGAATCCCCGCAGCTCTCATAAATCCATAGCATGGATATATGGAAGGAAAAACTACCTCCTCGCGATGAACCTTCATTGGCTCATGCACCATCAAGTCATATTGATTCAGTGGATAAGCACTCATCTTCCTTGCTGACATTTTTAGACAACCATCAAACCAAGTGATTTCTAAGTTGATAAATGATGAGCAAAATACTACATGCATCAAAACAAAGTTTCTAAGCATAGAAAAAGCATGCAAGCTCAAACAACCTGTCACCTACAGTAGCAAAATACTCAAGATACAATCTACCAATCACAAATCTAATTGGACAAGTGGAGGAGGCACATACCAAGGAAAAATCCCTCAAAAAATCAGCACTTGAGATGGGCTGAACAAGGAGATCGAAAATCGCGAGCAAGAACATCAAGAACTCGATTTTGAGCAAGTTTTCCAGTGTTTTTCGGGAGAGAGAAAGAAGGTGGCTTTGAGGAGGCAGCCTGGAGGGGCCCACGTGGGCCAGACCCCCCCTAGGCGCCACCAATAGGTAGGCCGCTCCTACCATAGGTGTGGGGCCTAGGGGTGCCCCCCTGGGTCATCTCAGGTGCCACTCTGCCCCTTTTTCGAGGAAAATTTATTTTGAATTTTCTGGGATTTTTCGGGAAACTTTATTTTTGGCCAATTTTCAGGGTATGAAAATTGATTTTCTCGCAGAAACAGTTTTTCAGACGAAGCAAAAGCAAACCAAAAGCCAAACTACAAGATCTCTAAGAAACTCAAACAAGCAAACAACTAGAAAAACTAAAGCTAAAGCAAAGACTAGGATGGAGAAAGGAAAAAGAAAGCAAGTGTAACCATAGTGGAAACATTATTTTGTTCATTAAAATCCTTTTGTTAACAAGGTTGATCAAGTCTTGTTACCAAAACAATATTATATGAAGCAAAACTTTGCATTCCACAAGGTGATTATCTTACCTCATACTTGATAGCAATGGTCCCAATCATAATAGTTTCAACATTTTCTTGTGTAATGGGACAATATATTTCTCCAACCTTAATGCCTTCAATATTTTCAATGGAATTCAGGCAATAGCTTCTAACAACCTTCTTGGGTAAGTAGATAGTGTGCTCTTTGTCATTAATATTGAATGTTACTTTTACTTGTGATGACAGTACCTGAAGTATTAAGAAAAGGTCTCCCAAGAATAATAGACATATTATCATCTTCAGGCATTTCAAGCACAACAAGATTAGTTAAGACCATGCAATTATGAGAAACTTGAACAGGAACATCCTCACATATACCAACAGGAATAGTAGTTGACTTATCAACCATTTGCAAAGACATATCAGTTGGTATCAACTTTTCCAGCTGGAGTCTCTTATAGAGAGGAAAAGGCATAACACTAACTCCAGCTCCCAAATCACATAAAGCAGTTCTAACATAATTATTCTTAATGGAGCAAGGAATAGTTTGTATACCTGGATCACCAAGTTTCTTTGGAACCTTACCATTGAAGGATTAATTAGCAAGCAAAGTAGAAATCTCCTCATTAGGAATCTTCCTTTTATTAGAGACAATATCCTTCATATACTTTGAATAAGGAGGCAACTTAATAGCATCAGTCAAAGGAATTTGCAAGAATAAATGTTTCATCCACTCACAAAACTTGTTGTAGTGTTCTTCCTACTTTGACTTGTGTTTCTTACCTTGAAAAGCATAGGTTTCTGCACCCAAGGTTCTCTCTATTTACCATGTTTATTAGCAATAAAATCTTCCTTGGTGTACCTAGTGTTCTTAGTGTGCTTTTTAGGTTCTTCCTCAACTTCCTCCTTATCAGGAGACTCATTATTATCACTCTCAGTTTCAGCATCAGATACATATATACTATTAGGATCTACAGCAGGTTCAAGTGGTTCCTCAACTTTTTTATGTTTCTTTTTCTTCCTCTGACGAGGACTACCACTATCCTCACCTTGTTGGGAATCCTGCTCTATTCTTTTAGGGTGTCCTTCAGGATATAAATGATCTTGAGTAGCTGCACCACTCCTAGTTCTAATTCCATAAGCATGTTATAAGCACATATCCATTCTATGGGACTTGCCGTATTGGGCTGGTAAGACGCTTCGACATAATATTGATGTCATGCACATGGAGAAAAATATATGTGGCAGCATTATAGGCACATTACTCAACATTCCGACAAAGACAAAAGATAGCTATAATACTAGGCTTGACTGTGAAAAACTCAATGTTAACAACAACTTGAAGTTGCATCCAGAAGATACGGTTGATAAGGGCGGTGAAAAACATTACAAACTTCGAGGTGCCGAATTTACATTGCTGATGAATAAAAGGGTAATATTTTGTGACTTACTACGTGATGTGAAGTTCCCATCTAGATTTGCTTCCAACATTGCAAATTGTATCAATGCAGAGGGGAACAAGCTCCAAGGGTTGAAAACTCATGATTAGTACATCCTACTACAAAGGCTTTTAGCTCTTAGCGTTAAAGGTTTAGTGAACAAGGATTTCTACAACGTGCTTGTAGAGTTGGGAAAATTCTTTAGGGAACTTTGTAGAAAACACTGGACAAAAGATTTGTAGCGCGTCTTCAGATGAACATAGCATAAATCCTGTGGAAGCTTGAGATGATATATCCACCATCCTTCTTTGATGTGATGGTGCATTTGGCTATTCATCTGCATGAAGGTGCACTTTATAGAGGTCATGTATAGTATGGATGGATGTATCCTATAGAACATTGACTTTGCACTTTCAAGGGTACTATTAGAAACAAGGCTAGAGCACAGGCTTGCATTGTAGAGTCATATATTGCTGCTGAAGCATTTGCATTTTGCTCAAGATACATTCCTGATTGCAAAACGAGATCCAATCTGGGTGGCAGAACTGAAGAATTTGAAAAATCTGTTTTTAACCATGGTGTTCGCCTAGTAGGAAAGAAGGCACATAAAACATTAATGCGGCATGAATATGACCAACTCACTTGATATGTTCTGAATAACGCTGATGAGGCTGAAAACTTTTTCGCATGAGTACTATCATACATATCCTCACATATATGAAATGTGGGGTGGATTTTAGGAATGGTTTAGGAATCATGTAAGATGGTCAACTGAACTTTGAATTGCATACCAATTGTGCACATGAGATGACCTCTTGATTATTTTGTATAACCGCAGATCACGAAGCTGTGTGAAGAGAACACGGGCGATGCTAGTGATGGTCTCTATTCCCCGTCACGTGGTCCTGCAAAGAGGGTGCAGACAGCTTCAACTTGCAATGATGATGGTATCCACTACAACACTTATGAGTGTGAGAAACATTTGAAGACACAAAACAGTGGCATCACGACCAGTGGAGAGAACTTGATAGCCAAAATGAAAAAGTCAGAGGACTATGATCATTATGGTCGCATAAAATAGGTTATTGATTTTAACTATAACGACAAGATTGGTGGTCGATCTGTGGTTCTATTCAAGTGTTATTGGTATGACCAAGATCCAAACAAGAAAAGAGGCTCCAGAAATGATGGGAATTTCATATCGATCAATACTACTACTGAGTGGTATAAGGAGGAACCTTATATTTTGGTAACTCAAGATTCCAAGGTAATATTCTTGGATGACAGAGATAATAACGACTGATAATTGTACAAAAAGTTTAGGCAAGGAGCACCTATGATGTGAATGAGTATGATGAGCCAGTAACCATTGATGTGGCCCACCAAGATGATCCTAGTGCTTGTATGGTAACTTAACTGGCTGACGTCGATGAAAATTTGATTGCTAGAGGCGCCTCTGCGCATGATGGACAAGTAGATTTCACTGTTGAGGTTAGTGTAGTGGAAAAAGACAGGAATAAACTGGTTCTACCTGATGAATCTCAGGACATGTATGATGAATGGCAAGAGGAAGAACATCCAACCCAGTCGGAATATGTGGATCTAGAATGCGGCGGTGCTGAAAGTGGTGATGGTAACAATGATTAGACTGTTGTTCCAATTTATGCAGTGAGATGATGAACATTGATTCGTTTTGGTTTTATCATTTTAAAATGTATGAGACATGATGACATTTTCCTGTTGGATCGTAATCCTAGACTAATCGTTTTCCCTGTCTAAATTGGATTAAGATTAATTCCACAAGTGCAAACATATGTAGAACAGGTTCAGTACATTAATTAATTAGCAACCATATGACCAGGCTTCATACAGGAGGGGTCATATGCACCTCGTGTCAGTAGAGATTGGTGAGCAAATTGTCTCGGCAGATAGGGCAGCTGGCGTTGGTCTCAAACCAAGTGAAGATGCACTTGAGGTGGTACGGATGGTTGCATCCCCGGATACGTACTGTTGTGCGCATCGACGGTGCCTGTATGCATATGCTGCCGTGGCCATCCTCTTGCTCAACCAGGTACCAATTGTCTTGAAGCGTCGGCAGGTTGACGATGAGCTAGAGGTCGACGCTGAGGTTAGGTGGAAGTGGAACCCGTCGACCCACACACACACCTCATGCCAGAGTCAGTGCAGAATGTCGTAAGGCATGATGATGTCCCACTCCTCCGTCGTGAGTTGTAGGTTCTTCAGCAGCCATACATGGCCAATAACCTTCCGCATAGTTCCCATGACCTTGCTCGCTCTTCGCATATTGCTGGGAGGCGGGCTGAGATTCAACACCTCCTCTTCACAGGGTGTGGCCACGACATCGTCCTCCTCCAGAGGGGCTGGGAGGGAGCCATGCATCCTCCTGAGCTCATACGTCATCGACAAGAAGATCTTTAGTGTCATTGTGTATGACTTAGCCTTGTCAACTAACTGCGGCTCGATGAAGGAGAAGTCGGTTGTGGCTGTGGAGACGCGACAGGCACAAAATACATGGGGGCCAGACTTGATGATGCTCTCCTGTGAGGAGCTCTCAAGTTTCGGCGGCGCCGCCATTTGAGGATTTTTTGGTGGGGGTGGGGGAGGGAGGGAGGGGGAAGGGTGGGGGTCTAGTCGATGGAGAGGAGTTGTTTTTTTAATTTTTGGTTCTATGGCGCTAGCCTGGATGAGGCGGGAAGAGGCCAGGGGAAATGGGTGAGAGCAGAGAGCTCGAAGGCGAGGTCGCGATAGCTCATCACTCCCCAACGTTAGCCTTAGCTCGTCCTCTCTCCATGGTTCTATAATTATTTTTTTGCGGGGGCTTCATGGTTCTACTTGTTAATTATTTTTTGCGGGGGATCCACGGTTCTATTTATAGGGGAAATTCTAAAATAAACATTGAATTTTTAGGATAAAATGTAAATTCAAACCCCAACAAAATTGGCACTCCAAACTTATCAATCCTGGTCTATTTTTAACCCTAGATCTGTTTGAGATGGGATTTTGTTCCCGCCTTTTATGTAAAAGAAACTATGTGGATGTGGTGGTAACACCCAAGTTCTATGAATTTTCAAGATTTCTAGCTAAAGAAGAGCAACTACGTGGATGCACAGGATGGTGATACTTCCCCTTATTATCGGTAAAAGAGAGAAACTATGTGGATTTGATGATTATTCAATTTATTTATAACATAACTAGTACAAGGACTCCACAGCCATGACAGAAACTAAAAACCATACTCTAGACGTAATCAGCACACACATGGACACCCGCATATCATACGGTTCTTTTTTGTCAAGAATCTATGGCGCACTCTGCCCATGCATGCACGCCATATGGTGTTCGATATATTCAAAGAAGCTGCCCCTCATGGCGCACCCTTTGTTGCTGCAAGTGTACCTCACTACCGAGGAAAGACGATCCACAAAAGTGTTTGGTTCGAAGACTACACCGTTCTCACATCCCAGGCACTTTTCATCGGACAATTTCCAACGCATTCTGTGCATACCATGTGCGCATAGAAAGTGAACTGCTCGTGCAAGAAAAAGAGATTTAGCCCAAAAAAACAATAGTTGCATCGAACCAGTGTGATACAGAAGGAAAACATCCTGAATAAAGAAGTACTTAACCATGTACGCAGGACGACGGACAATTTGAGAACAAAGCCTGCAGTAGAAGAACTACTTTATATGACTCCATCCATTGCAACTTTAACCCACTTGTCTTCCATAGAGCCGCCACTCATGTCAATCGTAGCTTCAACTGCGAATCTGAGAGGGATTTTTTAGACCGAGCGAGAGAGCAGAGAGAGATAGGGTTGATGAGAGCGAGCGAGAGACACTTGCAAGCTAAATAGTACTACTACTAGTAGACTCCTAATCTCACTCTAGGGAAGCGAAAGAGAAAGAGACTGGCGCGGATAAAACTAAGGAAGTGTTGTGTTTCCCGAGTAGGTGTAGGTTCAAAGTTACGATTAGGAGTAGGTTCGGAGTTACTCTAGTTTTTAATTAATCTCTGACCCGATCTACACGACGCTTTGGGATACGTGCAAGATTGAATATAGTAGTACTGCCTGTCTCTCCCAGTTTATACTACTTGCAAGGTTGGCAGACTCCACCGCTGCTCAATCTAGGTACAAGGGCTAGCTACCCAACCCTGCATGCTTATATATTGGTAACCATGGCCTCTCAGAGGGTACCCAAATTCACACTTCTACTCGTTGATATAGTACTAGTAGTACTCCTAATTACTACTCCGTCTGTTTGAGGCCGTTTTGTTGATACCAAGAACTGGCCTAAAAAATAGGTGAGAAAATCTTAGAAACGTTTGAGCTAGCCTCTTAACTGCACCATAATTCTCTCACTTTGTTTCTCTTTTTCCTACACTTGTTGTAGCTCATGCACATGTCGTTTTTAGGGGAAGCTTGGTGCCTTGGTCAAACAAAGAGCAGAAAAAACAAGGCCCCCTTATTTATTCACTATAACAGGGGGAGTAGGAACACTGATACTAGTACTGGAGTAGTACTTCTTCACAAAAAGCAGTTCAACTTCTCCTTCGTTCTACTCTCCGGTGAAATTTTTTATTCCTCAATAGGCATGTTCCCCTCACAAATACTTGAAGGAATCCCGGTGGATTGGGTGCATCACCTCCGATATCTACTTCGTCTCGAGGCTAGTCTAGATAATAGTTCATCCGTCGGGAACATGGTGCCATTGGAGCCGCCTCTGTAGGGCGCCTGGATGCCCGCGGTAAACGTGTGATGGCCGGGCTGGCCCACGACGCGATTTTGGGCCCCCTCGAGGCTATTGATCCTCCGCTGGCCGCATCACGGAGGCGTCAACACGATAGCCGAAGAAAAGTGGACCTCTACAACAAAGCGCTGGTGTGCTTCTACTTCGATTGCGATGGAGCTGCATCCAGGGGGTGCTCTGGATTGACATCAATCGTGGCCAAGTTAAGCCTGTGCGAGAAAGCGGTCAATCCTTCCACCGGGAACTTGCGTAAAATGAGCATGCGACTGGGGAAGACAACTTGGGTGGGCGCCAGGTCGACCTGGCCATGGCATACGACCTGGTCATGGGTCCCCTCGAACCTATCGATCCTACGCTGGCCCTTGATTATGAGCAATACATGCTCGAGTTCGAGCTCGAGTGCGAGGAACCTGTGGCCGATGGACGTGTGGCTGGGGGAATCGACTCGGTAGGGGGGCAGGTTGACCTCTTCGGACCTTCAGGTACAACAGTGACTTTAGTCCTCGAAATTGCTTCACATCCTTGTGTTCTCTTCTACTCCTTCTGAGCAATCTTGTCCATTCGACCATGATCAATAGTTACGAGGGTGCTTTTTTTCTTTCTACATGTGGCAAGCATTTGTACAAAGAGTATGGCTCAGCTGCTCATTGAAATTGAGCCGGATCCGACTACTTTTCCAACCTAAATTTTAGGCCCTTTGTGACAATTGTATGGTCTTGGATATAATTTTCTATTTTTTATGTCCTTGATGCGACCTTTAATTCCACCGACTGTGTTGATTGAAGCATGTTGCTCTTTCGAGACCTATCCTGGTTTAAAATAAAAAGAATGCCACCACCACAATTTTCATACAAATTGTACCATGCCAAATTTTAGGATTTTTCAAGCTATATAACTAAAACTCCACACACTGAAATGATTGTATGTCAATAATACGATATTAGGCAAAACTTGAATACATGTGAGAATGATAGACTATTACTCTTCAAATTTTTTGAAAATTCTTCCGAAATTCAACCGCTATTAATAACCATAAACATAAGTTCCAAAAATGCTCAAAAGTAACAATAATTACATATAGGTCCACAGACCACCTTGAGGTGACTATAGGCCCTAGCACGATAATTGAAGCGTCTCGCTCCTCTAAGACCTACGGTACCTCAGTTCCAAAAAATAAATAAAGAATGCTACCACCCCAATTTTCGGACAAAGTGTACCATGCTCTCTTACAATTCCCAAGTTTTAGGATTTTTCAAGCGGACATAGAAAGGTTTTTCATTTTATTCAAGTTAAATCTTCTTACTTTTTGACAAGGTTGCTGCATCGTAATGCTAGATGTTGTATAGTTTAATCGCTAGGTATTGTATATGCTAGTATAAGGCCGGCAGTAGATGACGTGTCACTTTGTTATACCTAAGACTCGGTTATACTATTGAACTTGCTCTCGCACACTTCTTGTAGATTATTAAATTAGATCTAATTCGACATATCGACATAAAGTCGTCTGAGTGGGTGAAATTAGGTAGAAAATTAATCTTGAAAAATATAACATGTAAATTATCCAACCACTTTATGTATTATAAAATAAATGGCACATATGAACTCTAATTTAGCCATACTAACCATACTTCCTTCTTAAAAAACTTTTACTTCTTCACCATGCTAAATTTTACTTATGAGGGCGGATCTGTTTCTCTGGCATATTTGGCAGCCGCGTTGGTGTGGAGTAGGAGGAGTAATACATAGGAAGAAAATCACTTTGGTCCTTGGCGGCAAAAATATTCAAACTTTTCAGGTTTTGAAATTTTCACTTGCTTCCCAAACATGGGGAGGGAGAGGTTATTCAAAAGACCGGCCATGCATAGTAGTACTTCTTATCTTATCTTTTTCATCAAAAAAACTATATAGTGTACGGATAACTTTCAACATGGACCGT
This sequence comes from Avena atlantica, assembly GCA_910589765.1. Taxonomy (NCBI): domain Eukaryota; kingdom Viridiplantae; phylum Streptophyta; class Magnoliopsida; order Poales; family Poaceae; genus Avena; species Avena atlantica. The sequence continues at coordinate 326,742,143 of OU342733.1, forward strand.
TGGATCAAGACTAGAAAATCCAAACATTCCTAACCGTTGGGTCTTCTTTTCCATTCTTAGCATTTAGAAGATTATATTTATAGTCTTTAGCACAATGAAGGTTAGTGTGTGAAAACCTCAATACACACTTCATTGCATAATTTCAGGAACCTTGTGCTAACTGCATGCACTTGGATGTAATTTTAATTTTTATGAGGTCCTTGATGTAACTCGTACTTCCACCAACTGTGTTAATTGAAGCACCTCGCTCCTACGAGGCCTACCACAGTTATAAGAAAATACAACCTCCCCAATTATCACACAAAGTAGACCACGGTTTCTTATAGTTCTGTTTTTCAAGCTTCCTAGATAATTTCGCACACTTCACCAAATTGTTGCCGATTTAACGGAATTATTAGGTCAAACTTGATCTACAAGTAAGTGCGGTACATTTCTCTTGAATTAAATGTCTTTTATGAGCTAGATGTGTGCATCTTCTTGTAGTAAAACAATGTCGTCGGTGTGGGTTTCCAACTATCTAGAAAAGAACATTCTCAATTTCTCGAGTGATGCGAGATTGTTCTTTTACATAAATACATCCCGAAGAATATGGATCTGAATGCTACAAGACATGCTTCCTGACATATTAAGTGGACTAACATGTTTTACTTATGATTCCCATGTTTAATGCTATGATTTTTCAAACTTCATACTAGCAAACTGTGCCCACTTGAATGACTTTATGCCAATATATAGAAATTAGGTCAAATTTGAACTAAAAGTAAATTGTAGGTTGCTTTGAAATTTTTGTGAATTTTTTTTGGAACTAACCATCGGGGGGTCATTTAATATATCACATACCACCACCGAGAATTTTGACAACAGGTTCAACTTCTTACTAAGATTTTGCATCTTAACAATTTAACAAAATTAGTTCAAACTTGAGCTACAAGTAAGCGTGATAGATTGCTCTCAAATTAAATGTCATTTCATGGTTATATGAGTGCATCTTCTCGCAGTAAATAACACTGTCAGTGTCAATTTCCAACTATCAGGAAATAACATTCTAAATTTTCATAGTGATGACGAGTTTGTTCGTTTTCAAAAAGAAATTCTGAAGAATATGGACCTGAATGCCATAAGACAATATTTTAGACATATATAGTGGACCGACATGTTGTACCTACGATTCCCATGTTTTATGAGTTTTCGAACTTTGTTCTATCTAACTCTGTCCACTTGAATGACTTTATGTCGATTTATCGAAATTAGGTCAAATTTCAACTACAAGTAAATTGCAGATTGCGTTGAAAGTATTACGAATATTTTTGGGAGGTAACTATCGGGGGTTCATTTAATATATCACAAACCACACCATCGAGGGTTTTGACAACGGGTTCAACTTCTTGCTAAGATTATTCATCTTGACAACTTAAAGAAATTAGGTCAAACTTGAGAAACAAGTAAGTGCAATAGATTGCTCTTGAATTAATTGTCTTTTTCAAAGGTAGATGGGTGCATATTTTCCGGATATATCAGACCATGCATGTTTTATTTGCGATTCCTATGTTCTATGAGTTTTCAAGGTTCATAGTTAAATTAACCCACTTAAATTACACTACTCCCTCCGATTCAAATTAATGTTCGCCAAATTGCGGATAAGGTCAACATTTGCCACAAGGTAGGACCCACATAGCTTGGTCATATTGCTCCATGCAATAGAGAGGAGAGAGGGGAAATGATTCTTATATTCTCTATGGGCAACCCACAAGCTTGAGGTATAACTTTATTTTCTTCACACTGTCCTACTATGTGAATTAAGGTGTACTTTTTTTACACATCTCGTTTAGACACTGTCTAAGCGGTGGAGCTTTTACTCGTTGTTGCTTAGACATATGCTCACGTCTTTCCATATGATGTACATGCATAGAGAATAAAACCTAGGCAGGGGAAGTGGGAAGCAAGAAAGAGAGAAGAGAAGTTGAAGGCGGTTCGATGTAGCAAATTTTATCATGGGTTCCTGACATGAGGTACTCCTGCCGCCTTACAGTGTACACTCTACTAGTAGTAAATTTCAAGACCCGTGCACGCAAAAAATGTGTGTTTTCTCTCTCCTTCGTTGCCTCTCATCTCCCCACCCCTCTCCCCTTGCGCACCGGCCCTACTAATCTCTCCCTCGTCCACGGCGTGGAGCTCCTCATGTGTGCCTTGGTACGGCGGTTCTATTTCTTTTTTTTAGAGGGAGCGTCTTTGTTTCTCTCGTGTGTTCGGCAGCCGCATTGGTGTGGAGTAGGTAGGGTGTCAAGTGGGATCCCACCAAAATCTCCCTTCTAGTTTATTTGCCAAAATCTAGTGTAAAATTTTGCTCAAATTTTGAACTAGATTTTGATAAATGAATTAGAAGTGGGATTTTGTTGGGATCCCACTTGACACCCTAGGAGTAGTATATAGGAAGGAAACCACTTTGGTCCTTGGCGGCAAAAAGATTTAAACTTTTCAGGTTTCAAAATTTTCACTTGCTTCCCAAACATCAAGAGGGAAAGGTTATTCAAAAGACCGGCCATGTGCAGTAGTACTTCTTATCTTATTTTTTTTGTAAAAAAACTATATAGTGTACGCATCAAAACTATAAGGAAAAAAGTAGTCCCGATGGAGTTCCATATACATAGTGGAAGCTATCCACAAGCTAAAAACCTTAAGGTTCACCCTTAAGCTCATCATGGGTAGTTCATAAGCATTAAAATATTGATATCTAGTACACATAGCAATCGAAAACAAATTTTAATCACAAGACTGTGAGAGGGTAGCTCTTACATGTGGGTCCTATCTTATGGACAAGTCTGACTAGATACATTGTGGGTCCCATCTTAAACATAGTTTTGACCATATACATAGATGATTCCCTAAGCTCTACCGTTTAGATAGTGTTTATGCGAGACGATTCATGGGACCTACTAAACTGAAGATGCTAAATTTTGCATAGTAGTTTTACATCTTGGTCATACACTTCCAAGTGGGGCCTAGTATTTTCTTTTTCCTTTAGACACTTGTGCCTTGTACTCCCTCGCCACCGTGATAGACTAGATTTTTTTCGCGAAATTCCACCGATCTATTAATAAGGATCAACAACCATATAAAGAGACCCAAAAGTAAGTTGCTCTTACACATCGTATTTCCTCAACAATTTGCATGCATAATCTATTCTCGTTCTTTGACTTTCCCCTCTATTTTGAGCTATATTATTTACTTATAAGAACATTTTGACCTAATTTCCTTAAATATATATAAAGTCATTTAAGTGTACCAGGTTAGCTAGTAATCTTGAAAAATCCGTCTAAAAACTTGGGAATTATAAGAAAGGAAGAACCACTGTGTATGAAAATTTGGGAGGTGGCATTTTCTTTTAACTGATGCAGGACCCGTGGGAGCAGCGAGGTTCAGTTAACACGGTAGGTGGAAGTACATGTTTCATCAAGGACCTTAAAGAAAATGAAAATGACAACCAAGTCCATCACTTGGAAAATTGAGAATTTTGTTTCCTAATAGTTGGAAGCTCACAGCGATGGCATTTTTACTACACGAAGATGGACCCATCTACCTCTGAAATGATATTTAATTCGAGAGCAATCTATCGCGCTTACTGGTTGCTCAAGTTGACCTAATTCTGTTGACTTGCCAAGATGCAAAATCTTAGCAAGAAGTGGAAACTGTTTTCAAAACTCTCAGTGGTGGTTCGTGATATATTAAATGAGCCCCTGATGGCTACCTCCAAAAAATCACAAATCTTTCGAAGCAACCTATAGTTTTCCTTTAGTTCAAATTTGACATAATTTAGATAAATCAGCATAAAGTCATTCAAGTGGGCAGAGTTAGCAAGGATGAAGTTTGAAAACTCATGAAACATGTGAATCATAAGTAGTACAATATGTTGGTCCAATACATATGGATAAAAGCTTGGCTTGTGGGATATTCAGATCCAATATCCTTCGGACTTTCTTTATAGAAAGTGTCAACACCCAGATTTTTAATCACAGATGCCTGTTATGCCATACATCGCAATCCTAGGATTACCATTTTTGCGAGACATAATAGATTGGTACCATAGTTCATCATCCATTACAAACCATAATCAAGGTCTTACAAATAAAGGATCTCATGATCCAGTCTTAATACAATCAACACAGTGGAAATAATAATAAGGGTAGCGTGGTCGAAGCTCTATCTTCAGGGTCACAAGCAATGCTAACGAGGGGAGATGATCCTAGTTGTTATAGACTTCCTGTTGTCCATCATCCTGGTAGTCCTCCTCATAGTCTGGCCATAGGAATAGCTAGGGACAAAGCCATGAGTACTCTTTAAGTACTCGCAAACTATCACCAACAAGTAAGGTAGTTCAAGTAGGAATCCTAAGCTCTAGGTTCATTTGCAAAAAGCCAGATTTATCTCTAACTGAGTTTAGAAGTAAAGAAAACTAACTTAATGTTTTACAACACCTAAGTGGGAACTTATTTTTCATGTTCACAACCCTGTTGTGGTCAAGTCAAAATAATAGTTCATTTCACAAGTCATTTTGAAAACATCCGACGACGGAACAGTGGCCACTCCAACTATCCATAACCGCGGATGTGGCTATTCGAATAGTTGGACACTCTGCAGATATTATACACTTTCACCACAACATTCGATACATCCGTCAGGGATAACCCTGAATCATCATACTTAGTATGCGGATAATTAATCCTAACCTTTCATTTACACACCCTAGTATAGGCACCTCCCAAGTTTGGCCTCCCAACCATGACCATCTGTCATCTTGGAAACTGCATGGGTGGACATTCATCACGAGGTAGCCTCAGCTCAAACCTCTTCCACAAGGGAACCCATACTAAGACATATAAACTTCCAGTCAAGCCCTACCCAAATTCGGGTATTGTGGTTGTATGGTAAAATTGGAATGGTATTGCATCCGAACCCAACCATTAGCTTTTAAAAAAGGGCTAAGGCTCATGCCTTAACATTTTCATCATCAAATCATATGGTGTTCATAACACATGTCAAAACATTTCATTAGAATGGCTCATCATTCCAAGGTTTTCATAATCATTTTCACCAAGTATTTCCATCTAAAGTGATCAACTTTTATGCTTAGCACTAGCCACTAAAATTGAGGGTAATCACTAATGAGGGGTGCTAATCAAGTGTGACTATCCAAATCTAGATCTCATGCCTCAGTATGACATCTAGTTCTAACTAACTTAGGCCAATGTTTATTCTCTTTATGCTACCTATAATATCTTTCCAAAAGTTCACAAGACACTAACTAAAAGTAATAAAGAACTTTGATAAAGAAATAAAAGAATAAAGCTCGCAAGTAAAACTGGGATTTGGTATAATCAAGGTTGCATAACCAAAGTATGCCCAATGCATTGCATAAGTTATTTTGCTTGCCAAGTTGCAAGTGTTATCTTTCATAGTTAACTTATAGTGTTAGGCTTGCAAGTATTAGCTTGTATGGTTTATCTTAGCTTGCATTAGATAGCTTGCCAGTAATAGCTTGCCTTGAGTAGTGCAATGGTTGAAGTTCTCTTCTTCTTCTTCTTCTTCTTCGTAGTATTCCTCCTCCTCATATCCTTGGTCGGTACTAGCATCTATAAATAAATACGAGGTACACAATCACAAACAATACTTAACTAGTTCTATTTAGTACACAAGGGTTCACACTAGATGATCTAGCATCATCACAATCATCACATGAATTAAAGACCTAGTCTTATTTATTTTATTTTAGAAAAGTAATTTCTACTCATTGAAATCTACTTAAGATTTAATATCCTCTAATTAAAATATGGGATCATGTTGACACATGTCATCACCACATATTTTAATACTTGGGAATTTTATTTAAAGTGGTGTCACAATTTAATAAGGTTTAACATTATTATTTTAATTAATTAAAGTGACTAAAAATGCCTATGGGGCATTCTTTTAGTACTTGTCCAAGATTACTGTATGTAAACCTAAATGATTTTACATATTCAGTTAGATCTTGTCAAATGCGATTTTTGAGAGTTGGAATCAACTCAAAAGCTTTTATGGTTGATTTTTGAAAAATGTTTGAATGTATAAAAGTCTCTCTCTTGTTATTTTTTCTATAGGTGATCTATAATTTCAAATGGTTTGAATCCAACGGTCTTGGATTAATAATTTCAGTACCTTTCTAGCAAAATTGGTAACATGAAATTTGGTCCAGTAAGTCTCCTTGATTTGATTTTCAAAGTTACTGGCTGAACTAGGGTTTGAATAAATTGGAAAATATCTATTCGAATACTGCACAACGCGCGTGCAGCGGGCTGCTGACAGGGGGGTCCAGGCGTCAACGGCTCTATCTACGTGAAGCGGTAAGTTTCAATCTGGGCCCTACGATTAGAATCTGATCTAACGGCTAAGGTTCATCATCGACGACGAACAGCTCCGGCGAGGTCTAAACCCTAACGCGGAGGTGGGGGTTGGGTGAGGCTCACCAGGGCTCCAGCTAGGGTCAGCGATGGGGGCGAATGACGTTGTCGACGATGGCGGTTCGAACGGTGGTTGCGGTGGATCCTGCGGCGGCTCCAATCGACGGCTCCGCTCCTCTTCTACAGCGGCGGACTCCGGCAAAATTCCGATGGGCTAGTGCTCGCCTTGCTCTGGGGATGGGTAAGGGGTGTTCTGAGAGAGAGGGTAGTGAGATGGTGTGGCGAATGAGGGCTGGGGTGGCCTCCATTTATAGCCAAGCGAGAGGAGCAGCGTGGGATGGTCAGAGCTTGTCGGTGACGGCGAGGCAGTGAGCTAACAACATGGCGGAGGGCTTAGGCCGGTGTGGTGTGTAACATCCCAAAAATATCAAAATTAGATCAACAAAACACTAATCCTAAAGTTTAGGGTTAACAAAAACTTTTCTAAATCAATTCATGAAAGCATGTCTATGTGTATGCATGAATTTTGAAATTCTTTAAAACCACTTTGTTTGTGTGATCCATTGCTTGTAAAATGTTTCTTAGGTGAAAAGAACATCATCTAAAACATTCCCCACACTTTTCCTAAAGAAAAATAAGTCAAAACCAATATATTAAGTGAATGGTCATTTTGACCAATTTAACTCCCATGCCTACTTTGGCTGTCTCAAACTTTCAAAACCTAACAGAAACTTTTCTGGATCTTTGCACCCCTTGAATGTACTCATAACAAAGTATCAAGGCCCACCTTGTGATCATCCAGAAACTTTCAAATGCATAGTTTAAATGACAACTCAAAATTGAATCTTCTTCATATGGGAAGATCCCACTTTTTCAAAACCCACTTAAACAAGCTCAATTTTCAAAACCCAAGCATCTGCAGACTCACCAGAACCAATCTAGCAAACCCACCAAAAATCATTTCAAAATTCAAAACTTGATTTCATGCGGCCATTTCATCAAACAGGTTGCAGACACAAATCAAACAAAACACAAAACACTATAGTGTGCAGTGATTCTTGCCTAACTTGTTCCCTAGTCAGCTCTCACACACCTCAGTAGATCATCTAGAAAGATTAGCCCAACACTAGCACCCTGTGAGCTTGCCATTCCCATTAATGGTGAACAACCGAGCAACCCCATGTCACCCCAAAGTGGACAGCAAGCTAGGAGCAGCAGCAAGCCTAGCCAGCATGTCTGGGAGGCAGCCCACCGTCCACCGCCACTGCCTGTCCCAGCCGCGAGCGTTGCCAAGCCCTGGACCACGCGCGCAAGACACGCCCAGACCATGCCGAGCGTGCGCCAGAGCGCCACCCTCGACCACCACCCACAGACCGCGCGCCGCCCTCACCGCGCGCACACACGATCACCACCGACCCAGGAGACCGCCAGACATCCCCGTTTAACGCCCCGCGCCATACAGCCACCGCCCGCCGTCGAGAATGCCGCCTCTGCCGCGCAGAGCATCGCCCGTTCCAGACCAAACCACACCGCCCCATCACTCGCGACCATGCCGTTGAGCATCACCAGGAGACACAGCACCGTCCCCTACCCTTGCCCATGCCATTAGCTGCCTGTAACATCGCCTCCGATGAGCTCACCTTGCGCCCCGACGGTCCCCTCGCTTGACTATAAATAGAGGCCACCCCCGCACGATTTCTTCACACCATCTCACTGCCCTCTCCTCACTGATCGTGCCACACCATTCTCAGAGCAAGGCGAGCACCACCCTGCCGGAATTTCACCGGAGCCTGCCGCTGCCGGAGAAGAAAGGAGCCAGCGATTGGAGCCGCCCCAGGAGAAGCCACCGGTACCAGGAGGTTCGCCGTCGTCGACTTCGTCGTTCGCCCGCCTCGCCGACCCTCGCCCGTACCCCGGTGAGCCCCCAGCACCCCTCACTGGCCGCGCTAGGTTTCGTTCTCGCCGGAGCTGTCTCGCGTCAACGATGACCCTCAGCCGTTGGATTAGAACCAGATCTAACCAACCACGTTGCCCCATACCGCTTCGCCCAGCCCCGTGTCACTGACGAGTGGGGACACCCACTTAAGCAGCCCGCGGGAGCACTGCGCTTAGCAGGCCGGCCCGTTAGAATTTCCCGCGCAGCCCAGCATTTCAAATTAAACTTTTTCTTTTTAAATTCAAACACACTTCAGTACCCAACTTCAAAAATCAACCCAGATCAATTTAGTGCACCAAATTAGATGAAACCAATTTTGTTGGAAAGGTCTGTGAATGCTTAATCCAAGCCCGTTGGATTCAAGTCATTTGGATTTGTAGATCACCCTTAGCAAAAATGACAAGGCAGAAGCTTTTCTTCATTCAAACATTTTTCAAATTTAAACCACAATAGCTTTTGAGTTGATTCCAACTCTCAAAAATCACTTTCAACCATACCTTTCAGAATATATAAAAATATATATAGGTTACTTGCAGAAATAATGTTCAAGGAATAAAGGAATGCTTCATAAGCATTTCTAGCCACTTTAATTAATTAAAATAAAAGGGTAAAACCTTGTTAAATTGTGACACCACTTTAAATCACATTCCCATGGACTACAACATGTGGTGATGACATGTGTCAACATGATCCCATGTTTAGTTTGGAGAATATTAAATCTTAAGTAGTTCCTCAATGAGTAGAAATTACTTTTTCTAAAAAAATAAGAAGACTTAAACCAATCCTTAACCTTGTAATGTTAGAGATGATGCTAGATCATCTATAGGACCCTTGTGTGTGATGATTGCAAGTAGTTAAGTATTGTTTGGTGATTGTGTACCTCGTATTTATTCATAGACGCTAGTACCGACCAAGGCTACGAAGAAGAAGGAGGATACTACGAAGAGGAAGCCGAAGAGAACTTCAACCACTGCTCTGCACAAGGCAAGCTAGTAACTATGCAAGCTTATACTGATATTGCTGCAAGCTAACACTTGCAAGATACCCTATTGTTGCCACAACCCATGCTTGTGACATGATTACTATATGCCCTAAGCGTATGTAACCATACCCACTTGCTAAACCAATCCTAGTTTTATGGAAAGCTTTTTACTCTATTTCCTTATCAAAGTTTACTTACAGGCTATCCAAGAAGTTTCGTAGAGACTAGACAGTTGTGCTGAAGGTTGCATAAAGAACATTAAAATTTGGCCTAAGCTAGAAACCTTGATATCAGCTTATGATATAAGGTTGGACTTAGTTGCAACTCCACTAGTTACCACCCCTCTATTAGTACTACCCCACCTGTAGATGCTAGTGCTAAGCATAAAACTTGATCAACTTTAGATGGGAATACTTGGTGGAAAAATGGTTATGAAAACCTTGGAATGATGGATCATTCTATTGAAATGTTTTGGACATGTGTTTCCAAACACTTGATGATTTTGGTGATGAAAATGTTGAGGCATGAGCCTTAGCCCTTTATAAAACTGATGGTTGTCTGGATGCGATACCATTCCAATTTTATCGTACAACCACAATACCCGAATATTGGGTAGGGCTTGACTGGAAACTTATATACCTTAGTATTAGTTCCCTCACGGCCAAGGTCTGAGCTGAGGCTACCTTGTGAAAGTGTACAATCTCTGCAGAGTGTCAAACTATTCGAATAGCCGCGTCCGCGGTTATGGACAGTTGGAGTGGCCATACTGTTCCCCCGTCAGACTTTTCAAAATGACTTGTGAACGACCTGAGACTTTGACTTGACCACAATAGAGTTGTGACTGGAAATACAAGATCCCACTTAGGAGTTATAAAATTGTGACCAGCTTTGGAAATTAGTAGTATAAATCTGGCTTTTGCAAAACAACCCTAGAGCCTAGTGTCCTATTATCCAAAAACCCCTCTTTCTTGTTAGTATTAGTTTGCGAGTACTTAAAGAGTACTCATGGCTTTGTCCCTGGCTATTCCCATGGCCAGACTATGAAGAGGAGTACCTGGAGGATGGACCCCAGGACGGTTACGACAACTAGGATCATCTCCCATCGTCAGCATTGCCTGTGACCCCGAAGATGGAGCCTCGCCTACGCTACCGTTATTATGCCGTATTCCGCTGCTTGATGTTGTATTAAGGACGGGATCATGAGATCCCTATTTGTGTAAGAACTTATGTATCGTTGTAATGGATGAAGTACTATGGTATCCAATTCTGTTATGTCTCGCAAAAATGGTAATCCTGGGATTGCGATGTATGGCATAACAGGCATCTAGGATTGAAAAATCCGGGTGTTGACACGGTGTCTCCTGGCGATCATCACAGGCTTTATGGAACGACAGGAGGCGGTCGAGGATGGTTGGGCACGGGCGGTGCTCTGTGCGGAACTGGCTGTGTTCGAGATGGCGCACAGGGGCTACGGGTCACGAGGCGGTGAACGGGGATGTCTGGGAGCTAGTTGGTGTTAAGGCGAGTGTGTGCACACGCGGTGAGGGTGAGGCGCGGCGCACGCGAGCTGGTCGGATGCGGCGCTCTGGCGCGCTCTCGTCATGGCGTAGAGAAAGTGGGCGCGGTGATGCTGGGGTGGTCCAGGGCCTGGCTGCGCTCGAGGGTTGGACATGGGGTGGTGATGGACGGTAGCCTGCGGTGGACGGTGCTGAGAAAGACAAAGAGCAATCTATCGCATTTACTCGTACCTCAAGTTTGACCTAATTTTGTTAAGTTATCGAGATGAAAAATCCTAGCAAGGAGTTGAACCTTTTTTCAAAACTCTTGATGGTGGTTCGTTATATATTAAATGACCCCCCGATGGGTTACCTCAAAAAATAGCAAAACTTTCAAAGCAACCTACAATTTTCCTATAGTTTAAGATTGACCTAATTTTGATAAATCGGCATAAAATCATTCAAGTGGGAAGAGTTAGCTAGGCCAAAGTTTGTAAAATCATAAAACATGGGAATCGTAAGTACAACATGTCGGTCTACTATAAATATTTGAAAGGTCTGCTTGCGGCATTCAGATCCATATTCTTTAGACTTTCTTTATGAAAAGGAACAATCTTGTCATCGTCACTCAGAAAATTAAGAATGTTTTTTCCTGATAGTCGGATACTCACACCGATGGAATTGTTTACTAGAAAGTAGATGCACCCATATACCTTCGAGAAGAAAACTAGTAATTCAAGAGCAATCTATCGCGCTTACTGGTAGCGCGAGTTTGACCTAATTTCATTAAGTTGTCAGGATGTAAAATTTTAGCAAGAAGTTGAACCTGTTATCAAAACTCTCGGTGGTTGTTTGTGATATATTAAACGCTGCTCCCCTGATGATTACCTCATAAAAATCACAAAATTTACAAACCAAACCTACATTTTTATTGTAGTTCAAATTTGACCTAATTTCGATAAGTTGGCGTACAGTCATTCAAGTGGGCAGAGTTACCTAGGGCGAAGTTTTAAAACTCATACAATTAAACATAGGAATCGTAAGTGAAACATGTTGGTATAATTAATATGTCAGAAAGCTTGGCTTGTGGAATTCAGATACATATTCTTCGGACTTTCTTTACAAAAAGGGAAATCTCGTCATTAATCGGGCAACTGAGAATATTCTTTCCTGATAGTTGGAAACTCACACCAACGATATGTTGGCTCTATGTGTATGAGTGAATTGTTGGGTAAAAAACAAATAAAGTGGGCCCTCCAATATTAAAATATATTTGTTTGTGATATATGGGAGATAATTTAGGGTAGCTGCTCGAGGTAAGCAAAATTTAATGGAAGAACCTTTTTAAGGAGGCCCCTGCATACATATATAGGGGAGAAAATATAGGGACGCTGCTGGACTTGCTTTAAGCATGTATCTGGTACTAAACCAAAACTTTTATTTGTAGATTGTGGAATTTCAGGTTGATGTTTGAACTCTAGAACCTGATGTCATTTATAATGGCATGCTTCTACCACCTGGAACATTTTATACGAAGCAATTCATTTTATTATACGAATATAGTACAAAACTTGCAGGAAATTGAGGACCGCAAGGCGGGAAGCTGGGGTACCCCGTCTTGCTGTCCCGAGAAACAGCTTAAAATCGAGTTCTTTTTGGCTTAAGCTAGGCATCCGCAATGTGCAAAGAATCACACCTTAAGGCATATGTGGCATTCCCTAAGGTTCACCCTATACATTTTGGAGAAAATAAGCCTAAGGTGCACCTCAAGCTTGTGGGTTGCCCATAAGGAATAGAAAAATAATTTTCCCTCTTACTCTCTCTTGAATGGAGCAATGTGACAAGTTATATAGGTCCTACCTTGTGGAAATTATTGACCTTATATATATTGTGACATTTTTCATAAGTCATGTGGGTCCTACCTTATGGCAAAACTTCACCTTATACATTACGGATGCTACGCTATCCAAAAGCTCCAAAAGAACAAGTACTCATTAGGTTGCTTTTATTAATATAGCGGGGTTTTTCCACAACAATAAAGCAGGGTTCACAGAAAAATAGCGGGGCAAAAGTTAGTTCCGAGAAAGCCCTCCCTCAACCGCATCGAGACATCTTCTCCGCCTGGCCGCTCTTCCTCGACCGGACCGTCCCTACCACTCCACCATTGAGCACCATCGCACCGCCATTCGCTGGTATGTATATCCCCAACCTCCAGAGATTACGTGCATTCTGATGGATAGAATACATTTATTTTAGGCACTGCAAAGTAAATAAGCTGGCGGCGTTTCCAGGAAATGGAATCGGTGTTGGTGGATGTTTTTGCTACGTTGGCGGATACTTGTAAAGCAGAGGTGGATGCTGAAGCAGCACCAATGGATACATGTGAAGCGGATGCAGAGGCCGATGCTAGTACGGCATCAGAATCTTGGGCAGTGTTGCGTGATACTTCGAAGGATATGGAGGCACGGTCGATATCCTCGTCGGCTGCTGCTGGATCAAATTTTACTATGTTGGTTTTCGCTGTGAAAGCGACGGCTGTGTGGGATGCTAGGAATGCATCAGCTCGTGGTCGTGCTTCTTTAGCGTCAGCGGCTGTGGCTCGTCATTTTTCGGTGGCGCCTGCTCCACCTCAGAACTCATCGACCCTTTTGTAATTTTTGCGTTGGATGTTGTCTCCCTGCCTCCCTCCCTCTTTTATGTATACTGCTTCGGGGTATTCTCTGGATGCAGTGGATATTAGTTTAAACTACTAGTAATGGGAACATAAAAGCTATTTAATAACAAACTAGCGATCCGAATGGGATGAAACTTTCATAGGACTCAAACCTAGGCACCTATGATTTACTGATATTTTTGTTAATTGTTTTGAATAGTTTTACTTTGTAGTTTAAAATATGAGCTACTGTCATACCTTGAATCTAAGATGGAAGGTGAATCTTGGGGCAAGTCACCGTGAGACCTAGGTTCACCAAGCCACTAAAGCTGTGTCCAGTTTTCTCCCCTTCTTTATGATAAAACGAGAAAATTTAGGTGGGGTCCTTTTTGTCCTCTCCGGTGACCTCTGAAAAAATGTTCTTCATTCCCTTTACCCTGTTCCGACATGGTGAAGCATTTTGTGGCTTTTGTACTACTCTAGTTGAATTCTTGTGTTGTTTAGGTATTTTGTTGACACACTCTGCTATTTAGATAGTTTTTTAGACGCGTGCAGTTTATGAAATTTTGATGATAAATTTTTCCTGACAAATTATATGATGCATTGTGGTGTTTACTTAATTCTGTTTTTAGGGTTATGCATTGTGACTTTTGCAGTTTACTTGATTCTGATGATGCACTTGTGCTATTTGCATCATCCTACGAGCTTTAGTGGAAGAACATATGCAACAATCAATGACTTTCCAAGCGATATAGTCGGTCAGATTCTTGTCAGGCTTCCTCCGCACCCATCCTGCATACTAGGGCATTAGTCGCCCAAAAACATTGGATGGACTTCATGGAAAGCAACGATTTCAAAAAGCTAACCCTGCCACACAATAGAGGAATGTTGTTACTTGTATTTTTACCAACAGCTTCGAGGACGCTCAATTCATAGCAGATCGTAATATTGACCAATCCATCTACCAAAAGCTGAACAACCTAGTGCAAGTACATAAAGGCTTCAAACCAGACGTACTCAGATGTCGCAATGGTAGGGTGCTACTTCATTGTCCGCAAGGGTATAACATGATAATGGTCTGGGATCCAATCAGTAAAAGTGAAACAGTGATACCAGAACCACCAATTTGGCGGAAACGTGAGTATGACAGTGGGACAATTCTCCATTCGAGAAACCATGGGAAATTTTCTTCACACTATTACATAAATTTCTAGGTTGTTTGGATAGTAACCAATGGTAACCAAGCACTGGTCCATAGGTACTCATCAGAGTTTGGAAAATGGGAGGACTGTATTGAACATGCTGAGATGTCGGCAACTATCATAGGGGGCATTTTACACTGGCAAACAATGAAGTCCAGATATATAATTGGCTTCGACAACATGACAAAAAAAATGTGTTATATTGAGTGCCCACATGAGACACATGATATTACAGACGCAATTTTGTCATCTCTAAGGGGCATAATGGAGATGTTGCTCTTGCAGTTATAAGATATTTCAGCACGTGTTCCATTGCAAGATCATCAACAGGCAAATGGGAAACTTGGGTGCCTCATATAAAGTTTGAGTTGGATACTCTCCTTGGCCTTGAAAAATCATGGGCAGCTGATGTGAAAGATAATAAGGTTACTCTACGCATTTCAGGATAGACAAATGGTGGTTATACTGGCAAAGGAGGGAGTATTTGAGTTAGATCTCAGCAGCATGAAGTGTAAGAAGTTCAGATCTCCTAAACGTTGGTGTACTTTACATCCCTACTTAATGAAACCTGGTTAGTGCAATCATTCATGTGCAACCCTTGCATCTTTGTACAACTATGCTTTTTCTGATCATTTCATTCATTTTCTTTAGCACCTGACGTGATTCAGAGTGTTAAATCAAATAAACGAAAAAGAAGTCCTGTCAACAACCCAGCTGATTTAGACTTCAACATCAAGGAGATGAAAATAACACTCGGATGGGCAAGAAAGGCTTGTTTGGTCAAGCATGTGTTAGCCCAGGTTGTGTTATTTGGATCTGCAGTCTGATGTTTGTTTGTTTTGGTAGCTGATGGAACTGTGGCGATATTTTTGTCTAAGCTACAGTCATGGAGCTGCAGGGGCTGGAATGTTAGAGTTGTCTGTTCATTTTGGGGGCATATGTGTGTCTGATGAAACATTGTTTCTCTATATAGTACTATATATGTGATGAAACCTTGTTTTATGTGATCTACATATAATCGTGTAGCTAGTGTTTATGTTTTGATAGTATGCAATAGTATTTGTTTTGCAACAGGCTTTTTATTTGATCTGAATTAGTACTAGTATTTGGTTACTGCTTCCTGTAGAAGAGTCTGTGCCGACCTAAATTATTAGTAGACCTTGTCCTTTTATTATTGAATAGAAGCTACTTCAGACATTTATTTGTTGCCCCGACTTGTATTCCTGAGAGAGAGAGAGAGAGAGAGAGAGAGAACGACCTATTTTTTAAATTATTCTTTGGACAATCTGTAAATTTAAAATCATAGTCGGCCGCCAAAACCGACCGCCTATCCCATTTGAACCGGAGGCATGAGTGGATGTGACTCGCACCTTAAATTCCTGACCAGATGGCGTATGATCTGCACAACCTTTTTTCTATTAAACCTTGGCCGACTCCCAAAACATTTTGTTCCTCTTGGTTTCAAAATTTTGGAGGCAAAATATCCTACCCAGATAGTACATTTTTTCTATTATTACTTTGAAGCTAGCCAAATTCAAAATTTCAGTTAGGCGGCAAAATTTACCGCCTACGCCGTGCCAATGGAAGTTATCCAAGTTTCTGTGCAAAAATATGGATATGGATGATTAGTTGGTGTGACTCTCTGCCTTGAATTCCTGGACAGATCGTGGTCTACTATATTATTTCTATTAGTAGATGGACACTAGCCAAATTCAAAATCTCAATCGAGTGGCAAAATCATACACCGACCTTGAAGCATTTTGCGCCCCTCTATTTTAAAGATTTTGGTTTTAAAATTACCATTCTACCTATTGCTCACACTCCCTATTGGCAAGCTATAGTCGGCATCTTGGGGGCATAATCATAATTATTTTTCTTTTCACCTCCATTACAACTTATTCACGCAGTTTTTCCCGCTGGCCTTTCCAAAAATCCCAGGCTCCTCTCCCACGCCCTCAGCTCCATGACCACCGCGCGGCACCGGCCGGCAGCAATTACACGGTGGCCTGAGCCGCGGTCTCGTGCATCGCCGTGGAGCCACTTCACTGACGCCCACCCTGTTGGATCTAGTTCGATGGGTCTCTCTGCCACTGCACCGGAGTTGTGGTCTCACTGACCGTGCCAATGGCATCGTGGACCGCTCAAGATTTTCTTTCCTGTCGCCGAAAGCTACCCAACCGTACCGGATCCAATTCACCGGTGTCCACCAGACGGGATCTAGCTCAACGAGTTCTCTGTCCACCGATCTAGACCATTTACACGGGCGTTGCTTTTTGTTGCACCGCATCTTCCTTAGTGATGCTCTCTTCCAACGTGTTCAAGACGACATCGACCGCCCAAGATCCGCTTCCCCGACCGCCCGAGATATGCTTCCCCGGCCGCCCAAGATCTACTTAGCCGCAACCGCAACACCTTCGGTGACATGCATGTCACCCGCACGATACCGATGATGCTTATACGCCTCTCCGACCGAGGTAACCTAATCCCCAACCCCTTTTTTCTTAGCAATATAGCAGGTTAAAGCATGTCGCAGTGAATTGCATTTTTGTAATCGTGCTAGTATATACAATTCATTGGGCATGCATGTTCTTTGTGCTACATACAAGGTCACTTGATATGTTTGTTTGCATTCGCTACTCTACAAATTTCAAGTAATGCACGTGTTTGTTATTTTGTCATGCACATGTTCTTAGCTACTCCCTACAAAATTAATTGCCTGCTATTGTGTAGTTTTTGCAAAATGTAAAGTCAGTGAAAATTTTTAGTGTGGATTCCCTACTCCATAGTTACTGAATCTATCTCGTTTGTCCTGAGCTAAGTTCCTGCTATTATTTTCTCCCTGGCATCATTCTACTATCCTATAATATGTGTTTAAACTAATCGTACTAGTTCGACTATAATTTTGTTGTTGCCATCTCGATCTTTAAAATCTACAATACTGACTATTTTATTTTTCTTTGCATAGAGCCCAAAAAGGGAACACTAAACATTTTGGTTTGGACAACCTCTTCTACAGGTTCACAAGAGATATCATTGTTTCCTTATTTGATGCTGGTTCATCCTAAGCAACAACATAATTATCCTCTACTCTATAGTTCATTGTGGTTTGCACTCCTTCTCTACAAGTTCTCTTATGATGCCATTATAATTTTTATCCGGTTGAATCCTAGCTACAAAAGTAACTGCATGCCCATCGTGTAGATCACCACAAATTCCGAGTCACCCAACGTCTCTTGTATTCCAGGTTATACTACTGCTTCCATATATATTTGTTGAAATGACCTGGCTAGTTTATATTTGCTAAAATTCTAAGAAACACTCTGTTCGATAGCTCAATTCATTTGTAGGCACACTTATGTAATGCTTGCATGTCATGTTCTATAGGTTCACAAGCAACGCAACATATTTCATATCTAGTGGTTCGTCCTAAGCAGCGACATAGCTATCCTCTACTGTATATATAGTTTATTCGTGGTTTGCATTCCTGCTCTACAAGTTTTCTTGTGATGCCATTATAATTTCTATTCGGTTGATTCCTAGCTATGACAGTAACAACAAGGCCCATTGTGTAGATCACCGCAAATTCTGAGTCACCCAACGTCTCTTGCATTCCAGGATAAACAACCGCTTCCATATATAATTGTTGAATTTCTAAGAAATAGTTTGATTGATTGCTCATTTCATTATAGGAAAACTTGTCTAATGCTTGCTTGTCCTGTTCTACAGGTTCATCAGCGATGCCAGTGTTTCCTTATCTAGTGCTGGTTCATACTAAGCAACAACATAAGTATCCTCAATTGTGTAGTTCATTCATGGTTTTCATTCCTGCTCTACAAGTTCTGGTATGATGCCATTATAATTTCTATCTGGTTCATTCTTATGTACGACAGTAACTGCATGCCATTGTCTGGTTTGATTTCTCATTTCATTGTAGGCACACTTGTCTAATGCTTGCTTGTCCTATTCTACAGGTTCATAAGCGACGCCATTATATTTCATATCTTGTTCTGGTTCGTCCTAAGCAACGACAAAACTGTCCTCTACTATATACTTCATTTGTGGTTTGCATTCCTGCTCTACAAGTTCTCGCATGATGCTGTTATAATTTCTCTCTCGTTCATTCTTAGCTATGAAAGTAACTACATGTCATTGTCTGGTTTATTCTTCTATATATATTTGTTGAAATGACCTGGCTAGTTTATATTTGCTAAAATTCTAAGCCACACACATTGTTATATTTCTTGTTTCACGGTAGGCATACTTTTTTAATGTTTGCTTGTCCTGTTTGTTTGATGTGATGGTCAAAATATTTGAACGATTGACGAGTAGTAAACTCTAGTTCATAGCTCCTGTCGTATGAGTGAAATGAGTATTTTGACTTGTTTGATGTATTAACTTGTTATTACTTAGTTTCAGGCTGCATTTATTGCTATCGCCACCAAAGAGGGGGGCTGCAAGATCATGTCTCAAGGTTGTTTTCAAATGTAGTTGTCATGCTCAAAAGGGAGATGCAGGTGATAGATGGATATATCAAATTGAGGACTGCTATCAACTTGATTGTCAACTGAAATGCCGATTTTTCTTTCCCTCGAGTTGATAATATGTAATAATTTTAAGTAGTTTGCATTTGATGTAATATCTAGATTAATTGCATAGGCCGTGTAGGCATTTAGTTGACACCGTCCACACATAGCAGTAGGCGGTATCGTACCTACGCTAGCTAGGTCGATTAGGGTACAATATCGTGCTTTGTATTTTCCCGTCTTCTATTAGGCCGACGATGAACAGTATAAAAATGCTCACAAGTTGTATACCTTTAATGATATCGTAATGGGCTCCAGAAATGCAGAAACTATAAAAGACCATAAAAGTAACGGGCTGACCCAAAGGCGTGATTAGTAACAGTAGCGGTCCAGACCAGTGACAAGCCGAAATAGTAACAGATCGAAATAGTAACAGGTCGAAACAAAAACAGGCCAAAACTGTAACATGCCGAAATACTAAAAGGCCAAAATAGTAACAGCCCAAAAACAGTAATATACTAGAACAGTAAAGGTCCAAAACCTTAAATAGCCAAAACAGTAACGGGCCAGAATAGTAGCAGACCGGGCTAGAAAAAGGCCAGGACCGTAGCAGGCCAGAACAGTAACAGACCGAATTGGCACCAGACCAGAAAAGTAACAGGCCAAGAAACTTACCTAGACATAACAATAATAGGCCAGAACATGAGCATGCAATTTTTAGGGCTGAACAGTAACAGGCCCGAAAGTTTATAGGCCCGTTTCATACAGTGCATAACAATATAGTAATGGGCCAGAAAGGTTACGGGCCAAAGTCGGCTGGCCAAACGGGCCCATTTCAAATAGTGCATGGCAGAACAGTAACGGGCTCGATAATCTACGGGCCTTACAAATGGGCCAATTTAAATAGTGTAGGTAGAAACAAAAACAAGCCCGAAAGTTTACTGGTCATCGATGGCAGCACTGGTGGGTCCATTTGTAACAGTGCAATACGAAACAGTAATGGGTCATGATACTATTGGGCTCTCTTAATAGGTCATCCCACTTAATAATTACCAGGCCTTGGCTAGGCCTGGCTTCTACCATGTTTTCATTGACAATTAACGGTGCTAACTGTCTGTTAACGTTGTTCGCCACGTGGCAGTTTGCATGACGTTAGCAGTCAACACCGGCTGGCGAACAGATCTATGATGGAACGAATTTTCATGGATGAATGGTGCGATCCGCCATGGTCGAAAAAAAACCTTGGTAGATTCATTTGTGATGGGGCTTCCACCATGAAGGGCATCTGTCTTAGAAGGATTTTTAGCCACGAAAAATGGGACTTCAACAACGAAAATCGTCCATTGTAAAAGGACATTTTTCTTGTAGTGTTTCGAGCCCAGCGACTTGAAGAGTCCCCAAGGAATACACTTACCATCTCATGACCTCCAAAGAAGTTATGCAAGAGATATCTATCTTCAAGGTTGCTGCCAAGAATGCCAAAGATGCCCGCGCTCGTTCCCTTGGAATGTGCAATGGTGTTAATCTTGCCTTGAAGGCTAAGGTTGTGGAGTAAGAGGAAGATGAAGGAAGTGACAAACTCCTGACTATGAGCCACCCCGATGATGTCAAGGTTTCTCATGGTGAATACATGGACTTCTATGCAAGGAACTTTTGGAAAGATCCCGCCAAGGCCAAGATGGAGATGCAAGAAAGAAGCAACCCAAGTGGTAGAAAAGAGAATGTGTAACATCCCAATTTCAGCAACCCTGATTTATAGTCCAAAAGGCAAAAATCAAGGGGAACAAAAACTTTTTCCTGCTATGCTTTCTTACTTGTTTGATTGTGCTCAAGCACCTGTTTGTGTATTAGTTTTGTACTCCTCATCTCAACACTAGTTCACAAGAACTATTTTACAAAAAGAGATGTCTTGGCTCATCTTTCATATTCTCAAATGTTTTGGCATTGCAAAAACCCGAGCCAAGATGACTTTGACACAACAAAATACTTTACTAGTTTCTATTTCCAAAACTATGGAGACATATATATACTCTCCTTATGTTTTCAAGACAGAACCTTCAACTACCCTTACCTCTAGGTTCTCACAAAAACCTTTATTAAAACCTTTTCATCTAAATCTTGGTAGAGATACCAAGATGGTACTTACCTTACTTCAAAGAAAAAACAATACCCCTCCTTACCTCAAGCTAGGCTTGAAGGTAACCCTAGTAGTAGCTAGATCAGTGATAAGATGAATTGCCTTGATCTGTTGGTTGACGAATTGCCTTGATCTGTTGTCTGATGAATTGCCTTGATCTGCTGATTGCCTTGTTTACTTAGGAACTAGAGTGAGATAATCTAGTAGCTCATCCCTTAGGACCCAACCCCTGCTTGTGATCATCAATATCAAAGCAAGCATCCAAGTCTGGATCTATCCTAAGCCACTCAAGTGATCATCTCATCTCATGCTTATCACAATCGAGGGATAATCCCTCTGATGGTTTCCAACTCAGTGAACACCCAATCTAAGCATGAATAATATCTACATAGTTAGTACCTCAACCTCATCTCCTTGATCATGAGTTTGGAACCTATCAGCCTCCCAAAAGCTTCTACACTTGCACTTTAGTCTAAAACCATGTATCTGCCAAAATGGCTAAGTCTAGATTTCTTATCTAGATACCATTTTTGGAGCTCTAATTTTTCCAACCTTTGTGAATTCTTGAGAATGTATTTGAACCATCTTGCAGTAAATCAATAGTACTACCAAGGCCCACTCTTTCCCTTGGCTAAGCCATTCTATCTCCCCCTCATCCATGATGGTTTTGTAGCCAAGATAATAATCTTTCCTGGAAATCTTATCATCTTGCCTACTTTGGCAGCAGCTGACATCTATATTCTAACTCCTCTTGACCAACTTCCTGCTTGGTTATGATCTACTAATAATGTCCTATCAACTCCCACTTCACTTGTTTCCATTGGAACTTTGTGCTTCTTAAACCCACATGGTTTAGGAGGCTACCTGATGCATCTGTTATGGCAGCCTTATTTTTCAACAAAGTTTGCCATCTCATCATGATCACCTCAAACCCAACCAATCCCAAGTCTTGATTCCATGATAATATATATGACATGGTCTATCCATCCATATACCCCTTGTACCAAGGTGAACTCTGAGCTCCCTAATCCAACCCTATTTATAGGGCATTAGAATAACCAAACCCTAGATCCCCCAAGAATCTAGTTTCCACCCTTTGCACCACCTTTCTTCAAAAACAAGGTTTACCTTGATTCCTACATCAATTTTATATCATCTACCTTGGATATAAGCATCCCCAAATAATTATCCCAATTATTTGGATTATTAAACTATTTAATTCCTTCTACCTACCAAATTCTCAAAACCCTTTCCTATAAATACAAGTTTGGTTTTCTCCAAATCACCCTGCCAACTTAAGGCACATTTTATGTCGACTTATCATATCCCATATTTCCAACTCAAAAATAAATATTTTTGAGATCCTTTATTATTTCTTTTTGCCCTTTTTCTTAAATGGCAGAAACACGAAATAATTCCCCAAAAATAATTTTCCACCTCAATAAATCCCAATAAAATTCTCCCATGTGTGTTATGGTATTTAGGACCATGTCACATTAAAAACCAATCTTGTCCAATGTAAAAATATCCTGTTAGTTTCCATAATCTATTTCTCCACTTTTTGAGGAAGTGCATTTAAATGGGACTATAATATTCAGAAAAATACTATTTAAATCATGAAGAAATTATTTGACCTACTCTACCTACCAGTATCATTTCCACAATTTTCCCAATTTAAATTTATCAACTTCCTTCACAAGCCTCAAAATAATCAACATTTTGCAAATCAAGCAAACTTGATCCAAACCAAAGCCAAACCAGCTCCAATCTTCCCTAGCACTTCTCCCAAACATCATCACTCTCTCCTGGTCGTGCACTAAAGCCTTAGCTACTGTAGCATCACCCCTCCCTTTGTTCCATGTGTCCTAGAGAGAGTAAAAATAATGTGTGTGCCCATAATCCCTTGCCTAGCAAAATATCTACTCCCTCCCTAGTCGAGCACTAACCCCACACTACCCCTAACACCGCCCCTATTTCCCAATGGCTGAGCCCTAACCTCCCCTCAAGCTCATCCATGAGTTTTGTCCAGCATGGACCCTCTCTTCCCAAAATAAATAGGCCAGAGCCCCCTCCCTCATCCCTTCTCCCTCATTTCTCCCCGTTACCACTAGAGAGCCTTCCCCAGAGCTCCCCATCTCCCTCCTCCCCTCTCCTCTGGCCACACGAATAAGAAGTGGCCATTTTGGACATTACTTAGTACAAGCTCGAGTCACCTTCTCCCTGCTCCCCTCCCCATGCATGTGTTTTATTCGTGCTCCCCTACCCCTTACCTACCTGCCCCTCCTCTTCCCTCCTCTATAGGACCCATGGAGCTAGCCACCGTTGAGCTTGCTCGAGAGGAGCTTCTGTGATGAGTACCCGTTCGGTTTCCCCTGAGACTGAACGGCAGGCCCCATAGGACAGGGGTTTGATTTACCCCTCCTGCCCGAAGCACAGCCCGAGTGGGCCGAATGCCCCTGTGCGGCCCATTCCTTTCGTAGATCTAGCCCGCCACCACTTGGTTTTTATCTTTTTGTTGGAGATCTAGAAAGTAGACCCAAGGTTTAATTCAAAATAAAAATGGAAAAGGCTCCAAATTGCCCAGATGTAAATTCCCTTGGACACACTATTGTCTTACCAAGTTTTACACCAAAATAAAATATAGAATAATTAGGATAAATCACACCCCCAGATCTATCCAATACACTAAACAAATTCTCCAAAGAATTTTACAAATCCAAATGACCTAAATCCAACTGAAACTAAAAGGTATACTTCATACCTTTCATACCCCACTGGTCCCACCTTAATTTGCTACTTAGTTTGCCTCTGATAAAAAATATGAAAAGCAGATACTTGAACACACATAACCATATCTTTCCTAATCCAGCAGCTCATATTTTTATTAGTCTTTGATGAATTTTAGTGAATTAAACTCTTTTGTGCATGGTTTATTCACTAGTAAAATCAATATAGTAGCCCTATAACTTTAAATAGGTTGATTACAATTTCTATAGAAAGCTATTCTCATAACCTAGTATGTGTACTTGGAATCAACTAAAAAGCTTCTATAGATTAAATCCAATGAAAAAGACAAAACTCATCAAGTACTGTACTAGGGAATTTCTCAAGGTCATTTTGTTAATTGTATTCAGGTGATTCCAAATCCTCTTGTTTAAGTACACCAAATACTACCCTTTCATCCAAGGAAATAATTTTTGGAACTCCAGATAAGTTCTGGTGAATTATTTCCTAAAACTAAGGTTTTATCCACTATAAAATCCATTATAAATCAAGTGAAATTGATAAAATAGTGAAACCACCCTTGTTGGCTTCATTTTATCAATACCTATCTGATGGTATCATTTTTATAAAATGGTATCATACAGATCAAGTACTTGAGAAAAAACCCCTCTTAGGTAGTTCCTAGACTCTAAATCAAAAAGGATCCCTTTTTCCTATGCCTCCAAATCTTCTCCCAATCTAATCAAATCATTACTCCAACACCCTACTGATGTATATCATGTTATTATCCTTTGCTTGATGTATGGTTTGATGTTTTTATGCCTCGTACTGAATGTGGTATTGCTTGTTTGCATGTATGCTCGATAACGGCGATAGTTGCGTTTGTGAGATGCTGAGAAGAAGGAAGCAGTGGGATTATCCTTATTATTATTATTGATTTTCTGGTATTTGATGACCCACAAGTGTAGGGATCACAACAGTCTTCGCGGGTAGTATTACCCAATTTATTGATTTGACACAAGGGGAGCCAAAGAATACTTGCAAGCCTTAACAACTGAGTTGTCAGTTCAGCTGCACCTGGAAATAGTTCTCGCTCATAGAAGTTTATTTGTAGCAATAGTTTGGTAGTAGCAACAGCAAAGCAATAGCAACATCAGCAGCAACAGTGAAACAGGAGCAATAGTAACAATAACGGTAATAGTAGGATTCGAGTGCGGTAGGCATAGGGATGTATGGACGGGCGTTGCATGGACGAGTCTAAACATGTAACTTAAAGAACTAGGGCATTGCAGATAAATAATAATAAGCATCCAAGTACTCAACAATTCAAGGCATGTGCTCTAAATATAGTCATACGTGCTCGTAATGATAACTTGCACAACATCTTCTGTCCAGCTAGCCCGTGGCAGCGGGGCCTCTAGGGAACTACTAGCAATTAAGGTGCTCCTTTTAATAGAGCACTGGAGCAAAGCATTAACACTCCGTGAACACATGTGATCCTCACACCACAACCATCCCCTCCGATTGTCCCAATTATTGTCACTTTGGGGCCTTTGGATCCGGACAATGATATGTGTACACAACTTACAAATAAGATCATAAACAATACTATTATAATGATTCAATAATAAGTTTAGATCTGAGATCATGGCACTCGGGCCCTAGTGACAGGAATTAAGCACAACAAGTTGCAACAAAGTCAAGTAGCACTAAGAGAGATACTACGCACTATGCCCCTAACAGATCTTATTCGATTACATGGTAGAACTCATCCAATCACTACCATCCCCAAGCCTACAGCGGGGGATTACTCACTCATGGATGAGGGAAACATCGGTGGCTGATGGAGATGTGTTTGTGATGACGATGGCGACGATCCTTTCCAAATTCCCCGTTTCGGTAGGGTGCCAGAATGGAGTTTCTAGATCTGAATCTTGGTTTTTGGTAGCGGCGGCGGAGCGAAACTCTTTCTGGAAACTATCGAACCCCCCTCTGTTTTTAGGTCAGAAGGCAACTTATTGTCGCGGAGGGAGGCCGAGGAGATGCCTGGGTGGCCAGACCTCCTCCAGGCGCGGGGTCAGTGGGCCCGCTCCTGGGGTGGGTCTGGGCCCCCCAGGTGTCACATCCCAAAATTTTCCAAATTTTGAAATGCGAAAAATAAATAATTGTTGAAATTTAGGGTGAAAAGAAACTTTTTGTTTCTATATGGAAACATCAAAACCCAACTTGAACAAATTTGAATAAAATGGAATTCAACAAATTTCAATCAGTGAAATGCATTCATCAAAGAATGAACCTTGAAATTTAAACACTTGGAAAAGTCAAACCAAAACTCTAAAACCCTAATGGAAGGAATCATTCCAAGATCTCTCTAAGACTATGGATTTGATCCATATAATTTATCAACAAACATTTATAAATGATCAAGATGGATAAAGAAAATATTATAAAACCATAGAAATTGGTTTTCACTCAATTTGGAACCATAGATGAAAACTTATGAATTTAATAAGTTAAAAGGAATTTATTTCCAAGGCTAATAAAGCTCCTATCTAAAATCCATACCAAATTATGAACAAGTAATCCTAAAAGAATTTAAAAGGATAAACAAATACTAAATAAAATTATACAAATTGGAATCACCAATATTGGATCTATAAATAAAAAGATATGGATTTTAAAAGACAAAGGAAGAAATAAATAAATAAGGAATATTTAAAAGCCAAATTAAATCTTGGCCAAATCCATAAACAAATAAAATAAAGATATTCCTTTTAAAATAAAAGGATAAAGAATATTCAAATAAAATTATATGGCATTAACCAAATTCCATTCTATTAAATAAATACAAAATCCCTAATAAGAATGATTAATTAAATCATGGAAAAATAACAATTGGAATTTACCCAAGTGGAATAATAGTTATTTAATTAACTTAAATGGAATCAAAGAAATCGTATAAATAAAATTTATGGAATTAAAACCATATTTGATTTCATTGGAATAAAGACATTTGCCCAAATTAAACGATTAATAATCATATTAAAGTACTTTAAATAATTCAAAGAGAATTATTTAACACCCTATTAAATAAATAAAACCTACTGAAAAGGTTTAGTGAAAATTAGAATTCAAATAAAGAGTTTGAAAATATATTTAATCTTATTTGAATAAAGGCAAGTGCTTATTTTAATAAAGAATAAAACCATAAAAATAATAAATAAATTATTCTAAAAATGGTCTTAAAAATACATGTTTAAACAGTATAGAAACTACTGAAGAGTTTTGAAAATATTTGATAAATAAATCTGATCCAAATAAGAGTTTGAATATGAAAATAGAAAATCAAAATGGAAAAAAAAGAAAGCAGAGAAGGAAAAAAATAAAACAAGCCAGCCCAACCCACCTAGCCCATCCCGGCCCAGCTAGCCCATCCCTCTTCCCCGCAGAGAAAACGCTTCACACTCGCGAACGACCCCGCAGAGACACTGACCGCTGGACCCCACTTTTTCTTTCTCTCTCACGCTGACAAAATGACCCCACCCGGCAGACCTTCTTCCTCACCCCCCCCCCCGTGGTACCACGCCCTCACCTCACCGTTACTGGCCGTTGAATGATCGCTTCAGTACGCGTTACTGCCGCACTAATTCCTCCCCGTGATCACGCCCATTAACTCGCATTCCTCTCCTCTCTCTTTCCCCTCGCTCACCCCTCCCTCTCGGCCACAGGGCTGCCTCGATTTCGCGCTTGAGCATTCTCTGCTCTGACGAGCTCTCTGAGAAATTCCGGCCAGCACCTTCACCCCCATAAGCCCTGCTTCACACGAACGTGATCCCCATCGTCCTGCGAACCTCCCAGTACCCCCCACTCGCCCGCGCGAGCACCGTAGGCTCGGCAACGTCTTTGCCTGAGCAGCGCCGCCGTCGGCCTCCTCTCCGGCAACACCCCCAGGTAGCATCTGACCTCCCCTCTCCTTCTCTTTCACACACGTGCACTCACCACAACCTTGCGCATCTAACGGCACCCCTGGTATGTCTTAGCGCGCACCACAGCCTCGCCCCCGACGATGCCAGAGCTTGCCCGACGCCAGGAGTATCTCCGGCGAGAGATTGACGACGACTCTGTGCGCCCCTCAACGAACGGCTGCCACCTCGAGCATCAGCAAAGAACGGCGAATCTCGTGAGCTTCTCCCCATCATCTCTTGCTTCCTGCATCGCCGACAACCCCACCGTCTAACTGCGCCGCCGCTAGCGCCGCCCGTTTTAGGTTATTCAATTTAGGCCATAAGATTTTGATCGGATGCACATGATAGAAACTTAACCGAAGGGGTATCCTTTGATCTGTGCCATGTGTAGTCATTTAGATCTGACGGCCCAGAAAGGTCGATCCAACCGAAGCGGTACCAGCCAGTAGGAACGTGACGCGTGGCCTGTGTGTTGTTTTTAAAAACAGATTTGACTCTATTAGATATGTGAATTTGTAAGTTGCATAACTTTAAATCTACACGTCCAAATTTTTCAAATTATATCATGAAATGATAAAAACAAATACTTTCCAACCATGTACTTTGTTTAGTAAATTGCTTCTGTTAAATTGGTTGTTTTTAAAGAAACTTATGTAGGCATAATTTGAATATAAAAATTATTCTAGAAATATTTCTAAGGTAAAATCTTTGGTAAATGGATTGTTTTGAACCTACTGACCATAGAAACCAACTTTTGGATTTAAAAACATATTTTGTGAAGCTAAAGAATAAATCTTGGATTAAAGCATTTCTAGTTAAATAAGAATATTGAATATGTTTTAAAAATGCTTTTTGAGTAAAACCTTTGGAAAATGATTTGATTTAAACTCTCTGACCCTAAACACCAAGTTTTGAGATCTAAAAATATATTTGATGAACCCTATAAAATTATAACTTTGCTAAAAGGCATTTCCAACAACATAAAATATTGCTTTGGTATAAAAATGGTTTATAGGTGAAACCTTTTGCAAATGGTTTTAATATTAAACACTTGGCCATAAAACACTAACATTTGTGTGTAAAAATGTATTTGTCAAACACTAGAAAATAATACTTGATTTAAATCATTTATAGCAAAACAATAATGATTTAAATGGCCATTTTCACTAACTTAATATCAAATGGTTTTGCCACTTTTATAAATGACCTATAGGTGTTTTAAAATGTTTATAACCTATTATAAACCACTTTTCCAAATAAAACAATCTTTGGCATGATTGCATGATTGCTTTGTTTTTATTATTTTATGATGAATTGCTTGAATGGTAGATTGAATTTGTGCCTTGATTGAATTGTAGTGAAATTTGAAGAGTGTGACTATTGCAAGATCAAAGAGTGAAATTATATTCTCTACTAAAAAGGAAAGTGGTGCTTCATACTTTTGTCCTATTACTTTCACTATGCATTAGTGATGTTTTGAGTAGGACTTGCATGGAATTTTCTAAGTGTTAACTATGCCATGGGAAATCCTAGTAGATGAAACCTTAGTAGAATTTTCCTAAGTTAAGATTCCTACTACTATCATGCTTAGACTAGCTAGTAGAAAACAAGGGTGGATTATATTCATGCTATGAAATATTTCTAAGTCAAGGACTTGTGTTTTGTTTAATAAAACAACTATGTGAATGAATCAGCTGGGTTGAATGGAAAGAATGGTTTGTGTTGATTGGTTACACATGGCCCATGTTTATGGCTTACCCTAGTGTATCTCAATTGTGGAATGCCACCCAGGAACAAAGATATTTGAGATGTCAAATGTTGAGAAGCTTCAAGTGCAGCCACTTGGCATTATGGGCTCTGCCAGGATCATATAGGTAGCAATAACTTAGCCAAATGGATAGTTGGTGGTAGGGGATGATAGGTTTGGAGCGCGTCCATTTTGGTCTAAGGGAAGGCTTCTGAAAGGTCCAGTCTTGGTGAAAATCAAGTCTTGTGTGGAAATTGCACCACCTCTGCAGAAGGAAGAAACTAAGTACTTAGTCGTGTGCCCGGTAATGGACAATTTGAGCATCAAGACATGGAAGCTATCAAGAATCTCCTCATCCCAATTTCTAAGTTAAAAACTTGTGGTTGAACAACGGTTAAAGGATCACCAATTTCTATTGGTAGATGCCTTGGGTAATTTTGCCAAACAA
Source organism: Avena atlantica (assembly GCA_910589765.1). NCBI lineage: Eukaryota > Viridiplantae > Streptophyta > Magnoliopsida > Poales > Poaceae > Avena > Avena atlantica. The sequence continues at coordinate 326,772,390 of OU342733.1, forward strand.
AACTTAGTGTTTTAAATGATAAGGAAAAATCTATTTTGAGCAAAGCAAGCCTAAGCTCCACTTAGCCAAATGCATATAGATGATAGATACCACTATTCTACCATAGTATCACTTGCCAATACAATAAAAATGTATTGACCCTTGTGGCTGTAACTTATTATGTTGTAGGTTTGTTTGATGTTAGTGAAGTGTGTTGATTAGGATTGCAAGTCTACAACCAACATGATTACATGTGGCACTTTGAAGATGAAGGACTCCATGCTATATAGATATTCTAGTGCATTGTAATGAGATAGCCAAATGAGCTATGTAAGATGTAATGAATTATTTTATTCCTGGTTATAAAGTTGTATTATGACCTTTATTTCTTGATATTACATCTTAACTGTGGATGCTAGCTATTGATCCAGGGACTGGCATTGTAAACACAGGGATCTCTACCTTATTAAAGGTTGGGACCTCTACACCAGGCCTCCCCTCTGTCTCCCCTTCTGGGTCCGTGGATCTTCTGCTGAAATATATTTTTTGGCATATTTTCCGGGATTTTTCCTGATAGTTCATTTTCTACACAAAAACAAGACACCATGGTAATTCTGCTGAAAACAGCGTCAGTCTGTGTTAGTTGTATCCAAATCACACAAGTTTATAGGAAAAAAATAGCAAAGTGTTTGAGAAAGTAGATACGTTTTGGACGTATCAACTCCCCCAAGCTTAGCTTATTGCTTGTCCTCAAGCAATTCAGTTGAAAACTGAGTGCGATAAAAGAACTTTCACGAATACTTTGCTTCATATGATGTATATATTCTCAGCACAGGAGTAGATTCTTAGAAAATTCATAATAAAGAGTATGCAACTAAGTCTACTCAATAGTCATTGCAAGCTATGAAGAGAAACCAACTTAATAATAAGTAGCATGAAACATAAACATAAGCAACATTGCAATGCTCATAATAAGGTATGATAGAGTGGTATCTCGCTTGCCTTTGTTTAAAGAGCACAATATAAATGTCGAGGCACCTCTGAAGTTCCCATGAAGACTAGAGATAAAGATATCAAAGATACAAGCATCAAAGTCATGCCATAATTAACCAAGTTTTGGAACAAACACAAGACTCACAACTATGCTCTCAAGAAAGTGTTCATAGAATAAGTGGTGACTCAACAAAGTTGTGAAAACGGTTTTGTGAAGGTTTGAAAGGCTTCCCAATGCTGAAAGGAAGGTAATCATTAGCTCTGAGCTCTCATTGCCCCTATCATGGGCATCTTCATGTGGTTAAGGTGAAAATGAGGCCCACTCTGAATCATATGCTTGACAGACCATAGACTGGAAATCCCAAGTGCCTTGAGTACGAGGGTCGCTCCGCATGCTACTCAATTTTGGTCACCTGAAAGTTCTTGTCATTGTAAATACATGCATATCATCGAGAACCGCCAATGGGGTACCCCTTGCACATGGTACAAGAGCTATCCCATAACCAAAATGACAAGGCAAGCAGACAATGAGCATCTCAGCAATCTTTTTATTTACCATATGCATAGCTTTTTATTGAGGAAGCTTCATAGATGTTCATTATAGTGATGCTGCAAGTTTCCACCATGATTACGCATGGCTTAGGCTAGCGGCCCAGGCGTTTCTCTAACACAATGTATAAACTCCATGAACTAACAACTTCTCCTTTTATTTCACATTGTCGACATCCATAAACAAAAGAGCAAGGAATCAACTGGATGAGATATCCAAAAAGTGTTGAAAGCATTCCCCATGACAGCACGGTTCTGGTGACTCCCAGTATATAATAAGCAAGCATATAACTTTCATGGACTAGTCATAATGGTTCAAGATTATTAAGCGCAAGAAATAAAGTGTGCCACCAAGTTCGTGAGAGCTTTACTAACTAACTTTCTCAAAACAGACAAACATTTTATTTCAGAAGAAAACACGGCATACAGAATATGCACTTAAATAGCAAATGATGCTAATGGGTAGGTAAGGTGGAGACAACTGGCAATATTGGTTTGGGGGAGTTGGAAGCACAGGTAGAGCACGTACTCAGTGAAAGTGAAGGCTAGCAATGGATAGGGAGCGACAAACGAGAGAGCGATAATTGTCATAATCATGCTTGCAATAAAACATGACTAACTATGACATGAAAGTGATACAAGAACTCTGAGGCAAAATAAATAATAGAGGCTTACTGACTATTGATTAGTCATATGCATGCGTGAGCATGTACCAAGTCGATTCACATGAACAGTCAGAGGAGGATACCACAATGTCATACCAAAGTATGAATAAAACAATGCAAGCAAACATTCATGTGACATGCTACAAAATATTAGCAATCTGGAGCTAATCATAGACAAGAAATAACTACTAAGCATCCATAATGACATACACCTTACACAAACAGGCTAAGCATGCTCACAATGATGAGTATATGTACAAAAATGAAACAAATAGAGTTCGTTACCAGCCTCTTACCACACCTCGAGTTGTCTTAATCTTCATTATTGCCCATCACTTGTGTGACTTGAATAATTAACATGAAAACCAATATCCACTGAGGACGGCTGAACCCTGCGAAGAACTCACAAAACCAAAGAAGAACAACAAATAGTTTTGGTGTTTTCGATTTTTAGAAACAAGCAAACAAAGAAAAACCAAACAAAAACAAAGCAAACCAAACAAAGCAAAATATTTTTTGGATTTTATTTTAAAACAAACAAAAGCAAAGAAACAAAGAAACAAACCAAGAGAAACAACGAAAATATTTTTGGTATTTTTGGGTTTTTGAGAAAGCAGCAAGAAGAACCAAAAAGAAAGCGAAACAATTAATATACAAAGAACCGACCGAACATGATATATAAATGAGTGTGACATCGGTATACCTCCCCCCAAGCTTAGGCTTTTGGCCTAAGAGGGGCTCAATAGTGCGGATAATAAATCCATGCTGGTGGGTCATCATAGGAATGATTATAGTCAGGCACCTGTGAAGAAGAACAAGACGCGCCCCAATCAAATGAGGGTTGTTGGTATGAAGACTCTCCCAAGTTGGAGGGCTGAACCTAATTTTCTTCGGCATCCTCTTGAACATTATCCTCTTGATGGGAGAGTTCCCCCATATAAGTTTCAACCTCCTCCTCTGTAAGTGACCATCCTTGCCTGTTATCAAAGTTAAATAAAGCAGGTGTAGGAAAATAAACTATTTTCTCACTCCTACCCTTTCTCCGACCTTGCTGGACAAAATATAGTTCAAATGGAAAACTTCTCACATTAGCCCCCAAAGAAACAAAACCATGCTGAATCATTGATTCAATATCAAGCCTCTTTATGGAAAACTGAAAATTTGAATAATGAGGCTCTAAACCATGGAAAGCTAGCAACCTAGAAGTAATGAGACCTCCACAAATTCCACCCTTCTCACGGTTGGTGGTGAGACGGTGAGCTATCAAAGCACCCAAGCTATAAGAACTATTCCTATTCAGAGCAGCTGCAATAAAAGCTAGATCAAAAGAAGACAACTTCTAGCAGTCTTTCTAGCAAGAACACACTTGGTAATAAAATAGGAAAAGTATCTAATAGCTAAGAGCTGGATGTTCTGAATTTTACCACTTTCCTTTGAGAAGTCGAAAACTTGGCAAATCTTAGCATACAAATCAACAAGTGACTTGGGCCTCTCCTTGATCTTATCACAAGATCCCCACTAAGGTACTCTAATTTCTAAACACAAAATTAGCAAAAGGCAGATTGACAAGCATATTATATATTTTGTAATGGACCATGGGATTAGAAGTAGACCAAGTGAACCAGAAATCCTGCACAAAAGCCATGGTTAGCTTAACATATTGGATTGGTTCACCTTCAACAAAGTGCTCCAACCCTGCATTTGTAACCAAGGTTTAGAAATCTTGGAGAATCCCCGCAGCTCTCATAAATTCATAGCATGGATATATGGAAGGAAAAACTTCCTCCTCGCGATGAACCTTCATTGGCTCATGCACCATCAAGGCATATTGATTCATTGGATAAGCACTCATATTCTTTGCTGAAATTTTTAGACAACCATCAAACCAAGTGATTTCTAAGTTGATAAATGATGAACAACTACTATAGGAACTTGCTAGAGGACTACACATGCATCAAAACAAAGTTTCTAAGCATAGAACAAGCATGCAAGCTCAAACAACCTGTCACCTACAGTAGCAAAATACTCAAGATACAATCTACCAATCACAAATCTAATTGGACAAGTGGAGGAGGCACATACCAAGGAACAATCCCTCCAAAAATCAGCACTTGAGATGGGCTGAACAAGGAGATCGAAAATCGCGAGCAAGAACAGCAAGAACTCGATCTTGAGCAAGTTTTCCGGTGTTTTTCGGGAGAGAGAAAGAAGGTGGCTTTGAGGAGGCAGCCTGGAGGGGCCCACGTGGGCCAGACCCCCCTAGGCGCCACCACTAGGTAGGCCGCACCTACCATAGGTGTGGGGCCTAGGCGTGGCCCCTGGGTCATCTCAGGTGCCACTCTGCCCCTTTTTCGAGGAAAAAATTATTTTGAATTTTCTGGGATTTTTCGGGAAACTTTATTTTTGGCCAATTTTCAGGGTATGAAAATTGATTTTCTCGCAGAAACAGTTTTTCAGAAGAAGCAAAAGCAAACCAAAAGCCAAACTACAGGACCTCTAAGAAACTCAAACAAGCAAACAAATTGCAAAACTAAAGCTAAAGCAAAGACTAGGAAGGAGAAAGGAAAAAGAAAGCAAGTATAACCACAGTGGAAACATTATTTTGTTCATTAAAATCCTTTTGTTAACAAGGTTGATCAAGTCTTGTTACCAAAACAATCTTATATGAAGCAAAACTTTGCATTCCACAAGGTGATTATGTTACCTCATACTTGATAGCAATGGTCCCAATCATAATAGTTTCAACATTTTCTTGTGGAATGGGACAATATATTTCTCCAACCTTAATGCCTTCAATATTTTCAATGGAATTCAGGCAATAGCTTCTAACAACCTTCTTGGGTAAGTAGACAATGTGCTCTTTTTCATTAGTATTGAATGTTACTTTTCCTTGATTGCAATTGATGACAGCACCTGCAGTATTAAGAAAAGGTCTCCCAAGAATAATAGACAGATTATCATCTTCAGGCATTTCAAGCACAACAAAATCAGTTAAGACCATGCAATTATGAGCAACTTGAACAGGAACATCCTCACATATACCAACAGGAATAGTAGTTGACTTATCAGCCATTTGCAAAGATATATCAGTTGGTATCAACTTTTCCAGCTGGAGTCTCTTATAGAGAGGAAAAGGCATAACACTAACTCCAGCTCCCAAATCACATAAAGAAGTTCTAACATAATTATTCTTAATGGAGCAAGGAATAGTTTGTATACCTGGATCACCAAGTTTCTTTGGAACCTTACCATTGAAGGAGTAATTAGCAAGCAAAGTAGAAATCTCCTCATTAGGAATCTTCCTTTTATTAGAGACAATATCCTTCATATACTTTGAATAAGGAGGCAACTTAATAGCATCAGTCAAAGGAATTTACAAGAATAAAGGTTTCATCCACTCACAAAACTTGTTGTACTGTTCTTCCTACTTTGACTTGTGTTTCTTAACTGGAAAAGCATAGGTTTCTGCACCCAAGGTTCTCTCTCTTTACCATGTTTATTAGAAATAAAATCTTCCTTGGTGTACCTAGTGTTCTTATTGTGCTTTTCAGGTTCTTCCTCAACTTCCTCCTTATCAGGAGACTCATTATTACCACTCTCAGTTTCAGCATTAGAGATAGATATACTATTAGGATCTATAGCAGGTTCAAGTGGTTCCTCAACTTTCTTATGTTTCTTTTTCTTCCTCTTACGAGGACTACCACTATCCTCACCTTGTTGGGAATCCTGCTCTATTCTTTTAGGGTGTCCTTCAGGATATAAATGATCTTGAGTAGCTGCACCACTCATAGTTCTAATTCCATAAGCATGTTTATCTACTGAAGCATTAACTAGCATATCCTTTTGTACTTTAACAAGTTGATCAAGTTGGGTTTGAACCATTTGAAAGTGTTTACGAAGCATTTTAATATCATTAGAAGTTCTTTCCACAATATCTTTCAACTCATGGATAGCTCTAGAGTTTTCCAATAAATGATTCTGAACTTGTTTATTAAAATTACCTTGTTTAACAATAAAAATGTCAAGTTCCTCTAAGAATTGATCAGGAGGCTTACCATAAGGAATATCACCTTCATCAAAGTGTTGGAGAGAGTGTACCTCAATAGTAGATGAGTGGGGAATTGGCTTACATAATTCTTCTATAGGAGGTAGATTATTCACATCTTCAGCTCTAATACCTTTCTCCTTTAGACACTTTTGAGCTTCCTTCATCACTTCATCATTTAATGCAATAACTCCCCTCTTCTTTTTTGTTGGTGTTGGAACTAGTACAGGAACAACTGGTTCAGGAGTAATAGGCTCAGGTGTATTCAACTCAGTTGAAGTCCAATCATCATAATTCTTGCTTATCTTGTTCATTAATTCTTCAGCATCTGTATAAGTCCTTTTCCTGAAAACACAATCAACAAAGCTATCTAGGTAGGACCTAGAATCATCAGTTAGTCCATTATAATAAATATCAAGAAGCTCATTCTGAGGTAATGGACATACAGGATATGCATGAATCAAGGAACAGAATCTTTTCCATGACTTCGACAATTTCTCTTCTTCTTCCTGTTTAAAATCAAAAAGTCTCTGCAAAGCAGCATGTCTAGCACTGGGAGGAAAATATTTATGGAAGAAAGAAGCAATCAGGGCTATCAATGGAACCAGGAGGTAATCTATTAAACCTAGCCCTAGCTTCTCCTTTTAGTGAAAAAGGGAATATCGTAGCAACAAAGTACTTGCGCATTTTAAAATCATCAGAGAACAAAGCACTCATAGTAGAAAGCTCATTCATATGAGCCACATCACTCTCATTTTCAGTACCACAAAAAGGTTCTTTCTCAACAATATCTAAATAAGTTAAATCAAGAGAGAAATCATAATCTTTATCCTTAATATCTATGGGGGAGGTGGCAAACTTAGGATCATAGGATTTCTTGGGCATAATAGTACGTCTAGCAAGGAGACTCTTAATAGCACTAGTACCATGTGTGTTTCGACACTCTTCAACAAATTCATCAGTGAGATCTATGTAACCATCATTAATATCAAAACTCTCACTAGCAGGTGAGCTAATAGGTGTAATAGTGTATTCACTAGGAGTTTTGGTATTTCCTAGACTAGCGATAGTAGCATCTAGAAAAGGACCTAATGAACCACTCGCATCAAGCACAGTAGAAGTAACATCATGAGCATCAAAAGCAGTTTCAGATTCAGCTGTAGTAGCACTATGTAGCATGAGCATGTGGTGGTGGTGTGACAAGCTTACTTATAACAGACGGTGAATCAAGAGCAACAGAGGTGTTTATGACTGTACCTCTTCTTGTAGTGGATGGTAAAATAGGGAAATTTCCATCACGAGACTTCCCCATGATGAAAGGAGTAGCAGTGAACAATATAGATCCAAGTGAACTTACAAATAAGCTATGCTCCCTGGCAACAGCGCCAGAAAATACTTTTGATGACCCACAAGTGTAGGGGAACGCAACAGTCTTCGCGGGTAGTATTACCCAATTTATTGATTCGACACAAGGGGAGCCAAAGAATACTTGCAAGCCTTAACAACTGAGTTGTTAGTTCGGCTACACCTGGAAATAGTTCTTGTGCACGGAAGTTTATCAGTAGCAATAGTTTGGTAGTAGCAACAGCAAAGCAACAGCAACAGTGAAACAGGAGCAATAGTAATAGTAACGGTAACAGTAGGATACGAGTGCGGTAGGCATAGGGATGGATGGACGGGTGTTGCATGGACGAGTATAAACATGTAACTTAAAGAACTAGGGCATTGCAGATAAATAATAATTAGCATCCAAGTACTAAACAATCCTGGGCATGTGCTCCAAATATAGTCATACGTGCTCACAATGAGAACTTGCACAACATCTTCTATTCAGCCAGCCCATGGCAGCGGGGCCTCTAGGGAACTACTCGCAATTAAGGTGCTCATTTTAATAGAGCACTAGAGCAAAGAATTAACACTACATGAACACATGTGATCCTAACACCACATCCATCCCCTCCAGTTGTCCCAATTATTGTCACTTTGGGGCCTTTGGATCCGGACAGTGATATGAGTACACAACTTGCAGATAAGATCATAAACAATACTATCATAATGATTCAATAATAAGTTCAGATCTGAGATCATGGCACTCGAGCCCTAGTGACAAGAATTAAGCACAACAAGTTGCAACAAAGTCAAATAGCACTAATAGAGATACTAGGCACTATGCCCCTAACATATCTTATTTGATTACATGATAGAACTCATTCAAATCCCTACCATCCCCAAGCCTACAGCGGGGGATTACTCACTCATGGATGAGGGAAACATCGGTGGTTGATGGAGATGCGTTGGTGATGACGATGACGACGATCCTCTCCAAATTCCTCGTCCCGGCAGGGTGCTAGAACGGAGTTTCTGGTGGCGGAGGCGGAGCGGAACTCTTTCTGGAAAACTATCAAACCCTCCTCTGTTTTTAAGTCAGAAGGCAACTTATAGGCGCGAAGGGAGGCCGAGGAGCTGCCTGGGGTGGCTAGACCTCCTCCAGGCACGGGGTCAGTGGGCCCGCGCCTAGGGTGGGTCTGGGCCCCTCAGGCCTCCCCTCTGTCTCCCCTTCTGGCTCCGTGGATCTTCCGGTGAAATATAATTTTTGGCATATTTTCCGGGATTTTTCCTGATAGTTCATTTTCTGCATAAAAACAAGACACCAAGGTAATTCTGCTGAAAACAGCGTCAGTCCGTGTTAGTTGTATGCAAATCACACAAGTTTAGAGGAAAAACAATAGCAAAGTGTTCGAGAAAATAGATACATTTTGGACGTATCAGTATTCTAAAGAAGTCATAGGACATCTCGTTGGTCACATGCAAGCCACCTTATTCCTCATACACCTTGTCCTATTATTTTACCTATGCATGTTTTACCTACCCGTTTATGCAAATTGCATCGTTTTACTATATTATATTATGTGGGGAATGTTTGGCTCCTCCAAACTATTACCCCTTAGTACCACTAGGTACAACCCATCTTGATGATACCTACCTGCCCTTAGTATGATAGATGGTGTTTAACACTAGAATCCCTCGGAGACCCTTTTTAGCCTAAGCAAAAGGGCAGGATGGGAAGACACTGGGAAAAAGGTTTACAAAAATGTTTTATGAGAAAACCTTGGTGTGGCTTGGCCTACCAAGTGGTTTGGAAAATGAGAAAGGTTTTGGTTTTACAAAATGGTCCGGCAACAGATGGAGGAAAAAAATGTCTGGGTTGTACTGTTTACTATGATGGAACAATTAACCCGTGCAACCACATTACTCTGGAATGGGACGGGGATGGGCTGGAAGTTTTTCTAATCCGGTATAGGTGTCTCAAACTACTACGGGGAAGAACAAATTCCTGGAGGCTGGGATTTCCCCTGTAAAGGCCCATGTGAAACATCGGTATGGGGAAGGTAAATACCGTCTAAATGGCGGCCATACGATACTATGAGCCCCTCATTGAAAGCGCCCACCCTACGAGGTGAAAAACTCACTCCGGTTGGATTGTGACTATATAGGATCCCGGTTTTGAGGGGATTAACCTCATAGGATAGGCACTTGTATCAGAGAGGGCATTCAGAAAGTCTTGACCAGTTATTCGACCCACAATCGGTGTAGATCAGGGACGGGTAATCGGATGGTGTGGGTACAGTGTACAACCTCTGCAGAGTGTAAATCTATTCGAATAGCCGAGTCCTTGGTCATGGACGGTTGTGCTGGCGGCTGTACGGCGGGTGATGGTTTTGTTTTCAAAAGGACTTCGGAAAAGAAATGTCTTGAAAATGTTTTGACCATGGGATGGTCGGAAGAAGGAGGAAGGAGTTTGGTCATGATATGATCGGAAGGAAAAAAATGGGTGACACAATCCTGGTGTTTTCTTAAACTTTTCAAAAAGGTTTCTAAAATGTTTTACAAATTTTTTTCAACAAAGATATAGAGACATGCTATATCTACAAGAGAAAGTAGTTTATAAAAGAACCTCTCTTGGAGTCATCCTACCGCAGTCATATTGCATACCCGTTATTATTGTTACCTTAAGGTGGTTTGCGAGTAGATTCCAAGTACTCACTGGCATTGTCCCTAGATATTTACTTGGCCAGATTGCAGATGTTAAGAAGGAACGAAGGAGCTGACGTCTATATGAGCTAGGCCGTCTTTCCAGTCAGTTGCGTATAGGTTAAGACATGGGCTCTGCGCTAAAGACTTCCGCTATTTGTGTTGTATTCATCATAATGGCCACTATATAAGTTTGTACTCATTACTATATGGATGTTGTAATGATACTAGTCGGTTATGCTCACGTCTCACTGATCATGGGAATGTGAATTGTATGCATAACGGGTATTCTCGGACCATAAATCCGGGGTGCCACAGACATGGTATCAGAGCCATCCTGACTGTAGGAGACCTTAGTTAGCATAGACGTTAGACAGGATGACCCCTATTTCCAAAAACACCGACTTTCAAAAACTATTTTCTTAAAGACTTTTAAAAAGGAGATCTTATCTCATCTTTTCTTATATTAAAGGGTTAATTGGATAGACGCCACTGCAATTTCCGCGTATTTGAGAAACGCCACTGCAACTTTCAACTTTGGAAAATGCCACTGCAATTATATGTACGTTTGAGAAACGCCATTACACCCACTTATCCAACATATACCAATCTATATACCTGGTATTTCCAGCCGTATATACGTACCACAATGGGGTCCACCTAGATCCGTGAAAAAAACGTAAGTTTATGAGAAATATTAGAGTAAAATTACAACAATATTACAATGTGAAAATCACACGCATGCATTTGCATAAAAATGTATTATAAAAGCTCCAGGTCAACGTCTTCTTTATGTTGCATCACTTGATAGATTTTGTTTTCAAATCACATATTTGGTGAAGATTTTGCATCACTTGATAGTATAGGGTTGTCCCACTTAGAATCCAGCAAGTTGTTCTTACAAAATAATTGCTATCAGTACATATTAAAATTCCACACAAAACGAAGGTACAAAGGATCTTGGTGTGTTCGATGCAGCTGACATGGTTTTCATAGACCTAATGCAATCAAATTTTGTGATTATACTCTTTCAAAAACAAAAAACACAAAAAATGCCTTTTTTCTTGGATCAATATTTACTTCAGTATTCTAACAAGATACATATATGAATGTGCCACTCTTTTCATGGCTGTTAGAATGAGGCTGCATTCAAAATCAAAGTTCAACACTGGATGTGTAGTGTTGTTGTACCTATTTTGAGTGTTGAACTGGAGCTTCTATGACACATTTTTATGAAAATATATGCGTGTGATATTCACTTTGTAATATTATTATAATTTTATTCTAATATTTCTCATAAACTTACGTTTTTCACGGATCCGGGTGGACCCCACAGTGGTACGTATATATGGCTAGGAATTCAAGTATATATATTGGTATATATTGGATAAGTGGATGTAATGGCGTTTCTCAAACGTACACATAATTGCAGTGGCGTTTTTCCAAAGATGAAAGTTGCAGTGGCGTTTCTCAAATACGCGGAAATTGCAGTGGCGTCTATCCAATTAACCCTATATTAAATGAGTTGAAAATGGATTACTCTATATCCATTCTACTTCAAAAGTTCCATTTCCAAAAAAAAGTCCAACTAGACAACTATGAAGATGGAGGTCCCAAAATAAAGAGACCCGAGGACAAGCTACACAAAGGAGCTACCAACAACGGAAGACACTACAAAATCGCCCTCCTCACGTAGTCCTCCATCGCCCCCAAATCAATCAAGTACGACACCGACAAGTCCTTCATCGCTACTGCAGCATCACCCCTCCCTTTGTTCCATGTGTCCTAGAGAGAGTAAAAATAATGTGTGTGGCCACAAGCCCTTGCCCAGCAAAATATATACTCCCCTCTCCCTCCCTAGTCGAGCACTAACCCCACACCACCCCCAACACCGCCCCTATTGCCCAATGGCTGAGCCCTAACCTCCCCTCAAGCTCATCCATGAGTTTTGTCCAGCATGGACCCTCCCTTCCCAAAATAAATAGGCCAGAGGCCCCCTCCCTCATCCTTGCTCCCTCATTTCTCCCCGTTACCACTAGAGATCCTTCCCCAGAGCTCCCCTTCTCCCTCCTTCCCTCTCCTCTGGCCACAAGAACAAGAAGTGGCCATTTTGGCCATTGCTTAGTACAAGCTCGAGGTCACCTTCACCCTGCTCCCCTCCCCATGCATGTGTTTTATTCGTGCTCACCTACCCCTTACCTACCTTCCCCTCCTCTTCCCTCCTCTATAGGACCCCTGGAGCTCGCCACCGTTGATCTTGCTCGAGAGGAGCTTCTCCGACGAGGACCATCTCCCTGAACTCCTCCTGTGGTAACCACGCCTCCCCCAACCTTCCTAGGGCCCAAGAACCCCCTATGACCCCGCCCCTTTGACCTGCAGGCAGCCTCGAGCGCATCCTGACGAGCTCTAGAAGCCAGCCCCTTCGCGGAGGCGCGCGACCCCGTCCCTACATGGAAAACCGTGCCGCCGCCCATCGACGGACTCCCCACGATGAGCCGCACCTCCTCCGCCTCTCCATGTCGCCCCTCTATGCCCTCAGGTGATGCCGCCGAGCCTCCCCCGTCATCCTTGGGTTCTGCCGCCGCCGAACCTGTTTCGCCGGAGAAGATGAATGAGAGCCGCCTGATTCCCTTTACCCCAATGACCCAGATCTGCTGGTACCCGTTCGGTTTCCCCCTGAGACTGACCGGCAGGCCCCATAGGCCAGGGGTTTGATTTACCCCTCCTGCCCGAAGCACAGCCCGAGTGGGCCGAATGCCCCTGTGCGGCCCATTCCTGCCGTAGATCTAGCCTGCCACCACTTGGTTTTTATCTTTTTCTTGGAGATCTGGAAAGTAGACCCAAGGTTTAATTCAAAATAAAAATGGAAATGGCTCCAAATTGCCCAGATCTAAATTCCCTTGGACACACTAGTGTGTTACCAAGTATGCAGACCAAGTTTTACACCAAAATAAAATATAGAATAATTAGGATAAATCATACCCCCAGATCTATCCAGTACACTAAACAAATTCTCCAGAAAATTTTACAAATCCAAATGACCTAAATCCAACTGAAACTCAAAGGTATACTTCATACCTTTCATACCCCACTGGCCCCACCTTAGTTTGCTTCCTAGTTTGCCCCTGATAAAAATATCAAAAGCAGAGACTTTATGCCTTTAGAAAATTCTCTAGGGCAAACCAAATGATGTTTGGACCTAATTCAAACTCCCTTGAACTCACATAACCACTTTCCTAATCCAGCAGCTCATATTTTTTTGACTCTCTGATGAAATTTAGTGAATTAAACTCTTCTGTGCATGGTTTATTCACTAGTAAAATCAATATAGTATCTCTGCAACACCAAATAGGTTTATTCAAATTCTACAGAAAGGTATTCTCAGTACCAAATATGTGTACTTGTAATCAACTAAAAAGCTTATATAGATTAAATCTGATGAAAAATACAAAACTCATCCAGTACTGTACTTGGGAATTTCTCAAGGGAGTTCTGTTAATTTTTTTTAGGTGATTCAAACTCCTATTGTTTCAGTCCACCAAATACTACCCTTTAACCCAAGGAAATAAGTTTTGGAACTCTAGAGAAGTTCTGGTGAATTATTTCCTAAAACTAAGGTTTTATCCACTATAAAATCCATTATAAATCAAGGGAAATTGATAAAATAGTGAAACCACCCTTGTTGGCTTCATTTTATCAATACCTATCTGATGGTATCATTTTTATACAATGGTATCATACATATCAAGTCCTTGAGCAAAAACCCCCTCTTAGGTAGTTCCTAGACTCTAAATAAAAAAGGATCCCTTTTTCCTATGCCTCCAAATCTTCTCCCAATCCAATCAAATCATTACTCCAACACCCTACTGATGTATATCATGTGATTATCCTTTGCTTGATGTATGGTTTGATATTTGTATGCATCGTACTGAATGCGGTATTTCTTGTTTGCATGTATGCTCGATAACGGCGATAGTTGCGTTTGTGAGATCCTGAGAAGAAGAAAGTAATGGGATTATCCTTATTTATTATTATTATTATTATTATTATTATTATTATTGGTTTTCTGGTATTCTAAATAAGTCACGGGACATCTCTCTAGTCACAAGCAAGCCACCTTCTTGCTCATACACCTTTTCCTATTATTTTACCTATGCATGTTTTACCTACCCGTTTATGCAAATTGCATCGTTTTACTATATTATATTATGTGGGGAATGTTTGGCTCCTCCAAACTATTACCCCTTAGTAACACTAGGTACAACCCATCTTGATGATACCTACCCGCCCTTAGTATGATAGATGGTGTTTAACACCATAATCCCTTGGAGACCCTGTTTAGCCTAAGCAAAAGGGCAGGATGGGAAGACCCCGGGAAAAAGGTTTACAAAAATGTTTTATGAGAAAACCTTGGTGTGCCTTGTCCTACCAAGTGGTTTGGAAAATGAGAAAGGTTTTGGTTTTACAAAATGTTCCGGCAACGGATGGAGGAAAAAATGTTTACGAAAACACGCTGGATGTACAGTTTACTATGTAGGAACAATTAACCCGTGCAACCACATTACTCTGGAATGGGACGGGGCTGGGCTGGAAGTTTGTCTAATCTGGTATAGGTGTCTCAAACTAATACGGGGAAGAACAAATTCCTGGAGGATGGGCCTTCCCCTGTAAAGGCCCATTTGAAACATCGGTCTAGGGAAGGTAAATACCGTCTAAATGGTGGCCAGACGATACTATGAGCCCCTCATTGAAAGCGCCCACCCTACAAGGTGCAAAACGCACTCCGGTTGGCTTGTGACTATATATGGCGTCCCGGTTTTGAGGGAATTAACCTCATAGGATAGGCACCTGTATTAGAGAGGGCATTCAGAAAGTCTTGACCGGTTATTCGACCCACGATCGGTGTAGATCAGGGACGGGTAATCAGATGGTGTGGGTAAAGTGTACAACTTCTGCAGAGTGTAAATCTATTCTAATAGCCGAGTCCTCAGTCATGAACGGTTATGCTGGCGGCTGTACGGCGGGTGATGGTTTTGTTTTCGAAAGTACTTCGGAAAAGCAATGGCTTGAAAATGTTTTGACCATGGGATGGTCGGAAGAAGGAGGAAGGAGTTTGGCCATGATATGATCGGAAGGAAAACAAATGGGTGACACAATCCTTGTGTTTTCCTTTAAATTTTCAAAAAGGTTTCTAAATTTTTTGTCAAAAGTTTTTCAACAAAGATATAGAGACATGCTATATCTACAAGAGAAACTAGTTTATAAAAGAACCGCTCGTGGAGCCATCCTACCACAGCCATATTGCATACCCGTTATTATTTTTACCTTAAGGTGGTTTGCGAGTACATTCCAAGTACTCACTGGCATTGTCCCTAGCTATTTACATGGCCAGATTGCAGAGGTTAGGAAGGAACGAAGGATCTAACGTCTATATGAGCTAGGCCGTCTTCTCAGTTAGTTGCCTATAGGTTAAGGCATGGGCTCTGCGCTGAAGACTTCCGCTATTTGTGTTTTATTCATCATAATGGCCACTTTGTAAGTTTGTACTCGTTACTATATGGATGTTGTAATGATACTAGTCGGTTATGCTCACGGCTCACTGATCATGGGAACGTGAATTATATGCATAACGGGTATTCTCGGACCATAAATCCGGGGTGCCACAGACATGGTATCAGAGTCATCCTGACTGTAGGAGACCTTAGTTAGCATGGACGTTAGACAGGATGACCCCTATTTCCGAAAACACCGACTTTCGAAAACTAATTTCTTAAAGGCTTTTAAAAAGGAGTTCTTATCTCATATTTTCTTATATTAAACGAGTTGAAATGGATTACTCTATATCCCTTCTACTTCAAAAGTTCCGTTTCCAAAAACAAAGTCCGACTTGATGACTATGAAGACGGAGGTCCCAAAATAAAGAGACCCCAGGACAAGCTAAACAAAGGAGCTACCAACGATGAAAGACACTACAAAATCGCCCTCCCCACTGAGTCCTTCATCGCCCCCAAATCAATCAAGTACGACACCGACAACGACAGATGGCAAGATAGAAGTCAAGACCCCCGTAACGTCCATACTTACGATGAACATCCCTAATATAGGATCCCCCTTATGGCGTGTAGTCACCCCTTAGTACCTACGGTACACCTTGTTTGCTTGTCATCTGCTTGTGTGATGCTTGAAATGTGTTGCTTGTCTGTCTCGGATCGCTCGATCCTATTGTATGACCACCTTGTTTGTGTATCCCGATCCTAACCCTCGCAACCCCATAGCTGGAACCTCTCCTCGGTAGGATGGACACCTAAAGAAATCGCTGACAACTCCTACTAGTGCCTTAGTTCTAATCACCCCAAAAGAGCAACAATCCTAATAAACCCTCCGCCAAATCAACATGAAGTCTTCGCCAAAAAGCCGGAAGATAAGAAGGCCCGAGGACAACGAGTCTACTCCGTCATCGAACCAAATCAACACAAAGAGTTCAAGTGAACACAACCCATCTGAAGCCAAAATGCCTCCACCTCGACTAAGGACTACTAAGTCTACCCCAAGTTAACCCTTATGAATTTGTTAGGTAACCACCATAGCAAGTTATCCCCAATAAGGCGTCACTCGAAGACCTCAACTCAAGCGTCACGCCTTTGCCCTAAGACGAAGGATCTACCCCGACCTCGACGACCTCAAGTAAAGCTCTAAGGTGGAAAGACTACGTCTTTCCCACCCAAATCTAGAAGACCACCTACGAGGAGATAATCTAGGAAGATCTTCAATCCAAGAACCTGCCCCAAACACCACTCAAGAGTCGTCAAAGGTACAGAACCCAGACATCATCAACAAGCTTCCGAAGTCTGCTTGATCCTCCCAACAACAGAGACGTTCAGAATTAAGACGACAAGACTGACCGACGCCGTCGATACTACTCCCCAAGGAGTAGAAAGAAACCCAAAACATCAAGTTGCTCTGAAGACATCGTGAAGCACTTCTCTGCTTCTGCTACTAACGACCCACCAAAAAGGACCTCCGAATCTGCAAACCCCGAGATGGATAATGAAGAACTGTCCCCTTCACGAGTATCAACCCCTCTTCAAGTCACCACTCCTAGAAGATCCACTCGTCAAAGAAAACATCAGAGAAGGCACGACCCTTGCTGCTGAAGAGTTGAATGTCCCTCATACCCCCCCCCCCGCTGAGGAAATACAGTAACCGAAGTTGGTACCCAATCCAAGGACGGCTACAAAATTCAAGGAACACCCTCGATGTAGTCCTTCATACCATACCAAATCACTCTCCCAACCTCTATCAAGTGATGGATCGTCTCGAAACCTGTTCAGTAAGGCGTCAAATACTTTCACCATTGGCCGTCGCAAATCTGCTGAACTTTGGATGGACACTATTGGATGGTATGCAAGAATAATGCCCTTCTTTGCTTGTTTTACCCACGACGTTGCATCAGACCGAACCCGAAAAGACCCCTTTTCTAAAGGACCACACTCAAAGACCTCCAACAGCCAACGGAAATCCTCCACCTATTGGACCCCTACCTATCTTAGAACTAAATAACCAGAAGCTAGCTAAACGCCTCTCCCGCTACGACTATTACTTCAAGAAGTGGCATCGACGCCTTCCATGAAGCGGTACCAGGTCGACAAAAGATGACCACCTCCAGACGAAAGGTGCAACGCCATACCCCAGCATCATCTATGACTCCAATAAAGAAACCCTGCGACTCCACCAAGAACCCCTACTATCGCTCTAAGGGGGAAAGACTGCGTCTTTCCAGCCCAAAAACACGATAAAATCCTGGAGTCGAACACTAGTTATCGTTAAGTGATGACCACCCCTACAAAAACCATAATCATCAACCCTGCAAGAAGGACGACAATCGGCACTTCTCCAGAACCAGAAGGTACTTCAGGAAAGTTCCCCATCACAGAGCCGACAGCCCAGCCAGCACTTCCGACGTTTCAAGACCAAGAAGGAAGAGAAGCTGAATTCAGCAATAAAGGTTTGAAGAGGGCTCAACTCGCTGTCCCGCCTCAAGAAGGAAGTATCCCGTCGATGCTAGACCTACCTAGAATCGTCCTAAGGGGAAAAGACTGCGTCTCTTCCAGTTGTTAAAATCTAAACCGCCCAATCAGAAACCCCTCACCTCGAACACGTAACTGACCATGCTTATTTGTTGGAAAACCTGTTAACATATAATAATGCCCTCGCTGAAATAGTTAAGCGGATGTTATCACCCAACCCTACTCCTCCCTAATCACGGGACGAGATTGTTTTAAGGGGGAAAGGTCCGTAACATCCCAATTTCAGCAACCCTGATTAATAGTCCAAAAGGCAAAAATTAGGGGGAACAAAAACTTTTTCCTGCTATGCTTGCTTACTTGTTTGGCTGTGCTCAAGCACCTGTTTGTGTATTAGTTGTGTACTCCTCATCTCAACACTAGTTCACAAAAACTATTTTACAAAAAGAGATGTCTTGGCTCATCTTTCGTATTCTCAAATGTTCTGGCATTGCAAAAACCTGAGCCAAGATGACTTTGACACAACCAAATACTTTACTAGTTTCTATTGCCAAAACTATGGATACATATATATATACTATCCTTATGTTTTCAAGATAGAACCTTCAACTACCCTTACCTCTAGGTTCTCCAAAAACCTTTATTAAAACCTTTTCATCTAAATCTTGGTAGAGATACCAAGATGGTACTTACCTTACTTCAAAGAAAAACCCCTTTTCAAAATACCCTCCTTACCTCAAGCTAGGCTTGAAGGTAAACCTAGTAGTAGCTACATCATTTATAAGATGAATAGCCTTGATCTGTTGGTTGATGAATTGCCTTGATCTGCTGTCTGATGAATTGCCTTGATTTGTTGATTGCCTTGTTTACTTAGGAACTAGAGTGAGATAATCTAGTAGCTCATCCCTTAGGACCCAACCCTTGCTTTTGATCATCAATCTCAAAGCAAGCATCCAAATCCGGATCTATCCTAAGCCACTCAAGTGATCATCTCATCTCATGCTTAGCAATCCAGGGATAATCCCTCTGGATGGTTTCCAACTCAGTGGAGACCCAATCTAAGCATGAATCCTATCTACGTAGTTAGTACCTCACATCATCTCCTTGATCATGAGTTTGGAACCTATCAGCCTCCCAAAAGCTTCTACACTTGCACTCTAGTCTAAAACCCTGTATCTGCCAAAATGGCTAAGTCTGGATTTCTTATCTGGATACCATCTTTGGAGCTCTACCTTTTCCAACCTTTATGCATTCTTGAGAATGTATTTGAACCATCTTGTAGTACATCAGTAGTACTACCAAGTCCCACTTTTATCCTTGGCTAAGACATTCTATCTCCCCCTCATCCATGATGGTTTTGTAGCCAAGATAATAATCTTTCCTGCAAATCTTATCATCTTGCCTACTTTGGAAGAATCTCACATCTATATGCTACCTCCCCTTGACCAACTTCCTGCTTGGTTATGACCTACTAATCATGGCCTATCAACTCCCACTTCACTTGTTTCCATTGGAACCTTGTGCTTCTTAAACCCACATGGTTTAGGAGGCTACCTGATGCATCTGTTATGGCAGCCTTATTTTTCAACAAAGTTTTCCATCTCATCATGATCACCTCAAACCCAACAAATCCCAAGTCTTGCTTCCATGATCATCTATATGGCATGTTCTATCCATCCATATACCCCTTGTACCAAGGTGAACTCTGAGCTCCCTAATCCAACCCTGTTTAGAGGGCATCAGAATAACCAAACCCTAGATCCTCCAAGAATCTAGTTTCCACCCTTTGCACCACCATTATTCAAAAACAAGTTTGACCTTGATGCCTAAATCAAGTTTATATCATCTACCTTGGATATAAGCATCCCCAAATAATTCTCCCAATTATTTGGATTATTAAACTATTTAATTCATTCTACCTACCAAATTCTCAAAACCCTTGCCTATAAAGACAAGTTTGTTTTTATCCAAATCACCTTGCCAAATTAAGGCACATTTGATGCCTACTTCTCATATCCCATCTTTCCAACTCAAAAATAAATATTTTTGAGATCCTTTATTATTTCTTTTTTCCCTTTTTCTTAAATGGCAGAAAGACGAAATAATTATCCAAAAATACTTTTCCACCTCAATAAATCCCAATAAAATTTTCCAATGTGTGTTATGGTATTTAGGACCATGTCACATCAAAAACCAAGATTTTCCAACGTAAAAAAATCCTCTTAGTTTCCATAATCTATTTCTGCACTTTTTGAAGAAGTGCATTTAAATGGGATTATAATATTTAGAAAAATCCCATTTAAATCATGAAGAGATTATTTGACCTACTCTACCTACCAGTATCATTTCCACACTTTGTCCAATGTAAATTTATCAACTTCCTTCACAAGCCTCAAAATAATCAACATTTTGCAAACCAAGCAAACTTGATCCAAACCAAAGCCAAACCAGCTCCAGTCTTCCCCAGCACTTCTCCCAAACATCATCACTCTCTCCTGGTCATGCACTAAAGCATTAGCTACTGTAGCATCACCCCTCCCTTTGTTCCATGTGTCCTAGAGAGAGTAAAAATAATGTATGTGGCCACAAGCCCTTGCCCAGCAAAATATCTACTCCCCTCTCCTTCCCTAGTCGAGCACTAACCCCACACCACCCCCAACATCGCCCCTATTGCCCAATGGCTGGGCCCTAACCTCCCCTCAAGCTCATCCATGAGTTTTGTCCAGCATGGACCCTCCCTACCCAAAATAAATAGGCTAGAGGCCCCCTCCCTCATTTCTCCCCGTTACCATGAGAGAGCCTTCCCCAGAGTTCCCCCTCTCCCTCCTCCCCTCTCCTCTGGCCACAAGAACAAGAAGTGGCCATTTCGTCCATTTCTTAGTACAAGCTCGAGGTCACCTTCTACCTGCTCCCCTCCCCATGCATGTGTTTTATTCTTGCTCCCCTACCCCTTACCTACCTCCCCCTCCTCTTCCCTCCTCTATAGGACCCCTGGAGCTCTCCACCGTTGAGCTTGCTCGAGAGGATATTCTCCGACGAGGACCATCTCCCTGAACTCCTCCTGCGGTAACCACGCCTCCCCCAACCTTCCTAGGTCCCAAGAACCCTCTCTGACCCCTCCCCTTTGACCTGCAGGCCGCCTCGAGCGCATCCCGACGATCTCCAGAAGCCAGCCCCATCGCGGAGGCGCGCGACCCCGTCCCTACATGGAAAAATGTGCCGCCGCCCATCGACGGACTACCCACGGTGAGCCGCACCTCCTCCGCCTAACCCCGTCGCCCCCCTGTGCCCTCAGGTGATGCCCTCGAGGCTCCCCTGTTGTTCTAGGGTTTTTTCGCCGTCGAACCAGTTCCTCCAGAGAAGACGAATGAGAGCCGCTCGATTCCCTTTACCCCAACGACCCAGATCTGCTGGTACCCGTTCGGTTTCCCCCTGAGACTGACCGGCAGGCCCCATAGGCCAGGGGTTTGATTTAGCCCTCCCCCTTGAAGCACAGCCCGAGTGGGCCGAATGCCCCTGTGTGGCCCAGTACTGTCGTAGATCTAGCCCGCCACCACTTGGTTTTTATCTTTTTCTTGGAGATATCGAAAGTAGACCCAAGGTTTAATTCAAAATAAAAATGGAAAAAGCTCCATTGCCCACATCTAAATTCCCTTGGACACACTAGTGTCTTACCAAGTATGCAAACCAAGTTTTACACCAAAATAAAATATAGAATAATTAGGATAAATCACACCCCCAGATCTATCCAGTACACTAAACAAATTCTCTAGATAATTCTACAAATCCAAATGACCTAAATCCAACTTAAACTAAAAGGTATACTTCATACCTTTCATACTCCACTAGCCCCACCTTAGGTTGCTTCCTAGTTTGCCCTTGATAAAAATATCAAAAGCAGAGACTTCCTGCCTTTAGAAAATTCTCTAGGCCAAACAAAATGACGTTTGGGCCTAATTCAAACTCCCCTTGAACCCACATAACCATATCTTTCCTTATCCAAGAGCTCATATTTTTATGACTCTCTGATGAATTTTAGTGAATTAAACTCTTCTGTGTATGGTTTATTCACTAGTAAAATCACTACAGTAGCCCTGCAACACCAAATAGGTTTATTCCAATTTCTACATAAAGGTATTCTCAGTACCAAGTATGTGTCCTTGGAATCAACTAAAAATCTTCTATAGATTAAATCTGATGAAAAAGACAAAACTCATCCAGTATTGTCCTTGGGAATTTCTCAAGGGCATTTTGTTATTTCTTTTGAGGTGATTCAAACTCCTCTAGTTTCACTCCACCAAATACTACCCTTTCACCCAAGGAAATAAGTTTTGGAACTCCAGAGAAGTTCTAGTGAATTATTTCCTAAAACTAAGGTTTTATCCACTATAAAATCCATTATAAATCAAGGGAAATTGATAAAATAGTGAAACCACCCTTATTGGCTTCATTTTATCAATACCTATCTGATGGTATCATTTTTATACAATGGTATCATACATATCAAGTCCTTGAGCAAAACCCCCTCTTAGGTAGTTCCTAGACTCTAAATAAAAAAGGATCCATTTTTCCTATGCCTCCAAATCTTCTCCCAATCTAATCAAATCATTACTCCAACACCCTACTGATGTATATCATGTGATTATCCTTTTCTTGATGTATGGTTTGATGTTTGTATGCCTCGTACTGAATGTGGTATTGCTTGTTTGCATGTATGCTCGATAACGGCGATAGTTGCGTTTGTGAGATGTTGAGAAGAAGGAACTAGTGGGATTATCCTTATTATTACTATTATTATTATTATTATTATTATTATTTGTTTTCTGGTATTCTAAAGAAGTCACGGGACATCTCGCTGGTCACAGGCAAGCCACCTTCTTGTCCATACACCTTGTTCTATTATTTTACCTATGCATGTTTTACCTACCCGTTTATTCAAATTGCATCGTTTTACTATATTATATTATGTGGGGAATGTTTGGATCCTCCAAACTATTACCCCTTAGTACCACTAGGTACAACCCATCTTGATGATACCTACCTGCCCTTAGTATGATAGATGGTGTTTAACACCAGAATCCCTTGGAGACCCTGTTTAGCATAAGCAAATGGGTAGGATGGGAAGACCCCGGGAAAAAGGTTTACAAAACTGTTTTATGAGAAAACCTTGGTGTGGCTTGGCCTACCAAGTGGTTTCGAAAATGAGAAAGGTTTTGGTTTTAAAAAATGGTCTGGCAACGGATGGAGGAAAAATGTTTACGAAAACACACTGGGCTGTACAGTTTACTATGCTAGAATAATTAATCCATGCAACCACATTACTCTGGAATGGGATGGGGCTAGGCTGGAAGTTTGTCTAATCCGGTATAGGTGTCTCAAACTACTACGGGGAAGAACAAATTCCCGGAGGCTGGGCTTTCCCATGTAAAGGCCCATGTGAAACATCGGTCTAGGGAAGGTAAATACCATCTAAATGGCGGCCAGACGATACTATGAGCCCCTCATTGAAAGCGCCCACCCTGCGGGGTGCAAAACGTGCTCCGGTTGGCTTGTGACTATATAGGGCGTCCCGGTTTTGAGGGGATTAACCTCATATGGTAGGCACCTGTATCGGTGAGGGCATTCGGGAAGTCTTGACCAGTTATTCGACCCACGATCGGTGTAGATCAGGGACAGGTAATCGGATGGTGTGGGTACAGTGTACAACCTCTGCAGAGTATAAATCTATTTGAATAGCCGAGTCCTCGGTCATGGACGGTTGTGCTGGCGGCTGTACGGCGGGTGATGGTTTTGTTTTCAAAAAGGACTTCATAAAATCAATGGCTTGAAAATGTTTTGACCATGGGATGGTCGGAAGAAGGAGGAAGGAGTTTGGTCATGATATGACCGGAAGGAAAACAAATGGGTGACCCAATCTTGGTATTTTCTTAATCTTTTCAAAATGTTTCCAAAATGTTTTACAAAAGTTTTTCAACAAAGATATAGAGACATGCTATATCTACAAGAGAAACTAGTTTATAAAATAACCTCTCTTGGAGCCATCCTACCACTGCCATATTGCATTACCGTTATTATTGTTGCCTTAAGGTGCTTTGCGAGTACATTCCAAGTACTCACTGGCATTGTCCCTGGCTATTTACTTCGCCAGATTGCAGAGGTTAAGAAGGAATGAAGGAGCTGACGTCTATATGAGCTAGGTCGTCTTCCTAGTCAGTTGCCTATAGGTTAAGGCATGGGCTCTATGTTGAAGACTTCCGCTATTTTCGTTGTATTCGCCATAATGGCAACTTTGTAAGTTTGTACTCGTTACTATATGGATGTTGTAATGATACTAGTCGGTTATGCTCACGGCTCACTGATCATGGGAACGTGAAATGTATGCATAACGGGTATTCTCGGACCGTAAATCCGGGGTGCCACAGAATGGTTCTAGATTGAGAACTTGCTTCAACTATGGTGACCGCTATCACTTTGTTGATTGATGTCCATATGATAAGAGAGATGATCATGGTGGTGAACTTATATTTAAGAAAATGTCAAAGGCCCCCTTCAAGAAGCCTTTCATCAAGAAGAATGCCACCAACAAGAAGTTGGGTGACATTGCATTGATACCACATGAATAGTTCTCATACGATGATGAAGATGAGGAGGAAGAAGAATAAACATCAAATGGTGTGGCAGCCATCGCCACTACCTCTACCTCCACATTCTCACTCTTCAACTCTCCAAATGAGAATATCTCCAACAAGAACATCATTTGTCTTATGGCAAGAGGACCGGAGGTATCATCATCTTCTCTCCCCACCTCTATGATCAATGATGAATTTGATGGTGATATAACTCTTGAGGTAAAGGAGGAATTAGTTGATTTCGATGTGTTTATGACTAAATTGCAAGGGGAGCACAAGAAGCATCTTGTGAATCTCTTGAATCAACTTTCTCACACACAAGAGATTATTGATGAGAGATGCAAACTTGGGAGAGAACACATCCTTGAGATGGACTCTCTAAATAATGCTCTAGAAGGAGAGCAAGAGACTAGGGAGTCTCTTGAATAGAAACTTGAAGGCCTCGATGAGGAAAATGATCAAATTATCATTAAACTCATCAAGGAATGTGATCATGCCATTGCTAAGTATAAAAAGGCTAAAAAGGATAAGACGGAGTTTGGTACTGTTCATGACAAACTTGTTGAGTATTTTAAGAAGCTTTACAAGGCTCACAAGGCCTTGGAAAGTGAACTCTTGACTCTCTAAAAGTGTCGTGAACAACTTAAAACTCAGTTAACTAATGTTGCTTCACCTAGTGTTTTCATTCCTTCTAGTAGTACAAACATGCTTGAAGAAAATGCTAGGTTGAAGGGGAAGCTTGAAAAATCCACCTTCCCAAAGGGAAACAAGAATCTTGATGACTTTCTGAGTAAGAAAAGGTCAAATAATGAGAAAGGAGGCATTGGCTATGTGTCCAAGGCCAAGAAGAAGAACAACAAGAAGATGAAGGCCAAGCCTGCACAAGTAAAAGACAAGACCATTGTGGCTAGTAATACCACAAGTGCCAAAACTATGTCACAAGATGACTTTGCAGGAATTGCTAACCCTCACTATATTTTAATGTGTGATTATTATGGTGATTTTAACGCACAATATGTTGGCCCACTTGATGGTTACATTGCTTGGTCTATTTTGGTTCCCAAGACCCTTGTCACTAAGAAAAGAGGACCCATTGCAAAATGGGTACCTAAAATCTAGTTTGATATCTTATAGAACTATGCTTATGGAGGGTCAAAATGGGTATTTGATAGTGGATGCATAAGTCATATGACCGGAAGCAAGGCGATAATGATGGAGAAAAGACAAATCATGATCAAATAACCGTCACATATGCCGACAAGTCAAAATCTCATGTAATGGGTCTTGGCAAAGTTGTGGTTGCACATGATATTACTCTCGTGGACGTCATGCTTGTTGAGACCCTTGGTAATAATTTACTTTCACTCTATGCTCTTGGAAAGATGGGTTTTTCCATATTTATTAATGATGATGATGATATTGTGGTTCTCTTGTGGAGCAAGACTCTAAAGGTCGCTTTCGTTGGGTACATCGAAAATGACTTGTATGTGGTGGACTTTTCAGGGAAAACCACTACAAGTGTGATGTGCCTATTTGGAAAGGCTGATGTGGGTTGGTTATGGCATCTACTTCTAGCCCATGTCAATATGAGAAATTTGAAAAGTCTCCACAAGGGTGGCCATATTGTTGGACTAAAAGAAAATGTTTTTTTTGCCAAAGATCGTGTGTGCAGGGCTTGTGTTGAAGGAAAGATGCATGATTATCCCCACAAACCCAATAACATCATAAAATCCAAGAGGATATTGGAGCTGCTTCATGTGGATCTCTTTGGTTCTCCATCTCATGCGAGTCTTGGTGGGAAGAAATATTTCTTGGTGCTTGTTAATGACTACTCAAGATATACATGGGTATACTTCTTCAAGTGAATAGTGAGACCCAACAATACTTTATCGACTTCTTCAATATGGTTCAACATCAATACAATGCCCTAGTGTTGGTGATTAGAAGCGGCAATAGCACTAAGTTCAAGAACTACACCTTGAATGGATTTCTTAGTGATGAGGGAATAAAACACCAATATTCCGCTGCGTATACCCCTCAACAAAATGGTGTAGCTGATAGGAAGAACCGGACATTAATGGATATGGCAAGGTCCATGTTGGCGGAGTTTAAGTCTCCATACAACTTTTGGGCCGAAGAAATCTCCATAGCATGTCATGCATCAAACCGGCTCTACCTATGCAAAGATTTGATCAAGACTCCTTATGAAATACTTACCGGTAACAAGCCCAACGTTTCATACTTATGGGTGTTTGGTTGTAAGTATTTCTACCTCATAAAAGGTGTTCGTTTGTCCAAACTTGATTCCAAATTAAAGCTTTAGAGGGTTTTTGTTGGCTATGGTCTCGATTCCCACACTTACAAAATCTATGATAAACTCTCCAAGGTTGTCATAGAGTCTTGTAGTGTGGTTTTCAAAGAATATGATGGTCCCCAAGCGGGACGAGTTTATGTTTGTTATGTAGATGATGAAATACTTCGAGATTTCATAAGAATAATGGGTACGGGATTCATCCGCCCCATTGAGGAACCCGTTATGGCGGATAGAGAAGAACTATGCTCTACTCAAGTGGAGCCCTCATCTTCGCAACATCAACAAGCTCCTATTGTTGAAGACAATGATGACTCAAGCCAAAGACAAGCTGAGAACCCTCACCAAGTTGATCAGGATAGAAGCTCCAGGTAGGATGATCCGGCCTCTCCATTGACCGGTTTGTCCAGCCCTATGCTGTCAATTGCACAAGGCAGATTTATTCAGTCATCCACAAGAACATCTCAATGCCTTTCAAGTAGTATGCCTGATCAAGACCAAGGTCAACCTATGTCTCATGATGATGAGAATGAACCTATCGATGATCAAGGTTAAGTTGAGGGTCAAGACGAGGACCAAAATGATGAAGAGATCCCCATAAGAAATAAAAAGGAGATCGAATCTCGTCACAAAGATAGAGTGGGTAGAATGTTCGAAAGAAGAGACCACATTCTTGAGAATATCCTTGGTGATCTGATGAGTGGAATGTCCACTTGAGCTCAACTCAAGCATTTTGGCGAGCATCAAGCTCATATATCCATGGTGGAGCCCAAGAAAGTGTGGGAAGTTGTTGAAGATTTAGATTGGTTAAAAGATGATACCTTCGATCCGGATTCACGGATGTAGTATAATAGCTTTTTCCCTAGAAGACCTAGGTTTAATCGAACCTTGGAAAGCAATGCTAAAAGGAAATAAAAAAGGACACATCTACAAGACTTTGTTTATTTGTTTTACCTTAGTTACCGAACCAATATAGTTTACTTTTAATAGTGGGTTGTATCAATGGATGAAGATAGGCCAAGGTTGAATATCCACCTGCAACTGCACATCATATGAGATAACAGATAATAATAAGCATAGTCATGTGTAATGTTTGAACGGAGATAATCTCTTGTGGGCAACACATCCTAATATACTAGATCCCCCATGATGTAGTGGGCATAGCAATAGTATTTAGTCCAACCGAGTGCACATCGAAACCACGGGTTAAAAACAATTATTAAGTGAAGAACACAGATTAAAACATTAAGTGGTGATGTTGTTGTGATCCCGAATGGGGCACTAAGCGAAGACCGTACTACCCTTTCTATCACTGGGGTTCCTATGAGATCGCCGCTAGCCAAATATCTCACCTCAAGCCTTTATCAATTATGGGATCTTAGGTCCCTACAAGTCCACAGATCGAGACAAGAGACAAAGAAACAAAATATACAAATCTCAATTGCAAACAAAATACAATACTCCCATGATTAGATGCACATAGTTGGTGTGAGGGTTCTCCCCAACCCGCAGCCTGTGAGGACTACTCTCTCATAAAAAATAGATCAAGATAGAAAACATTGTCCAAAATAATTATATTGAGATCGAATATTCTTACAATGGTCGCCAAATCACAAGCGGATCTAAAGTACAAAGTAATGGCTATGGATAGTGGAGGTATGGATGGTGAAGTTGATGAACAATGGATGAACAATGGCGTGGATATACTTTGGTGGTGTTGTGATGAAATCTGAGAATGGTGGCTCTCTAGGCGGCCGGTGGAGCCTAAAAATATATAGGGTCTTCACAAATATTGTAGGGTTTGACGAGACGAAGCCTTCGGCACCTCGTACGGGCGGGCCGTATGGGCGTGCTGTACGGGCAGGCTTCGCCCATACCATTGGTCGTTACGCGGTCTGGCACCTGGAATTTGCTTCCCAATTACTTGGTTATGTGGACTTCCTCAAATTCCTTCATTATGACTCCTGATTTCACATTAAAACCCGTGATTTCCTGCGCAACATAATTTAAAGCAAGGTTTTGCATATCTTTGCAATTATTAGTCATTAGTTGCAAGAATTGAGAGTTTCTCGTCAATTGCTTGACTAAAAACAATGTTTAAATGTAGAGAAATGTGGAAATTTTCAGAGCCATCAACTTCCCCAAAGCTCAAACCTTGATCGCCCTCGAGCAAGAAGAAACAAAATAACTATATGTCAACACCCGGATTTTTCAATCCTAGATGCCTGTTATGCCATACATCGCAATCCCAGGATTACCATTTTTGCGAGACATAACAGAATTGGATACCATAGTACTTCATCCATTACAACGATACATAAGTTCTTACACAAATAGGGATCTCATGATCCAGTCCTTAATACAACATCAAGCAGCGGAATACGGCATAATAACGGTAGCGTAGGCGAGGCTCCATCTTCGGGGTCACAGGCAATGCTGACGATGGGAGATGATCCTAGTTGTCGTAACCGTCCTGGGGTCCATCCTCCAGGTACTCCTCTTCATAGTCTGGCCATGGGAATAGCCAGGGACAAAGCCATGAGTACTCTTTAAGTACTCGCAAACTAATACTAACAAGAAAGAGGGGTTTTTGGATAATAGGGCACTAGGCTCTAGGGTTGTTTTGCAAAAGCCAGATTTATACTACTAAGTTCCAAAGCTGGTCACAATTTTATAACTCCTAAGTGGGATCTTGTATTTCCAGTCACAACTCTATTGTGGTCAAGTCAAAGTCTCAGGTCGTTCACAAGTCATTTTGAAAAGTCTGACGGGGGAACAGTATGGCCACTCCAACTGTCCATAACCGCGGACGCGGCTATTCGAATAGTTTGACACTCTGCAGAGATTGTACACTTTCACCACAACATTCGATACATCCATCAGGAACAAATCCTGAATTCACCATACTCAGTATGCGGATAATCAATCCTAACCTTCCATTTACACTCCCTAGTACAAGCACCTCTCCTGTGAGTTTGGCCTCCCAACCATGACCACTGTCATCTTGGGTACTGCACAGGTGGACAATCTTCACAAGGTAGCCTCAGCTCAGACCTTGGCCGTGAGGGAACTAATACTAAGGTATATAAGTTTCCAGTCAAGCCCTACCCAATATTCGGGTATTGTGGTTGTACGATAAAATTGGAATGGTATCGCATCCAGACAACCATCAGTTTTATAAAGGGCTAAGGCTCATGCCTCAACATTTTCATCACCAAAATCATCAAGTGTTTGGAAACACATGTCCAAAACATTTCAATAGAATGATCCATCATTCCAAGGTTTTCATAACCATTTTTCCACCAAGTATTCCCATCTAAAGTTGATCAAGTTTTATACTTAGCACTAGCATCTACAGGTGGGGTAGTACTAATAGAGGGGTGGTAACTAGTGTAGTTGCAACTAAGTCCAACCTTATATAATAAGCTGATATCAAGGTTTCTAGCTTAGGCCAAATTTTAATGTTCTTTATGCAACCTTCAGCACAACTGTCTAGTCTCTACCAAACTTCTTGGGTAGCCTCTAAGTAAACTTTGATAAGGAAATAGAGTAAAAAGCTTGCCATAAAACTAGGATTGGTTTAGCAAGTGGGTATGGTTACATACGCTTAGGGCATATAGTAATCATGTCACAAGCATGGGTTGTGACACAATAGGGTATCTTGCAAGTGTTAGCTTGCAGCAATATCAGTATAAGCTTGCATAGTTACTAGCTTGCCTTGTGCAGAGCTTCGGCTTCCTCTTCGTAGTATCCTCCTTCTTCTTCGTAGCCTTGGTCGGTACTAGCGTCTATGAATAAATACGAGGTACACAATCACCAAACAATACTTAACTACTTGCAATCATCACACACAAGGGTCCTATAGATGATCTAGCATCATCTCTAACATTACAAGGTTAAGGATTGGTTTAAGTCTTCTTATTTTAGAAAAAGTAATTTCTACTCATTGAAGAACTACTTAAGATTTAATATTCTCCAAACTAAACATGGGATCATGTTGACACATGTCATCACCACATGATGTAGTCCATGGGAATGTGATTTAAAGTGGTGTCACAATTTAACAAGGTTTTACCCTTTTATTTTAATTAATTAAAGTGGCTAGAAATGCTTATGAAGCATTCCTTTATTCCTTGAACATTATTTCTGCAAGTAACCTATATATATTTTTATATATTCTGAAAGGTATGGTTGAAAGTGATTTTTGAGAGTTGGAATCAACTCAAAAGCTATTGTGGTTTAAATTTGAAAAATGTTTGAATGCAGAAAAGCTTCTGCCTTGTCATTTTTGCTAAGGGTGATCTACAAATCCAAATGACTTGAATCCAACGGGCTTGGATTAAGCATTCACAGACCTTTCCAACAAAATTGGTTTCATCTAATTTGGTGCACTAAATTGATCTGGGTTGATTTTTGAAGTTGGGTATTGAAGTGTGTTTGAATTTAAAAAGAAAAAGTTTAATTTGAAATGCTGGGCTGCGCGGGAAATTCTAACGGGCCGGCCTGCTAAGAGCAGTGCTCCCGCGGGCTGCTTAAGCGGGTTTCCCCACTCGTCAGTGACACGGGTCTGGGCGAAGCGGTATGGGGCAACGTGGTTCGTTAGATCTGGTTCTAATCCAACGGCTGAGGGTCATCGTCGACCGAGCCAGCTCCGGCGAGAACGAAACCTAGCGCGGCCAGTGAGGGGTGCTGGGGTCTCACCGGGGTACGGGCGAGGGTCGGCGAGGCGGGCGAACGACGAAGTCGACGACGGCGAACCTCCTGGTACCGGTGGCTTCTCCTGGGGCGGCTCCAATCGCTGGCTCCTTTTTTTCTCCGGCAGCGGCAGGCTCTGGTGAAATTCCGGCAGGGTGGTGCTCGCCTTGCTCTGAGAATGGTGTGGCACGATCAGTGAGGAGAGGGGAGTGAGATGGTGTGAAGAAATCGTGCGGGGGTGGCCTCTATTTATAGTCGAGCGAGGGGACCGTCGGGGCGCAAGGTGAGCTCGTCGGAGGCGATGTTACAGGCAGCTAATGGCATGGGCAAGGGTAGGGGACGGTGCTGTGTCTCCTGGCGATGCTCAACGGCATGGTCGCGAGTGATGGGGCGGTGTGGTTTGGTCTGGAACGGGCGGTGCTCTGCGCGGCAGAGGCGGCGTTCTCGACGGCGGGCGGTGGCTGTATGGCGCGGGGCGTTAAACGGGGATGTCTGGCGGTCTCCTGGGTCGGTGGTGATCGTGTGTGCGCGCGGTGAGGGCGGCGCGCAGTCTGTGGGTGGTGGTCGAGGGTGGCGCTCTGGCGCATGCTCGGCATGGTCTGGGCGTGTCTTGCGCGCGTGGTCCAGGGCTTGGCAACGCTCGCGGCTGGGACAGGCAGTGGCGGTGGACGGTGGGCTGCCTCCCAGACATGCTGGCTAGGCTTGCTGCTGCTCCTAGCTTGCTGTCCACTTTGGGGTGACATGGGGTTGCTCGGCTGTTCACCATTAATGGGAATGGCAAGCTCACAGGGTGCTAGTGTTGGGCTAATCTTTCTAGATGATCTACTGAGGTGTGTGAGAGCTGACTAGGGAACAAGTTAGGCAAGAATCACTGCACACTATAGTGTTTTGTGTTTTGTTTGATTTGTGTCTGCAACCTGTTTGATGAAATGGCCGCATGAAATCAAGTTTTGAATTTTGAAATGATTTTTGGTTGGTTTGCTAGATTGGTTCTGGTGAGTGTGCAGATGCTTGGGTTTTGAAAATTGAGCTTGTTTAAGTGGGTTTTGAAAAAGTGGGATCTTCCCATATGAAGAAGATTCAATTTTGAGTTGTCATTTAAACTATGCATTTGAAAGTTTCTGGATGATCACAAGGTGGGCCTTGATACTTTGTTATGAGTAAATTCAAGGGGTGCAAAGATCCAGAAAAGTTTCTGTTAGGTTTTGAAAGTTTGAGACAGCCAAAGTAGGCATGGGAGTTAAATTGGTCAAAATGACCATTCACTTAATATATTGGTTTTGACTTATTTTTCTTTAGGAAAAGTGTGGGGAATGTTTTAGATGATGTTCTTTTCACCTAAGAAACATTTTACAAGCAATGGATCACACAAACAAAGTGGTTTTAAAGAATTTCAAAATTCATGCATACACATAGACATGCTTTCATGAATTGATTTAGAAAAGTTTTTGTTAACCCTAAACTTTAGGATTAGTGTTTTGTTGATCTAAGTTTGATATTTTTGGGATGTTACACTATATGGAATTCAGCGTTTAAAATTGAAACAACGAGAATAGGAATTCACTTACAGTTGATAGTCATACGCGCATAACACTTCATTCACTTTCGAGGCTTATCGAAGTTAGAGAGGTGACAAGAGTGCTATACAAACTTAGAAATTCAAGACAATCAAAGTAGATTTTAATATCAATATGAATAACTAGAAGTGTAACAATCAATCCAATTCCTCTAATTAACTCCCAGCTTGCCAAGGAACACTAGGATGTTTAGATAGCATGATTGAGTAAGAGAGTTTCATGTCCTAAGTAATATAACAACAAAGTGTCTTATTTACACCCACTTCACTAAATCAAGTCTATCAAAAACACTTCTAATACAATCATTGTTTTTCAAGAAAAATTCATAGAGTAGTAATGAGACCATGCCAAGTACTTGTTATGTTGATCTTCAAAGATATCTTTTTATTTTCATACTTTTTCAAGGATTGCTAGCTGTTTCTTTTTGCAAGTGTTTACACAACCTTTGAGAATACCAATATACATTGACACTGATGCCAATCTTGTCATCAACTCATAGACGAAATCCGGGGTTATACCATATATCATTCAAAATCTAGCGGAGTTGTTGGTAACCCAAAGGTGTGCACTAGGATCATAAATAGCAGAATTTTTATTTCTTTATTTTTCATGAGCTAGTACCACAGTTTAATCCACAAGGTTAGCTTTGGCATGAACCACAATTACCACTATACTTTATTTCAATCAAACAACTCCTTCAAAGAGTGTAGTCAAGACTATCAAAATATCCATGGGGTCAAGTATCTTCAAGGGTATACTTCAAGACAATCATTCATCAAACAAGTCATAAATTTCATGCTTTTTCTTATTATACTTGTTTGGCATTATTATTTCCAAGGCAAGACTTGGTTAGCTAATAGAACTAGAGCAAGATATTCAATAGCTAACCATCATACTAATAAAAAGCTTTACTTTAACTAAATTAAATAACTCCCATAGGCATAGCATCTTAGCAAATCGACCAACTAAGATAAACAACTCAAACTTCAAAAGTAGGAGACATAGGATATACCTCTTATAAGCGACTTCATGATTCTGTTCCTTATAGGGATGTGTTCCTTAAAAACTCAAACACGATTACTCTCATAATAATATAAAAGAAAAGAGGCAAAGTGCGAATCCACATTTTCCAAAAAAAGGAAAAAATGGAAAAATATTTTTGTATTTTTGAGGAGAGGGATTAAGGAATAGAAAAGATCTTGCGACCAATCAAGGGTTCTAAGAAAATAAAAACAAACAAATAAAAACACAAAATCAAATTAAAAAGCAAAGAAAAAAGCTAAGTGTTGGAAAAAACCAACACGAGTGTTTCAAAGCTCCCAAGGAGCTAGAGTACAACCTCATTATTACACAAATAAATTTGCAAGGAGAACACATCCCCAAGATCAGGCTTTTGCAATCCCCTTTGTTGCTTATTGTGGTGGTGGTGGATAATCTCTCATGTTCCATTGGTCATGGCAATTTTGGAACTGGGTGTTGAGGCTTGCAGAAGCATCTCGAAGGTTGATGGAGAGGTTGTTCATGTTTTGGATATTTCCTTCGAGTGCGTAGATGTCTTCATAGGTGGTGTAGTAGTTTGGTGGCTGCTCATCTTGTTTGCGTTCTTCTTGTTCCACTTTTTCATCTTCTCCTCCTCACATGGGTATCTCTTGTTGGAGTAGATTAGCCTCAACCTGCGCGTCATAACTCAAATGTACCTCCTCAATAGAGAAGAGACTATTAGGCAAAGGATCTGGTATCAAGTGCTCCGCTCCAGGTATATCGAGAAAATATATACCATGAGTTTTAAAGACCATACCACATACTCTTAGAGTAGAGAGTCGGAGCCGATTACTTCCTACCAACGGTTGGATATTACCTAGGTTGATGTGAAGTGTGTGTGCAAAAACGGTCACAACTCCCCCTCGCATATGGGTCCACGAGATTGAAGAGCTTGTTGCTTAAGTTAAAACACAAGAAAAGCGCCTAAATTTGGTATTAAGTTACAATTAACAATAAGAGCCTTAGCAAGGATCAACATGTCCTCATTAACTCTAGTAAACTCACCACGTGCCTGCAAGGTGTTAGCGATCATATAAAATAAATAGCGAATAGCGGAATGATCAATTTGGTTTTCCTTGGGTGTGTTTCCACGGATTCTTAATAAGTTGAAATATTTCCAAGGTGCTGGGTCTAAGATAAAATTAGTTGTATATACATCGGTGTTATTGTTGTCAAACCCAAAGCATTGAGCCCATTGATCGAGTGTTAGGATGCACTCACGGTTTAAGGAGGAATTTAACATGACCAACTCTGGGCATTTGTTCCTCGACACAATTGTAATGATCCACCGTATGCGTCAAGGTGCTCAAAAACTCAAGTGTCAAGCGGCGATACATGGAAAAATCTTGAAAGAAAAAGTCATAAAAACCAACATTGTTGCTAAGTAAATCAAAATCACGAATGCCAAGTTGATTCAGGATGTAGGGACACGCCCACTTGTTGGACTTAATTTCCCGAAGCTTGAGACGGTTGAAACGGTTTAGGTGGAACTCCTCTGTGAACTCGATACCAAGTGAATCAGGGGTCAACGTATCAACGGGTGGTGTAGAAGATGCAGCAGCCACCGCGCATGTACGACTCCTCGTGTTCATATTTAAATAATAAGATTGAATAAATAAGAAATAATAAAAACGGCTAATAATAATATTTGATCCAATAGAAATGTAGCATAAGTGATCCTCTACACTAGTTATAAAATAATCCTCCTCTAAAACAATACTAAGCATGCTCAACATCAAGGTTGAATGAAAATCAAGACCTAAGTATAGATTGATAATAGTGAATGATTGAGTGAAGCTTTTGCAAAAATAACTTGAGGATCAGAAGAGAATTATACCTTAGATCGATTGAGTGCGAGAAATCAAAGAAAGATTGAGTAAATTTGAAGATCCATTTGAGGTAGTTTGCAGTTTGGAGGAAGACGAGAAATTGATATTTAGGGATTTTAGGTTACCTTCCTCGGGGTGTTTATGATGGCCGAATATGTGGTACGGGCGGGCAGTATGGTCGGAGCCCACCTGTACCAGTGAGAAACTTTGGGCCACGCGATGAACTCAGTATGGGCGCGCGATATGGTTGCGTATGCCCGTACAGCTGATCATTATTAGCTCTGTATAGTTCACTTGAAAGCTGATGTTTTGCTCT
The DNA here is from genome assembly GCA_910589765.1 of Avena atlantica. Lineage (NCBI taxonomy): Eukaryota > Viridiplantae > Streptophyta > Magnoliopsida > Poales > Poaceae > Avena > Avena atlantica. The sequence goes on from OU342733.1 coordinate 326,809,075, forward strand.
AGGATACGGTACGGACGCGCCGTACGAGCGTGTCCGACCGTACCACAAGTCGTTATCGACACTGTTCACTGCGACAAAAATCAAAGTTTCTATTTTCCTTCTACTTGAGGTGGTACGAGCGCACGGTATGGTCCCTTCTAACCGTACCATAGGTCGTTATGGGTACTGTGAGCTGCAAAACTTCAAAAATTTGTTTAGTAGCTCTGTGCGCCTTTGCACATATCATCACAAGTAAAATAACAATAAACATACTACATAAAATTTCAACAATACTTTAGGCCATGTGTTAGTAAAAATAAAAGATCGAGGATTACCTTATTTCTTCTCCACTCTCCAAAGGTCTCCATGAATACTCTTTATTTAAAACAAAACACAACAAAAACAAAAACTAACAAGACTAACATACATTTTAAAAAAAATTCAGATGGGTTGCCTCCCATGGAGCGCTTCTAGTTTAGGTTTGAGGAGTGGAATTCCCACTCCAAAATAATTCGCTTTCAAAGTAATTATACCATCATCATCATTAGTTTTATCCTTATTTTTCCTAGGGAAATAGGACTATAAAAGGATCTCTAGATGATAGCCTAATTCTCACATTCCCTTCATGTAAATTAATCAAAGCTTTAATAGTTCTTAGGAATGGCCTACCTAAAATTACAGGTGTTATGGGATCTTTAGGCATGTCCACGATAACAAGATCAATAAGTGCGGGACTACCTTTTATTTCAACAACTATATTTTATTTTATCCCAACAGCTTGTTTATAAGTTGAATCCGCTAGGTGGAGTCTTAATTCATTAGTAATAAATGGCCCCAAGTTTAATATATCAAATAAGCTTTTGGAAATTGTTGAGACGCTCGCACCAAGATCACAAAGTGCGGATATCTCATTGACTTCCAACTTAACTTTAATAGTAGGCTCAAATATATCATCTAGCTTAGCAGGAATCTTATCAGCTAGTCTTTTGTACTCCACTTGGTACATAACATCGTTACCTTGTTTTATACTGGTATCCTTTATGATAATCATCTTGAATATATCTTCCATGGTATACTCCGGTGTTGGCACGTTGCTATAGTCTAGATCTTCGGGTTTCTCTTCATTACTTGTAACCAGATTTGGCTCGGGTTTTTCAGCAAACTTTGCTAGCATGATAGCTTGGCTCTCAGCAACTTTACCCAATTGAGCCTCCATGGTCTTTGTCTTTTCCTGTAGAGCCTGCACATCATTTCTAATTACAACGGCCTGGTTAGATAATTTTCCTATACTACTGATAGTTGTGAGATTCTACACATTTTTTATAGTTTCTTTCGATTGTTTCATTTGGATTTCATGGTTTTCTAGCTTTACCTAACGCTAATACTTAGGTTGCAAAGAAAACTTGGTTTTAATGTGTGTTTCAGGTTCTGAACATCAACAGAGAGGTTTAACATCAAAAACACAATATTCAGACAAAAACAAGCAAGTCTCTTTTTGGAAGAAATCAAGGAGAGGATACTGAAGCTTTAATGAGCAACTATACGGCGGGAATATTTATCCGTCCATATAGGTCTCGCCGTATAGTTTCCATCTCCTTCATCTTATTAAAAGGGACAACTTTCATGAAGAGGCTAAGGTCGAAAATAGAACACACGATGCGCCACACCATCCAAAAGGGAGAAAGAAGAGATCTGGAGAAGAAGGAGAAGATGTTCTTCATCTTGCTCGCCGATCTTCGATCTCCTAGCCACCACACCTCCATAGCCAAGACTTGTACTTGAGAGAGAGAGATCTCCACCTTGCAATATTAGGGTTTGAGATTGTTCTTCCTATCTTGAATTGTGTTGGATTTATTTTTATTTCTTATTGTGGATCTCCAAGTGTGACACCCCGATTCTGATAAGACCGTGGCCTCTATGTGACATGCCAATCCCTGGATCGGTTCATTGGCCGACAATAGAGTAAGATAGATAATCATAGCAAAATAACCGTGTATCATGATCTACAAAGATCCAGAGTACCATTATTACAATGAAAGCTTAGTATAAAGCTAGCTCAAATTATTCAGGTAGCAACATAAACGAATAAAATCTCCAATCTTCAAATTGCCCACAACTGAACAAGTGCCGAGTGGAGTATCGTGGCCTATAACGATCAATCAGAATCGGAATAACCTGTAACATGAAACGTAGCAGCCCCGAAGGGTCAATACATGGAATGTATGGCAAGTAGAGCTAGTAAAGGAGACAATAGTTCTAACATCTACATGCATATTTGGCAGGTGGAGCTGTGTCTGGCTTGCATTTGCAAATACATTTGTCCTACTTTCATAAACAGTTTTGATTTTCTTTGAAAAGATCCCAATTAAGTTAACCCAACAATATTAAAACAATTATGAAATTAGAATGAGCGAGAAACATGTCATGGAATCAATATCTAGCAACTCAGATGTCCATAACCGGGGACACGGCTAATAGATTAGATTATACACTCTGCAGAGGTTAGTACACTTTACCCATGTGACTTGGCCAGCCCAGCTCGTACCATCACTCTCATTTTGGGTGATGATAGGGAGAAGACCAAGAAGAGACTGTTCGGGAAGTAGCTCCTCAATCCCGACGTGCACCGGTCCAACCTACCAAAATTCTACATCTCTGGATACGCGGGTTCGAGTTACCACAACCTGCTAAGTCCAACCAACCGCCCATTCCATTATTGGCACATGGTTGTACACGTAAGCTACACAATAAAGAAGCCAATCATTCTCTCTTGATACCTGGGTGCCTTTCCGCAATGAAACCACCAAAATTTATCAATACCATCACACCCAGGGGGTTCATTGATTAAGTTGTTTTAGTTTTCACAAACCAATACTTTGAGAAAACAAGTAGCAATGATGTAACCCAGCCCTCATTCAACAAAACATGGCTAAGCACATATACCAACGGTGGTTCATCTACAAAGGGGGTCCTACCACATAATAGGACATAGCGTAGCGATAGTATCATCCTACACATGCTTCTACAAAATACACGACAATGCATAGAAAATAGTAGGACGATATTCATGAACAAAGTAGCATCTACTTGCCTTGGTTGTAGCGGTCGGGAGCACAATCCTCACACGAGCAAGCGTTGCACTCAACACAATCTACACGACACAATTGCATTCATAAACAAACAATCCACAACATATGCAACAAATATGATGCATGAATGCAAGAACGGCAAGTGAATTGGTGCTACAGCTACACCACATAATTCTAATCCATAATACTACCGAATACATGCATGGAAAATAGATTTGGCGCTAGGAAAACTAATAGACAAAAGTAATGCTCCAAACTAGAGCTAGAACTTAAATAATTCACTACCGGTAGTATACTGTTCGTAAAATCTTGGGAAAATTCTACCGCATAGGAATCGCTGAATAGAAACAGTACCAATTGGAATTACTCGAAAAGGAATTATAAAACTCCCCGAGTAATTAAAACACTGCAGAAAGCCATTAGACAAAAACTGCAGAAGTTTTTACTGTAAGCCTATCTTTTTAATTCACGATGATATTCCCCTCGTTCACATGAGTTCAGGGACATATCACACGCGATTTTTGGAGCTACAGATCTTTTTCTACGAATTTATTACTCCGAAAAGTCCACTAACTAGTTTGACTAAACTGTACTAAACCTGACAGTAAAAGTCTGAACCAAAGCTACATCGAGATTTTACACGACTCACCAAACTTGTACATATTTTATTTGCAATTTTTGGCCAAGCGGTTGAATTTCTACGCAATTTACAAGATTCTACCAAAATCTGCCAACTAAAGGGATTAACGAAATTGACCCAGTCAACTGTGTCTGTTTGACTGGTCAACTCGTCTGCTGACTGGGAGCTGACTGGGCGTCTGACTAGTCAACGCTTGGGATGCTGACCAGTCAACGAACGATCTAGGCCGCTGATCTGAGATCTGACGGTGGCTGCTGTCTTACCGGAAACGGATGGCGAAACGGACTCCGGCGAGCTCTGAACGGCGGCGACGATCGGTTCCGGCGTCGGGGTTCTTCCTGCACGGACGTACACACGATCAACTACGGGTCGGCAATTAAACTTGCGCGCGAGGCGGCGCGCGTACGTGCGTGTATGTGTGCATGTATGCATGGGCGCATGCGATGACGCGCACGTGCACGTGCGTGCGGCGTAGCGGCGCGTGCAGCGAGGCGACGGCGAGGCGGCGCAGCGCGCAGCGTGCAGCAGCACACGCAGCAGCAGCGGCGCTGCAGCGAGGCGGTGCGGAGGGCGGCGCACGGCGCGGTCGCGGGGCGGCGCAGGCGGCGATGGCGGCGGCAGGCGCGCGGGTAGGCGGCGACGGCGGGGTGCCGCGGCAGCGAGGCGGCGCGGCCGCGGTGGAGGGCGGAGGCGACGGCCGCGGGTGTGGCGGCGGCGCAGCGAGGCCATGGCGGCGGCGCGGAGGCGCGCAGATGGCGCGTGGCGCGGCGGCGGTGGATGGCGAGGTCGGCGGCAGCGTGGCGCGGGAATAGGGAGAAGGGAGGAAGAGGGTGGCGCGTGGGGGCAGGAGTGCGGGCACGGGAATCGAGGGCCCAGGTGGGGTCCTCTTTAAGAAGTCCTGCACGCTGAAATCCTAAACAGAAACGGTCCAGAATTGGACACGAACTCGGAAATCGGTCCAGATTTTCGGATCATTTTCCGGCGGTTTACTAAAACGTCCGAGTCTTTTGCATACGAACTCCGATTGGAGCGATTCTCGCGCCTACGGGTTCGTATCGTCGAGGGGAACAACCTTCAGTCGAAGGTTGAGTGAAAACTCGAACCTACAGGGGTGGTTGTTGCAAGTCCCTTTAAAGCTTCCCGCAGGAACCTCATAGCGAAACAAAATAGGGTTTTGAAGTTGGCGTTTCGCCGAACCTTTCTACTCGACGGTTTTGCATGGAAAGAAATGATGAAATGCTATGAATGATATGCAAGACCAAACCTAAAATTTGGGATGTGACACCAAGGTAATATCAAGAAGAATTATTTAATTATATAGATGATGCTTTCTTCTCTCGTGTGTGAGTAAGTTCCCTTGGGCATGGGAGATGTAGAGGATTGGCGAAATGTGATGTTCCTATATAGTTTCCATCAAGTTTGTGGTTGATTTTAATTACTATACTATGTGTGCTTGACTATCTGTGGGATGCTTAATGAATGTTGTCCAATTAAGGGCCTAGACAACATGATGCTTTGTTATATATAGATAGAATCTTGTTTGCTAGAAGACCAGCAACCCTCGAGTGACACGGGGATATCAATGGGAAACTAGTTTGACTCGAGGATAACGAGGAACCACCGAGCTTATTGCATTAGTACGATCCAAGGATCTTAATTGCTAAGCAACTTGAAGGATCTTGATTATCTAGTGACTAACCATGGTTGAGGTAAACAGGCTAGTAGGATTATTGAAGTTGGGATGAAATATACCAAGAGGAGTTTCGGCTAATTATTGGTTTCTCGCCTACACACATACTTATAAGATTATAATTGTTACACTTGTCACTCATTCACCCGGCACATTCACTATCACTGTGAAATGAAACTCCCCACGCCTACTTCATCATCTACAGAAAACAACAAAAAAATCGTTCTTCACTTTTTATGCTTTTTATTTCTAAAGTTTACATTTTAGTTTTATTTAAATACTTTTGTTTAATCCAAAATTTATTCGTATTTCAACACTTGCAGTCAATTCACTCGAAGACCTGTGATAACTTTGGGTGTGACAGAGACTTCACCAATAAACACTTACCTTCGTGCTCCCTATGGGATCGACATCCTAACTTTGAAACTAGGTATAAATGATCTGTGCACTTGCATCCATCAAGCTATTTTATGGCATCGTTGCCAAGGAGCTAAGCGCTAAGTGTTTTTTCTCTTGACATTTTAGGTGTTACTATTACAAGATGGTATCCCTGGGAGATAAAGGGTCTACACGCTCTGGTAGGGCTTATCTACCAGATTATTTTGAATGCGTGCCTACTCAAAGGCGCGAGGAAATTATTAAAAAACTTTTGATATCGAATAAAGTTGAAGTTGACAACCTAAGTGACTTCATGGAAATAATGTCCATTCATAGGACAACCCCCAAGAAACCTGAGAAGACTCTCAGAGAATATAGTGCTCCAAACTCTGCATTTCTTAAACAGCCAATAGAATTTCCTAATCCTAGAGTTAGGGAATATCGATTTGACGGTGAAATTATTACAATTTTATAGGAAAAAGCTTTCAGTGGAAGGGAAGATGAGGACCCAGGAAGGCATCTTAGAGAGTTTGACGATGTGATAACATCACTTGGACCAAAAGGTTTGCCAAGAGAATTTTCTCGTCTAAAATTATTTCCTTGGTCTCTCAAAGGTAAAGCTCTAGACTGGTTATATTCTCTCCATCGCCATTATATTAAATGTTGGGAAAACTGCATTGTTAAATTCATAAATAGGTTTAATCCTTTTACAAAGGTAACAGAACTTAGCAAAAAAATAGGCAACTTTAGTCAGAATGTGGGAGAAAACTACCCACAAGCCTATGAAAGATTTTTTGGAATGATCAATAGTATTCCTAATCATGGATATTCCGAGTCAACTATTTGCCACTTATTTTACCACGGCCTTAATACTCAATGCAGAGAGTTGCTAGATTCATCAGTAGGAGGATCGATAAATACTTTAATGATTAAAGCATATTTGGAATTGATGTCTACTAGGTCTAAAAATGATTATTTATATAATCCTGATTTTGGTACAAAACCGGAAAAAGGAATACTTCGTATAAATCCTGATCTTATGCCTGAAGTATGCAAAACCATGAAAGAAAAAGGTATACCTTCTAAACTTGTTAATGAAAACAAAGTAGATTTGTTACAAGTTTTTACTCAAGAGGATGAAACTAGAAAAGTTTTTCAACAATTAAAACATCGACAAACCAAATCTTACAGTAGCTTGCATAAGCAATTTCAAAGACACAAAAAGATTTTGGCCGAACTTATAGAAAATTATGAGGAAATTGGCCAAGAAATAAAATTATTTAACAAGTACCTCAGTATGATTAAAACCCAATGTGAACAAATAGCATCTGGTAATCTAATTTTTCTTTGTAATGATATAAATATTCCTGTTTCTACTAATGTTGTTACAAGAAGAGGTGAAGTTGTTAAGGGACCAATAGGACCACCAGAATATGAAGCTAAAAAAGATCGGAAGGAAAAAAGCCTTGCTTAAAGCAAGTTAGGAAGATGATACATTGGTGGATCCTCAAGATGAGACTGCTCAAGACACAAGATCAAACCTTGAAGGATAAGAATGATGCACAGGATGACAGTTATACTACTAATGCAGAAACTGTTGATCCAGGAGAATAAAAATAAGCAAGCAAAGAAGATGAAGTTTTTGCCATAGAGAAGAAGAAAAATGATATGCAACAACAAAAGAAAGCAACTAAAGATCCTGATCCTCAACACAAAAGTTAAAAGACAAAGGTAAAACACTTCCATATCTAGATTGCAAAAAAACGCACTGGATCTAGTAATGTATGATTCTTTCGTAAAGGCACTTAATGCTCTTCGTCTAGAAATTCCATTTGCAAATGCAATAAAAGTGCCTGCATATTCTAAATTTCTTCGTGATATTCTTAATAGAAAGAAAGAGATAACTTAAACCATTGCCATGGTGACTAGTTACCCTGCTAATGGGAGACTATTGTCTAAGTCAGGAGATCCCGATATACCTACTATTTCTTGCTCAATAGGAAAAACTAATATTCAGAATGATTTATGTGATTTAGGTGCAGGAGTTAGTGTAATGCCATACTCCCTCTATAAAAATCTCGGATAAGCATAATACTCCCCCACTTCTATCACTTTATAGATGGTTGAAAAATCCACTAAACAACATGTTGGTATAATTGAGGATGTTCTACTTAGAATAGATGAGCATGTTATTCCCACTAACTTTATTATTCTTGAAATGCTGAAGGATGAAAGATTATATATAATACTTGGAAGACATTTTCTTAGCACTGCAGGAGCATCGATTTATTGTGTTGTAGTGAAAATAATCTTCAATGTTTATGATGCTGAAATAATCCGGTATTTTCCAATGAAACTAGAAGTAGGAGAAAGGTATGTTCCACCGGCAAAACGAGTTCATTTGGTAAGTGCCTTTGATAAAGGGCAACCGAAGGTAAGAATTCGAGAACAGAGAAGGGATTGAAATATTCAACCATTCTCAGTAAAATGGTTAATGAGAGTCAACCCATCACATCAATAAAATAAAAATTAACGTTAGATAATAAAGATGTTCATCGCATTCCAACAACTTTTTCACAGACATTTTTGCGGAAGCGCGCCCATAAAGATACACTTGTCAAAGGTTGCAGAAATATCGACTGAACAAGCATAGATTTAGAGTAGAAAATAAAGTTTGAGTTTTATCTGTAGAAACTAGCTTAACAATATTGTCCAAATAAAAAATGCATCTCTGAAAATTTGGGTGAAAAAGCATGCTACAGAAGGTCTAACGACCAATATACGACGAGAATTTTTATTCCAGCCATATAGTTATCGACAAAATTCTCAAAAGTTGGGGTTCGGGTGCAGAAATGTTGATGACCAACTATACGGCGGGACCATTTTGTCCGGGCGTATAGTTGTGATCTGGCGAAGGGAAACCCTAACCCTCGCCGCCGCCATAACTACACGGCGGGAGCTACCCAACCCGGCCGTACAGTTCCCGCCGTATAGTTTGGCCCGGCCACTTAAACGGGTAGGGGCAGGGCAAGGTTCTTCCTCCTCTCATTATTTCTCTCAACCTCTCTCTCCAAAAATCTCAAAACCTCTCAAGAACTCCCAATTCTTCGCGGATTTCATTTGTTTGAGTGGGGGAATCAACAGATCGGTATGTTTCTCTCCCTATCCATGCTTTATTTTCACAATTACATGGTTGAAATCTTCTCATTGTGGATGAACTCAAGCTTGATTGATTTTCCCTTTTAATTTATCACGTTAGGATTGAATTCCTCCAGGTATAATCGCTCATATATCATGTAGAAACTATATGCCTAAGGTTTTATGTTGAAATTTCTCAATGCATCAAGATGAACAAGATTGGCAGTCTTTTTCGCAAGAGCAAGCGCCAACTTGGTGAGGGCTCGGGGCTCTGGGCTAAGCTCGACAACAAGTATGCCATGGTTTTGGCAAGGTAGGTGCTACCCACACGATGGCCGATAATGGTTTTCTCAACTCAGCAGAGTTGAAGGGGGACTTTGACTACCTATTTGCAAATGCAGGGCTCGCCGACATTGCCAACGCCAACGACTACACCAACGAAGGGCTTACCCATGAGTTCCTCGCCTCCTTCTATGAAGATTACAGTGAGAAAGGTAATGCTTGCACGATAAATTTCACCGTTAACCAACGGCCATATCAAATTACCTATCAACAATTTTGCAATGCTTATGGATTCCCTCAAAAGGGGAACCAACTATTACAAACCTATATAGTGTTTCGAGTGCAAATTCTTGGGAGGTTGTTTCTATTAATGGTGGTAGGGACTTCTACCAGAAGAAGATGTTCACCATTCAGAACCCAACCATCCATTACTTTGCTATGTTTCTTGATAACACCTTGTTAGGAAGAGGAGATACTAGCTCGATGGCCAATGCAGATATGGCCATGATCACCAAGGCGCTCTTCCCTAATGTGCCGCAGAGTCCCACTCTTCCAGCTCTATTTCTCCAGCACCTCCACCACCAGAGCAACAAAAAGAAAGGTGATATTCGTATTGGTGGAATGGTAACCCACCTAATCTAAGCCCTTGAAATTTCAATTCCTATTGCTCAACTTGTTGATGGCTCCATACTTATGGATGTCAGATATATAACTGCTTGTGGCTTCCTCGGTGCTTACCGAGCTAACAGGAGGCTCTGATCCTATCAATTTGGTTATTTTAATGATGTGCAGGATGGTCAGATGCCACTTCCTTGCCCGCAAGCCTTCGAGGTTCAGGGAAGGGACAACTGGATCCTTACCAAGGATCAAGAGACTGAAATCATGGCGGAGCTCTATCCTGACTCCGGTGAAGAGGAAGGAGGGTAGCAAGATGACCAGGAGCAGTAGCAGTAGCAAGAGTACAACCCTGCTTGGGAGGGACACCAGTAGCAATATGGGTTCAACATGTCCCCTATCAGGATTTTCTGCAGCTCAACCAGCGCGTTGGGGAGATTGACTAGACTTTGCATGGAGTAAGTGAAGATGTGAGTTCCTTAACTCACACCTTTGGTAACTTCATGAACTACTTCCCCAACTATTACCATAAGCACCATCAACCGCCTCCAAACGACGACAACAACTAAGCATGGCAACAGCCTAAGCTTGGGGGAGGTTTTGAAAACCTCCAAACTTGCATTCATATTTTTATTTCTTCTTTTGATTTGTATTCTTTTCCAAGAAAAGCATGTTTACTTTCATTTTGCATTCTTAAAAACCAAAAACACAAAAAATTAGTTATAACTTTTATTTGCAATTTGTTTCTTTGTCTTTCACGGAGATTGCTCAATTTCAGGTTACTTGGCAGTAGGGAAATATAGAGAAGATTTGACTCAAGTACGAGAACGAAGCAAGAAATAAGAGGTATCACATTCCTTTCATCACCCCTCCTGCAACTGTAAATTGATCCTACAATTATTTACTCGCTTGCACTTAAGTCACTCCCCACCTAGCTTGTTATCTCATAAACTATATTCCCTTGCTAGTGTCCTCCTTTAGCTTTGAAACATTGAGCAATCAACTTGGTTAAAATACTTCTGATAGTTTTACGACAAGAAAAGCATCCAAGAGATGACTTGAGTCCATGTTTATCCCAAAAGATTTGATTTTAGAAACTACTCAACCCCATTGAGCTTAATGTAAATAGACTCGATATCACCCTTGAATGAAATTGTCTGATAAAATGGATACTTCGAAGTAGAAGAGCTTATGTCACTGCTTTTTCTAATAATTATAGTAGGATATTGCTTTACGCGTGTCACTACAAACACTATCGTACTCCATGGGGAACTATTAACTCCGCTAGCCAACGAACAATCTAAATGTGGGAAACCACTTGATTTCGGCAATGAGTTATGTAAACGTCTCTAGCTGCAAATCTATGACGTGTAAAAAATTTAGTCTCCTCGTGGTTTCATGTTCCAAGTGAAGTTGTATTACTCCTCTGAACCACTATTGCTCAACAGCTATCTATTGGCATGGTCACATGTGCGCAGCACAACCCCAATTAACATGTTAAAAACAGTGGCATGATTTCTCTATGAAAGAGTTGAAGTTTTTGAAAAACAAGGAAAGGAAAAATATGCTTTGAGAGTCTTGAAATTTTGATGTGGGAGTAGACGAGTTGTTCTTAAATTAAATGTTCTTGGTGCAAACTTGAGTACTCTTAACTTATTAAAGGAACAAGAGCAAAAAGTTTTCATCTCTCAATAAGAGAGGGACCAAAAAGATTTGATTCGCTTTCCTAGCTAAACTTTCGACACTCACTCATGCATATGATTTATTTGGTAGCAAGATATACGTGGTTAGGATGTGAAATCAGTGCAATCTTGTGAATATTTGTATGATCATGTTTAAGATTTCTGGTATTATGAAGAAAAGAATTTGACACCAATTCAAGCTTGTAAGTTCAGTTTCAAATCTCCGCTATTCTTTCTTATTTCCTTGTCACTCGAGGGTGAGCAACATCTAAGCTTGGGGGGAGTTGATAGCTGTGAGATTCTACACATTTTATAGTTTCTATCAATGGTTTTCGTTTGAATTTGATGGTTTTCTAGGTTTACCTAATGCTAATACTTCGGTAGCAAATAAAACTTGTTTTTTAATGTGTGTTTCAGGTTCTAAACATCAACAAAGAGGTTTAATAGCAAAAACATAATGTTTATACGAAAACAAGCAAGTCTATTTTTGGAAGCAATCGAGGAGAGGATAGTAAAGCTTTAACAAGCAACTATACGGCGGGAATATTTCTCCGATCGTATAGTTCCCGCTGTATAGTTGCCATCTCCTTCGTATTATTAGAAGGGACAAATTTTGTGAAGAGGCCGAGTTCGAAAACAGAACACATGAGCCGCCATACCATCCAGAAGGGAGAAAGAAGAGATCCAGAGAACAAGGAGAAGACGTACTTCATCTTGATCGGCGATCTTCGATCTCCTAGCCACCACACCTCCATAGCCATTACTTGTAATTGAGAGAGAGAGAGATCTCCACCTTGCAAGATTAGGGTTTGAGATTGTTCTTCCTATCTTGAATTGTGTTGGATTTATTTCTATTTCTTATTATGGATCTCCACAGTAATATCAAGAAGAACTCCCTTTATTTAATTATATCGATGATGCTTTCTTCTCTCATGTGTGAGTAAGATCCCTTGGGTGTGGGAGATTTAGGGGATTGCTGAGATGTGATGTGCCTATATAATTTCCATCAAGTTTGTGATTGATTTTGATTACTATACTATGTGTTCTTCACTATCTGTGGGATGTTTAATGCATGTTGTCCAATTAAGGGATGATACGTCGGAAACGTATTTACAAATTTTTATGTTTCATGCTTGTTTAGTATCTACTTTGCTCTGCTTTGTCTACAATTTGAGGTGTTTTTATATGCTTTCTGGAACTAACCTATTGAAAACATGCCATAGTGTAAGTTGCCTATTTTCTGCTGTTTTTGGTTTCAGAAAGCTAAAAAATGAATATTCTCGGAATTGGACGGGACAAAAGCCGAAGTTCATATTTTTTCCTGAACGATACGGAAAATCGAAGACGAGACGAAGGAGGACACCAGGGTGGCCACACCCTAGGTGGGCATGGGGCCCACCCTGGCCGCACCCACAGGTGGTGTGGGCCCCCTGGCCCTCCACCGACCTTGCCTCCTTTGCCTATAAAAGCCTCCCAGGGATAAAACCCTAGGGAATCGACACAAAAATCCACGAAAAGTTCCGCAGCGCTGCCGCCACCGAAGGGGAGATTCGGGGGACAGAAAGTCTCTGTTCCGGCACCCTGTCGATACAGGGGAAGTGCCCTCGGAGCCATCTCCATCGATCTCCACCACCATCTTCATCACCGTTGCTTATTCCCATGATAAGGAGGGAGTAGTTCTTCCTCAAGGCTAAGGGCTCTACCGGTAGCTATGTGTTCATCTCTCTCTCTATGCATGATCATGTTGTGGATATGAGCTTTTTAATCAAGTAGATCTACTTTGTTACTCAAGTGCTTCAATAGATCTCTACTCTCCCCTCGTATATGAAAGTGATAGCGTGCATACCGTGGTGGCACTTAGGCTAGAGGTTACATAAATACTCATCGTGCTTTAATAGATCTATGCTTTTCCCCACGTGTGTGACAGTGACAGCGTGCGCGCCGTGTGTGGCAGTTAAGCTAGATTACATATATATTCATGAGTTATATTTTGAGTTGGTTGTATCTATGAAATTGTGGTGTTTGTTGGAACCATCTAGCGCTCAAGGTGATAGTGTGGGGTTATCTAGATAGGGAAGGCGGACTTTGAGGTGCGCTTTTGTAGGACTACCATGGATTAGAGTGTCCAACCGGAGAGTAGTTAAGAGTAGTATCATGAAGAGAGGATATTTATATGAGAGAGTGTTCACTAGTGAAAGTATGATCCCTAGGCCTTGTTTCTAAACATTGAAACACCGTTTTCATCTAGATATGTTGCATGTTTGCTTGCTTCCACCTTTATTTCAGTTTGCCTTTAGTTTCTCCACGTCAAGATCCATCAAAGCTATTTTCTGGTACTGTTACCACTTGTATTTCACTATCTCTTCACCGAACTAGTGCACCTATACACCTGAAAAGTGTATTGGGTGTGTTGGGGACACGAGAGACTTCTTGTATCTTGATTGCAGGGTTTCCTGAGAGGGATACCTTTGACAACTTCCTCCCTGAGTTCGATAAACCTTGGGTAATCCACTTAAGGGATACTTGCTGCTATTATACAAACCTCTGCACTTGGAGGCCCAACAACTATCTACAAGAATAGAAGTGCATAGACATCAAGCTATTTTTTGGTGTCGTTGCCGGTGAGCAAAGGTAAAAGGCACTCACACACGTTACCCCACGGCAACAGCAATCCAGAAAGCTATTGTCTAGCGCCATTGTCGGGGAGGTAAGGTAAAATGTATTCACATCCTCCGATGTGAGTGCTCGATGTTATTTCCTTTATATTCTGCAATTTTGTCTTTTTGTTTCTCGTTTTCGCTAGTAAGGCTTAATGGGAAACAACAAAATAATTAGAGAGCTTTATAGTATATATCTTGAGTTAGGACATGAAGTGTTTGAAGAGAAATTAAAAAAACCTATGGAACTTTATTTGCATGCTAATAGCAGTGTTATTAGTATGAATTCTTTGGACATCATTGTTGCTAATGCTATGGAAAAGTCTAAGCTTGGGGAAGCTGGTTTCGATGAGCATGATATTTTTAGTCCCCCAAGCATAGAGGAGAAAATTTTCTTTGATGATAGTTTACCTCCAATATATGATGCTTACAATGATGAATATGATATTTTCAGTCCACCTACTATTGAGGAGGAAGTTAATTATGATTCCAATATGCCTCCTATATTTTATGATTATGGTGATGAGAATAATAGTGATAGCTATTTTGTTGAATTTGCTCCCACTACAATTAATAAGAATGGATATGCTTATGTGGAGAGTAATAATTATTTTATGCATGTGGCTCATGATAAGAATGTTTTATGTGATAGTTATATTGGTAATTTTATTCATGTTTCTACTGAAAGTTATTATGAGAGAGGTAAACATGGTCTTATGCATCTCAAAAATATTAAGTTTTCCCTCTTTATGTTGAAAATCTTGAAGTTGCACTTGTTTTGCTTTCCTATGCTTGTTGCTTTGTGCTTTCATGACTTGTTTCTTTAAAATATTCCTATGCATAGGAAGTGGGTTAGACTTAAATGTGTTTTGAATTTGCTTCTTGATGCTCTCTTTTACTTCAATTGATATTTCTTATGTGAGCATCTTCTCAAACTATCAAGCCTAACTTAAAGGCGGTAAAGAAAAGTACTTGTTGGGAGATAACCCAAAAGTTTTCTTGAGTCTTGGAAGTTATTATTTCTGTAATGACCTCTACTTATCCTTTTTATTTGTTTTTTTGCCAAGAATAACCTCTAATGAGAGGGAAGTAAGATTTGGGGAGTTTCTGTCCCAAAACAGATTTTTGTGCTCCACCGTAAAATTCGCGATGAAGCTCTGTAAGTCGGATTAAGCTGATATTTTGTGAATAAATCCCCCAGTATGTTATCTAACTTTCATTAGTTCAACACTTTTTTATTTGAGCAACAAAAGGTCTTTAAAAAATCGGTTTCTACCTCCTGGTCTGTTTTGACAGATTTCTGCCATTATTTGCATTTGCTTCTTATTGATTCCTTTTTGGGTTCTTTTGGGAAATTGAAGTTTTTGAGGGAATTACTACAGTAGCTTATGTTTTTATTGAAAGTTTTTCTATTCCAAAGCTAAACCCAAGGGTCTATTATCTTTTGAATAAACTAATGTTGCTAATGAAGATTGTGTGAAGTTTTTTATGAAGGAAAAATTTCAAGTGTAGAGAGAGAATGATGTACTGAGATGAAGAATGGACAAAAGCTCAAGATTGGGGATGCCACCCCAGTGTCACCCCAAGAAATATCCAAGAGGTACAAGCGTCAAAGCTTGGGGATGCCCAAGGCATCCCCTTCTTCATCAATAAAAAGCTCCGGTCTTTCTAGACACTTCGTTTTTATTGTTTCATGCACTGTTGTGTTGCTCTTGGAGCGTCTTAGTTTTCGTTTTCTTTGCTTAGTTTGTTTAGTTTGCTTGAATAAAATAGTTTTGACCCCCGCTCTTGTTGTGTTGTTTCAAATAAGTTGATTAGTGTTGGAAAGGAGTAGAAAGTTCTTGCTTGAATAGTGCAAGAGGAGCTTGCTTTGACTGTGACTTAGACTTTAGCATGTCATGCTAGGTGTTGTTTTGACCTTATGCTTAGTGATTATTTCTGTATCATGACTTGTTCCAAACAATTGGGATTGCTTAGTGTGCCTTAAAAAAATTATGCGTTGTTTTAGCATGCAAAAGCATAGTATTGTGGTACTCTCCTTTGATGCTTTGTTTGGGTTGACTTGGCACATGATCACACCATGTTATGACTATGAACAAGTCACCATAACCTCTATTATCATTTAGTCCTTGACTTCTAGTACCACTCTATGCTTTGATTAGTAATGTTTTGTCGCTCTACATGATTATGGCCATTATTGCTCTCTTAGTTAGTCGCTCCTAGTCTTTTGCTAGCCTCCACTTGTATGAGTAAGCTCTACTCATGCTTCCAACTCCAAAGAAACCAAGTTATTCCAAAGTTTCCACTATAAATTCCTATGCATGGTGTGTTACACCATTCCAAGTATATTCTTGTTTTCAGCTATCCTCCAATTAAAAAGGATTTTGTTATGTGAAAACTTAGTGATTAGAGCTCTCACGAACTTGATGGCACACTTTATTTTTTTCCCCTAATAAACTTGAACCATTGTGTCATCTATGTTATATATGCTTGCACTTATACGTTGGAATTAGCATAACCATGTTGTCATGGGGAACACTTTCAACATTGCACTTGTACTTTGTACACAGTTGATATCATTCTATTTTTTCTATGGATGTCGTAGGTGTGAAATGAAAGGGGAGCTTGTAAGTCCATGGAGTTATGTATGTGTGTTAGAGAAACTCCTGGGCCGCTAGCCTAAGCCATGCCTAATCATGGTGGAAACTTGCAGCATCACCATAGTGACATTTATGAAGCATTCTTCTTATAAAAAAAGATATTGAGAAAAAGAGACATATGATAAAAGAGGAAAGTAAGAAAAAATCACCATATCCCATGGTAAATAAGAAGAATGCTGGGATGCTCATTGCTTGCCTTGTCAATTTGGTTATGGGAAAGCTCCTGTACCATGTGCAAGGGGTACCCCGTTGGCGGTTCTCTATGATACACATGTACTTACTATGACAAGAAATTGCAAGTAACAAAACTTGAGTAGCACGAGGAGCAGCCCTCGTATTCAAGGGACATGAGATTGCCAACTTATAATTTGTCAAGCATATACTCCATAGTTTGTTCACTTTAACCTTAATCACTTCAAGATGCTTATGATAGGGGCAATGAGGGCTGAAAGCTAACAAGTACCATAATTTTTGGAAGCTCTTTTTGAAACTTGAAATCCCTGCTTCCCTTTATGAAGGGCCTTTCTTCCACCATTATATCGAGTCTCCACCTTCTACCTTTAGGCACCAGTTAAGAGAGCATAGTTGTCATTCTTAGTTCTATGTGCATTGTCCCAAAACTTATTGATTGATTCATATTGTTGATATTTCTTGTTCTTGAACTATTTGTATCTAGTCACTCTTATGAACTTTGAAGGTGTCCTATGCATCTATTTTCTACTCCATGAGGGACCAGATGAATGATACTATGCTATGTTTTCTATATGAGAAACAAAAAATGTTTTTCAATGCATGTTATTCATGAATCTTTGTTTGTAAACTTTCATCTTGCATGCATAGTTACTTTGTCTTACTGTTTGAACTTCTTCTTTCATGCACATGTTTAGAGTTCTTTGATCCCAGCTTTCAATGCATACAAATGGTTTGATCTTGATTTTGATGGTGCATGCCACCTCAAAAATTATTATTTTTATCACTTACCTACTCGAGGAAGAGCAGGAGTTAAGCTTGGGTGTGCTTGATACGTCAGAAACATATATACATTTTTTGATGTTCCATGCTTGTTTAGTATCTAATTTTCTTTGCTTTGTCTACACTTTGAGGTGTTTTATATGCTTTCTGGAACTAACCTATTGACAAGATGCCACGGTGCCAGTTGCCTGTTTTCTGCTATTTCTGGTTTTAGAAAGCTAAAAAATTAATATTCTCGGGATTGGACGGGACAAAAGCCGAAGCTCATATTTTTCCCTGAACGATAATGTAAATCAAAGACGAGATGGAGGAGGACACCAGGGTGGCCACACCCTAGGTGGGCGCGGGGCCTACCCTGGCAGTGCCCACAGGGGGTATGGGCCCCCTGGCCCTCCACCGACCTTGCCTCATTCGCCTATAAAAGCCTCCCGGGTAGAAAATCCTAGGGAATCGACCAAAAAATCCACGGAAAGTTCCATAGCGCCGCCGCCGCCGAAGGGGAGATGGGGGGACAGAAAGTCTCTATTCCAGCACCCTGTCGGGACAGGGAAGTGCCCCCGAAGCCATCTCCATCAATCTCCACCACCATCTTCATCACCGTTGCTGATTCCCATGATGAGGAGGGAGTAGTTCTTCCTCGAGGCTAAGGGCTCTACCGGTAGCTATGTGTTCATCTCTCTCTATGCATGATCATGTTGTGGTCATGCGCTTTGTAATCAAGTAGATCTACTCTATTTCTCAAGTGCTTCAATAGATATCTTCTCTCCCCACGTGTATGAAAGTGACAGCGTGCATACCGTGGTGGCACTTAGGCTAGAGGTTACATAAATATTCATCGTGCTTTAATAGATCTATGGTTTTCCCCACGTGTGTGACAGTGACAGCGTGCATGCCGTTTGTATCACTTAAGCTAGATTACATATATATTCATGAGTTATATTTTGAGTTGGTTGTCTCTATGAAATTGTGGTGTTTGTTGGAACCATCTAGCGCTCAAGGTTACAGTGTGGGGTTATCTAGATGGGGAAGGCGGACTTTGAGGTGTGCTTTTGTAGGCCTACCATGGATTAGAGTGTCCAACCAGAGAGTAGTTAAGAGTAGTATCATGAAGAGAGGATATTTATATGAGAGAGTGTTCACTAGTGAAAGTATGATCCCTAGGCCTTATTTCTAAACAATGAAACATCGTTTGCATCTAGATATGTTGCATGTTTGCTTGCTTCCACCTTTATTTCAGTTTTCCTTTAGTTTCTCCACGTCAAGCTCCATCAAAGCTATTTTCTGGCACCGTTACCACTTGTATTTCACTATCTCTTCGCCGAACTAGTGCACCTATACACCTGACAAGTGTATTGGGTGTGTTGGGGACACAAGAGACTTCTTGTATCTTGATTGCAGGGTTGCTTGAGAGGGATACCTTTGACCACTTCCTCCCTTAGTTCGATAAACCTAGGGTAATCCACTAAAGGGAAACTTGTTGCTGTTCTACAAACCTCTGCACTTGGAGCCCCAACAACTGTCTACAAGAATAGAAGTGCATAGACATCAAAGTGCGTAAACATCAAGGGCCCAGACAACATGATGCTTTGTTCCTCATAGATAGAATCTTGTTTGCTAGCAGACCGGCGGCCCTCGAGTGACACGGGGATATCAATGGGAAACTAGTTTGACTCGAGGATAATGAGGAACCACCGGGTTATTGAATTAGTCCGATCCAAGGATCTTAATTGCTAAGCAACCTGAAGGATCTTAATCGTCTAGTGACTGACCATGGTTGTGGTAAATAGGCTAGTAGGATTATTGAAGTTGGGATGAAATCTACCAAGAGGAGTTCCGGATAATTATGGGTTGCTAGCCTACACACATACTTATAAGATTATAATTGTTACGCTTATCACTCATTCACCCAACACATTCACTATCACCATGAACTGAAACTCCCCGCACCTACTTCGTCATTTGCAGAAAACAACAAACAAATCGTTCTTTACTTTGTATTCTTTTTATTTCTAAAGTTTACATTTTAGTTTTATTTAAATACTTTTGTTTAATCCAAATTTTAGTCTTATTTCAACACTTGTAGTCAATTCACTCGAAGACCTGTGACAACTTCGGGTGTGACAGAGACTTCACCAATAAACACTTACCTTTGGGCTCCCTGCGGGATCGACATCCTAACTTTGAAACTAGCTACAAACGGTCTGTGCACTTGCAGCCATCAACTACTTACATGGTTCTCCATGATTTTAATAATCATGTTATTTTGCTCGGTTTGAGCTTCTATAAATGTTCTAACAGTTTGTTCAAATGAGATATTTCCATGATTTGCTCCATTATTATCATGAATATTTAAAGGAGATCCTATAGGATCTCGATAATGTTTTTGAGCATTAGAAGCATAATGATTTTTCGATGCAGGATTAAAAGGAGTACAAGCTATAAAATTAACATCATTAACATCGGTAGCAATAGAATTAACTTGGGTATCATCTTTACCTTTTACTATGCTTAGAAGCTCGTCTACCTTAGATGTAAGCTCTTCATTATTTACCTCGGTGATTGAACTTACACTTTTCGAGGTTCTTTCCACATGCCATTGGGCATGATTGTTTTGCATATCATCAAGAAGTTTGTTTGCAACACTCACTTGATTTCCCATGATTGTTCCTCCTACTACAGTATCTAGCATAGACTTAGACATTGGGTTAAGACCATTATAAAACAAATGTAATATAAGACATTCTTCCATCCCATAACTAGGATGGTTCATCACGGCTTTGTTCATCCTCTCCAACGCAAGTTCTAGTGGCTCACAGTCTTCTTGTCTAAAGCTTGTAATATTGGATCTTAGCTACATAGTCTTAGCTGGAGGAAAAAATTATTCATAAACAAATTAGTAAATTCCTCCCAAGATTTAATAGTGCCCTTTGGTAGAGCTAGCAACCAATCCTTAGCCTTTCCTCTAAGAGAGAAAGGAAACAATATCAATTTAACAGCATTTGGATCTACATCCTTAATACGCATTTTGTCGCAAATTTCAGTAAAAATATTTAAGTGCAAACCTGAATCCTCAGAACATGAGCCTCTAGATTGGTTTTGTTGAACCAAGCTTAAGAGGTTAGGCTTAATTTCATAAGTTTCCACATCAATAGCGGGCTGAGTGATAGGTGCACAAATAAAGTCATCAGTGGGAGTAGCATACTCCCCAAGTCTCTTTTGAGCCATGGCTCTTATCTTTTTGGTAATTTTTTAAGTAATGAAAAAATACCAAGAAACTAATTTTTTTGGGTTTTCAAATAGATAACAAGAAAGTAAACTAATAACAAGAATAAAACTACAAACTAATAATAAACTAAAATCAAGGTCTCTAGTGACCTTACTAGGATAGCGAAATTGCTTCCCTGGCAAAGGCGCCAAAAAAAGGGTTGATACCTTTGATCTGGATTCATGGATGTAGTATAATAGCTTTTTCCTTAGAGGACCTAGGTTAATCAAACCTTGGAAAGCAATGCTAGAAGGAAATAAATAAGGACATGTCTACAAGGCTTTTTTCTTCGTTTTACCTTAGTTTACCAGACCAATCTAGTTTACTTTAAATGGTGGTTGAATCAATGTATGGAGATAGGCCAGGGTTGAAGATCCATCTGCAGTTGCACATCATATGGGATGAAAGATATTAATAAGCATAGTCATGTGTAATGTTTGAACAGAGATAATATCTTGTGGGCAACACATCCTAATATACTAGAGCCCCCATGATGCAGCGAGCATAGCAATAGTCTTTTAATCCAACCGAGTGCACACCGAAGCCACGTGCTACAAACGATTATTAAGTGAAGAACACATATTAAAGCATTAAGTGGTGATGTTATTGTGATCCCGAATGGGGCACTAAGCGAATATAGTACTACCCTTTCTATTAATGGGGTTCCTATGAAATTGCCTCTAGCCAAGTATCTCACCTCAAGCCTTATCAATCTATGGGATCTTGGGTACCTACAAGTACACATATCGAGACAAGAGACAAAGAAACAAATGATGCAAATCTCAATTCCAAACAAAATAAAATACTCCCATGGTTATATGCACATAGTTATTGCGAGGTTTATCCCCAACCCGCAGCCCGTGAGGACTACTCAGTCATAACAAATAGATCAAGGATAGAAAACATTGTGCAAAACAGTTAAGTTGAGATCGAATATTCTTACAATGGTAGCCAAATCACAAGGAGATCTGAAGTACAAGGTAATGGATATGGCTAGTGGAGGTATGGATGGTGGAGTGGATGAACAATGGCGTGGATCTCATTTGGTGATGTTGTGATGAAATCTGAGAATGGCGGCTCTCTAGGCGGCGGATGGAGTCTCAAAATATATAGGTGTCTTCACAAATGTTGTAAGGTGTGACGAGACAAAACTGTCGGCACCCGGTATGGGTGGGCCGTTTGGGCGGGTCGTACGAGCGGGCTCCGCCCGTACCATTGGTCATTATGCAGTCTAGCGCCTGGAATATGCTTCGCAATTACTTGGTCATGTGGACATCCTCAAATTCATTAATTATGACTCCTGATTTCGCATTAAAACCCGTGATTTCCTATACAACATAATTCAAAGCAAGGTTTTGCATATCTTTGCAATTATTAGTCATTAGTGGCAAGGATTGAGAGTTTCTTGTCAATTGCTTGATTAAAAACAATGTTTAAACATAGAGAAAGATGGAAATTTTCAGAGCCATCAGAAGCCATGCATAAAGAGCTCAACAACTTCGAGAGAAACAAAGTTTGGAAGTTAGTATAAAAGCCCAAAGAGTGTCGCAATGTTATTTGCACTAAATGGATATTCAACAAGAAGCAAGATGAACATGGAATTGTTGTGAGGAACAAGGCAAGATTGGTAGCTCAAGGGTTCTCTCAAATTGAAGGCTCTCGTGGCTTGCCTTGAGTCCATTCATATCCTTCTTGCATATGCTGCACATCATAACTTTAAATTGCAACAAATGGATGTGGAAAGTGCTTTTCTAAATGGTCCATTGCATGAGTTGGTCTATGTTAAGCAACCCCTGGGGTTCAAGGATCCCAACTTCCCTAACCACGTCTACAAGTTTGATAAGGTGCTCTATGGGCTTAAAAAACCTCCACGCACGTGGTATGAACACCTTAGAGAGTTGTTGTTAGACCGTGGGTTTGAGGTTGGGAAAATTGATCCCACTCTTTTTCCTAAGAAGGTTAATGGGGAGCATTTTGTTTGCCAAATATATGTTGATGATATTAAATTTGGGTCATCTAACAAAGCCTTTAATGATGAATTCTCAAAGCTTATTACTAATAGGTTTAGGATGTCTATGATGGGTGAGTTGAAGTTATTCCTTGGTATTGAGATCAAGCAAGTAAGAGGAGGAACTTTCTTCTATCAAGCCAAGTATACTAAAGACATGCTCAAAAGGTTCAACATGAAAGAATTAAATGGAGCTCCTACTGCCATGGCTACTAAGACTCATCTTGAACTAAATATAAATGGTAAAGATGTGGATCAAAAGGTATACCTATCTATGATTGGTTCTTTGCTTTACCTTTGTGCATCTAGACTCGATATTGTGTTAAGTGTAGGAGTGTGTGCAAGATATCAAGCATCTCCTAAAGAAATCCACTTGATGGCGGTCAAAAGAATATTTAGATATTTGTTTCATACCCCAAACTATGGTATATGGAATCCTAGGGGCTCAACATTCTCTCTTTGTGGGTACACGGATTCAGATTGGGCTGGTGACAAGGATGATAGGAAATCAACCTCCGGGGCTTGTCAATTTCTTGGTAGGTCCTTGGTGTGTTGGTCCTCCAAGAAGAAAACCTGTATATCTCTCTCCACCGTCGAAGCCAAATATGTGGCAGCTGCTAGTGCATGCACTCAATTGGTAAGTTTGAGGCATACTTTAAAGGAATATGGTGTCCATTGTGACGAAGTGCCTCTTTTATGTGATAATGAAAGTGCTATCAAGATTTCCTATAACCCGGTGGATCATACAAGGACAAAGCATATTGAGATTCGTCATCATTTCATTAGGGAGCATGTAGCCCAGGGATATATTGATCTATCTTATGTTTCAACCAAAGAACAACTTGCCGATATATTCACGAAGCCTCTTGATGAAGCAAGGTTTTGTAATTTGAGGAATGATCTAAATATCATAGATTCAAGGAGTTTGACTTGATCATCTTGCATACACACTTATATCTTGATTCTTATTTTTTTAGGTACAAGCATGGAGATAGGGGGAGTGTGGTCCTAATCTATTGGGCTATCCCGCCCCCTATAATGCCAACATTAAGAAATCAATTCTCTTAATATCATTTTGTGATATGTGAGCTTCATTGATGAGTAGTGGCTATGAACCCAAGGATAATTCTTTGCAGTGTCATGCCTCACACTCTTACATGGTGGCCTCAGCCACCGCCCTCTTCTTTGTGAAGAGTTGGTTCTTGGTTTGATTGAGTCAGAGTTTTATTTCACATTTATTTGTATTTTTATGATTCATAGTTCTCTCTAGTGTGGTTTCTCAATCCCAGGCCTGTTCTCATCTTAAAACATGCTCATCTTGGCAAACATATTTGTCCAATATCTGTTCCTGGAATTCTAGGTCGAAGGGGTCGGATAGTTCGTCGTGTACAAACCGGAGTATCCGGCTAGCATGGACACACTGCTCTATTCACCCAGGAATGTCTGTCCGGCCCGGACACTTCGGTGTATTATGCCTAGACACTCCGACTGAGGCGGTTTCACAATCAAGGGTTAAGGAGTCGGCGTGAAGTGAACTGACCAGTTCCTTTCTCCACCGCCAACTCCAACCCTCTCCAAACCCACCGCCCATCACCCCAAAACACCACCGAGAAGGATCCTCCGGCCCGGACTCAGCCGCTACCTTAGGCCATCTCCTCCCCTCCGCCGCTGGGACCTCTTCCCCATCAATTAAGCACTCCATGGATTCGGGTATTCGCTTCTTCATCTCCCCTTCCTCTTGGCATGCCCTAGTTGAATTATTTTAGGACATGGCAATGCTTCAATCCATACCCATATCTCCCCTGCGTGCAAGTACCCCCTAGCAGTCATATTTGCAAGGCCGTTTTGTTCCGATTGATCCTCCCCACATTGTCCAGGAAACACCAAGGCTCTGGCTGGAGTCTCTGGCGCATACACGCTGGACATTCCTGTCCAACCGGAATATCCGGCATATTCGGCCCGGGATATCCGGTGAGAGTGGAGTCTCCGGGGTGTTTTTCCCGGACAATCCGGCGAAGTTTAGTTTGAACACATATGTTTTACCTTAATTACTTCTATCTTTTTGACAACTCCTGGACAAATGTTCTTACCTCCTATGCTACCTATATCCTTTGTTTTCATAGGTGGTTATCGTCCTCGACGGTATCATGTCGGGATCGTCATCCTCCTCACAAGTTCTGATATGACAAAGAGTGTGATATCCATGTTGATCCATCTGTGGTAAGGAAGTCAGCACATGAACGTGATGTAGTGAAGCAAGAGAAGATCAAGAAACTGAAAAGGGATGAATCCAAGCACATGAGGTTTGAGTCTTTGACCACCTTGTCTAATTTGAGCACCGAGGAGTTTGTGGAGATGAGAATTCATTAGTTCTGTTCTCTTCCCCGCTCCTCTCCTAATGATCGTTTCTGGAGGAATGAACAATTACTTCTCTATTCTGTGGTGTTCTGTGGGTTCAGGACTCTAGTGTGTCCTATGTAGTGGTTGGAGGTTGAGAAACTGCATTTTTTGACTATTTCCAGGATGCTCTTTGGGTGACCGAGAAGATGGGGATGCATACCATCTTTCAAACAAAATAAGATTACAACATTGAGTTGGTCTAGCAGTTCTATGCCATGGTTGTCTTTGTTGATACTGTGGATATTCCTCTTGAGTAAATGCCCGGAACTACAAGGTGTCATTCCAACATGGTGCAGTTTGCAAGCATTCTTGGTTTGCCTTTCAACCCCAATGGTCCTAGTGGTGAAAGGATGCATGTTCATGGTCAATCTTACAACAAGTCAAGGTTAGCTCCTATCTATTCCCGGGGTGGGGTGTTTGGGAAGACCACCAACATCAAGCTACTCTATAACATCCTTCTTCACATGTTCCGCCACACTCTCACTCCCATGGCAGGTAGCAAGGATGAAATGAGAGGTGCTGAAATTAACCTCATGGCACATGCTCATTCCATGTTTATTCTTGGTCTTGACCATGAGGGCGGTACTATTGATGTCATGGACGTTATCTATCAAGATTTATACAAGTGCATTTTGGACAAGAAGTGTCCTCTCTATGGACCTTATGTGATGAAGCTCATTGCTGCCCACACTCCAGCAACCCCTTTTCTATATAACAATCTTGTTAAGCACCTTCCAGCCAAGCTTCAGAGAAAGGGGGATCCTTCCACCCAGGCACTCTGTGGATATCCCCAGTCTCAAATGTGGCATCCCGCAAAACCACTACTAGAAAATCGCGGTGTTTTTGTGCATTGCATCATCATGACCGCATGCTCATGTCATCATGCCACATTGCATTTGAGCATCGTCATCATCTTGCATTTGCTTACATAAAACTATTTGCGGAAAAACCTATTTTTCTTTTCTAAACGCCCCGTCCTTGTTCAAACACAAAACCCGGGTCTCCGGATTATTTCGTTTTGTCTGCCAACGGTTTGCAAAAGCCCGGTTTTAATTGAATAAAATATTTAATTATTTTTAGGGGGCAGCCCACCGGGCCGATCCGACCCAGTTGGCCACCCCCAGTACAAAACAGCCTGTCTAATTCCTATTCCTACCCAAACCTAGTCTACCCACCAACCAGTGCCCGCCACCTCACCGTTCCTCCACCTCACCACTCCTCACCGTTCCTCCACACACACCACTCATGCACTCACCCACTCCCCAAACCTCTCCCTTCCACTCCGGCCCCACCTCCTGTCCCTGGACCCACTCCCCTGTCGGCCCTCTCTCCTCTTTCTCCACACACGCACCACCCGGCCCCGTTCCTCCCACCTACCACCCGACCCCGCCCGCTTCTCTCTCAGCCCCGACGCCCCTCCTCCCCTCACCGGCGCCGGCTCCCTCCTCTCCTTCCTCTTCCCCGCTCGCCCCAAGCCCGACCGCCTCGCCCATCCTCTCTCCCCGACGCTCCTCTCCCCCCCCCCCCCGCAATCCCCGTCTCCTCTCTGCCATCGCCCCCGTCCCTCCCCTTGCGGAGCTCGACGTCGCCGCTCTCTTCCGCGACCGCGGCCGTCCCCCTCCTCTCCGCGCGGGCCTGTCCTGGTCCGGCCGGCCTCCCCCTTATCCAGGGCGCCACCTCTGGCCACCGCGAGCTCCTTCCCCCCTTCCCTGGCGTCGCCATGGAGTCTGGCCGCGTGTGCCGCCCGCCGCGACCTGGGCCGCTCCATCCATCACCGAGCCCCGCCAGCGCCTCCTCTCGCCAACTTCTCCGGCCCGAGCTTCCTCGCTGCGCCCGGCCGCCTCGGGCTCCCCGTCGGCCGCCTCGCCAGGAGCTCTTCCGCGCCGCCGCCGCTCGGCTCCCCTTCAGCGCCTCGTCCCCGTCGAGCCCCACGGCCGGCCGCGGCCTCCACGGGCCTTGCAGCGCCGCCGCCGCCAGGGACAGCGAGCCCCGTCTCCAACCTCCACCGTGGAGCTCGCCGCCCGGTGCTCGTCCTCGGCCAGCGTTGTCGTTCGCGCCCGCCTCGCGGTCCCCTGATGGCCACCCCGTGAGCGCCTCTGCTCCTCCCTAGGCCTCTCTGGGCGCCGCCAAGGTCCCCTCGACGTTCGGTCGCCCTTCTCCGGCGCGCCCCCGCCTCCCGCAGAGCATCATGTCGCCTCGGGTCAGCCTCCTCTGCAGGCACCTGCCAGCGTTGCCGCGCGTCTGTCGGGTCTTCTACGCAACGCCGACCAAGCTCCTCTAAACCATGCGTCGCCACTGCTCGTGTAGGAGCATAGTAACCACCAAGATCGACACCGACCCGATAGAGACCCGAGCGAGCCCGATGAACCATCGATGGCCTCGAAGAACCATCGACAAGGGTATCAAACGCCATGCTCGGCTTCATGGATCCTCATGAACTCCTTCACGGATCCCAACTCCAGCCGCTCCCGAAGGCCGATCACGGATCCGGTGGCCGAGACCCTGAACTCGGAGATCCTCTTCACACAACGCCAAGTACGCCGACATGGAACCGACCAGTTCGCCGAGAACCGCTCCCTGGCCCGATGACCGCCAAGATCGCCACCGGTACGACAAGCACTTCGCCGCGGAACGCCAAACTCTTCATCTTGTATCCGCCCTTCGAAGACCGATCCCGTCGAACCCTGAACCCTGAGACCGAACCCCGAACCCCGGAACCCCAAGATCTCCCGAACCCTAATGTGTGACCCTGATCCGTGCCCCTATTTTTATAAATGCCATCTATATAAATTGTTGCATATTAAATTGTTCATGCATGCATACTTGTCTGTGGGTTGGGGCATTATGCCAATTCATCTCATAATTAAATATGGGGCCCATATGCGGACAAATCTAGTCTCATATTGGTTCCATTTAAATTTGTGTAGCGAACCGGTGATATATTTTGCCATGTTAAGACAACAACTAAAATGCGGGGTATCTAAACAACTAGAACCATATATTTAATTGTCTGGACCCCCGGTACCGCTTAATATTACCTAATTGCATCGCATCCTTGCCATGCCATACATCATACATGCATCATGCCCGATCTTTTGTCGTAGTATTAAATAGTGCATCTGGTGTTTATTCTAGTGTTTTGCTTCTTCGCGGATAAGGCCGTTGAGTTGATGCGAGTGTCGACCCGATCTTCGGATGAACCTTCGACAATGTTTTCAGGCGAGCATCTCCCCCTTTCTACCTATCTTACTTTTATATTATTTATTACCTCCTGTTGATCTATTGCTATCTGTGTTGCGTTGCTCTAGTTTCTGTACCCGTGATATCCCTTGCAGCCATATATTGCCTTGGACACGTCCTATTACCTGTTGTTTGGTAGATAGTTGGACTTGCGCGTCATAGTCGCTTGCTCAAGTGCTGTTGCGTGTCGTCAAGTACCACAGTTGTTGGAGTATTGCCGTATGTTTAAGGTTGGAGATGATCATGGCTTTAATTACCGTTAACTTTAATTACTGTTTAACAACTAAAATTGAAGTAAATAAGCAGAGGCACAGGTGGGCAATAGATGTTATTTGGTTGTTAACCGTCCACTTGTGTCCCGTAGGACCCCGAGTACTTGATACATGTTCCTTGAATATTCGCGCTATCCACATCCGGGAGGATTATGGGACCCTCCTGAGCCAGAGCTTGATTCATTCTTATTTCTTGGGGCCACAAACTAGTTTGAGGTTTTATTTACTATCCTGTACTTATGCCATGCTTTATTGTTTTATTTACGATTGTGCGAGGAGCACCTGTACTGTTTAGGTCAGCGGAGTGTTTTCGCGGTATCGATAAGCCCAGTCACATTTTCGGGTTCCCAGTCGTTTACAGCCACTGGCGCAAACCTTGAGTCCGTCTCGAAGTCAGCTAACTTCGTTGCGGGTAGCTTAATGGGGTGGCCCCCTGAAATATTTCTGAATCTTGTGATTGCTTTGTCGTGAAGGCCTCATTGGGTTTTGATTTGGTTTTTCCGAGGTTGATCGAGTGTGTGTTGCTATTTGTGCACCCCTGCAGGGTAAAACTTTCTGAAAGCCGTGTCCGCGGTTATGGACGACTTGGAGCACAGTATCTCGATCATAGACAACTATAACTAAAGTAGTGCTATAAATTTAACTTTATAATGACTAGTAATCAGCTTCACTATAATGGAATGGCTAAATAAAATTGCCAACAATTGCTTGTTTGGATTGTCGCTTGCGACCATTGTATCTGACTAGTAAGTATTGCAACTACAACGGAATGGCTAAATAAAAGTACCAACAACTGCTGGGTTTTGGGATATCTCATGCTATATGTCTCTGACTAGTAAGTATTACAACCACAACGGAATGGTTAATTAAAATTGCCTACTGCTTATTATATCAGGATGACTATCTATACCTGACTAGTAATTGCTGCAACGATAACTTAATAAATAAAACTGCCAATGGTGTGAGTTCCTCGGTTGACTTCCTCGTTTGGTCTCGAGGGGGAAATACCAGGATGGGTATGTTTGGTGGTAGTATCAGGTCGGTTCCGAATAGGTCTTTCTTATCCCTCTCTGATCGCCGACAGTTGTATCGAGTCTCTATAGGTTGTTTAGTGCATGCTGCCGCTGCCGCTTCAGTCCACCATACCTATGTATGCTAGGACCGCCGAATTCTAGCCTCACCGTGTACTGGCCTCAGTACTGACGCTCCTATTTTTCCTTTGCCCTTTGTCGGCACCCCTTTTGTTTTAGCAGGTTTCGACGTCGTTAGCAGGGTTACCCTTCCGGCTTGGCCTGGGCAGGGTTATGGACGCCATTGGTTATTCTCCAGGGCTCTTAGCCCCATTTGCATCTTGTCCGTAGCTGGACGCTCTATCGTTTTCAAGGTGATTTGGATCTTTGTTCTGTATATCTGTATTCTTGACTCACGGAGTCGTGTTGTATGTATATATCTGTTCTGTGGGTCCCATCGAGGACTGTTGTGTAATGTTATTACTTTGTTTTCCACCCGCACGAAAGTGCCTGGTGGGCACCTTTGAATCGTTTCTATGCGGGTTTGGCGGGAAGCGCTGAAACTTGCATAGTGTCGATTCTGAGGGTGTTACAGAGTGGTATCAGAGCTCAGCAGTTGCGATACCCCACAAGTCCAGCCTGTAGGATAACCTAGCTAATGGCCGAAGTAGAGTGTCAAAAACTATTTTTGCAAAATCGGTTGGATAGTTCTGATTAGGTCTAATTTTACTCCTTACCCCTCTGCTGCTCTCCTCCCACCTCTGCGTGTTTTGAATCCGCTCTCTTCTCTCTCTTCGAGTCCAGGATTTCTCATGGTTGGTTTCCATCGCACCTTCAGGGTTTCGCTTCCTCCTTTGTTAACGGTGTTGCTACATCTGGTCCTCATGCTATCCGAGGAAACCTTCGTCTGGTGGACTTCTCTTTGTTCATTCTCGTGCCTTCCGGTGTTTGCCGACACGACGACATCATCTACGCCAGATCCGATGCAGAGTCTGCATCACTCCTTTGTTTCCGAACCTCGCTTGTCGAGATCTACGATCTGAATTCCGAGAGTTGGTTGCATAATCCGCCTATTCGTGTGCAGAGTAATGGTTTGGGTGCGCGATGGACTGATCACCATCTGACTACTCTTATCATTCGCTCTTGTACATCGAATCAGTGGATCCAGCAGTTTTACTCCGTCCACGGAAGCTAGAGATGGCTTTATTTGTTGATACCTCTACCTTCGACCTTTTGTTTCCGGAGTGTTTCCCTCGACGGTCACGGACAACGACCTCTTGTTGGTGGTGTCGCCATTTTCAAGCTGAGAAAGAACCCTTGTTAGTGGTGTCGCGAGGATCTACACGATGCGAGAAGACGCAGATCGCCGACCTCCCTTCCGGTACCATGAGGCGGATCTCGAGGGCGAGATCCATTGTTAGTGGTGTCGATGTGTGGCATCCCGCAAAACCACTACTAGAAAATCGCGGTGTTTTTGTGCATTGCATCATCATGACCGCATGCTCATGTCATCATGCCACATTGCATTTGAGCATCGTCATCATCTTGCATTTGCTTGCATAAAACTATTTGCGGAAAAACCTATTTTTGTTTTCTAAACGCCCCGTCCTTGTTCAAACACAAAACCCGGGTCTCCGGATTATTTCGTTTTGTCTGCCAACGGTTTGCAAAAGCCCGGTTTTAATTGAATAAAATATTTAATTATTTATAGGGGGCAGCCCACCGGGCCGATCCGACCCAGTTGGCCACCCCCAGTACAAAACAGCCTGTCTAATTCCTATTCCTACCCAAACCTAGTCTACCCACCAACCAGTGCCCGCCACCTCACTGTTCCTCCACCTCACCACTCCTCACCGCCACCTCATCAATCCACCAGCTACCGACCCCACCCTGCGGGTCCCGCTCCCTCTCTCTCTCCCCAACCAGCCACCCACACCCCGGCCACACACACCACTCATGCACTCACCCACTCCCCAAACCTCTCCCTTCCACCCCGGCCCCACCTCCTGTCCCTGGACCCACTCCCCTGCCGGCCCTCTCTCCTCTTTCTCCACACACGCACCACCCGGCCCCGTTCCTCCCACCTACCACCCGACCCCGCCCGCTTCTCTCTCAGCCCCGACGCCGCTCCTCCCCTCACCGGCGCCGGCTCCCTCCTCTCCTTCCTCTTCCCCGCTCGCCCCGAGCCCGACCGCCTCGCCCACCCTCTCTCCCCGACGCTCCGCTCCCCCCCCCCGCGCAATCCCCGTCTCCTCTCTGCCATCGCCCCCGTCCCTCCCCTTACGGAGCTCGACGTCGCCGCTCTCTTCCGCGACCGCGGCCGTCCCCCTCCTCTCCGCGCGGGCATGTCCTGGTCCGGCCGGCCTCCCCCCTTATCCCAGGGCGCCGCCTCTGGCCACCGCGAGCTCCTTCCCCCCTTCCCTGGCGCCGCCATGGAGTCTGGCCGCGTGTGCCACCCGCCGCGACCTGGGCCGCTCCATCCATCGCCGAGCCCCGCC
Source organism: Avena atlantica (assembly GCA_910589765.1). Lineage (NCBI taxonomy): Eukaryota > Viridiplantae > Streptophyta > Magnoliopsida > Poales > Poaceae > Avena > Avena atlantica. The sequence continues at coordinate 326,841,550 of OU342733.1, forward strand.
AGCGCCTCCTCTCGCCAACTTCTCCGGCCCGAGCTTCCTCGTTGCGCCCGGCCGCCTCGGGCTCCCCGTCGGCCGCCTCGCCAGGAGCTCCTCCGTGCCGCCGCCGCTCGGCTCCCCTTCAGCGCCTCGTCCCCGTCGAGCCCCACGGCCGGCCGCGGCCTCCACGGGCCTTGCAGCGCCGCCGCCGCCAGGGACAGCGAGCCCCGTCTCCAACCTCCACCGTGGAGCTCGCCGCCCGGTGCTCGTCCTCGGCCAGCGTTGTCGTTCGCGCCCGCCTCGCGGTCCCCTGATGGCCACCCCGTGAGCGCCTCTGCTCCTCCCCAGGCCTCTCTGGGCGCCGCCAAGGTCCCCTCGACGTTCGGCCGCCCTTCTCCGGCGCGCCCCCGCCTCCCGCAGAGCATCATGTCGCCTCGGGTCAGCCTCCTCTGCAGGCACCTGCCAGCGTTGCCGCGCGTCTGCCGGGTCGTCTCCGCAACTCCGACCAAGCTCCTCTGAACCATGCGTCGCCACTGCTCGTGTAGGAGCATAGTAACCACCAAGATCGACACCGACCCGATAGAGACCCGAGCGAGCCCGATGAACCATCGATGGCCTCGAAGAACCACCGACAAGGGTATCAAACGCCATGCTCGGCTTCATGGATCCTCATGAACTCCTTCACGGATCCCAAGTTCAGCCGCTCCAGAAGGCCGATCACGGATCCGGTGGCCGAGACCCTGAACTCAGAGATCCTCTTCACGCAACGCCAAGTACGCCGACATGGAACCGACCAGTTCGCCGAGAACCGCTCCCTGACCCGATGACCGCCAAGATCGCCACCGGTACGACAAGCACTTCGCCGCGGAACGCCAAGCTCTTCATCTTGTATCCGCCCTTCGAAGACCGATCCCGTCGAACCCTGAACCCTGAGACCGAACCCCGAACCCCGGAACCCCAAGATCTCCCGAACCCTAATGTGTGACCCTGATCCGAGCCCCTATTTTTATAAATGCCATCTATATAAATTGTTGCATATTAAATTGTTCATGCATGCATACTTGTCTGTGGGTTGGGGCATTATGCCAATTCATCTCATAATTAAATATGGGGCCCATATGCGGACAAATCTAGTCTCATATTGGTTCCATTTAAATTTGTGTAGCGAACTGGTGATATATTTTGCCATGTTAAGACAACAATTAAAATGCGGGGTATCTAAACAACTAGAACCATATATTTAATTGTCGGGACCCCTGGTACCGCTTAATATTACCTAATTGCATCGCATCCTTGCCATGCCATACATCATACATGCATCATGCCCGATCTTTTGTCGTAGTATTAAATAGCGCATCCGGTGTTTATTCTAGTGTTTTGCTTCTTCGCGGATAAGGCCGTTGAGTTGATGCGAGTGTCGACCCGATCTTCGAATGAACCTTCGACAATGTTTTCAGGCGAGCATCTCCCCCTTTCTACCTATCTTACTTTTATAGTATTTATTCCCTCCTGTTGATCTATTGCTATCTGTGTTGCGTTGCTCTAGTTTCCGTACCCGTGATATCCCTTGCAGCCATATATTGCCTTGGACACGTCCTATTACATGTTGTTTGGTAGATAGTTGGACTTGCGCGTCGTAGTCGCTTGCTCAAGTGTTGTTGCGTGTCGTCAAGTACCACAGTTGTTGGAGTATTGCCGTATGTTTAAGGTTGGAGATGATCATGGCTTTAATTACCGTTAACTTTAATTACTGTTTAACAACTAAAATTGAAGTAAGTAAGCAGAGGCACAGGTGGGCAATAGATGTTATTTGGTTGTTAACCGTCCACTTGTGTCCCGTAGGACCCCGAGTACGTGATACCTGTTCCTTGAATATTCGCGCTATCCACATCCGGGAGGATTATGGGACCCCCCTGAGCCAGAGCTTGATTCATTCTTATTTCTTGGGGCCACAAACTAGTTTGAGGTTTTATTTACTATCTTGTACTTATGCCATGCTTTACTGTTTTATTTACGATTGTGCGAGGAGCACCTGTACTGTTTAGGTCAGCGGAGTGTTTTCGCAGTATCGACAAGCCCAGTCACATTTTCGGGTTCCCAGTCGTTTACAGCCACTGGCGCAAACCTTGAGTCCGTCTCGAAGTCAGCTAACTTCGTTGCGGGTAGCTTAATGGGGTGGCCCCCTGAAATATTTCTGAATCTTGTGATTGCTTTGTCGTGAAGGCCTCGTTAGGTTTTGATTTGGTTTTTCCGAGGTTGATCGAGTGTGTGTTGCTATTTGTGCACCCCTGCAGGGTAAAACTTTCTGAAAGCCGTGTCCGCGGTTATGGACAACTTGGAGCACAGTATCTCGATCATAGACAACTATAACTAAAGTAGTGCTATAAATTTAACTTTATAATGACTAGTAATCAGCTTCACTATAATGGAATGGCTAAATAAAATTGCCAACAATTGCTTGTTTGGGTTGTCGCTTGCGACCATTGTATCTGACTAGTAAGTATTGCAACTACAACGGAATGGCTAAATAAAAGTACCAACAACTGCTGGGTTTTGGGATATCTCATGCTATATGTCTCTGACTAGTAAGTATTACAACCACAACGGAATGGTTAATTAAAATTTCCTACTGCTTATTATATCAGGATGACTATCTATACCTGACTAGTAATTGCTGCAACGATAACTGAATAAATAAAACTGCCAACGGTGTGAGTTCCTCGGTTGACTTCCTCGTTTGGTCTCGAGGGGGAAATACCAGGATGGGTATGTTTGGTGGTAGTATTAGATCGGTTCCGAATAGGTCTTTCTTATCCCTCTCTGATCGCCGACAGTTGTATCGAGTGTCTATAGGTTGTTTAGTGCATGCTGCCGCTGCCGCTTCAGTCCAGCATACCTATGTAGGCGAGGACCGCCGAATTCTAGCCTCGCCGTGTACTGGCCTCAGTACTGACGCTCCTCTTTTTCCTTTGCCCTGTGTCGGCACCCCTTTTGTTTTAGCAGGTTTCGACGTCGTTAGCAGGGTTACCCTTCCGACTTGGCCTGGGCAGGGTTATGGACGCCATTGGTTATTCTTCAGGGCTCTTAGCCCCATTTGCATCTTGTCCGTAGCTGGACGCTCTATCGTTTTCAAGGTGATTTGGATCTTTGTTCTGTATATCTGTATTCTTGACTCATGGAGTCGTGTTGTATATATCTGTTTTGTGGGTCCCATCGAGGACTGTTGTGTAATGTTATTACTTCGTTTTCCACCCGCACGAAATTGCCTGGTGGGCACCTTTGAATCGTTTCTATGCGGGTTTGGCGGGAAGCGCTGAAACTTGCATAGGGTCGATTCTGAGGGTGTTACATCAAAGTGTTTTTGAGCCTGATGGGTATGAGGATGAGGATAGTGATGATGCGTCTGATGATGTGCAAGAAGTGTATGAGCCCGCTCCCCGCGGTCCTCGCATGAAGCATGCTAGCAGTGCATACCGCTTTGACACCACTAGAGAGGAAGTGCATAAGAAGGTGAAGAAGGCCTCCTGGTGGAAGAGGTTGCTCCTATGTAAGAACATATATATTCTCCATGGTCAGTATGATGCCAACAAGGCCAACAGGAATGTCATGAAGGAGCTCAAGAGGATGAACCAGCCCATGGATATTGACTCCTCCTAGAAGGCTTCAGATGGGATGAACTCTTATGGTCACTGGAGCCAGGGCCGTGTGGATTGGTCTATGTTTGAGGATGTGTCCACCTCTTCTCTCCCTCATGGCAAGGGGGCTGCTCAGCATTATGATGATGATGAGGATAAGGACAATGATGAGGACGAGGATAACGATGAGGATGAGGAGGACGAGGACTACAGTGGCTAGAGTCGGGTTGGGGTGCTTTAGTCTTGCTTTTCTCCCTTTTTGGAGTCTCAATTCCAAAGGGGGAGAATTAGCCATATAGTAGGTTGCTACCGGGATTTTCATCGGCATGGGTACACAAGCTTCTCGTTTATTCAATTTGCCTCTTTGAAGCTTGTGTATTTATTTTATTCGTATGAGAACTATGTGGTGATATTGTGTGGTAAGACATGTTATGCCTGGACTATTTGTTGAACACTAGGTTATGCCTAGTGACATGGATATACCCTACGGGTACCTCGCATTGGTATACCCGGTCCATCCTAGTGAAGGACCACGTGAAGACTTGCTGCCCAAGGAGACTCCGGATGGCCCAAGCCCGATAGAAGCTCGACTCCTTGGATAACATGGCCAAGCTATAGATAGAATATTCAAGGGTGAAACCCTAACTTGTAACCGACTCGACCTACCCCGAGACCTGGCCTCCATATATAAAGGCCAGGAGGGCACGGCGAGGAGGATCTCCCCAACTCATACACACACCTCACGCCAGATTGCATCTGCGCACCCATGTAACCTTCGGTTCCGCCATCAATCAAGAATAGACAGGAAGGAGTAGGGTTTTCCCTCCGGGGGCCTGAACCTGGGTAAACCTCGTGTCCCCTTGCTGCATGTATGTTAACCGTCTCGCGATCTTCAGCATCCCCATCTTCTCCAAACCCAAGTCCATAACAATGGGCATCGACAAATCGAGCCCTCGTCAATTGGTGCCGTCTGTGGGAACTGGGGACGCTGATCGTGCGATCGTGACGGTGCCATCCGGTGCGATCTTCGATTCCTCGGTGACATAGAATCACCTCCTCTTCGGTGCCTTCGACCTCACCGCCCACTCCCCGACCACTCGCAAGGATTTCGATTACGTAGGAGATGGAGTCGATATGTTGTTCGGTAGCTTCTCCTTTCAGGTGGGAAATATCAGCACCATACGCCTCCCGGAGCAAGTGCTGCCTCCGTCGATCAGGCCCGCCTCATGGGTGCCACCAATCGGTGCCTTGTGCACAACGTCGCTAACAAGCCATTAAGATGACATTGGTAGCTGCAACTCCGATCTATGTGATCCCCCCACTGATGAAGGAACCTATGGTTATGGATTTGAAAGTTGTGGGAGCAATGGCCTCCCCCATCGCGCAGCCATCCATGATGGTAACATTGGCGACGGCACTGACCCACCAAATCCCCCTCCCAACCCGGAGGCTGAGAACGGAGGATACGAACTACCCCCAACCAATCCCAATGGGAAAGGGGCACCCGAAAACACTGAGGATATAAACTGTGTTCTCAACGAGATCAAGCTTAACAACGAGGAGTGGGAGAGGGTGCGCCATGTTGTGCAAGGCACCCACCCTCTACCAATCGACGCCCCTCGCAATATGCTGATGGTCTACCACTGGCTCCTCATCGAGGAGCACAATCGACAGATCAAACAGCAAAACAATCTCGATTAGTGCACGCGAGTGGCTGACGAGTCAAGTGCGAGGCGAGCTACACTCTTTGCTGGTGGCTCTACCTCCAAGAGCTATGATGGCCGCAAGTATCGCTCCCGCATGGAGCGCATGGATCCACAGGGAAACATCATGCCCAAAACACCGCAGGCCGTGGTCATGCCAGCCACCACCTACCTAGCATCCAACCCTCCATCGGCGGGAGACCCAAGGAACGACATCCACAAATCTGCGCTTGCAGGTCTCGGACTTGTTGGAGCTGCGCTCCACGACAAAGCAGTCACGGAGCCGAAGAAAAAGGCCATGATAAAATTCACTCGAAGCCGCACACCCTCATCCGAGGAGGAAGATCATGACCTACCGTGGGGCCGCCGCAGCCCACGGTGCAGGAACAACAACTACAACGCTCGTAGCAAGCTCGTGCAGTTCAAGATCGACAAGTCACATGCAAAACATGTGTGTTCCACAGAGTTCGAAGACAAGGATACGGAGCTGTGCGGCGCTAGGTGCTTCAGTAGGGCAGTACGATAATCACGGATTCCCAAGAAATTCAAACTTCCTTCGGATAACCCAAAGTTCGATGGTGCACAGGAGCCGAAGATCTGGCTCGATGACCACCTGTCGTTAGTCAATCTCCACGGTGGGAGCAAAAACATATCCATGCAGTGCCTTCAGCTGTAGCTGACGGGCGTAGCGAGAGCCTGGCTCAATAGCCTCCCTTCCAGATCCATCCACAGTTGGGAAGATCTAGCATACTGCTTCATTCGCAACTTCAAAGGTACCATCAAGCTACCATCTTCATTCTAGGAGCTATGCGCCTGCTGCCAGCGGTTCAATGAGTCTATTCGCTTGTACATACTGCACTGGTCCATCATAAAAAAACTCCGCCATAAACATCTTGGAGGAAAGGGCAATCGATGCCTTCAATGACGGCATAAGGCGCCATGAATTTAAAGAAGAGCTCGGGCGCATCAAGCCCAAGACCATCGACCATCTGATGGACATCACCAATCGTTGGGCCGATGGCAAGGATGTCGTCAACCGAACACGTTCGAATTCCAAAGATGAAAAGAAGAACGCACGTCTATGACAACCGCGAAGAGGTCAATATGGTCACGGCTGGCTACGCTGATCGCCGCGACAACGGCAACCGCAACAGCGGGTATCGCGGTGACAATTACCGCGACGGCGGGAGACCTAGGCAAACATGGCATCGCCGAAACCGCGACGATGGGACACCCGCATTTGAAAAGTTGTCGGGTCCCTGCACCATCCACTTCTACATCGACAAGCAGGATGGTAAGAGGAAGGCCAGCCACATGCTCAAGGATTGCAGGGAGTTCCAGAAACTCCACGAGGACTTCGCCTAGATGCGTCTCCAAGCGTTGAACACAGGATTCGGCCCTGCTCTAGGAACTGTCGCACATGGCGCTCCACCTCCACCACCCGGAGCACCCGCGCAGCCTGCTACTGTGCTGTCCCAGAATAACAGGCAGATGCATACCCGCCACCGATGGGATCCCTAATGATACAAAAGGGGCGCCCAACCAACAGGGTGCATAAGAATATCACCTGCCAAGTTAACTTGGCTGTCACCTCCCCGCCATCTATACCTAAGTACCTCAGCGGCTTGGAGTCGTGCATCACATTCGATCATTCGGATCACCCGCGACAGATACCTTGCCTAGGTCATTTTTCCTTGGTGCTCGAGGCCCAGATTCGAGATGAGCCACGTCTTCATGGACGGCGACAGCGGCATCAACCTGATGTTCGCTAGCACACTCGTAGCTATGCGGATCCCACTATGCAGTCTGCAAACGTCGAACACAATGTTCCACGGCATCATCCCAGGGAAGGGAATATACCCCTTGGGAAAAATATGGCCTGACGTCATATTTGGCACCCCTGACAACTTCAGGTGCGAGCGTCTTGAGTTCGAGGTGGTGGACTGGCACTCAAAGTACCACGCCATCCTCGGGCATGTGGCATCCGCAAGATTCCTGGTAGTGCCACATTACGCATACCTTCTATTGAAGATGCCAGGACCCAACAGTGTCATTACTATCCTAGGAAGCTTCACCAGGTTGGACAGCTGCGACAGAGACTTCAATAGAATATCCCAATCGTTCGGCATGTAGGAGGAGCTCGCAAGGCTCAAGGAGGTCATAGACAACGGTCTGCCCCTAGTCACCAAGCAAAATGTACCTGATATGTCGTTTGAATCCATAGTCAACACCCAAAAGGTGCAGGTTCACCCGACGGACCCCTCCAAGATGGCGTTGATCACCAACGACCTGACTCTCGCATAGGAACTCGTGCTCGTCGAATTCCTCCGTGAGCGCTAGGAAATCTTCGCCTGGTGTCCTGCGGACATGCCAGGAGTTCTCGGGGAATTCGCCGAGCATGCACTCAATGTGTTTCCGGATGCTAAACCAGTGAAACAGTCGATGCATTGGCTATCAGAGAAAAGAGCTGAAGCAATCGATATTGAAGTCAATAGACTCCTCAACACCAACTTTATTCGAGAGATAAAAGAAAGCACCTGGGTAGCTAACCCTGTGCTGGTCCCTAAGAAAGACAGGGACATCATGAGGATGTGCGTGGACTTCACGTCGCTTAACAAACACTTCTTAAAGGACCACTTCCCTCTATCGCAGATCGATCCAATCATCGACTCCACTACAGGATGCAAGAGACTCTCCTTCCTCGACGCCTACTCAGGATATAATCAAATTTTACAGAAGGTCAAGGATCAAGAAAAAACAGAGTTCATCACGTCGTTCGGAGTGTTCTTCTACAACACCATGCCCTTCGGGCTGAAGAACGCGGGCATCACCTACCAGGGTGTATGCAGGCGTTCCTAAAGAGCCAGATCGGTCACAACATCCAGGTCTATGTCGATGACATAGTAATCAAGACCAAGGAGGCCGGAACACTCATCGACAATCTCCATGAGACGTTTGACAACCTTGATCGCTACAAGATCAAGCTGGACCCAGACAAGTGCGTCTTTGGCGTCCCGTCTGGGTAACTACTTGGGTACTTCATCTCTTAGCGAGGCATCGAGGCCAACCCTAATAAAATCAAGGAGAGAATGCACTTAGATGGATTCAAACGCGAGGCTAGAGCAGGAGCCGGAGTGATACTGACGTCCCCTCAAGGGGACAAGATGAAATACGTCCTTCAGATGAAGTTCCGTGCATCCAACAATGAAGCCGAGTACGAGGCACTCCTACATGGCATGCGGATGGCCAAAGTGTGTGGCACCACGCGCATCTTCATCTACAGTGACTCCAACCTCGTCGTCCAGTAAACGATGAATGAGTGCGACATCCATAGCGCCAACATGATCGCATATCGTGTTCTCTACAACTCACTCGAAGGATACTTTGACGACTGTGAACTCCGGCACGTCGATAGGGAAAGCAACAAAGAAGCCGACAAGCTCGCTAACATCGGCTCTACCTGCACCCCAGTGCCACCAGGTGTGTTCCTCAAGCAAATATGTGTGCCCTCTATCAAGCGAAAATTCCTGAAGTACATAGCCGAAGCTACGAAACACTCGAGGGATGCGCCACCGAGAAATCCAAGGGGCACGAAGAGTTCGACACGGAGTTCGAACTGGTGAGCCTCATGCGGGTCCTGGCAGTCAAGAAAACATGGACTCAATCGTACGTCAAGTACCTGGTGAGCAAGCAGCTGCCTGAGGACCCAACGGAAGCCAGGCAGGTCGACCGCCGATCAAAGGCCTTCACCATCATTAACGGCGAGTTGTACAAACGCCGCATTTCGGGTGTGCTCTAGCGATGCGTCACTAATAGTGACAGAAAAATCATCCTCCTTGACATCCATGAAGGTATATGCGGCCACCATGCAGGAAGTGGTGCCCTCGTCGCCAAGTCTCTACGAGCTGGCTTCTACTAGCCACTACAATGAGCAATGCCAAGGATATCGTCCAGAGGTGCAACGCCTGCCAAAGATACGCAGACAAGCATCACGCGCCAGGCTTAGGGCTGCGTCCCATACCATTGGCATGGACCCTCGCCCAATGGGGACTTGACATGATCGACAAGATGCCAAAATCCTCGCCAAGAGGGCATGTCTTCCTCTTGGTAGCAGTCGACAAATTCACAAAGTAGATCGAGGCCATGCCCGTCACTAACCAAATCGGCGCCTCCGCCATCAAGTTCTTTGAATACATTGTTTATAGGTTTCACAGCATCATAACCAACAACGGCTCGAACTTTACCTCAAAGGAGTTCTGAGACTTCTGCGAATACCTCGGAATCAACCTCATGTACGCCTCCGTGTCGCATCCGTAGACCAACGGGCAGGTCGAAAAGGTCAATGGTCTCGTCGGCAACGGCATCCAGAAGCGGCTTCTATGACCACTCGAAAGGCTGGCAGGAGCCTGGGAGCATGAGCTACCCTCAGTCCTTTCGAGCCTGCGCACAACACCAAACAACTCTACCAGCTACACGCGCTTGTTCATGGTGCACAGAGCCGAAGTTGTGCTGCCCGCCGAAGTATGCTATAAATCGCCACGGGTCGTCCCTTATAGCGAAGCCGAATCGTAGGCCGCACTTGAAGACGCTGTCGACACGCTAGACGAAGCTGATGACATTGCAGCGGCCCGCTCGGCGGTGTACCAGCAAAGTCTCTGCAACTACCACAGCTATCAGCTACGCCCAAGGTCCTTCATCGGAGGAGACCTCATCCCGTGTTTCAAGTAGATGGGACACCTGAAGATCGAGTCACCCTGGAAATGACCTTACGTGGTCACCGAAGTAATACCATGTGGCGCCTACCACCTAAAGTACGTCGAGTCCGAAGTCGAATACTCCAACCCTTGGAACGTCGCACAACCGCTACGCTTCTAACCTTAGTTGTCTTTTACTTTCAATAAGGCTATTCAGCCGAACAATGTGCCTCCTACATTATGATGAATAAAAGCTAAGTTCCTTGGCCCAAAATTTCTCTCTCTTGTACATATTTACATCGTTAAACACGCTTCGGGTTGTGCCTCACCTTACGACTTCATCGATTGACAACAACAACGCATAAACCCCGAGTAGCTAACCGCGTCAGGATAATGAAAAGGACATGCACAACCCATAGTCAAACAATGCACTACGTGCCAATAAATACAACTTTACAAGGACATCAAAGCCCACTCAATAATATACAAATTTTACATTATTCTATTTACTATCTGCAGGACTCAGCTATGTTGGAGAAGGACGTTCGTCCGCTCCTCGAAGACATCTACGATTTCCTCAACATGATGCGCCACTTCTACATAATGCGGATGCATGTCCCACGCCATACCAACCGGAGGAGGAGGTGTCCTATATGCTATCTCGGCCAGGTCAACATCACGACGATGCAACCGAACAAGTTATAGGGTCGCCTTCACGCCTGCCACCAGCTGATGATGCATAAGCTCCTTCATGGCGCCCGTATCGCGAAATTTGCCCAGCAAGCCCAAGAAGCTGGAGGGAGCCTCATCTAAAGAAAACATCGTGGCCCAGACCACCGCGAGTGACGACCTTGCATGCTTTAGCACCCGAAGCACTTGATGGACGCGGTCTTGAACTATTGCGAGAAGAATCGCTTGGTCGCGGTCCATACAGAAGAAGCCCCCAGCCTCCAACTCCTTCTACGTTAAGTAGTTCATTCGAATCGCAACCCGCTCTTTCTCTTCCTTCGGAAGAAGATTCACAACTACACGCAGAAGCAGCAGATGATAAGACATGAAGATTCGACGCCCTCGAAAAGAACAAAGAAGATCATGGTGACTTACATTGGAGTTGCTTGCTAATTTTCCGAAATTCCTCAAGAAGAAATTCCTCTCTCGCAACGACCCGTTCGGTCTTGGATTTCCAAACGTCCGCATGACCACGGATCATGAGAATATCCTTCTCTAAGCTTCGGATGTGATCGCATAGCAGAGGAAACTGTGACGCCTCACTCGGTGGTGGACGAGCACCAAACAAGGCAGGAGGCATGATCACCGGCTCAGCATTCCAAGGACCCTAAGAGTACACAAACGACATAGCATAAAAAAACCAGGGAAAATGACAGTAGACGAAAGAGACACTTATATTTACATCAATAAACCACTACGTGGCAGAGTCATACATCTCGAAGCATTATAGGCACAAAGGCAAATCAAAATACTGCTAAGCAAACTACAAGGCAGACAACCCAAGTAGCCGCATCATGAGCAGCTTCGGACTCTGAGATCCTAGCCTTGGCTGCCCGCTGCTGCTCCAGCGCATATGTGGCCAAAAGGTCTATAAGCTTCAGCCCAAAATGCTTGCAGCGGGAGGCGAATGGAGCAAAAGCTACCTCGGTGTAGGGCCACGCGAAGATAAAACAAAACTTTTCCATCTAACATGGTGATCCCAAGATCTAGCCGAGGTAGAAGGCCACGAGGTTTACCACTAGACGCGCAGTTGCGGATTACTGATGAAGCGCGTCAGTTGATGTAGTGCAGTCCTTTGCGATCCGGTCGTCCTGGTGCTGATTGTACAACACCTCTGTTGGTATCCACACGTGCAAGGAGGAGCACCAGCGGCGAACTACTAGGTTCGGTACGACGGTAGGACTGTTGTGGAGCTAGGGTTTCTAACACATGGAATGACCTAACCGAACAACGATTAACCTTTCTGGGTTACGTGATCCACTATATATAGGGAGTGAACCTGGGCTCCACTCTCGTGGCCCATTCACTAAAGCCCATATAACACTTAGTCACCGTGAGTCCAACTCACTAACTCAGTCCTAATCCGGCTTGGGTCCAACCCAACCATATTACCGGTTCAGATCCAATCCGAACTTGCTCCCGCTCTTAAGTGTGCGACCTTGCAGGCTCATTGCTACTTGGACACGATTAGAGTCCGACTCACAATCGATCAGTCGGTAGCGGATCCTAGCAGAACGTGCCGACTCCCAAGTACCAAAGAGTCATGATGACTTGCCTTTCCAATGTGACTTGCGTCCGAGTCCCTTTTGCCTCACGATATACCTTGTCAGACTATAGGCGAATAATTGTCATCCCTTAAATAGTCCGACTCTCTTCTCGATCCGAGATAAATGATTCACCTGACTAACTATTAGTCGATCGCCTCGGTTAACACTTAACCGAGTCGTGCATGGCCATGATTTCCGAATCATATCATCCGAGAGGGCCCACAGAATATCTCTCCGAGTGGATGGGCAAAATCCCATCTTGGTTATCCACATCACACAGCTTGATTCTCAGTCGACCCAAACTCTGCCTTTATAACTGCCTAGTTACGGATCAGCGTTTGACAGAACCTAAGTCGGTGATCCTCAAATCGGATTATGCAATAACCTCAGGTCTAAGGATTACATTGATTGATATATACAAATGAAAACTTGTTCGTTGTACCTCAATATGGGTCAATCCGACTTGCTGAACTCTTTAGCCGAATCTGTGTAAGTTGGAATAGCATCTCCATGACCATGACAAGTGGAACCGAGTCATCAAGCCAACTTTCACATTGGTCTAAGTTGTGTGCCAGCACAACCTCAATGACCAAGGATATTCAATACAAACAACATGAATGCATAGTTCCACAACCGAATCACATATTCAATGATACACATCAGATGTTTATACAAGGACTACTTAATATTTTATGAATACAATGGGAAATATCATCATACATGATTGCCTCTAGGGAATATTTCCAACACTCGGTGCCATCTGCTGTTGTTGGCATCTTGGATGTGATCTGCTGAAGATCCAGTTGTGCGCCAGACACCACTGTCATCGCCAGCCCCATGGCGGCACCTACCCCCTTCTACGCTCTCTTGTAGCTCGCAGGGGCATCACCCGCCAAGGCTTTCGCTAAGGAGTCGGCGTCGTGAAGGGCGAGGCCTTTCGGGTTGAACTCCTTGTATAAGCGGGCGAGTGCCTCCTTGGTCTTGCCTAGTGACTCCACGACAGAGCTACAATGATCTTCGATTGCTGCAACGGCATCCACCATGGGATCCCCGTGCTCCAAAACGTTGCGATCAAACGAATCGCAGTAGCATCTACAAGTTGCGGCAAAATTTGGATGAGACAAAGGAACCACACCCGAAGAAAAACAAGCTCATGAAAAGGAATGTAGTGTCACTTATCGGACAGCACCTTGGCAGCAGCCATAAATTTCTCCGCCATGGCCTTCTCCCGAGATGTCGTGGCAGCCGTAAGCTGTAGCTCACGATCATGGGCCTCCTGCTGTTGGCGCTGAAGGGCCTCCGCGGCATCCTTCGCCTTGGTCTCCTCCTGGATGAGACTCTTCTCGAGTGCATTCAGCTTGCGGAGGGCCTCATTGTTCTCATCTGCAATATTCAACATGGAAAAAGTCAGCAAAACCAGTACTCATTAGTACTCACAATCGAATAGAAGAAATATACGCACCTCAAAGTTGTCAGAGGTCGCCCTCCAAGGAAAGGTATTGCTGGCCCAGGCGATTAACATCGCGGATGAAGGGCTGCAAAAACAAAAAAGTAGCAAGCCAAATGAACAAAAAGGCTCGGGGGCTTTCCAATGAGAAGGGATAAACTACTTACGTGGTCACCCAAAGACTCCGGGGGTTTTGCTTGCGTCTTCCGAGCGAAAACTGTACGATCCCTTGGCCTTAAGGAGCTCGAATTGTCGTCGTCGTCATCGTCCACCATCTTCGGGGACGTGTCAACAACCTTCGACTCCCCATGCATCTCCTCAAGTTCCTCCTTGAAGGATTCTTCTGAGGAGTTCCTCCTAGCACATTCGACGAATTTCAGGATAACCAATGCAATAACAAGTTAATACTTATCACACCACAAATGACAAGAGAGGATCATACACTCACGAGGGAATGTTAGACAAGTCGAAGACTGGCACATCACTCCTTCTTCTTCTTCTTGGCTGGCGGCTGAGGAGCTATGGCCCGAACGGGCACGGCAGGAATAGGGGAGGTCACACTCTCGTCCCCGGCATGATGCTCAAGGAAGGAAGGTCCCCTTGGTGTCGGCAGCGTCGCTCCATCCGAACTCTCACTTCAGGACCTCTTGCGAAACATACCTTCGCTTGGCACGGGGGCTTCGGCGGTAGGCAAATGAGCAGGGGGAAGCTCGGAATCAGACTCTGCGTCCCCACCATCTGGCGCATCCTCGAACTTCTCAAGAAAAGGAGGCATCATGCCCGCCACCTTGAACTCCTATGGACCAAGAAGAATGCAAAGTTTAGTCAAACAAAATAACAGGCAAAAAGCAATCGAAAATGCATTACATGCAACCGCAGGTTTCACCTGAGGGACTACCTTCTTGGCATGAAAGGGGGAAGTCAGAGACTTCCCTGGGAGCTCCTCATTGGCCTTATGCTTCAGTAGAGGCCGAAGCGGTCGGTCGAGGTTGGTCGAGGACATTTCCTCTGCCAACACTCTCGTTGGGTCGCTGGCGCCAGAGTACAAGAACATCAGATGCACCCTCGCTTGGAGCGGCTGCACCCGACGCTTACGGAAACTGCAGATGATATCAACGCCAGTGACCTCCTTGCCTCTCACCAGCTCGAGCGCCTCTACCTATGGGTACAGCTTCTCCACCTCTGCGGCTTCGCCCTCCATGACGTCATTAGACCATGAGCGCTTTTGGATGACCGCCTTGCTGGCGTCAAAGGGGGCCAGCCCATAGTGTTGGCCGTCGAGCTTGACGCCGCGAATGTAAAACCATTTGTTCCGCCATTGCTATATGGACTCGCAAATATAGAAGGAGAAAATTTGGACAGTGGGACGGATGGAAATCCCGCACCCACCCAGTAAATAGACACCACCGTTACCAGACTGCCTGTTTAGAGAATAGAGTCTCTTAAAGAGGCCGAAGTGTGGCTCGATGCCGATCCAGCACTAGAAAAGCATGATAAAACACGCGATGTGAAGAAGAGAATTGGGCGACAACTGGTGGAGTTTTAGCCCATAGAGAAAAATAAGCCCACGAAGAAATTCGTGGGTAGGCAAAAGAAAGACCGCGAACAACAAAGGCATAAAACATAACTTGAAACCCTTCGGGTGGGTCAGAAATTACCTCTTCCTTCAGAAGGAGGGCATCGTTCTTGTTCTTGGGGATGAGACCAGCCTCGCACAGGCGACGCAGGTCCGCATCCCAGATCTGGGAGCGCCACCACCCACCATCGGTGACACGGCTGGCGGCGGAGGCCTTCTTGGTAGCACCAGCGGTGCTTGTCCCTACAGCAGCGGAGGAAGAAGACTTCTTAGACTTTCCCATCTTGGCAGCAAGACGTGAACCGCGATGAGCACAGAGGAAAGATGAAGGAAAGGTATGAATAATGTCCAATGTGTAGCACGAGATCAGAAATGGCGGAAGCGAAAGATATGAAAGCAAATGGCAAGGGGAAAAGTTACTCTCCTCCCCGTGCGGTATAAAAAGACGAAGACGACAAAGCAGAACCGTTGATTTCCATGCCCTAATGACGGGTGTGTTGTTGACGCCTTGTTGGGAGACCCCAAGAGCAAGGTGTGATGAGCACAGTAGCAAGTTTTCCCTCAGTAAGAAACCGAGGTTATCGAACCAGTAGGAGGAAGAAAACGACTCAAAGGTGTTGCTAGAAACTTGGAGACCTACACAACACAAACTCAAGACCTTGCCCCAACGAACAGTGAGGTTGTCAATCTCACCGGTTTGCTGTAACAAAGGATTAATTGTATGATGTGGAAGGTAATAGTGGTTTGTAGAAAGTAAACAGTAATAGTGGAAGATGTATCAGTGGTAAAGATTGGACCGGGGTCCATAGTTCACTAGAGGTGTTCTCCTTAGATAAACAAACATAACATGCTGGGTAAACAAATTACAGCAGGGCAATTGACAGGCTAAGCAAGGCATAACAATGCAATACTAGACATTCATGATCCTATGAGATTCGATTGGGAAATACAACAAGATACATAGACCGCCATCCAACTGCATCTATGACTAGAAATCCACATTCAGGTTATCATCTGAACCCCCTCCAGTATTAAGTTGCAAGCAACAGATAACTGCTTTAAGCAAAGTGTGTAAGGTAAACAATCCACTTGTTCCATGAACAAGAGACCGTTGTTTTCTCCCTAGTGGCAACATCACATCTACAATCTTAGAGATTTCTGTCACTTCCCTTAGATTAAATAGAAGCATGAACCCACTATCTAGCATAAATACCCCCTCTTGGAGTCACTAGCATCTACTTGGCCAAGATAGCTACTAGAAATAGAGAGCATGCAAGATCACAAACAACACAGACATGATAGAATCAATAAGACAAAACCATTAATCAATCTGACATAGTAATATCAATATCCATCGGATCCCCGCAAACACAACATGCATGATTACAAATAGATGTGATCTTGATCATGAACGGAGCTAACAAGATCTAAACATGGTAGCACAAAGGAGGAGATACAACCATCTAACTACTACATGGGCCCGTAGTCCAAGGTGGAACTACTCATGCTTCGTACCGGAGGGTGGCATGATGATGAAGAAGGCCTCCGGGATGATCTCCCCTCTAGCAGGGTGCCGAGAAGAGCTTCAGATCCCCCCCTCATATAGTGACGATGGTGGCAGCGGCTACAGACGGTTTCATGGAATGTTGATCGGGTACTTAGGGTTTTGGCATCGGGGGGTCTTTATAGGTGAATAGGCGAGGCAGGGGGGCGGCCATGGTGGTCACACCCCCCAGGCACGGATAACCCTAGCCCGCGCCGCCAGGGGGTGTGGCCCCCTGGTGCCTCCCCTCCGTCTCATACTCTCGCTCCGTGTTCCCCACGGTAAAATATTGACTTTGGCTTTTGTCCCGTCCAATTCCGATAATATTGATTTTCTGCCTTTCTGGAACCAAAAAATAGAAGAAACAGGCAACTGGCATTGTGGCATCTTGTTAATAGGTTAGTACCAGAAAACATATAAAAACACCTCAAAGTGTAAACAAAGCAAAGCAAAGTAGATAACAAACAAGCATGCAACATAAAAAATTATAGATACGTTTCTGACGTATCAAGCATCCCCAAGCTTAACTCCTGCTCGTCCTCGAGTAGGTAAGTGATAAAAAGAATAATTTTTGAGGTGACATGCACCATCAAAATCAAGATCAAACCATTTGCAAGCATTGAAAGCTGGGATCAAAGAACTCTAAACATGAGCATGAAAGATGGAGTTCTAATAGTAAGACAAAGTAACTATGCATGCAACATGAAAGGTTACAAACAAATATCATGAATAACATGCATTGAAAAACATTTGTTTGTTTCACCTACAGAAAACATAGCATAGTGGCATTCAGCTTGTCCCTCATGGAGTAGAAAATAGATGCATAGGACACCTTCAAAGTTCATAAGAGTGACTAGATACAAATAGCACAAGAACAAGTCATACCAACAATTTGCATCAATCAATAAGTTTTGGAACAATGCACATAGAACTAAGAATGGCAACTATGCTCTCTTAACTAGTGCCTAAAGGTAGAAGGGTGAGACTCAATATAATGGTGGAAGAAAGGCCCTTCATAAGGGAAGCAGGGATTTCAAGTTTCATAAAGAGCTTCCAAAAATTATGGTACTTGTTAGCTTTCAGCCCTCATTGCCCCTATCATAAGCATCTTGAAGTGATTAAGAATAAAGTGAACAAACTATGGAGTATATGCTTGACAAAGTATAAGTTGGCAATATCATGTCCCTTGAATACGAGGGCCGCTCCTCATGCTACTCAGGTTTAGTTACTTGCAAGTTCTTGTCATAGTAATTACATGTGTATCATAGAGAACCGCCAACGGGGTACTCCTTGCAAATGATACAGGAGTTATCCCATAATCAAAATGACAAGGCAAGCAGACAATGAGCATCTCAGCATTCTTCTTATTTACCATGGGAATATGGTGCTTTTTTCTCTCTTTCCTCTTTTCTCATATATTTTTTTCTCAATCTCTTTTTTTATAAGAAGAATGCTTTAGGGGCGGGCCCAACTTGTATCAAGGGTATTCAGTTGAATACCCAAAAGTTTTGCCAAAACTTTTAAATTATATAATACTGTCTTATATTTTAGTCTGCTTGTATAAAAAACTGATTGAAATTCTATCACAGGTAGGCATAAGAGTAGTTGGTTAGGTCAAATGGTTACAAATCACAAGATCAAGTGCTACTTCTGCTTAATTTTTTGTTGTTTTTTCCTTCAATTTTTTACTATGAATACCCATTGTGAAATTTCTGAGCCCGCCATTGCACTATGGTGATGCTGCAAATTTCCACCATGATTAGGCATGGCTTAGGCTAGCGGCCCAGGCGTTTCTCTAACACACATACATAAATCCATGGACTTACAAGCTCCCCTTTCATTTCACACCAACGACATCCATAGACAAAAGAGCATGATATCAACTATGTACAAAGTACAAGTGCAATGTTGAAAGCGTTCCCCATGATAGCATGGTTCTGATAATTCCAACGTATAAGTGCAAGCATATACAACATAGATGACACAATGGTTCAATTTTATTAGGGGCAAGAAAAATAAATTGTGCCATCGTGTTCGTGAGAGCTTTAATCACTAAGTTTTCACATAAAAAATACTTTTTAATTGGAAGATAGATGAAAACAAGAATATACTTGGAATGGTGTAACACACCATGCATAGGAATTTATAGTGGACACTCTGGAATAACTTGTTTTCTTGGGAGTTGGATGCATGAGTAGAACTTACTCATACAAGTGGAGGCTAGCAAAAGACTGGGAGCAACCAACTAAGAGAGAAATAATGGCCATAATCATGCAGAGCGACAAAACATTACTAATCAAATCATAAAGTGGTACTACAAGTCAAGGACTAGATGATCATAGAGGATATGGTGACTTGTTCATAGTCATAACATGGTGCGAGCATGTGCCAAGTCAACCCAAACAAAAGCATCAAAGGAGAATACCACAATACTATGCTTTTGTATGCTAAAACAACGCATGATTCTTTCAAGGCACACTAAGCAATCCCAATTTTTTGGAACAAGTCATGCTACAGCAATAATCACTAAGAATAAGGTCAAAACAACACCTAGCATGACATGATAAAGTCTAAGTCACAGTCAAAGCAAGCTCCTCTTGTACTATTCAAGTAAGAACTCTCTACTCCTCTCCAACACCAATCAACTTAATTGAAACAACACAGCGAGAGCGGGGGCCAAACTAATTTATTCAAGAAAACTAAGCAAACCAAATGAAAACTAATATGCTCCAAGGACAACACAACAGTGCATGAAACGATAAAAATGAAGTGTCTAGAAAGACCTAAGCTTTTTATTGATGAAGAAGGGGATGCCTTGGGCATCTCCAAGCTTTGATGCTTGTACCTCTTGAATATTTCTTGGGGTGACACGGGGTGGCATCCCCAATCTTGAGCTTTTGTCCATTCGTCATCTTATTACATCATTCTCTCTCTACACCTGAAAAATTTCCTTCATACAAAACTTCACACAATCTTCATTAGCAACATTAGTGTATTCAAAAGATAATAGACCCTTGGGTTTAGCTTTATAACAGCAAAACTTTCACTAAAAACACAAGCTAGTGTAGCAATTCCCTCAAAAATCTCAATTTCCCAAAAATAACCCAAAAAGGAATCAATAAGAAGCAAATGCAAATAATGGCAGAAATTTGTCAAAACAAACCAGCAGGTAGAAACCGATTTTTTCGAAGACCTTCTGTTGCTCAAATCAAAATGTGTTGAACTAAAGAAAGTTATCTAACATACTGGGGGATATATTAAGAAAATATCAACTCAATCCGACTTACATAGATTCCTCACGAATTTTTACGGTGAAGCACAAAAATCTGTTTCGGGACAGCAACTCCCCAAATCTTACTTCCCTCTCATTAGAGATCATTCTTGGCACAAAAGGCAAACAAAAAGGATAAGGAGAGGTCATTACTGAAGTAATAACTTCCAAGACTCAGGAAAACTCTTGGGTTATCTCCCAACAAGTACTTTTCTTTAACGCCTTTAAGTTAGGCACAAGAAACAAGAATCAAGTATTTTCAAATGAAGAATTAAGATCAATACTTGCAATCTATTCAACTAGGAAAGATATCTCATCCAAATGAGTTTTGGAGGATCCCTTCTCATCCCTCCTTGGTTCACTACTTTCATCAAAAGGGTTTTTAGGAACAATCTAATCAAAATCTTTTCTAAGGCTTCATGCATTCCTACAAGTTTAAAAGGTATGGGTATCTTAATTTCCTCTTTGGGTTTATTTTTGTCTAAAGTACCCATAACATATACACATGAGCCTAGCATATTAAAACGTTCGAAGACCTTTTTGTCTTCCTTAGCAACATAATTGAACTCTTTTAGTAAAGTTTCAAGGATAAATTCTCTCTTTTCAGCATCCTTTTCTTCTTTTAGTTTAAGGAACAAAATTTGCATCATGGGGTTAACGTTAACAAACCTAGCCTCCAACATAGGAGCTAAAGAATCTGCAGCAATTTCATAATTAGGAGCAAGTTCTGCTATAGATCTATCCATAATATCCTCATGTTTGCTAACATGATTAAAGAATTCTTCAATAAGGTCTTTCAGGGTGAACTTGGGGATCAACATGGTGAGCTAGAGAAAGGTGGCAACTAGAGTGGGAACTAATTTTTTTGTGTTTTTGAGAAGAGAAAGCAAACCAAACTAAACTAAAAAAATTTGGAGTTTTTGGTAAAAAGAGGCAAGCAGAAACAAGCAAAACAAAAACAAAGTAAAGATAAAGGTTGTGAAGAACTCCCCTTGTGAAGACGTCCTTAGCCTCCTGGCAACGGCGCTAGAAAAGCTTGTGATGGGCGTGTTGTTGACGCCTTGTTGGGAGACCCCAAGATCAAGGTGTGATGAGCACAGCAGCAAGTTTTCCATCAGTAAGTAACCGAGGTTATCGAACCAGTAGGAGGAAGGAAATGACTCAAAGGTGTTGCTAGCAAGTTGGAGACGTGCACAACACAAACTCAAGACTTTGCCCCAATGAACAGTGAGGTTGTCAATCTCACCGGTTTGTTGTAACAAAGGATTAACTATATGGTGTGGAAAGTAATGGTGGTTTGTAGAAAGTAAATAGGAACAGTGGAAGATGAATCAATGGTAAATATTGGACCGGGGTCCATAGTTCACTAGAGGTGCTCTTCTTAAGATAGATAACATAACATGCTGGGTAAAAAAATTACAGCACGGCAATTGATAGGACTGAGCAAGGCATAACAATGCAATACTAGACATTCATGATCCTATGAGATTTGATTGGGCAATACAACAAGATACATAGACCGCCATCCAATTTCATCTATGACTATAAATCCATCTTCACGTTATCATCCGAACCCCCTCTAGTATTAAGTTGCAAACAACAGATAACGGCTTTAAGCAAAGTGTGTAAGGTAAATAATCCACTTGTTCCATGAACAAGATACCATTGTTTTCTCCCTAGTGGCAACAGCATATCTACAACCTTAGAGATTTCTGTCACTTCCCTTAGATTAAATAGAGGCATGAGCCCACTATCTAGCATAAATACCCCCTCTTGGAGTCACTAGCATCTAATTGGCCGATAGCTACTAGAAACGGAGAGCATGCAAGATCAAAAACAACACAGACATGATAGAATCAATAAGACAAAACCATTAATCAATCTGACATAGTAATCTCAATATCCATCGGATCCCCGCAAACACAACATGCATGATTACAAATAGATATGATCTTGATCATGAACGGAGCTCACAAGTTCTAAACATGGTAGCACAAAGGAGGAGATACAACCATCTAGCTACTACATGGACCCGTAGTCCAAGGTGGAACTACTCACGCTTCATACCGGAGGCTGGCTTGATGATGAATAAGGTCTCCGGGATGATCTCCCCTCCAGCAGGGTGCTGGGAAGAGCTTCAGATCCCCCCGATCTTGGGACGATGGTGGCGGAGGCTACAAACAGTTTCACGGAATATTTATCGGGTACATAGGGTTTTGGCATCGGGGGGTCTTTATAGGAAAAGAGGCGAGGCAGGGCGGTGGCCAGGGTGGTCACCCTCCTAGGAACGGCTAACCCTAGCCCGCGCCGCCAGGGGGTGTGGCTCCCTGGTGCCTCCCCTCCGTATCGTACTCTGGCTTCGTGTTCCCCACGGTAAAATATTGACTTTGGATTTTGTCCCGTCCAATTCCGAGAATATTGATTTTCTGCCTTTCTAGAACCAAAAACAGAAGAAAACAGGCAAATGGCACTGTGGCATCTTGTTAATAGGTTAGTACCAGAAAACATATAAAAACACCTCAAAGTGTAGACAAAGAAAAGCAAAGTAGATACTAAACAAGCATGGAACATCAAAAATTATATATATATATATATGTTTCCGACATATCACCTAATGCGTGTCCTTCATCGAACCATCCACGTAGCGGTTATTTACCGAACCATCATGAACACGCCGCCCACTATGCACAGGAATCGAGGAGGCGATGTACTTATCGCCAAAATTACACGTAACTCGTCAAATTCAAGTCAAAAGGTGGGACCCACGATCGTCTTGTCACATCCTCTCTGCTGCTGCAGACGGTTGAGCTCACTTGACGTCAGCAATGACGTCATAAAAGGCAAAAGCTAGCAACGTCTAGAAACTTTCGACTACACAAAGTACTTACTCGAGTCTACGGCTCAACCAACTACTCGGGGGCTACTCCTATCAGGAGCGCTGGCTGCGCACCTGGGAAATTAGCATGGTGGAAATACTTCTTTGAAAAAATCTTCAAGTCCTTCGTCGAGTCTGCGACTCCACTACGGACTCAGGGGGCTACTCCCATAGGGAGCGCTGATCGCGTATTCAAAAAAGCTCTAATGTTGATGACATCAGAAGATTTAAAGTCTCTGCTCGAGTCTATGACTCGAACAGACACTCGGGGGCTACTTCCGTAGGGAGCGCTGGTCGTGCATCCTATGAACTATTCGGATGAGATCTTTCGGATCACATGTGACAAAAAACACATATATTTGGCAACTTTGCCCAAATTAACGCTGAGAGAGATGCTGTCTCCTTAGTCACCTAAAATGCCTCTACGGTGATAAAATTTCGAATATTTTGTCTACAACACAAAGATAAGACCTACAGATCTCATCTGATGGCCCGGTATCGCACCTGACTATGCTTTTCCAGTAATATACCGTGTCAGCAGGCACGACGAAAAATCCCAACGGACGCATTGGGTACTCAACTTAAACACTGTAATTCGACTCCTGTAAGACCTCCTCGGCCTGAGTCCAATTGTGCCAGCATTATTCTGGATTCGAGTCCGGGGACACGTATCAACAATCCCTGATCCGTCGGGTGAGTCAGGCACACTGGAAGTAGATCGTGTTATTTTTTCCAAAGACAGTTAACTGACCCTGATCCGTCGGGTGAGTCAGGCACACGTATCAACAATCCCTATGAACTGACATATTCACCTAAAAAACAGGTTCGGATGAGAAGTACCCGAAAGACTATAGAGTCTTCGGTCGAATCTATGATTCGACTGAACACTCGAGGGCTACTGACATGGATATGCCCTACGTGTACCTCGCATTGGTAGACCCTGTCCAGTCCACTGAAGGCCCATGTGAAGACTTGTTGCCCAAGGAGACTCTGGATGGCCCAAGCCCGATAGAAGATCGACTCCTTGGATAACATGGCCAAGTTATAGATAGAATATTCAAGGGTGAAACCCTAACTTGTAACCGACTCGACCTACCCCGAGACCTGTCCTCCTCATATAAAGGCCAAGAGGGCACGGCAAGGAGGATCTCCCCAACTCATACACACACCTCACGCCAGATTGCATCTGCGCACCCCTGTAACCTTCGATTTCGCCATCAATCAAGAATAGACAAGCAGGAGTAGGGTTTTCCCTCCGGGGGCCTGAACCTGGGTAAACCTCGTGTCCCCTTGCTGCGTGTCTGCTAACCATCTCGCGATCTCCAACACCGCCATCTTCTGCAAACCCAAGTCTATAACAATGGGCATTAACGAGTCGAACCCTCATCACCTAGATTATTTTTTGAAGACTATGTTGTGCCTAGATTATTTTTCTAGTCTTTATATTAGGTCTTACCATGTGTTTACAAACTCTAGAGAGGGTGTGGATCCTAGGTCGTGTGATCTTATATTCAAATGCAAATTTAAAAGGGTCACACATCTAGGGGGGGCTTTCTATAATTTGTAAACTAATTGTTGCAAATCCTTGCGTTATCATCAAACACCAAAAGGGGGAGATTGAAAGGGAATTTTGCCTCTTTTAATGTTTTGATGTTTTTTCACAACACAAG
Source organism: Avena atlantica (assembly GCA_910589765.1). Classification (NCBI taxonomy): domain Eukaryota; kingdom Viridiplantae; phylum Streptophyta; class Magnoliopsida; order Poales; family Poaceae; genus Avena; species Avena atlantica. Next base: position 326,866,216 of record OU342733.1, read on the forward strand.
GAAAGTTTAATCGTGTGCTAAAGTATTTTAGGGCATATTTATATTGATAGCATACAATTATATTATTGCTCCCTCAAAGGGAAAAGAGAGTTCTGAATGAATTGAATTAGTGGATTCCAGGCTTTTGAAATGTGTAGAACTCAGTTCTGTCGGACTGTTCGGCTGATTCTTGCCGGAGTGTCCGGCCCAGCCAGAATCTGGCTGGTGCTGAGAGAAATGTCCGGCGTGGATTTTTGATAGAAGGTGCCTACCCGTTGGTATGCCATATCGGACTGGGCGGACTCTGGCCGGATTGTTTGAAGTAACTCTGCAAGGCCGGAGTGTCCGGTGTTACGTGGCCGCAGCGTCTGGCCTAGGCCAGAATGTCCGGCTGGTTTCTGCCGGACACTCCGGGTTAAGTGACTCCAACAGCTATTTCTCCTGGTGACCTATATAAAGTCCCCTTCTTCTACCTTGGGAGGTTGCTCATCCTGAAACTCAAGAACCCTAGAAGCTGAGCCAGCAAATCAACGAGATCTCCCCCTCCAACCATCCAAAGTCCTTTATCTTTGGAGAATCAAAGGAGGAGGCCTTGATATAGATCTTCACCAAAATATATCTTCATTTCCCCCTCATTCACTTGAGGGAGCCTTGCTCTAGTGTTTCATTGGAAACGCTAGTTCTTGATTTGGTTCTTACAAGCTTGTCTTTGATTGTTGTGACAACTTTCTTGCATTCTAGAGTCTCCAATTCAGTTGTGGATGTGTGCCTCGAACTTGTTGTACAGGTGTCGGTTTCCACCTTAAAGGTTACTGATATAGTAGAAGAGTTAATCGATCCCTTTGGGGTGAGGTTCTTTGGAGAACAAGGCAGGCCTTTTGTGGCGTTGGTGGTTTGAAACCACCCCCTCTCCAAAGGCAGACGTACTTCCCCTCAAAAGGAAGGAACTGCGGGAAATCATCCTTGTGTCTCTGCGTGCTCCATTTTGGTTACCTCTGTAACATCCCAAAAATACTAAACTTGGATCATCAATTTCTAATCATCAAAATTAGGATTAACAAAAACTTTTCTAAATAAAATTATGAATGCATGCATATGTGTATGCATTGATTTTGAATTATTTAAAACCACCTTGTTTGTTTGTTTGTTTCATTGCTGGTAAAATGTTTCTTAGGTGAAATAAACATCATCTAAAACATTTCCCACACTTTTCCTAAAGACAAGTAAATCAAAACACATATATTAAATGAATGGTCACTTTGACCAATTTAACTCTCATGCCTACTTTGGCTGTCTCAAATTTTCAGAACCTAACAGAAACTTTTCTGGATCTTTGCACCCCTTGATTGTACTCATAAAAAAGTATCAAGGCCCTGATCATCCAGAAACTTTCAAATGCATAGTTTAAATAACAATTCAACATTGAATCTTTATCATATGGGAAGATCCCACTTTTTCAAAAACCACTCAAACAAGCTCAACTTTCAAAACCCAAGCATCTGCAGACTCACCAGCACCAATCTATCAAACCCACCAAAAATCTTTTCAAAATTCAAAACTTGATTTCATGCGGCCATTTCATCAAACAGGTTGCAGACACAAATCAAAGAAACATCAAACACTATTGTGAGCAGTGATTCTTGCCTAACTTGTTCCCTAGTTAGCTCACAACCAGCTCAGTAGATCATCTAGGAAGATTAACTAAGAACTAGCACCACTGTGAGCTTGCCATTGCCATAAATGGTGAACAGCCGAGCACCCCCTTGCCACCCCATAGTCGACAGCAAGCTAGGAGCAGTAGCAAGCCTAGCCAGCATGTCTGGGAGGCAGCCCACCGTCCACCGCTACTCACTGTCCCAGCCGCGAGCGTTGCCAAGCCCTGGACCACGTGCAAGAGCCGCGCCCAGACCGCCAGAGACCATGTCGAGCGTGCGCTAGAGCACCACCCTCTACCGAAGCCCACAGACCGCGCGCCGACCTCACCGCATGCACACACGATCGCCACCGACCCAGGAGACCGCCAGACATCCCTGTTTGCCGCCCCGTGCCGCACAGCCACCGCCCGTCGTTGAAGACGCCGCCTCTGCCGCGCAGAGCATCGCCCGTTCCAGACCAAGCCGCACCGCCCCACGCCTCAAAACCATGTCGTTGAGCATCGCCAGAAGACACCGCACCGTCCCCTACCTTTTCCCATGCCTTTACCGCTTGTAACATTGCCCCCGACGAGCTCACCGTGTGCCCTGACGGTCCCCTCGCTCGACTATAAATAGAGGCCACCCCCGCTCGATTTTATCACACCATCTCACTCCCCTCTCCTCACTGATCGTTCCACACCGTTCTCAGAGCAAGGCGAGCACCACCCCGTCGGAATTTCACCGGAGCCCGCCGCCTCTGGAAAAGAAGGGAGCCATCAATTTCGTCCACCCCAGGAGCTTCCGCGACCACCCCTGAGTTCGCCGTCGTCGACTTCGTCGTTCGCCCACCTCGCCGACCCTCGCCCGTACCCCGGTGAGCCCCCAGCACCCCTCACTGGCAGCGCTAGGTTTCGTTCTCGCCGGCGTTGTCTCGCGTCGACGATGACTCCCAGCCGTTGGATTAGAACTAGATCGAATGATCCACATTGCCCCATACCGCTTCGCCCAGCCCCGTGTCACTGACAAGTGGGTACACCCACTTAAGCAGCCCGCAGGAGCACTGCGCTTATCAGGCCGGACCGTTAACTTTTCCCGCGCAAGCCCAGTTATTCAAATTAAACTTTTTCCATTTCAATTCAAACACACTTCTGTACCCAACTTCAAAAATTAACCCAGATTTATTCAGTACACCAAATTGAATGAAACCAATTTTGTTGGAAAGGTCAGTGAATGCTGAATCCAAGACCGTTGGATTCAAGTCATTTGGATATATAGATCAGCCATGGTAAAAATAACAAGGCAGAAGCTTTTCTACATTCAAACATTTTTCAAATTTAAACCATAATAGCTTTTGAGTTGATTACAACTCTCAAAAATCACATTTAACCATACCTTTCAGAATATATAAAAATATATAGGTTTACTTGCTGAAATATGGTTCAAGTAATAAAAAAATGCCCCATAGGCATTACTAGCCACTTTAATTAATTAAGATAAAAGGGTAAAACCTTATTAAATTGTGACACCACTTTAAATCACATTCCCATGGACTACAATATGTGGTGATGACATGTGTCAACATGATCCCATATTTGGTTCGGAGAATATTAAATCTTAAGTAGTTTTTCAATGAGTATAAATTACTTTTCTAAAAATAAAAGGAATTAAATCAAGCCTTAACCTTGTAATGTTAGAGATGATGCTAGATCATCTATAGGACCCTTGTTTGTGATGATTGCAAGTAGTTAAGTATTGTTTGGTGATTGTGTACCTCGTATTTATTCATAGACGCTAGTACTGACCAAGGATACGAGGAGGAAGGAGGATACTACGAAGAAGAAGCCGAGGAGAACTTCAACCACTGCTCTGCACAAGGCAAGCTGAGACTATACCTATGCAAGCCTAATACCACTAGTGAATGCGCAAGCTATTGACCTATGCAAGCTAACACTTGCAATTTAGCAAGCTATACGGATTTGGTGCAAGCAAATACTTGCTTGTTACTATGCCTACTATATGCCTTAAGCATATGTGATCCCACCCACGTGATAAACCAATCCTAGTTTTATTTGCAAGCTTCTTACTTTATTTCTTTATCAAAGCTTACTAAGAGTTTAATTAAGTGAATTATAGATACTAGAAAGATCTTTGAAGGTTGCATAAAGAGCATAAAATTTGGCCTAAGCTAGAAACCTTGATATCAGCCTAAGATATAAGGTTGTACCTAGTTGAAACTCCACTAGTTTACCACCCCTCATTAGTACTTACCCCACTTGTAGATGCTAGTGATAAGCCTAAAACTTGATCAACTTTAGATTGGGAATACTTGGTGGAAAAATGGTTATGAAAACCTTGGAATGATGGATCATTCTATTGAAATGTTTTGGACATGTGTTTCCAAACACTTGGTGATTTTGGTGATAAAAATGTTGAGGCATGAGCCTTAGCCCTTTATAAAACTGATGGTTTTCTGGATGCGATACCATTCCAATTTTATCGTACAACCACAATACCCGAATATTGGGTAGGGCTTGACTGGAAACTTATATCCCTTAGTATTAGTTCCCTCACGGCCAAGGTCTGAGCTGAGGCTACCTTGTGAAGCTTGTCCACCTGTGCAGTACCCAAGATGACAGTTGGTCATGGTTGGGAGGCCAAACTCACAGGAGAGGTGCTTATACTAGGGCGTGTAATTGAAAGGTTAGGATTGATTATCCGCATACTGAGTTTGGTGAATTCAGGATTTGTTCCTGACGGATGTATCGAATGTTGTGGTGAAAGTGTACAATCTCTGCAGAGTGTCAAACTATTCGAATAGCCGCGTCCGCGGTTATGGACAGTTGGAGTGGCCATACTGTTCCCCCGTCAGACTTTTCAAAATGACTTGTGAACTGAATTGAGACTTTGACTTGACCACAACAGAGTTGTGACATGAGTTACAAGATCCCACTTAGGAGTTATAAAATTGTGACTAGCTTTGGAACCCAGTAGAGATAAATCTGGCTTTTGCAAAACAACCCTAGAGCCTAGTGTCCTATTATCCAAAAAAACCTTTACCTGTTAGTATTAGTTTGTGAGTACTTGAAGAGTACGCATGGCTTTGTCCCTGGCTATTCCCATGGCCAGACTATGAAGAGGAGTACCTGGAAGATGGACCCCAGGAAGGTTATGACAACTAGGATCATCTCCCATCGTCAGCATTGCCTGTGACCCCGAAGATGGAGCTTCGCCGACGCTACCGTTATTATTACGTATTCCGCTGCTTGAAGTTGTATTAAGAACTGGATCATGAGATCCCTATTTGTGTAAGAACTTATGTATCGTTTGTAATGGATGATGTACTATGGTATCCAATTCTGTTATGTCTCACAAAAATGGTAATCTTGGGATTGCGATGTACGGCATAACAGGCATCTAGGATTGAAAAATCCGGGGGTTGACAAGTTGGTATCAGAGCCATCCTGACCATAGGAGACCCTAGTTAGACTGGACGTTTGAACCAAAAACTTAGTTTCAAAACCAAAGAAAACAAATATTTACAAAAACCTATTCTCGTTCTTATCCCTTTGATTCTTTCATGAAAATTCATGTTCCTCAAAAACTCTTGCAAAATACATAAAATTTTGACACACTTAATCACTCTGCTAATTTAATCATCCTCTATTTTTATAGATGGGCGTGAAGTACAGCAAGTTTTACCAACTTGGGAATGGAAGAGACCTTATCTTTGAGAGGGATCTGGATCAGCTTTCGGAACTTCTGGAGCGTCCGCACCCCGAGTTCTTCGGAGCTCAGCTCAATGATCAAGGAGGAGAAGACCTGTAGTGGCTAATTGTTGCAAGTATCCGAGGAAAAATTGAACCTCCCACTGCGGAGGGAATTCAGTTTACCTTGAGGGAAAACAACTGGCTCGATGGACTTGCCAGAGCAATGCAGGAAGCTCTTTCCCGTCTGTGTGGGCAGAGCATCAATCAGATCAAGGGTACTCGCTTTGAGTTTTGCCCAAGGCGTGATGCAAATGGACAACCACTGGAAGCCCCATACCATCCCGAGCTAAAGACTCAACTGGACCACCTTAGCTTCATGATGTATGATCGTCAGCAGGAGTTGGACAACTGCCGTGACTACTGCAACCACAAGTCTGCCATCATCAAGACAAAGGACCAGACCATCGCCATGCTAGCAAGGGATCGCAAGTCTCGCCGCCATCAGCTCGACAAGAAGGAGCGCATTATTTCCCGTCTTCGCCACCGCATCTCATATTTGGAGGAGACCATCCACGAGAGAGACATGCAGTTGAAGGAAAGGGAGAATGCAGGAGAGGATCTTCGTGGAGACCCTTACTCCTATCTCAGCGATGGCGATGATTTTCTGGAGGATCAGGCCATGGACTTCTTCACCGATGAGGATGATTTCGCCTTCATCGATGATGATGAAGATGATGAAGCCACAGATTCCGAGGAGTAGTAACACTTGAGCACTAGCGTAGTGAGTAGTATTCGGTCCCACTGTATCGTAGTTCCCAGAATGGTTTTTAAAACCATCTGTTTTTCTTTGTTGTGGTGTGTGTTGTACTGTGTGCTATGAATGAATGAATGAAAAGCAAGTTGCAAAAAAAATCTGAGTCAAACTTTAAAAACTTTTCAAAGACCCAAGACCTTAGAAATTTCCCTCTTTTCTCACGATCTATCTAAATCTTCAGATGCCACGTGGAGGAAGTGGTTCAGCCCCGGACCCGGTGTTGCAAATCCTGCAACTGTTGACTTCTGACCGCGAAGCTAAAAGAGCGGAACGTCAAGCCAACCTAGCCACTATGCAGCAGATAGCCTAGCTAGCCCACAACAACCAAGGCCACGGAAATCAGGACAACCATGGATCTAAGCTCAAGAATTTCCAGAATACCAACCCACCTGTTTTCACTAAGTCAGAAGAGCCCCTAGACGCCGATGATTGGCTGCAAACCATGGAAAATAACCTAGAAGTCGCCGGAGTGGAAGCCAACGAGAAAGTCCTGTTCGCCACCCATTATCTAGCCGGAGATGCCAGAGCATGGTGGAACAGTGTTCGCGCAATGACCGGAGGCCAGATGATGACCTGGGAGGAATTCAAGGTCAAGTTCAGCAGAACCCATGTACCACCAGGTTTGATCAAGAGAATGAGAGACGAGTTCAGAGAGCTGAAGCAAGGAAGGATAACTGTAGTATAATACCGTGACAAATTTTTGTCATTAGCTAGGTATGCCCCGGATGAGATCGACACCGAAGCCAAGAAGAAAGAAAGATTCCTGAATGGTCTGCATGACGAGATGCAGACGGTGTTGGTCAATATCCCCTTTGCGGATATTGAAGCCCTTGTCGACTCCGCTATCCAGATGGAAGGAAAGAACAACCAAGCCAATGAGAACCGCAAGCGTCGTATGATGCATCAGCCAGGAACCCATCAGACCCCAAAGTATCGCCCCAACCCATCTCCAGGATTTTCCCCAAGAACCAACATACCCCCTATGACCCGTCCGACCTATCCCAACAGTGGAAACCCTAGACCCGGAGGAAATCACAACAACCCCGGCAACTCTATCCATTTCACCCGTGCCCCACCTAAGTTCAATAACAACAATGCTACCGCCAACACCAACACTGCCCCGAGGACTGGAAGCAATGTTGTGCCTGTAGTAGCCAAGGACAAGTCGCAAGTGACCTGTTATGACTGTGGAAATAAAGGCCACTGTTCTAACGAGTGCCCCAACAAGAAGAATGCTATAGCCCCCAATGCCAATGCCCCAGCTCAGCAGCAGCGTCGTGTTCAGCCCGGAAGGAGATTTGCCCCAGGGAATTCACTCAACCGCAATGTCCGTCTTTTTATCATGCATGCTGAAGAATCTCAGGAAGCGCCAGACGTCGTGATGGGTATGTTTTCTGTTAATTCAGTACTTGCAAGAGTGTTGTTTGATTCTGGTGCATCGCATTGATTTGTCACCGAAGAATTTGCATGCACTAGTAAAATTCAACCAACAAAACTGAAGCATGTTATGATTGTTCAAATTACCGGATCAACCACCAAGGCTAGGCAAATTTGCAAAGCCGTCCCTATTCGAATCCATGGCATAGATTTTTATGCTAATCTGATAGTACTCGGAACTAAAGGTTTGGAAGTAGTACTAGGAATGGATTGGATGTCCAAACATAAAGGATTGATTGACTGTGCCAAGAAGGCCATCACCATGACCAGTACAGCCGGAATATCAGTCGAGCATATACCTGAAACCTTACCTCGTCAATTTAAATGCAACAAGAGTATAGCCCAACCTACCATTGACCAAGTCCGGATAGTCTGTGAATACCCCGATGTATTTCCAGATGTTTTGCCCGGTATGCCCCCAGATCGGGATATCGAGTTCATCATCGAACTAATCCTCGGAACAGGACCCATAGCCCAGAGACCCTATAGTATGAACCCGTCAAAGCTCGCAGAACTGAAGAAGCAACTGGATTCCATATTGGAAATCGGATTGATTCAACCAAGTGCGTCACCATGGAGATCACCTGTCTTATTTGTCGACAAAAACTTTTCTAAATAAAATTATGAATGCATGCATATGTGTATGCATTGATTTTGAATTCTTTAAAACCACCTTGTTTGTTTGTTTCATTGCTGGTAAAATGTTTCTTAGGTGAAATAAACATCATCTAAAACATTTCCCACACTTTTCCTAAAGACAAGTAAATCAAAACACATATATTAAATGAATGGTCACTTTGACCAATTTAACTCTCATGCCTACTTTGGCTGTCTCAAATTTTCAGAACCTAACAGAAACTTTTCTGGATCTTTGCACCCCTTGATTGTACTCATAACAAAGTATCAAGGCCCACTTTGTGATCATCCAGAAACTTTCAAATGCATAGTTTAAATAACAATTCAAAATTGAATCTTTATCATATGGGAAGATCCCACTTCTTCAAAAACCACTCAAACAAGCTCAACTTTCAAAACCCAAGCATTTGCAGACTCACCAGCACCAATCTATCAAACCCACCAAAAATCTTTTCAAAATTCAAAACTTGATTTCATGTGGCCATTTCATCAAACAGGTTGCAGACACAAATCAAACAAACATCAAACACTATTGTGAGCAGTGATTCTTGCCTAACTTGTTCCCTAGTTAGCTCACAACCAGCTCAGTAGATCATCTAGGAAGATTAACTAAGAACTAGAACCATTGTGAGCTTGCCATTGCCATCAATGGTGAACAGCCGAGCACCCCCTTGCCAGCCCATAGTCGACAGCAAGCTAGGAGCAGCAGCAAGCCTAGCCAGCATGTCTGGGAGGCAGCCCACCGTCCACCGCCACTCACTGTCCTAGCCGCGAGCGTTGCCAAGCCCTGGACCACGCGCAAGAGCCGCGCCCAGACCGCCAGAGACCATGCCGAGCGTGCGCCAGAGCACCACCCTCGACCGAAGCCCACAAACCGCGCGCCGCCCTCACCGCATGCACACACGATCGCCACCGATCCAGGAGACCGCCAGACATCCCCGTTTGCCGCCCCGTGCCGCACAGCCACCGCCCGCTGTCGAAGACGCCGCCTCTGCCGCGCAGAGCATCGCCCGTTCCAGACCAAGCCGCACCGCCCCACGCATCAAAACCATGTCGTTGAGCATCGCCAGGAGACACCGCACCGTCCCCTACCTTTGCCCATGCCTTTAGCCGCCTGTAACATCGCCCTCGACGAGCTCACCGTGCGCCCCGACGGTCCCCTCGCTCGACTATAAATAGAGGCCACCCCCACTCAATTTCTTCACACCATCTCACTCCCCTCTCCTCATTGATCGTCCCACACCGTTCTCAGAGCAAGGCGAGCACCACCCCGCCGGAATTTCACCGGAGCCCGCCGCCTCTGGAGAAGAAGGGAGCCATCGATTTCGTCTACCCTAGGAGCTGTCGCGACCACCCCTGACTTCGCCGTCGTCGACTTCGTCGTTCGCCCTCCTCGCCAACCCTCGCCCATACCCCGGTGAGCCCCTAGCACCCCTCACTGGCAGCGCTAGGTTTCGTTCTCGCCGGCGTTGTCTCGCGTCGACGATGACTCCCAGTCGTTGGATTAGAACTAGATCGAACGATCCACGTTGCCCCATACCACTTCGCCCAGCCCCGTGTCACTGACAAGTGGGGACACCCACTTAAGCAGCCCGCATGAGCATTGCGCTTAGCAGGCTGGCCCGTTAGCTTTTCCCGCGCAAGCCCAGTTATTCAAATTAAACTTTTTCCATTTCAATTCAAACACACTTCTGTACCCAACTTCAAAAATCAACCCAGATCGATTCAGTACACCAAATTGAATGAAACCAATTTTGTTGGAAATGTCTGTGAATGCTGAATCCAAGCCCGTTGGATTCAAGTCATTTGGATCTACAGATCAGCCATGGTAAAAATAACAAGGCAGAAGCTTTTCTGCATTCAAACATTTTTCAAATTTAAACCATAATATCTTTTGAGTTGATTCCAACTCTCAAAAATCACATTTAACCATACCTTTCAGAATATATAAAAATATATAGGTTTACTTGCTGAAATATGGTTCAAGTAATAAAAAAATGCCCCATAGGCATTACTAGCCACTTTAATTAATTAAGATAAAAGGGTAAAACCTTATTAAATTGTGACACCACTTTAAATCACATTCCCATGGACTACAATATGTGGTGATGACATGTTTCAACATGATCCCATATTTGGTTGGGAGAATATTAAATCTTAAGTAGTTTTTCAATGAGTAAAAATTACTTTTCTAAAAATAAAAGGAATTAAATCAAGCCTTAACCTTGTAATGTTAGAGATGATGCTAGATCATCTATAGGACCCTTGTTTGTGATGATTGCAAGTAGTTAAGTATTGTTTGGTGATTGTGTACCTCGTATTTATTCATAGACGCTAGTACTGACCAAGGATACGAGGAGGAAGGAGGATACTACGAAGAAGAAGCCGAGGAGAACTTCAACCACTGCTCTGCACAAGGCAAGCTGAGACTATACCTATGCAAGCCTAATACCACTAGTGAATGCGCAAGCTATTGACCTATGCAAGCTAACACTTGCAATTTAGCAAGCTATACGGATTTGGTGCAAGCAAATACTTGCTTGTTACTATGCCTACTATATGCCTTAAGCATATGTGATCCCACCCACCTGATAAACCAATCCTAGTTTTATTTGCAAGCTTCTTACTTTATTTCTTTATCAAAGCTTACTTAGAGTTTACTTAAGTGAATTATAGATACTAGAAAGATCTTTGAAGGTTGCATAAAGAGCATAAAATTTGGCCTAAGCTATAAACCTTGATATCAGCCTAATATATAAGGTTGTACCTAGTTGAAACTCCACTAGTTTACCACCCCTCATTAGTACTTACCCCACTTGTAGATGCTAGTGATAAGCCTAAAACTTGATCAACTTTAGATTGGGAATACTTGGTGGAAAAATGGTTATGAAAACCTTGGAATGATGGATCATTCTATTGAAATGTTTTGGACATGTGTTTCCAAACACTTGGTGATTTTGGTGATAAAAATGTTGAGGCATGAGCCTTAGCCCTTTATAAAACCGATGGTTGTCTGGATGCGATACCATTCCAATTTTATCGTACAACCACAATACACGAATATTGGGTAGGGCTTGACTGGAAACTTATATCCCTTAGTATTAGTTCCCTCACGGCCAAGGTCTGAGCTGAGGCTACCTTGTGAAGCTTGTCCACCTGTGCAGTACCCAAGATGACAGTTGGTCATGGTTGGGAGGCCAAACTCACAGGAGAGGTGCTTATACTAGGGCGTGTAATTGAAAGGTTAGGATTGATTATCCGCATACTGAGTATGGTGAATTCAGGATTTGTTCCTGACGGATGTATCGAATGTTGTGGTGAAAGTGTACAATCTCTGCAGAGTGTCAAACTATTCGAATAGCCGCGTCTACGGTTATGGACAGTTGGAGTGACCATACTGTTCCCCCGTCAGACTTTTCAAAATGACATGTGAACTGAATTGAGACTTTGACTTTACCACAACAGAGTTGTGACATGAGTTATAGGATCCCACTTAGGAGTTATAAAATTGTGACTAGCTTTGGAACCCAGTAGAGATAAATCTTGCTTTTGCAAAAAAACACTAGAGCCTATTGTCCTATTATCCAAAAACCCCTTTACCTGTTAGTATTAGTTTGCGAGTACTTAAAGAGTACTCATGGCTTTGTCCCTGGCTATTCCCATGGCCAGACTATGAAGAGGAGTACCTGGAAGATGGACCCTAGGAAGGTTACGACAACTAGGATCATCTCCCATCGTCAGCATTGCCTGTGACCCCGAAGATGGAGCTTCGCGGACTCTACCGTTATTATTACGTATTCCGCTGCTTGAAGTTGTATTAAGAACTGGATCATGAGATCCCTATTTGTGTAAGAACTTATGTATCGTTTGTAATGGATGATGTACTATGGTATCCAATTCTGTTATGTCTCGCAAAAATGGTAATCCTGGGATTGCGATGTACGGCATAACAGGCATCTAGGATTGAAAAATACGGGTGTTGACAACCTCTATCCTTTACCGTACTTTACTTATATCTTGCTCTTGCTTAGTTAATTATGCTAGTGTGACATATAGGTAAATTCACCTTAGTTGCATATCTAGAGGATTTTCCTTTTTGTGTCAAACCCTAAATTGAAAATGTGTAAAATTTTAAGTTGCACCTATTCACCCCCCCCCCCTCTCTCTAGGTGCCCATACGATCCTTTCAAGTAGGTTAGTACCAATAAATAAAATAAAGTTACAAAATAATAATATTTTAACACAATAAACTAAAAAGTACATGGATGTATTTCACATGCATCAATAAGCACCTTTCCATTTGGTAATATCTTGGTCATCACATCCGAATCATTCTTGTTGGCATAGATCTTCTCAAGGTTTAGCGACTTGGAACTCACAACATCTCGAATTCAATGATCTCTCACATCAATGTGCTTGGTTCGAAAGTGAAAATTTGGATTCTTGGGAAGATGAATAGCACCTAGACTATTACAAAACATATTATAATTATCTTGCTTCATGCCTAGCCTTTGCAAGAAGTTTTTCATCCATAACACTTCCTTACAGGCCTCAACCATATCTATGTACTCAACATTTGTGGTTGATAATGATTCCCATTTCTACAGCCCCCCTTGTGTTAGTCATAAAGTATCTTGAAGTTGACTTCCTAGAATCCAGCATAACATATATTTTATAGCCCTGCAATACAGGATCACCATGTCCAAAGCATAAGCACGATACATAAGTATCTTTGAGATACCTAAGAGTCCATTTCATGACATTCTAGGGAGCTCCACCTAGATTTGTCATAAACCATCTAATAACTCCAATTACATAGGAAATAACAGTCTTAGTGCACTCCATGTCATACATCAAACTGCCCACGGCAGATTGGTATTGTCACCCATTTTGGGACGGCTTGGAACCAAGACTATGAGGGAATGTTTTCAATAATGGGCTTAGCGGACTCATTCAACTCCATGCCGAGATCACGAAGGGTCAAGAAGCAACCCAACCAGGAGTAAGGAAAGGGGCCCAAAGGATCTATAAGCTATTCTACGATACCACGATGGGAACCGGTACCCACCAGAAGGCACATGCTGGACCGGTTCAAGTCATAAAGATCTATGGCACGGATTAATCATCAGATGCCTAATCTGTACCGATTTATGCCTAAAATCACATGGATCTACATTTGTTGATGCACGAAGGTTAAGGAAATCTTTGTCCCAACGCGAAATGATCAACACCGGCTCTTTGCAGGAGACAACAATGGACACTTGGGTCCGGATCCAATATGAAGCTAGTAATGAAAGTTACCTAGTTTAGGTCTATAATCAGGAGTTAGAATCCGACTTGTAAACGTGTATGGGATTCCCATCTGAGTTACTTGGTGTCGAGGTCACAGGTACCGGGTACCAAGTAGGCCGTGATCATCGTAAGGGGACCACCCGAAACCATCATGGCCTAACATGAAGACTTGGGCCTCAAGCGGAGGCCCGAATGACGATGCCTTGGCGTCGAAGCCTAGGTGTATCATCAAACGGATTATGCGGGATATTGTGATTATGTCGTCATGATTAGATCTAATATTCTTGTTAGGATCTCATGTAGGCTCCACCACTTGTAAATCATCTCAGCAATCCTGTAACCCTAGCCCTGACCGTGTATATAAAGGGACAGGGATTTTGAATGATGGACACGACCTAGAACCTAGAACCTAAAATACCCGGTTGATCCCTCTGATCGGACGACATCTTTATGAGAATCCCTCGGATCATCTTCTACCACCAACCACTATGGGTGATATAGAGCCATATCTCGATTTCATCCGAGCACACTACGATAATTCCATCCACCACAAATAGGAAGTAGGGGTTTTACCGTATATTGTTCGTCCGGGGTCTAAACCTGCATAAATCATTGTCTCAATGTGCTACCGTCCCGATCTCCAACCGTGACCCCTCTAAACATAGATCTACCATCGTAAAATATCACGACACTTGGCACATGCGAAAACCTCATGTCTAGGACTAGCTTATACATTGTGCTTGAGAACAATAAATGAAAAGGCTCACTGTGACTCAAAATGGGTCTTTCAGACTCGATGATCTCCACCATTTGAGTTACTATTATTGGCTTGGCATCTCCATGTCTATGACTTGTGAAACATGGTTATCTGTCGAGTTGTATACTAGTCTAAGGATATGTGTCCCCATAACCTTATTGACTAGAGACCAATAAAACATTTATCATGCAATGTATATTCTCACAGCCAAGTCATGTACTTGATGATACATATCATTGATGTTAATCAAGTACAATACAAATAACTCATGAGTACATTTGGAAAATGTCATCATCACATGATTGCCTCCAGGGCATGTTTCCAACACATGTTGAGGTCTTCAAAACTAGATCATATTTTAGTGTGTTTCAATGGAAACAAAATAGTGCATTGCCATGAGTGCATAGTTTGCACTGACTTAGTGTTGAAACACAGTTGAAGTTTACATGTTTTTGCATTGTCATAGGTTGCACTACGTTCAAATGTTCGGATGTTTGCCTTGCCCCGAGTTCATGTTTTGCACTAGCTTAGGTATTGGGGTTGGAAGTCATATTTATTTATCTTGGGCTGTGTGTATTTTACAACATGTGAGGTTGCATTATGAGCTTTGGATGTCCCATCATTGATTCTTCTACCTTTTAGTTGTCATGTTCTCATTATTTTGTTCTTATGGTTTTTGTAATGTTTTGATGTAAAGTATGTATTAGATGCCATAGCTTTTGTGTATGATGAATTGCGTAAAAATGTAAAACTCAAAAGGATGAAAAATAGGAAAACCCAAAATAAGGTAGAGGTAAAACAATCCCCGCCATGTGGCTCCTTTCCAGCCTCTGCGCGTAGGTTTGTGCATGGTGGAGCCTCCTCTCGTTGAGCTCACCATCCCATAAGCAATAGACTGAATAATGACTAGTTAATTAAATTTTTTAAAGGAAAGGACTGAAAAAACAAATAAAAGAATAAATTATGTCGTTTTTAGATAAAAATATGTCGTTTATTGGGCCACAAGTATTCATTGAGTGGCGTTTTTGTTAGAGGAAATATTGTGAAAAGTTGAGTGAGGTGCTACCGAGAGAGGCCCATCCTAAGGGCCCAAACTCCAACTTGGGCTACGCAGTTAGGCTAGACATGTCAAACGCGCACCACTCCCTCGTTTTCACACGGATGTCAGCATATTTTCACCAAAAATCTCCGTCACTTGGTTGTTGATCTACGCTCGAAATGAAGCTTCGCATAGGTCCGGCTGTGAAAGGCTTTCGGCTCCGCCTGTCCCCACCGCCCGTGGCTTGGCTAACTACGGCACTAGACCTGACCCGCGTCGTATCATATCATCAGAAGTAAACACGCAACAGTGGACGACCGTGATCTAACAAAATCAGTAGGAGTAGCCCGCTATCTTTAATTTTCCCTAAATCTCAAAGCCCAAATTTGTGGCAGCCCATATGTGTTTGGGCCCATGTTTGTGGCAGCTCACATGGAAGTGGAGTGGGAGCTAAAGTTTAGTCCCACATGGAAAGTTGGAGGAGAGTTGCACCACCTTATAAGGTGGAGTGTTGCACCACTTTATAAGTGAGTGGGAATAAGAGAGATACACACGCGCGCTCCTCCGACGACGACGCCGCTCGCACGCACGCTCGCCTCGTCACGTCGCGCGCGCGCCGCGGGTTGGTTAGCTTATTCGGGTCGCTCCCGGATCGTGGGCTACTGTAACCGACCCGAACGTGCGTAATGTGGACTCGGCCCACATTCGCCTCCGTTAGGGTTTCCTGAGCCGCTCTATATAAAGTCCTGCGCGGCTACCGCCACAACACCACCGAAAACCAATCTAGGGTTTTGCCTTCCTCTCTACTTGCGCCGTCACCATAGTCTACTCCATCCCGCTTGCCGGCGTGCACCGGCGGACAGGAGAGCAGGTCTCCGAAACCACTCGCCCTTGCGATCCTGTACGGGAGAGGGCAAATAAGGTTTTTGGGAAGCGCTCTGCGCGACTGCTCGAGTTCTTCATCACGGGTCGTCTTCCATCCAAGTCAGGCGGTGCTGCCTACCGCCGTCTTCGTCGCCATCTGCTGCGATCCCTCTTTCCCAAAGTTTCTACTACTACAACCGAACGGTACGCGCTACGTGATCCTGTTTGGTTGTTCATCATGTTCTGGGAGTACATGTTAGGCTGCTGTTTGTTTCCGATCATCCTATTGTTTAGTACATCTAGTATGTTCGAGTTACATGAGCTAGTAGCTGGTTTTTTCATGATTTATATTCTAGAATTAATCGTGGAAATTATGCCTAATAATCCAACAATCCAAAAACCTTATTGTAGGCAATTTCCTGAATTAACAATGGCTGGTTTTACCGATGCACTGAGGCCGGATAAGTTTACCGGTGTGCACTTTAAGAGGTGGCAGTACAAGGCTGAGCTTTGGCTGACCACGATGAAAGTGTTCCACATCAGTAAAGGCAAACCTGAGGGAACTATATTTGACGAGGATCAGAAGAAGTTCGAGGATGCTAATACTGTCTTTGTGGGATGTATTCTGAGCATTCTTGCTGACCGTCTGTGTGATGTGTTTATGCACATAAAAGACGGGAAGGAGCTCTGGGATGCACTGGATGCCAAGTTTGGTGCTGCAGATGCTGGCAGTGAACTGTATATCATGGAGAGCTTTCATGATTTTAAGATGACTAAGGACCTTCCTGTGGTTCAACAAGCTCATGAGATACAGTGCATTGCCAAGGAGCTCGAACTCCTTAAGTGTACCTTACCCGACAAGTTTGTGGCGGGATGTATTATTGCTAAGTTGCCCCCTTCATGGAGGAACTTTGCCACAACTCTCAAACACAAGAGACAGGAGATATCAGTTGAAAATATGATAGCATCCCTTGATGTTGAGGAGAAGGCTCGGGCTAAGGACACTACTGAGAAAGGAGAGGGTCTTGCTACTGCTAACTTTGTGCAGAAAGGCAAATCCGTAGGCAAGAACAAAGGGAACTTCAAACCCTCCTTTAACAAGCCTGTAAAGACTACAACCTTCAAGAAGAAGAAGACGAACATGGACAAGAGTGAACTGTCTTGTTACACTTGTGGAGAGCCCGGCCATTTTTCCAAGGATTGTCCAGAACGCGCAGACCGCAGAGGGAAAAAGGCCAAGACTGTCAACGTCGTGACCGCTAGCAATACTGATGGGTATGGTAATTTATTTACTGTTCTTTCAGTATTTCAATCACCGTGTTGGTGGCTTGATACGGGTGCTAATGTTCATGTGTGTGCTGACATCTCTATGTTCACTTCTTATCAGGTCGCTCGGGATTCATCCGTCCTAATGGGGAATGGATCACATGCTTCTGTTCGTGGTGTTGGCACGGTGGATCTGAAGTTTACTTCCGGAAAGATCGTGCAGCTGAGGAACGTGCAGCATGTCCCTACTATGAACAAGAATCTCGTTAGTGGCTCCCTTCTTTGCAGAGATGGGTTTAAGGTTGTCTTAGAGTCTAATAAAGTCGTTGTTTCGAAACATGGACAATTTATTGGTAAAGGTTATGAGTTCGGAGGCTTGTTCCGGTTTTCACTTTCAGAGTTTTGTAATAAATCCGTGAATCATATTTGTGGTGGTGTTAATGATGATACCAGTGTTTTGCATTCTCGTTTATGTCACATTAATTTTGGTTTGATGTCTCGGATGTCCAGCATGAGTTTAATTCCGAATTTCACTATTGCCAAAGGTTCTAAGTGCCATAGTTGTGTGCAATCAAAGCAACCTCGAAAGCCTCACAAGGCTGCCGAGGAGAGAAACTTGGCACCTCTAGAACTCATACATTCTGATCTATGTGAGATGAATGGTGTGTTGACAAAAGGTGAAAAGAGATATTTCATGACGTTGATAGATAATACTACTAAATTCTGCTATGTTTACTTGTTGCAAACTAAAGATGAGGCTTTAGACTACTTTAAAATCTATAAGGCCGAAGTTGAAAATCAACTAGAGAGAAAGATCAAGCGTCTTAGGTCGGATTGTGGTGGTGAGTATTTTCCCAAAATATTTGATGAATTCTGTCTGGAACACGGAATTATTCATGAGAGGACGCCTCCCTACTCGCCCCAATCAAACGGGGTTGCCGAGAGGAAAAACCGCACGCTGACTGACTTGGTGAATTCCATGTTAGCCACTGCTGGTTTATCAAAGGCATGGTGGGAGGAGGCTTTGTTGACTTCATGTCATGTCCTGAATAGAGTTCCTAACAAGAATAAAGAAAAGACCCCTTATGAGGAGTGGGTTGGGAGAAAACCATCACTTTCGTATCTGCGTACTTGGGGGTGTTTGGCGAAGGTCAACATACCGATTCCCAAGAAACACAAGCTCGGACCCAAGACAGTGGATTGTATCTTTCTAGGATATGCTCCACGGAGTGTAGGCTATAGATTTCTAGTGGTTAAATCTGAGGTACCTGATATGCATGTTGATAATATAATGGAATCTCGTGATGCAACATTCTTTGAGAATATTTTTCCTACGAAAGATATGCATAGCATTGGTAGGATTTCTTCTGAAATACTTCCTGAATCTAGTGCATCTATTGATAATTCTGAACAACCACATGAGGAATTTCTTGAGAAGGATGACGATGAACCTCTCACGATGAGTAAGAGACAGAGGGTTGCAAAATCCTTTGGCAATGATTTCATCGTGTACCTTGTGGATGATACTCCCAGATCCATTACTGAGGCATATGCATCTCCTGATGCAGATGATTGGAAAGAAGCTGTCCAAAATGAGATGGACTCGATTCTTTCTAATGGAACTTCGGAATTATCAGAACGACCCTATGGTTGTAAACCTGTGGGATGTAAGTGGGTGTTCAAGAAGAAGCTAAGGCCTGATGGTACTATTGAGAAGTACAAGGCGCGTCTTGTAGCTAAGGGCTACACACAGAAAGAAGGCGAAGATTACTTCGACACCTATTCACTTGTCGCTAGACTGACCACCATTCGAGTACTACTATCCCTGGCTGCCTCTTATGGTCTTCTCGTTCATCAAATGGACGTGAAGACAGCTTTCCTTAATGGAGAGTTGGAAGAGGAGATCTATATGGATCAGCCGGATGGGTTTGTGGTAAAAGGTTAAGAGACAAAGGTGTGTAAGTTATTGAAATATTTATATGGCCTGAAACAAGCACCTAAGCAATGGCATGAGAAGTTTGACAGAACTCTTCTTTCTGCTGGCTTTGTCATTAATGAGGCTGATAGGTGTGTTTACTATCGCCATGGTGGGGGCGATAGCGTTATATTATGTTTGTATGTGGATGACATTCTGATCTTTGGTACAAACATGAAAGTGATAAATGAGGTCAAGTCTTTCCTATCAAAGAGTTTTGATATGAAAGATCTGGGAGAGGCTGATGTCATTCTGAACATCAAGCTTATTAAGAACGAGAATGGGATTACTTTAACGCAATCTCATTATGTTGAGAAGGTCTTGAGCCGGTTTGGCTTTAATGATGGAAAGACTTCTCCAACACCTTATGATCCCAGTTTGACATTACGAAAGAATAAGAAGGAACCAACAGATCAGCTAAAATATTCACAAGTTGTTGGTTCTCTCATGTACTTAGCAAGCGCTACAAGACCCGATATCTCTTTTGCTGTGAGCAAGTTGAGTAGGTTCATGTCTAACCCGGGTATTGATCATTGGCATGCACTTGAAAGGGTCATGCGCTATCTATGTGGTACAATGAGCTATGGGATTCACTATTCAGGGAATCCTGCTGTGCTTGAAGGATATAGTGATTCGAATTGGATCTCTGACGTTGATGAACTCTACGCCACGAGCGGGTATGTGTTTACCCTTGGAGGTGGCGCAGTGTCATGGAGGTCTCGTAGACAAACCATATTGACGAGGTCAACTATGGAAGCAGAACTTACTGCTTTAGACACAGCCACTGTTGAGTCAGAATGGGTGCGTGAGCTCTTGATGGACTTGCATGTGGTTGAAAAACCTATGCCGGCAATCCTTTTGAATTGTGACAACCAAACTGTTATTGTCAAAGTGAACAATTCTAAGGATAACGCGAAGTCATCAAGACACGTGAAGAGACGTTTGAAATCTGTCAGGAAATTGAGAAACTCCGGAGTAATAACTGTTACGTATATTCAAACAGACAAAAACTGGCAGATCCCTTTACAAAGGGACTATCACGAAATGTGATAGAAAGTGCATCGAGGGAGATGGGGTTGAGACCCATGGATGTCACACCTTAGTGGTAACCCAACCTATGTGATCGGAGATCCCGTGAATTAGGACCTGGGAAGAACAAGCTAGTGGTTTGACTGAGGAGAGTATTTTGAAAACCCTCTCTATGTGAAGATGCATGACTCTCATAATCTGTAAGGCAGGTTGGCAACATGCCTTAATGTGTTTTTGTTGGCTTTAATTAGCAAAGATGTCGTCCTACAGGGCATTCTTGAAAGAACACACCTATATGAGCTCGACTGTAAACGTCGCGGTCTATGAGATCTGGGTGATCTCTAGTAAACTCATGAAGAGACCAGGGAGTATGACGCATATGCTCCAACCCGCGGGGTAGGCTACTGAAAGCCAAGTACTAGTTATGATTTTGAGCGAAATCTATTGGCACCAAACTTGCAATTCAAGGTTCGTCCATTGTTCAAGTTGTTGATAGACGTAGTTCAAGTTTCTAGGCGGAAGTTCAACTTAACAGTATCTACTGAAACACTGGTATATAAACAAGTAGCAAGGATTGACAAATCTTCAAATGGGCATTTGATATCTGGTGGGGGATTGTTAGAAATAATGGGGCTAATACATTTAGGCCCATGAGTATTTCAGATTTTCCCTAAATCTCAAAGCCCAAATTTGTGGCAGCCCATATGTGTTTGGGCCCATGTTTGTGGCAGCTCACATGGGAGTGGAGTGGGAGCTAAAGTTTAGTCCCACATGGAAAGTTGGAGGAGAGTTGCACCACCTTATAAGGTGGAGTGTTGCACCACTTTGTAAGTGAGTGGGAATAAGAGAGATACACGCGCGCGCTCCTCCTCCGACGACGCCGCCGCTCGCACGCACGCACGCACGCACGCTCGCCTCGTCACGACGCGCGCGCCGCGGGTTGCGGGTTGCGAAATTGACAGACGTGTCAAACGGTTAGCTTATTCGGGTCACTCCCAGATCGTGGGCTACTGTAACCGACCCGAACGTGCGTAACGTGGACTCGGCCCACGTTCGCCTCCGTTAGGGTTTCCTGAGCCGCTCTATATAAAGTCCTGCGCGGCTACCGCCACAACACCACCGAAAACCAATCTAGGGTTTTGCCTTCCTCTCTACTTGCGCCGTTACCGTAGTCTACTCCATCCCGCTTGTCGGCGTGCACCGGCGGACGGGAGAGCAGGTCTCCGGAACCACTCGCCCTTGCGATCCTGTACGGAAGAGGGCGAATAAGGTTTTTGGGAAGCGCTCTGCGCGACTGCTCGAGTTCTTCATCACGGGTCGTCTTCCATCCAAGTCAGGCGGTGCTGCCTACCGCCGTCTTCGTCGCCATCTGCTGCGATCCCTCTTCCCCAAAGTTTCTACTACTACAACCGAACGGTACGCGCTACGTGATCTTGTTTGGTTGTTCATCATGTTCTGCGAGTACATGTTATGCTGCTGTTTGTTTTCAATCATCCTATTGTTTAGTACATCTAGTATGTTCGAGTTACATGAGCTGGTTTTGTCATGATTTATATTCTGGAATTAATCGTGGAAATTATTCTGGAATTAATCCAACAGTGGTAGTGCTATAGATCAGGCAGGCAGGATGCCCTTCTCAGGCTTCGTCCCATCCTCTCTCTCGTGCTGTTCGCCGGTGTACCGTCTGCACGTCGGAATATCGAGCCGAGAGCGATCATTGCTTGGGATCACGATGTCGGCGAACGGATTGCCCTTTGAGAGATGAGAGACCGATCAGGCACTTTTTCTGCTGGGTGCTCTGAACCTGAGGACCAGAGCGGTTGTTGCGTTCTTTCAGTCCAGGACAAAGAAAATTCTCTGCTGCTGCTCTAGTCCTCTCCTTCCCTGCTGCTCCCCACTAGCTGAATGATCATGGGTGTAGCCTGCTGATGCTGCTGCTAAGAGAAAACGCCAGGCCGGCGACGATCACAGTACGTAAAGTACGCACGGCGCCACGGCCGATTTGTTCTTCATCTCGGATGGGATCTCATCTTGAGGCCAGCGACGCTCCAATCAATGGATGCTCTCTTCTACTCTTCCTGGCCTCCCGTAACGGCATACATACATACATATACTGGCTTTCAGTTCATGCATGTGGCCTTTCCGAAAGAAAAAGAAATGTGGTGAATGATGATACATCTCATATGCATGTGCGGATGTGCTCGACCTGCTGGGGCTCTCTATTTCAGGTTTCTGACGGAAAATGTTCCTTGTCCAGCAATTTCTGTCCTCCCTCGCTCGAGGTCTCCTTGCACAGTGGATGCACCGTCGCCAGCTAGCCATGGAAAAAGGATGCAAAGCATCAACAAACGGATAAGAGTGCAGAACTCTCTTACCTAAACCTCATCAACACCTCGTTCTTGCAAGTTGCTGCATAGCAAGCACGTCGTTGATGCCATACATTCCATGTGATACACCAGACTGCGCGCTAGCCATTAATTGGCATTGGAATCAGTCTAGTCACCACCATACCATGAGCACAAATTCTCCCCGCCTTTCTTTCTTTCTTTCTCCCACGGGCATCATTGCCTCGAGGAACCAAGGAAGATTGCCGGTGACAACTGACGGCACACTTTTGTAGTTTTGTTTACTTTATGGTCGACTTTTCGGTCCCTGCCGATTGGCATCTCCTGCGGATTTTGAGTAACTAATCTGGTTGCACCATGCATGCCTCGCCGCCTTATAAAAGTAGATACTCCTGAATTCCTAGTTAACTGTGTTTTCAGTGAGTGTATTACTAGTTTCTATCCCTAGGTGCCGGCCTAGTAGTTTGGGTGTGATGTGCCCTGCTGAACTGACAAATTCGGCACTAAAGAAGAACCACTCGACAAACTGAACAATTAGATCAGTGTCACATCACCATTATATATCTACGACGACATCATCACAACCGCGAGCCTACACCGATCGAGAAGACATGCTACATGTAGGATTGTAGGTCGTCTGACCCATCCATCGACACCACCTTTCTCCTGCTCTGCTCGCGTTAACTCGCAAATCAGACCATTTTTTTTGCTGCACGAAGGCAAACAGAGCGAGGGATAGGGCATCGGAAGACTAGTTTCCATGCCCAGCTCCATGATTTGGGCACCGGAGTAAAAAAAACAAGGAATTCCTGACCCTGAGCCTCACGATGTTGCGGAATGTTACATGCTGCACGGGATGAGAGACTGGCACGTGGCCCCGGCTGTCGTATGGCCCACTCCCCAGTGACCCGTAGTCTTCGATACGAGTAGCTCGTTCTGAGCGTTCTTCCACACGTTTGTTTGGGTAACTGCACGTCTGCACCTCGGGCTCGGGATGAGATCATGAGATCGGGCAGGAGTCCGCCTGGCATGATCGCGTCTGCGATGGATTCGCATTATCGCATCATTCCGCAGCCGGGCTCCATGCGGGCATGCCATGCCTGATCGACAAGCTAGACGGCCATGGCCTGAACCTGAAGCGAGCGCCTCCTCGCCGCACACTTCGTTCTCAGCGTGCAGTGGCCCAGCGCCACCGAGGGGTCCCTTGCCTTCCTTAGTGCTGCAATTCAAGGTCCCTTCGTTCTAAGTGGACTTTGGTACTGGTACTTCCAGCCAGGATCCAGGGGCCATCCAGATGCAGGGCAAAGGTCACAATGTAAAATGATGATGATGCGGGAGCAGCTATTTTCTCGCGTGCCGCTTGATCTCATGGCTGACGGATCATTTCATTTCTCAGGGGAAAAGCAAAAGCAACGCCTGCTTGCTTTTCGCCTTTTCTCTCTGACGCCGGCGATCAAGGTCTGCCAGGTACGTACATGTCCTACATGTATACTATGAACGATCACATCTGGAGGGGAGGCATCGGACGAATGACCAGAGCAGCAGTGAGCTCTTCCACCATCTCCAAAGGTATTCAGACCCAACGAACCGATGGTGGAGAACAAAAGTGCAGCTGGAACCGTGGCTCCTTCTTTGATCCACTGTTATTGCCCAATGCCCATGGATTGATCCATCCGTGTAGTGCAGGTCACAAAAGCGCCAAGAGCTGAGCTAGGTAGCACCTTGGATTGATCTCGCTAGCAGCTATAGCTAGCTAGGCATTGGACGTACGGAGTAGTACTGGAGCACGAATCAGTCGACGCGAAAGCAGGGAGCAGCGTGCGTGAGGTCTTGCTTGCCCCAGACCAGACCTCTCCCACACGGCCACCACAAACTCACTCATCGAGATGACATGCGAATCTGTCTCATATCATCTAGTAGCTTCGTGGTGCGGGTGAGGAGTCAGGGTCGCCTGCTGCCCGGGTAATTCCGCGCCGGGCGCACGGCATTCTCCCTAGCTACGGTCTCCCCAAGTGTAGGTAGCTAACATTACTTAGGGTTTCTTTACTTCTCTGGTATTTTTATTTTCAAAAGATATGGGGATATGCGGGGATTTGGTGTCCACCCAATACTCTCCATTTCGCGCAAATACCTTTTCCCAAAAATACTTTACCATGATAAAGAGTTTTTAATCTAGTCAAAAATACATTAGTGTGAAGGGGATTTGTGGAATATATATTCTGGGATTATCCCCTCTAAACCTGGTCTAGTAAACAACGTATCGAAGAAATTTCGAGATACAAAATAATCCCCTCCTATCCCTTCAAATACCCTGAAAGTAAACAAGGCCTAGGGGGGGGGGGTGGGGGGTGTGTGTGTGTCGTGTGCTGCATGCCTCCTGTTCGTGGCGAGATTTTCGGCAGTGCAGAACAACGCAGAGGACGGCCCGCTCAAGTCCTTGCATATGCCGTGGTTATGGTGTGATCATCACCCCACGGCCACGGGCGCAGCTGGTGCTACTACCTGCACTCTGCAGAGGAATCAAGGACCTGTTTAGTTTAATCGTCTTGTGATTACATCGTACGGTCGTTTACTAATACCACCGGATCGTCACTCCTACCTCTTTTTGCTTTTTCTCAAGCTTTTGCTTCAGATGCTTCTGCTCGGTAAACTATTGCTGTTGTTCGATGCGAACATAAAGTGTAAAGGGTGGATTAGTGGGGAAACTATTCCAAGGATCGTGTGGTCTATCATAAGCATAGTTTTCAAACACCTAGTATGTTAGTTAGAATCTAACCACGCAGCTGTGCAGGAAATTCCCCGACGTTCTTTTTTCTACAGCAACTTTTAGCCCACGTTTTCAGCACAATCTTTTCAGTTTTTTTTTCGTAATGGTCACAATCTAATTTGTGGCAGTGTTAGAGGCTACTAAACAAGGATTGCGCTCGGAGAAAAGCCGCGTTATCAGATCAGGGATCGATCGCTAGCTTTAGAGCAACTTCAACACAAGCTATAAAAACCCACGCGCGAAAAATAACCGTCAATATAGCGCGTGCGTGGCTGTTTTATCCGCCTCCAGCAGGTGCGCTAAATTTTTTGACGGACGGAATTTTTCTGGCGCACGCCCCAAATTTGCTACCCGGCCGCCAGCGTGCATTATCTCTCTCGCTCACGCGCGAACGTCCAACCGTCGCTGAAACTTTCCCCGCGCTCGCGCCGCCATTCCCACCTCGCTTCCGCACGCACGCCGCCGCCGCCGCGACCTTCTGGCGATGGAGCCGTCCTCACCGCAGTACTCGATCCCCGGCACCACCGCCACCGACGGTGCGAGCTCTGTCGCCGCCGCAAACCCTAACCCTAACGCCGCTGCCGCGAGCTCTAGCGTGCGCCATCTCCAGTTCATACCACCGCGCCTGAACTCTAACGCCACCGCCCTGCCTCCGCCGGCCGCCCCTACGATGGGAAAAAAGAGAAACATTGGCAAGCGCCCGGCCGCGAGCGCGACAGCCGGTGCCCAAAATCCGGGCAAGAAGGTGGCCACGCGCCAGCGCAACAAACCTCCGGCAGCGGCGTGCGCACAGGGGCTAGCACAAGCTCCCTGGCCGCCGCCACAGCCAAACGCATGCCAACTGCTCGATGATTTGACAACAAGGTAAAAAAACTCATTTCGCATGAATGTGGGCGTTGGCATACATTGTATTGTTGATTCTAGTGTTGGCATACATTGTAGTGTTGATGATGAGACATTCATGGCACACATGAATGTGGATGTTGGCTCATCTTTCGCCGCCGAGCAAGAAAATGAAGGAAATGGCGAAGCAGAAGAAGAAGAGTACATGGTGGATGAGCATGGTAAAGGTATGATTGAGCCCGTTGGAGATATGCCCTAGAGTCAATAATAAAAGTAGTTATTATTATATCTTTGTGTTTATGATAAATGTTTACATTCATGCTATAGTATTAACCGGAAACATTAATACTTATGTGATCTGTAACTTAATTAGAGTCCCTAGTAAAGCCTCTTTATAATACTAGCTTGTTGGTTAATAGATGATCATGGTTTCTGGTCATGAACATTGAGATGTTGTTAACAACAAGATCATATCATTAGGAGAATGGTATGATGGACATACTCCTATAGATAAGCGTAGCATAAAGATCAAGTCATTTCAATAGTTCGTTTGCTATAAGCTTTCTGATACATAGTAACCTAATTCCTTCGACCATGAGATCATGCTAATCACTGTTACTGGAAGGATGCTTTGATGACATCAAACACCACGCCGTAACTGGGTGGCTATAAAGTGTAGCATTGAGTGTTTGAAAAGTATGTGTTGAGGCACATGGATCAAGAGTGGGATTTGTCCATCCATATTACGGATAGATATACTCTGGGCCCTCTCGGTGGAATGCCATCCAATTAGCTTGCAAGCATGTGACTGGCTCACAAGGGATCACATATCACGGGAACAAGAAAAGAGTACTTATCGCTAACGAGGTTGAACTAGGTATGCAGAGATACCGACGATCAAACCTCGGATAAGTAAACTATCGCGAGACAAAGTGAAATTGGTAAAAGAACATGTTGGGCCCCCATGTGTGGTTTTGGTAATTAATGACAATCTTTATGGACTAATGTGTGTATTAAGTTATACTTGTAGGATTTGTCCATTGGCATCGCTTGGAGCATGTGTTGGCTTCAAGGTTGATGAAATGCAAAGAAGATATGTTGGGCAAGCTCAATATGCGAGGTCGATGATGAGGAATTAAGAAAGGCGTTCCATCTTGAGAAGGTCAAGATCGTCTACATCGAGCTCAAGTGGAATGCTCAAGGCAAAGGTATAATCTTGATAGGTTTTCCCTTTTGCCGGTCTCATGTTATGTGTGTGAGACCGGGTTTAGGATAGATAACCGTACTATCAAGAGGGGCTCTTGTATGAGTAATTCAGTCACATCGTTCGGAGAGAGCTCAAACCTTTGCATACTTGCATAATCGTATTTGGTTGTTATTTGGTCTTATCCATGCGAGGATATAGAGCTTGTGGTAATATCCATAACAAGCTTGTTCATCAAAATCGGATCTTCCGTTTGTATCTTGTTGCGATTTTGATTTATGCGGCTTTTCGGTTTCTCATCAAGTGAGGTATTTCACATTATTCTACTTGATACTTTTTCACTTGGTGATAATCAATATTTCCACTTTTTATTGGGAAGCCCTTGTCGTCCTCTATCCAACGCAATTTGAATCGGGTCAATCGGAGCGTCCAGTCAAAAGTTATTGCCGTTTGAATATTTGCCTGTCGGTCTGTTTTTTGGGCCAAGGGGTAATACCGGCCCGTCCTGGCGGTACTATCGCCCGGGCCTGAAAATGGCCCGTTTTCGTTCTGTCTCGCTAGGTACCCAGATCCGGCACTACCGCCCGGCCCGGTAGTATCGCCCGGGTGGACTGGTAGTACCGGTCGGCCCATAAACTTTTTCCCAGTTTATTTGTACACTTTAGATCCAGATCCAGATTTAGCTGGACTAATTTTCCGCGTCTGCTGCCGCGTTGACTCGCGCCGGCACGCGCGCCCCCGCTCGCGTTCATCGCCCGCCTGTCGCGTGGCTGCGCTAGGCCCGCGTTGTTCCCGCGCGCCTGCGCGCACTGAGCCGCGCTCGCCCGCTCGCGTGGTGGGCCGCTGGCCTGCTGTCACTTGCTCGCGTGCGCGCACTGCCGCTCGCTCTGCTGTTGCGCCGCGCTGCTGGCTGCAGCTCTGTCGCCGCGGGCCCCTGCTCTGTTGCGCTGCGTGCTGCTGCTGAGCTAGCTGCTGCTGGCTTGCTTGCTCACTGCGCATGCTGCTGCTGCACGCCTGTCGCCCGCGGGCCCCCCTGCGCGCGTGCACTGTCCTGTTGCTGCTGCTTTCTCTCTCTCTGGCTCGCTCGCTGCCCAGAAAAATTGCCCCAACGGCCACATTTTGGCTAGCCCTATATAAGTCTTTTGTCCATTTTCATTTAGGGTTACTTCTTCCTCCTTTTCTTGTCCAAGCTTAGCCTCCATTTGCTTTACTCTTTAAGCTTGATTTCTATACACCCCTCCATTGATTCTTGCATATATTTGAGGGGTTGTTGGAGGTGATCTAGATCTACGTTTTGACCAAACCAAAACATCTCTTTGTGAGTGTATCTTTGGGGATCTAGATTTTGGGGGATTTTGTGTCTCTCTTTGATTCCTCCAATCTTGTTCCCCCAATAGCTTTAGTAGCTTTGTTGGAACTTGAGAGTGAGGAATTTGAGCATCTTTGTTGTGTTCTTGCCATTTGCATTTGTTGCATCGGTTTGAGTTCTCCTCGGAGGATTTGGTTTGAATTGCTCATTGGAGCTTGTCCCTCTTGGGTTCTTGGAACCCTAGACGGTTTTGTGGCCTTGGTGGCATTATGGCCTTGGTGGCATTTGTTGAGGCCTTTTGTGGCGTTTGTTGGGAGCCTCCAATTAAGTTGTGGAGTTGTGCCCCAACCTTGTGAGAGGTTCCGGTTGCCACCCACAAGTGCACCAATAGTGGAAACGTGGATCGATCCCATTGGGGTGAGATTCACCGGAGAATAAGGGAGGCCTTTTGTGGCATTGGTGGTTTGATACCACCCCCTCTCCAAACGAGACGTACTCCATGTTGGGAGTAACTCGGTAAAATATCGGTGTCCCCGCGTGCCTCGGTTATCTCTATACCCGAGCTCTTTACTTATGCACTTTACATTGTGATAGCCTTCGTGCTTGAAGTAATATATATCTTGCTATCACTTTATTGCTTGTATTTCTTAGCATAAGTTGTTGGTGCACATAGGTGAACCTTAGTTGTTCTAGGTTGTGCTTAACAAAGTAAACACTAGTTTTATTCCGCCTTTGTTGAGCCACTCTAGGAAAAGTTTTAATTGCCTATTCACCCCCCCCTCTAGGCGACATCCGTATCCTTTCAATTGGTATCGTATGTAAATGGTTTATTCGATCGCAAAGTAATTGTAGAAATATGAGGGAGCCATATGAATTTCCATATTCCTCTATTGGTTATTGATCGGAGAAGTGTCTCGGTAATGTCCGCATAATTCACGAACCGTAGGGAGACACACTTAAGGATTCGATGTTGTTTAGTAGATATGAAATGTAAGTAGGGAAACCGAATGTTGTTTGGAGTCTCGTATCGGATCAGGGATATCACGAGGAGATCCGTAATAGTTCGGAGAATAAGATTCATATAAGGAAAGTCCAATTCCGGAGTTCGGGAATGATTCCGATGTTTTCATTGGAGAGGTTCTAGAAGGGTCTAGAAGGTTCACCGGACCGAAATGGGAAGGATACATGAATGTGTCATAGATAAGTGTAATGATTGAATCATGTCCTAGGTCACTTGGTTGGGCATTTGAAAGAAAGAAATTAAGCTCCAAATTAAAAATCAAAAGGCAAGTTTGAAAAGTCAAACTAGGACAATATATCCTTGTGGAGGAAGGAAAGAATCCTTCTTTCCCTCCACCACAAGCCAACTAGGAGAGGGAGTTGGGGAAGGATTCAAACTCCCCTCTCCGAAGCTGCCCTCCCTCTTATAAATAGAGGGGAGGGGGTGCCCCAAGTACACACAAGACCAGCCCCTCCCCACCTAGCCACCGCCGCCGCTCCTAGCACCGCCGCCGCCAGCCGCCACCGCGCCTCCACCGCCTCTAGCCGTCGCTGCCGTGCCGCCACCCAACGTCGCTGCCAAATCGTCGCTGTTGCCCTAGCCACCACCGAATCCACCTCCTCCTCTCCGGCCCTCTAAAACCAAGATTGCCGGAAACCCTAATTCCCACCATAACCTGCTTCGGCTTAGGTGAATCCCTGCAGGATCTTCCCTCTACTTCTAACACCACGCCGTCGTGCTGTCGGAATCGCGAGGGGAGAACTACAACCTCCGCCGCCTGCTGGAACGAGAGGAAGGTCTTCATTGAGTACCAAACGTGTGACCGACTGCGGAAGTGCTGCCAAAACGCAGCGCCGGAAGGATCGTCTACGCGATCTTGAGATCGGCAAGTGTACGACTACATCACCCACGAGAATCTGATCTCGTTAACCGCTTTGGAATCTTCGAGGGTGAGTACTCTAATTGGCTTGTTTGTGTTCATGCGGTAGAATTTTTTTGTTTTCCATGCTACGAACCCCTACAGAGCCGCCGGCTGGTAGGACAGTCAACTACACCTCCGAGTAGGATAGGTTGCTTTGCCAAGAATGGTTGGCGGTTGCCATGGACCCGGTGGTTGGCACCGATCAATCAAGGGGCACATATTGGGCAAGGATGAAGGAGTACTTCGATGCATGCAACATAAGTGGCAATGAGCGCATCGTCTCTTCGGTCCCGGTGGTCGGTCATAAACACCGATTGTCAAAAATGGGCCGCTGCTTTGGCGGGGGTTGACAAAATCAATTCAAGTGGCATGGGATAGGGTAATTTCTTCATTGGGTGATTCTATCTCATGTTTGTGCGCATATGTTTGTTAGTCATTCTTCTCTTATGTTCACCATGTAGAATAACATTGCCCAAAATTTGTTCAAGGATCAAGGGAGGAAAGACAAGAAGGGGAGGAAAGTTCTTGGCAAGTCATTCGTGCTCCACCATTGCTTTGAAGAGCTAGGAAATGAGGAGAAGTGGAGAAGCCGTGATGGGTTGGATGTGCACAACTTAGGGATGAATGCCACCGAAGCCGCCACAATCATAGATGATGATGCATCAAGTGATGAAAACAAGAAGAGAAGCTCCACCCCTCACTCGGTTGCATTCACAAAGAGGCCCGTGCTTGGAAGGAAGGCCACCAAGGAGTTGGTGAAGGGGAAGAATGTTGGAGATATGCCCAAGAGGCAATAATAAAGTGGGTTATTATCATCTCTTCATACTTATGATAAATGTTTACATACCATGCTATAATTGTATTAACCGGAAACATTAATACATGTGTGATTTGTAAACTAAAATAAGAGTCCCTAGTAAAGCCTCTTGTTAAACTAGCTTGTTGGTTAATATATGATCATGGTTTTCTGATCATGAACATAGAGATGTTATTAACAACAGGATCATATCGTTAGGAGAATGATATGGTGGACATACTCCTATAGATAAGCGTAGCATAAAGATCAAGTCATTTCAATAGTTCAATTGCTATATGCTTTCTGATACATAGTAACCTAATTCCTTTGACCATGAGATCATGCATATCACCTTTACCAGATGGATGCTTTGATGACATCAAACACCACACCGTAACTGGGTGGCTATAAAGGTGGCATTGAGTGTTCGGAAAGTATTGGTTGAAACACATGGATCAAGAGTGGGATTTGTCCATCCATATGACGAATAGATATACTCTGGGCCCTCTCGGTGTAATGTCATCCAATTAGCTTGCAAGCATGTGACTGGCTCACAAGGGATCACATATCACGGGAACGAGAAAAGAGTACTTATCGGTAACGAGGTTGAACTAGGTATGCAGAGATACCGACGATCATAACCTCGGATAAGTAAACTATCGTGAGACAAAGGGAAATTGGTATCGTATGTAAGTGGTTCATTCGATCGCAAAGTAATCGTAGAAATATGTGGGAGCCATATGAATTTCCAGATTCCTCTATTGGTTATTGTTCGGAGAAGTGTCTCGATCATGTCCGCATAATTCACGAACCGTAGGGAGACACACTTAAGGATTCGACGTTGTTTGAGTAGTTATGGTATTATGAGAAAGAGACCGAATGTTGTTCAGAGTCTCGGATGGGATCCGGGATATCACGAGGTGATCCGGAATGGTCCGGAGAATAAGATTCATATAAGGAAAGTCCCGTTTCGGAGTTGCGGAATGATTCCGGTGTTTTTCATCGGGAATGTTCTAGAAGGTTCCGGAATGTCCGGCACTCCGGGGGGGAGGGTACATGAATGTGTTGTATCAAAGTTGGTATGATTGCATTATGTACTAAGTGTCATCGCTGTCCGAAAAAAAGGGTTAATTCAAATCCTAGTTTGAAAAGTCAAACTGCCAGTTTTCGGAAAGAGGAGAAGGAGGATTGGTGGAGGCCGAATTGGGGGAGGGTTCCTCCCTTGGCCGGCGCACCACCAAGCCGACTTGGGGAGGGACTCCCCTCCCCTTGGCCGCCGGCCCCTCCCATCTATATAAGGAGGGGCAGGGCTCCCCTCCTAGCACACACAAGTTCCTATCTTCTACCTCCGGTTTAGAGCCGTTTCGGTTTAGAGCTTCTAATTGCTTTAGCCTTCGGTTTAGAGCCTTCTAATTGGTTTAGAGCCTTCTAATTGGTGTGTCTAATTACTAGACCACTAATAGCCTCTCTCATACTCCACCATACTCGCACCGGCTTAAGGCGAAGCCCTGCGGGATCTCCCCTCTACTTCCGGAACCACGCCGTTGTGCTGCCGGAATCGCGAGGAGAGTGCTACAACCTCCGCTGCCTGCTGGAACAAGGGAGAGGAAGGTCTTCGTCGAGTACCGAACGTGTGACCGACTGCGGGAGCGCTGCCGGAACGCAGCGCCAGAAGGATCGTCTACGCGATCTTGAGATCGGAAAGAGTACGACTACATCACCCACGAGAATCTGCTCTCGTTAACCGCTTTGGAATCTTCGAGGGTAAGTTATTCCATCGACTCGTTGCTACAATCTAGTAGATAGATCTTGGCTTGTTTGTTTGTATGCGATAGAAAATATTTGTTTTCCATGCTACGAACCCCTTCAGTGGTATCAGAGCCGTGTCTATATGTAGATCTGTTGCACGAGTAGAACACAATGGTCATTGTGGGCGTTGATGCTTTATTGTCGATTGCTTCTTGTGTACTTTGCATCTTGCGGTATGTTGGGATGAAGCGGCCCGGGCTAACCTTACATGACATCGTTCATGAGACTTGCTCCACGCTTGACATGCAACTTGTATTGCATAAGTGGCTTTGCGGGTGCCTGTTTCTCCTAGCATAGTTAAGATCCAATTTACAACGGGTGATTAACAATACTAGTATCAATGTTGTGGTTCTTGTTCATAAATTAGAATGACACTTATTGAAAGCCCCAAACCACGTAAAATATGCAAAGAAAGTAGAGGCGTCTAACTTTGTTTTGCAGGGGTGTGCAGTGATGTGATATGGCCATGATTGTGATTATATATGATGTATGCAATGTTCCTTATTGTAAGTCGGCAACCGGCAGGAGCCATATGGTTGTCTTTAATTTCTGTTAAGACCCGCGTGTCTATTCAAAGTAGTTGTAATAGTTGAAGCCGGTGGACGACAACCATGGAGAAGCGTCATTGACCTTGATGCAATGCCAGTGATGATGGAGATCATGTTCGTGCTTGAAGATGGAGATCGGAAGCACAAGAAGAAAGGCCATATCATATCACATATTATGAATTGCATGTGATGTTAATCCTTTATGCATCTTGTATTGCTTAGTAGACGACGGTAGCATTATAAGATGATCCCTCATGCACATGAATTTCAAGTCATAAAGTGTTCACCCTTAGTTAGCACCGTTGCTAAAGCTTGTTGTTTCGAAGCACCACGTGATGATCGGGTGTGTTAGATTCTACAAGTGTATACAACGTGAGCAAGCCAGATTTGCTCATGCGGAAACTAAGGTTTGATCTTGACGAGCCTAGCATGTACAGACATGGTCTCGGAACACGGATCACCGAAAGGTAAAGCATGAGTCATATAGGAGATATGATGAACATGTTGATTGTTCGCCATTGAAGCTATGTCAACTCTCGTGATGATCGGTTTTGATGTGGTGGATTTGGTTCGTGTGATCACTAAAACAATGTGAGGGATATTGTTTTGAGTGGGAGTTCACCTAGATTAATTTAATTATTAATTAGAACTCAATTTATCATAAACTAAATCAAAGTGAATTTGCATAGTTGTTGTAGTCATTGGCATCCGTTTACCACCTTGCGCTTAGTTATAATTGAGATGATAGAACTATAGAATTCTGGTTAGTTACTTTACGAACTGGTATCGTATTGTTTTGAAGTGTTAATCTAAAGTTTAAAAGTCCTATTGCATACTTTCAGTAAGTTCCGGTTACTCCATGAAGTTTAAAAATTGGTATTAAAATCAAGAGTAACAATTCCAATGTTAGTATATAAGTATCATGTTTGTCTCCATGATTCTTGATATTCAAAGGATTCTCCTAATATCAAGGTTATCTAAGGATCTGAAAGAGTTGTTTCAGAAACCATGATGTGTGGAAGATATTGTGATATCTGAAACGAAGTTTTGGTTGCAACATGATAGAGTATAATATGACAAAAGTCATGTTCTCATATTTGATGAGACTTTGCAAAAGGTTGGAGACACTAGTTGTCCTAATCCTCCAAAAGGTTTTGGACAACAACATTATACTCGTGATTCACCGTTACAAGCTAAAAGTAACTTGATCATGGATAAATCCATGATAAGGGTGAATATTTGATGTAGGTAAAATGTTTACTACACCAAGAGATTACTAAAGAAAGGAATTTGAAAGAACACCAAACATTTGATGATGGTGATCTACTTCAAAGTGCAAGTCCAAAGACATTGGTATTTAACTATACACGCTTTGGACTATGTGTCATATGTATGACTCCACTGTTGATGTTGATAGATTCTTTCAAACAGAAAAGGAAATACTGAAAGAGAATCTCATAAATATATGGCAGAAAAGAAAAGACTAGAATTGTTCAGTTTAAGTATATAGATGATATACATGTTATGGCTATATTCTTTGCTTATTAAACAATGTGGTTCTTAAGTATTTGATACTGAATTTGTTGGTATGAATCGTCATACAAAACAACAGAATTCATGAACTACAGTGGCCTAAGTAATTAGCAAAAGAATATGTGATGATGTTCATCGAGAACAAATAAAGGGTTATTGTGTTGCTCGTTAAACATCAAAGCTTGCCTTCAAGATTTATTTTATCAGGTATTATGAGAACAAAAGGGTTGTTCAAATAATTGCCGTAATCCATAAAAGATGGATGATTCACAAAACTTGTTGGAAAAATCACATCCATAAAACTAATGCTAAAGATGTCGAAAGACAAATTGATTGAAAGATCACTTAGGAAGTGACATCGCCGTTTAAATTATATTGGAAAGAAAACATGAAGAAACTCCATATGTATGGAATTTTGGAGTCTTTTGATTTTGATCAAATGACGCTTGTGAAACTTTTCTAGAGATAATTAAAACTTCGTTCATAGGCCAAAAGGGAACGAAAGACTAGCTTATTGGAATTTGTACATATTGTTGTACGAAGTCCATTATGTGTAGTCAAGAGCGATGGATTTCAACTTCATATGCTTTCTCCGAAAATTTGAGTGAATATATGAATATTTACTTAATAAGGATGAAGTGTGAAATATTTGAAAAAGTTCAAAGACTTTCAACATGAAGTGCAAAATCATTGTAACAAGAATATAAATAGTTTATGATAAGATCATAAAGGAAGATATTTGAGTTACAAGTTTAGCATAATACCTAAGATTTAAGGAATCGTTCCGTGGATTTGCATTTTCCCGAAACACCATAAGAGTATGGAGCGTTCGAGATATGTAATTAAACCTTGTTTGACATGGTAAGATCGAAGGTGTAATTCATAAAACTACCATTATATTTTAAAGATTAAAAGCTTTAGAGACTACTGTTTTTCTACTGAAAAGAGCTTCATCATAATCCGTTGAAATGACACCATATAAAGTTATGGTTTGGGATAAAACCCAGGTAGTCCTTTCTTAAACATTGGTATGCTATACATAAGAAAGATGTTTGCAACCAAAGTCGGATGAACCTGTCTTTGTTAAGTATTCCTCCATAACACCGGAGACAAAAGTGTTTGTCGCTTAGAACGTCAAGTTTCTTTGAGAAGGAATTTTTCGTGAAAAGTTAAATGGGAGGACAATAGAACTTTGATAAGGTTAAAAGAACCTTAGCTATATGTGCAGAGTTGCGCAGCGCCGAAAAGTGTTCCGGAGGCAGCAATAATGCTCATGGCTCACGTGCCTCAAAGGTTGTGGTCATGGAGATCTAAGTTCCTATTGAAACAAGTAGGTCGGGTAAACAATCAAATACCAAGATTTGAGGGTTGAATCATTATTTGAGAATAACGAACCGACTACATGCAAAGAAACGATGATGAGCCCTGACTCCGTCAAATGGCTTGAAGCCATAAAATCCGTGATAGTTCCATACACGAAAAATCAAGTTTTGAACTTGAAGGACCCTCGAGAAAGGTGTAAGACCTTACAGTCGTGTTTGGATCTATAAAGAAATAGACATGGATGTTTTACATCTATGAAATAGTCGACATGTTGGGAAAGAGTTCACAACAAAGTTCAAATGTTGACTATGACAAGATCTGATCTTTCATAGCGATATTTAGTCTAGACGGATTAATGTAGCAACCACTACATATAAATTTGTTATGTGGTAGTTGAATAAACAAAACAAGTTCTTCTAATAGAATTGTTACCTAGGACATGTGCGTAACATGGTCCATAGGGTTTTGTTAATTCAAAGGATGCTAAAAGCATATGCAAACTTCAATGGTTGAAGTGAGCATCGCGGAGTTGGAATCTTCACAATGATGAAATTGTTAAAAGAGTTTAAATTCATCAGAGACAATGAAGATGCTTGCATTTGCAAGAAATTAAGTGGGAGCGCTAAGACATATTTCTAATACATTATGTAGGAGACATATTGTTGATTGGAAGTGATGTATCTTTTTATTAACACAAGATAAGAATTTCATCTCGATGAAAGACTTAGGCAAAACCCAAATATTAGGCATGATTATACGCTAATATGGTTGTGCCAGAAGTACATAAACAAGATATTGAATGAGTTCAATATAGAAACTACAAGAGAGGTTCTTGTCGCACAGAAAGGATTGAATGAGTTCAATGTTGATGATATATTCAAATGTATTGACATTTGGCAAGTGAAACAAAATTCAAGTATAGATTGATACTTGATCACAAAGAGTATTTATATCAATCATGCTGTGATGTGTACAAATCCAGATATGTCCTATGCTCTAAATGTTATGAGCATATACCAAAATGATTCATAAGATAATCATTGGACAATAGTAAGGATATTCTTATGATCTTTTGGAAGAACTAAGAGTATAATATTTGTAGAAGTGACAAATAGATGGTTAGTTCATTGTAAAAGTACTACATTGATACTAGTTTTGTCACAAAGTATAAATTAAGTTTATCTCAATCTAAACTAAGGGTGGCACAATATAATGGAAAGTGAGTTCCATAATGGATTTGGATGAGTTCCAAAGTTAAGACATTGTGACAGATACTACAACAAAAGGCTAAGTATATGACTGCTACTATAGCAGCAAAAGAGGGTATTTGTGTCAAGTAGTTTGTTATCAAACTAGGTGTAGTTCACAATGGGATAATACTATGAAGATATATTGTACGACAATATTGTCAACATGTTTTAACCCCAAAGAACTAAAGGTCACACCAAAGGACCAAATTTGTACGAAGCCATCTCATTAGAGAATGAGTGATGCGTAGAGACACAAATACATGCAATTACACACGGATCTGGAAGTGTCAGATCCGGAGATCAGTTGACCACTAGCGAACGTGTACTTACAACACCGGAAAGCCATAGGTGTTGAATACACAAAGGTTTAAAACTAGATTATTGACTCTAGTGCAAGTGGGAGACTGTTGGAGATATGCCCAAGAGGCAATAATAAAGTGGGTTATTATCATATCTTCATACTTATGATAAATGTTTACATACCATGCTATAATTGTATTAACCGGAAACATTAATACTTGTGTGATTTGTAAACTAAAATAAGAGTCCCTAGTAAAGCCTCTTGTTAAACTAGCTTGTTGGTTAATATATGATCATGGTTTCCTGATCATGAACATAGAGATGTTATTAACAACATGATCATATCGTTAGGAGAATGATATGGTGGACATACTCCTATAGATAAGCGTAGCATAAAGATCAAGTCATTTCAATAGTTCAATTGCTATATGCTTTCTGATACATAGTAACCTAATTCCTTCGACCATGAGATCATGCATATCACCTTTACCAGATGGATGCTTTGATGACATCAAACACCACACCGTAACTGGGTGGCTATAAAGGTGGCATTGAGTGTTCGGAAAGTATTGGTTGAAACACATGGATCAAGAGTGGGATTTGTCCATCCATATGACAGATAGATATACTCTGGGTCCTCTCGGTGTAATGTCATCCAATTAGCTTGCAAGCATGTGACTGGCTCACAAGGGATCACATATCACGGGAACGAGAAAAGAGTACTTATCGGTAACGAGGTTGAACTAGGTATGCAGAGATACCGACGATCATAACCTCGGATAAGTAAACTATCGTGAGACAAAGGGAAATTGGTATCGTATGTAAGTGGTTCATTCGATCGCAAAGTAATCGTAGAAATATGTGGGAGCCATATGAATTTCCAGATTCCTCTATTGGTTATTGTTCAGAGAAGTGTCTCGATCATGTCCGCATAATTCACGAACCGTAGGGAGACACACTTAAGGATTCGACGTTGTTTGAGTAGTTATGGTATTATGAGAAAGAGACCGAATGTTGTTCAGAGTCTCGGATGGGATCCGGGATATCACGAGGTGATCCGGAATGGTCCGGATAATAAGATTCATATAAGGAAAGTCCCGTTTCGGAGTTGCGGAATGATTCCGGTGTTTTTCATCGGGAATGTTCTAGAAGGTTCTGGCATGTCCGGCACTCCGGGGGGGGGGGGGGGTACATGAATGTGTTGTATCAAAGTTGGTATGATTGCATCATGTACTAAGTGTCATCGCTGTCCGAAATAAAGGGTTAATTCAAATCCTAGTTTGAAAAGTCAAACGGCTAGTTTGAAAAGTCAAACTGCCAGTTTTCGGAAAGAGGAGAAGGAGGATTGGTGGAGGCCGAATTGGGGGAGGGTTCCTCCCTTGGCCGGTGCACCACCAAGCCGACTTGGGGAGGGACTCCCCTCCCCTTGGCCGCCGGCCCCTCCCATCTATATAAGGAGGGGCAGGGCTCCCCTCCTAGCACACACAAGTTCCTATCTTCTACCTCCGGTTTAGAGCCGTTTTGGTTTAGAGCTTCTAATTGCTTTAGCCTTCGGTTTAGAGCCTTCTAATTGGTTTAGAGCCTTCTAATTGGTGTGTCTAATTACTAGACCACTAATAGCCTCTCTCATACTCCACCATACTCGCACCGGCTTAAGGCGAAGCCCTGCGGGATCTCCCCTCTACTTCCGGAACCACGCCGTTGTGCTGCCGGAATCGCGAGGAGAGTGCTACAACCTCCGCTGCCTGCTGGAACAAGGGAGAGGAAGGTCTTCGTCGAGTACCGAACGTGTGACCGAATGCGGGAGCGCTGCCGGAACGCAGCGCCGAAAGGATCGTCTACGCGATCTTGAGATCGGAAAGAGTACGACTACATCACCCACGAGAATCTGCTCTCGTTAACCGCTTTGGAATCTTCGAGGGTAAGTTATTCCATCGACTCGTTGCTACAATCTAGTAGATAGATCTTGGCTTGTTTGTTTGTATGCGATAGAAAATATTTGTTTTCCATGCTACGAACCCCTTCAAAGAAGGCCGGTGATGATGACATATCAAAAGCTATGGATAGGATGGACAATGCAAGGTTGGATTACAACGAAGATAAAAAGTTTGCTAGGACTATAGAGGCCGAGGCCGAGGCGCGGAGGGTGGCTTTGGAGGAGAGGATTGCGGCCGCCGAGGAGAGGAAGTTGGCTTTGGAGGAGAAGAAGGTGGCCGCCGCCGAGAAAGCGCGCCTATTGGAGGAAGAGAGGAGCCTCTTTACCATTAACACCTCCAACATGGATGAAAGACAAAGAGAGTATATAAACCTTGCTCGTGATGAAGTGTTGGCAAAAAGGCGGATGATGGCAAGCTACTTGAAGGCCCAAAGTGAAGGAATGAATGCATTTGGAGGCATGAGTGGCTTTGGAGGCTATAGAGGCATGAGAGCGACGCCGGGTGTATTTGGACGCATGAGAGCGACGCCGGGTGCATTTGGATGCATGGGAGCAACACCGGGGGCTTTTGGAGGCATGGGAGCAACATCGGGGTTTTTTGGAGGCTATGGAGGCAGAATGGAAATGACTATGATGATATTGACAAATGATGTGCCAACATGTGTGTGAAATTATCATTTGCATTTGAATTATGTCCTAATTTTATGTTGAACTTGGTTGTATAAAATTGATGACTATTGAGCCATTTTTTGTTCCATTTTATTTTGATTTGTTTGATCTTGTTGATGCATATATGCACTATGATAGCTGTTTGCGCTGGCGCCGCATGCTGGATTTTGCCGTGTTCGTTGGGGAGAGATTTTTGCTCTATTATTGCGCGCCGCTTTATCGTTTTTGCTGAAGGAGAAGCATAGCGTTGCGCCAAAACTGGATCGCGCGCTCTGCATTACTATTTTCGCGCGCGGGTTTTTACCGCTTCCGTTGAAGTTGCTCTTAGACATACAAGACGTGGATGCTCTTCTTCAGTGTGCCCCTCAAAGCATTTAAGGATGAGGATTTAATCGACCACGGAATGATTGATGCTATAATATCATCGCCAAAAAAAGGATGATTGGTGGTAGCGCGCGCACGCGCCAACAAACACAGAAGCTGTCTGATCGATATGGAAACAGTTGGTATACAATTTGCAGCACGCTCCGCTGCTATCTGTTCAGACTTCAGTGTTCGGGCCGAGTCCGTTTGAGCCACTCATCGATCTCTCAGTGCTTGTCAAACAGTTGCCTTATATCCAGGATCACATCACTGGATTTATGTCCTGAATTCACAGCGTAATCACATTAACCACGTAACCTAGCTGTAGCTGGCTAGCTAGACAAAGACATGGACCCCGTGTCATATTTCTACTTGTACATGCATTTCATACTGCTACTGCTGGCTTTTATAAGTCAAAGCAGTATCAATAAGGGGAACAACGATTTGGTGATTAGAACAGATGGAGATTGGGAAGGTTGGAGATTTGACATCATCAAAACGACATACCTACCAGTAATCCCGCATGAGGAGGCGTATAGTAATACCAACACTTTAACATGACAGGATCAAGTGGAGAGGTCTTCAATCTTTTTGTTTTCTTTTTGCACATCTAACTTTCTTTTCCATTGGTCAGTACAGTAGTATTTTGTTCTGCAGATTGAAGTCCCCACTCTCACTAGGAGCAGCAAATGACGGCTGTGACCAGAACGGTGTACACACTCCAGTGCTCAGAGTAATGTACTACTACTTCAGTGCTAAGTGCATCTAAGTCAAAGACAGTGGCTACATGTGTTACAGTACATAATTTCTCGTGCTTCTCTGTATATACTATGATTAGGAATCTTCTGATTCAGAAGAGTGAGAGCTCGCTTGATGATGTCCTGTCCTAACATGCATGTCCGATAATAATGGGTAATACTCACATCTTGTATTGTTTCGATCAGACTGCACATGCACAGTTCCAACACCGGGTGATCTCATGCAGTATTATAACAAGAGCGCCGTTTGACCAGGGTTCTAATTAATCAGAGGGCAATGATCAATATCCCATCAGCAAACGCAGGGCCAGGGTGTGTGTTGAAACGATTCTCTGATGGTGTCATGCACGCATGGTTTGATCGGTTGAGAACGATGGCTCGGAAACTTAGTTAAGATGTTCCTCTGAGTATCTCTTTAGTTTGGCGTTTTAAGCGCATATGCTCCAGTCCACAGTTTGTTTGCTTCTCTTAAGCTAATGATACGGAGTACTATTCTCATCACTCGTTTAATTCAGGAACTGGCGATGACGCGATCGATACCCATCCTGGCTCTCCATTAGTCGGCGTGCATTATTGTAGTAGAGTAGAGCAGTTGGAAGAGAAAAGATGCCTCGAGAAGTGGAGGAAGCCATTGACCTCGATCCATCGCCTCATGTCTGCTATCGGCTATATACACAGCTCCACCTACACCAACTCCATCTCTCCCATCCCATTGCTCCTTCCTCATTCTTGACTTCCAGCCGATCGCCTCCATCCTGCATTGCATTGCATCTGCACAACTCTGTTCTCCCTGCTCTTGTTCTTGACATCCACAACATCCCACCGTCTCCCTCTGCTCCAATCCTAGAGAGATCAGAATAGTTTTTGACATAGAACTGGGCACCATTCCCCTTCGCATCCCTTAGCCAAACCTTGAGAAAAACCTGTGAAGCATGTAGAACACACCGTCTCAAGCATCGACCCAGATCCACCCAAAAACCAACAAAAAAAATCACTTCTTTCCTAGTCCCACAGAAGTAGCAGAGTTGCATATCTAGTTAGGCTGGATTTATCTCCACTGAGTCCTTAGCACAAAATCTAGAAAAGCCTCCAGATCATGTAAGTTTGTCCACCATCTTTGCTTGCCACCCAGCCCCAAAAAAACACCAAAAAAAGTTGACAAAAAATCCAATCATGTATAGCTAGTAGTAGCCATCAGTCGCGGTCTTGTGATCCTGGAGACAATCCTTCCGTTTGTGTAGCATTACCTCCGCAAAAACCATCGAATCATGTAATTAGTGCATCACACCATCTATTTCTATTCCACCACATTCGCCCAAAAAAAAAAGACACAGAGTTGGTCGCTTAGCTGAGGTGCTATGATGGCGGCGACCACGGGGGCAGAGACGCCGAACCTCTCGGCGCCGGCAACGCCGGGTACGCCGGCGCCGCTGTTCACGGGGCCGAGGGTGGACTCGCTGTCGTACGACCGCAAGTCGATGCCGCGGTGCAAGTGTCTGCCGGTGGAGTCGTGGATGTCGCCCAACGCCTGCGTCGTGGAGATCCCCGCGCCGGACATCTCGCTCACCCGCAAGGTACGCTCGCTCACCGCGGACCATGCACGCGCAATCTGCTCGCTCCCCGCATTTCTGTTGCTCCCTGTTCTTTTTTTCTTTCTTTTTGCGAATGGGGATTTGTATTACTTAAATCACAGCATTACAATCTGTCTGACAGCAAGCCAGGACTTCATCCGGCC
Source organism: Avena atlantica (assembly GCA_910589765.1). Taxonomy (NCBI): domain Eukaryota; kingdom Viridiplantae; phylum Streptophyta; class Magnoliopsida; order Poales; family Poaceae; genus Avena; species Avena atlantica. The sequence continues at coordinate 326,910,055 of OU342733.1, forward strand.
CCGAGCGTGGCCAAGTCATAGTTCTATTTTTAAATTGACATGTTTTTTTTTGCGACGTAACACCGTCTTAAATTGGATTTCTCTTCTTTTCCGAAATTGTGCGGGAGACCTAGGAGACATATATTTTGCATAACTAACGTGTACTACGTGATGGTACAATGGGTTTAGTGGCCAGGCTAGCGGGTTTTTTTCTTGAGAAGTAGGATAATCTCTAGACTCTACATAGTGTATATTTGCAATAGTACCAAAATCTTGTCTAAGTCTACGGACACAGCAGTCATGACTCATCTGGAAACGCACAACTGATTTTTTTTAGTTTGGTAAACATTGATGTAGGATCATCAGTAGAGAAGGTACAATAGTTTAGTTTCAGAATGTCCTGCGCCTGTCATCATGCGTCTACTGCAGAGACTCAGGCTCGGTCTCCATTTCAAAAAAACGGTATAGTTTCGGTAGCTTTATAAATAAAAATATATACCCAACATTATTTGTCTATCCGCAAGATATTTTGATACTCTCTCCGCTTGCATCAATAAGGAACATACGCGCTTTTCAGGAGATTTAACTTTCATCGAGAATTAATTAAGCATACAAGGATTATTTAATAGAAAACATATATTCCGCTAAAAAAATAGAAAACATATACAATTAGGAAGTATTTTAAATTCAAAACTAAGCATATGAATTTTGCACAACATAATCGATATATTGTTGCTATATTTTTTATCAAAGATTCATTTGATAAAACGAGTGCATCCTATTCATGGGAATGGAAGGCGTGCAAACTATTATGGACGCATTGTTGTTCTGTATTATCAATATTGTGCTGGCTTTACAAAAAATGAGAAGAAAACAGTTATACATTTTTATATTATATATCCTTGGGATGCAATTATACATCTTTATTCAAATAGAAAAAATATTTCAAAACTTATTTTGAGAAAACTACCGCGATCATTGCCTATTCATTAAGAGAAGGTCCAATACTACATGCTTACACAAAAGCCTATTTTGAGAAAAACATGCCAAAATAACCACGTACATCACCCCCATGCCGACTACTAGTCATGGATCACAGCCTCAGCACCGGGGAACGATGGACCTTCAAGCTGACAAATATCCTAGAATGTCACGACTTGTAGGTATGTGAGACTCACAGTGATGAAAAATATGACTATTATTTTCCTTCTACACGTACGTTCCACGTGATGTGGAGCGAACGTCCGATCCAAGCCTTGATAGTGTACTTAGCGGGGCAATCTAGTAAAAAGACATTCAGAAGTCCAAACCAAATTCTTAAGAAAAGTAAAATACACTGTAAAGAAGAGTGATGTTCTTTTGCACATCAGGTATCTCGTACTGCTCCACCTTGGTATGCTGCTTCTTATTAAAACCGTAACATTTTTAAAATGGGGTAGCCCCGCCTCTACATCGATTGATGCATTACCCGCAAAAAACCCATATACTATTTAATAAAAGAACTAGTGAAATGTCAACGTGATGTTTTTTAATGGGCTTGCTATATTTCTCTGACGGTGAGGGAAAATCGTTTAAACTCCTGATTTCACTAAAAAATACCATTTCAGAACTGAGTTCCAAGAGTCATTGTGCATCTTGTTTATAAAATTCACGATGAGACTGTTGGTAAGACGACATAACAGTGGCTACACGTCTATATTTGAGTTAAAGGACAATTATTTTTGTGATAAGGTTCTTGGACGTGACATGAGCGGACTATATGTCCAAAACTCATAGTAGTTGACTCAGGAGATCGCTTCACTCATCCTCAAAAAAAAAAAAAGGAGATCGCTTCACTCCAGCCACCCGTGAGCCACGGGAGTGGTTGCCTCTCGCTCGCTGGTGGCATGTCCAATCTGAACGTGTCCACGTCAAATTATTGGAGAGGTTTCTGAATAACAAGACAGGAAAATGCAGCATACATAAAATCCAACGGAGATTTTAGTTTTTTTTTGTCGTTTCAACTCTTTAGTCAGTGCTGGATGATCATGCCTGTTAAATCCAAAAGTGTAGACGCAACTTCATCGGTGCCTAAAGAGATGTTTTCTTCCGCTTCAACTTACGTGCCAGACAAATCGTTCATTCGCAGCTCGCGTCTCGTGTCGCTCCCGCGAGGGCGGCCGAGGCGCAACCCTAGCCCGCCGCCTCCTCTCCCCACCTCCTCCCCTCCTTCCCCCGCCGCCGCCGGCGAGCGCTGCAAAGTCCGCCCGGTGCCGACGGCGGCGGAGCTTCTGGCTAGCGGCCCTCGGCGCGGCGCGGTGGCGGTACCCTCTCCCGACGTCGGTGCTTCTGGTCTGGCCGTCGCCCGGCCAGGGACGGGAGTTGCTGCAGCGGCGCAGCTAGGCCTCCGGTGGCGAGCCATGGCGCCATGACGAGCGAGGCAGAGTGGGTAGGGGCGACTCTACGGAGAAGGACAGCGGCTCTGATGGCCAAGCTGCAGCAACGCGGCGGCGGTACTGACAGGGCCCGATCTGGGCCTGGTCGGGCCTAATCTGGGCCTGGCCGGGCCTGATTTAGGCGTAGTCGGTACGGCTGCTGCGCCCGGACGGCAATCACCATGTGTGATGGAGGGATGTCCCCCTCCCCTAAGCTGTCAGGTGGCTTCCTTCCGGCAGGTCGGCGCTTGACCTTCTTCATCCTCCTCGTCGGTGCGTTGTGGCGTTGTTCGGAGACCGGGCTCGAGTTCGTGGACGCCAGGGCGGCGGATCCGGAAGGTGGACTGCGTGATTGGTTCTTCGGCGAACCCCGTGGTAGTGGTGATGGTTCCCTTCTTCGGCCATGTGGATGGCGAGGAGCGGACATTGGGAGACTTTGGTGCTGGCGTCGTTTTGGCTTCGGCAGCTCCCGGATCGCGTGTCGGAAGCCAGACTCGGGGACGGTGGGCATGGGCGGGTGACGGGAGCGGCTTGGAGGTTTTTCCGGGCGAAAGCTCAGTGCTTTGGCACCATCGGCGGCGGTGCCTGCAGGTATTGTTACCCTCTTGGGGGCGCCGATGCGGCTACCTTCTCCGTGATAAGGCTCCGGATGAAAACCTTTGACTAACGGTCTCGATGGCGGCGGCGTGATGCGTCGTTACCCTCTTGGGGGCGTCGTCGTGGAGCCCCCGTCTCTTCTTGATCCCAGGGCATTGTCTTCGGTGGCGGGTCGTGGGCTTCCGTGTTTTTCTCTTGTTTATCTTGATCTGCTGTGTAAGGGGTCTCCCCATCACCTTGTATCAGTTCGGCCGATGTGACTTTATTTATAAAGCTGGGCGAAAGCCTATTTCGAGACAAATCATTCAGTATAAACGGAGAAACGGTACTAGTATACTAGTACAAATATATTTCTTAGATGGGCTGGGCCCAGTTTGTTCTCGGTCGCAGTACATAGGCCGTGATCCACGAAGGGTTAGCTATTTAGTACCACCTCGTCCAATTACAAGCAAACAAGCCGGCGAGGATTCTGCACCTGTGGCACAGAATCGTACCGTTGCATCCCTTACCAATAAGGAGGCAAGCACTAAAGTCTGGTTGATGCATTCTCATCTCTAGGCCAGAGCATGATTAACGGCTGTGATTCGATTCATCATATGCATGGCTGTGGATGATCGTTCCTGCCTAGCTTTGGCTTGTGCAGGGTGGCCTAGTGGTTGTCTGACAGATGTAATTCTTTTTTCTTTTTTGCTTGTTTTGACAATTAGACAGTAGGAATTTGAAGTTCGTACAATCTGCGACGCAGCTATCAGCTTTGGCTTGTGCAGGGTAGCCCACTGATCTGTTGATCCAGCCACTGCTTAGTGCTTACTAGACGGTACACGAGCAAGCAAATAGTACTCACTAGGAATCTGAACTAGATTACTGACCATCACAATAGTCACCACACTACTTCTGACAAGTTAAGTCCCATGTAGTACTCCGTATTTGGTTTATCTTCCTTTTCAGGAATAGTACTCCGTATTTGATTTGTCAATGAACGACTCCGTCGTAGTCATCTGAACTTCCGTGAACTAAAGCTAACGACGAGACATGAGCAACGGGGGCTAACCGATGACTGGTATATGCGTGCAGCTGGGCGCCGAGTTCGTGGGCACTTTCATCCTCATCTTCTTCGCGACGGCGGCGCCGATCGTGAACCAGAAGTACGGCGGCGCGATCTCGCCGTTCGGCAACGCGGCGTGCGCGGGCCTTGCCGTGACGACCATCATCCTTTCGACGGGCCACATCTCCGGTGCGCACCTGAACCCGTCGCTGACCATCGCGTTCGCGGCGCTGCGGCACTTCCCTTGGCTCCAGGTCCCCGCCTACGTGGCCGTCCAGGTTTTGGGCTCCATCTGCGCCGGCTTCGCGCTCAAGGGCGTGTTCCACCCGTTCCTCTCCGGCGGCGTCACCGTCCCGGACGTCACCATCTCCACCGCCCAGGCCTTCTTCACCGAGTTCATCATCACCTTCAACCTCCTCTTCGTCGTCACCGCCGTCGCCACCGACACCCGAGCCGTACGGGCCTGACCAATCCCCATATCCTCTTCGCCCCGTGCCCTGCTCTGTTTCTTCACTCTCTTCCAAGATTTAGCTGTAATTTCTTTCCTGCTGTTGCGTCTTGCGTGCAGGTAGGTGAGCTAGCCGGGATCGCGGTGGGAGCAGCCGTGACGCTCAACATCCTTGTGGCCGGGTAAGTTGTGCAGCGCAACGTGCAATGTGAATCAAGTCTTGAGAGATACTGACGCGTGTGTGTACTTGTATGTCAGGCCGACGACGGGAGGTTCGATGAACCCGGTGAGGACACTGGGGCCGGCGGTTGCGGCGGGGAACTACAGGCAGCTCTGGATATACCTGGTGGCGCCGACACTGGGCGCGGTGGCGGGAGCCGGCGTGTACACGGTGGTCAAGCTCAGGGACGTGAGCGGCGAGACGCCGCGCCCGCAGCGCAGCTTCCGACGCTGATCAACCGACCCATGCCTACTTATCGCTCCCACCGGAGAGCAGGCTATGTACTATGTACGACGGGTATGATCACGTATGTTCGGTCGATTACTACGATTCCTACGTTTCCGTGCACGGCCACACCATGACTGCTTTCATTCGTGTCCCGTGATGTAATAAACCGACGTCCTTCTGTTTCGTTCAGAACGGCGTCGACTTGTGTTTCCGTTAATCTGAATTTGTGGCGTGAATTCAGTCAGTTTGAGTGACAAAATAGAAGAACTGCGTGGCATCTAGCCGCGTGAATGTGTACTTGAGACTTCTAAATTAAGAATTTGTATATGTCCGTATTCATTTACAGTTTCTTGTTTGTTATTTCTACTCCTTACTTACACTTTTTTGTTCGAAAAGGGGGGAATAAAGCCCCGATCCCTGCAACAACCCGTTTATTTCAAGAGTGTGAGAATGATAAAGTAAACAAACTCGAGGCCAAAGCCTCGTGACAATAAAGACTACAAACAAAAAGAAAAATACACAACTTCTAGACACAGCCTTCAAAAAGGAAAAGCCACACACGCGCTGATAGTGACGAGTCCAACCAATGGTCGAGCTCAGGATTTTCATCCCCGAAGACGAGCTTCGGGACACCACCTTCATCAAGGACATGACACGATCATACGTCCACAATGCCATCAATGTGTCCACCGAAGTGTGTAGACTCGATGAAAAATCTTATACCATCATCACATGTCCGACAACAATAATTCGCTTACCAAATACCACTGGAGAAGAGACTGGAAACGAGAAGTCTCATACCGCCACGCCTCCAGCACTATCGTACCGCCTTCGATCAACCAAACAGGTATGACGCCCCCAGAGGAGAGGAGACGCCGTGCGTAGCACCCGACGGGATCAGGTTAAACATGAAGTCTCCAACAGACACCACATCGCCACCGGCGGTCAGGCATGACTTGACACCTCCTCTAGGACCATCGTGTGTAGCACCTATTGAGTCGAAACGAACCCGATCTCAAAGTGGAAACCACTAGCGAAGATCCAACCTTCGCGTCATTCACATGACCACAGAGGTTGTCGCCGTTGAAAAAGTTGGGCCGTCGCCCCATGTCCAAACTCCTGCGACGCCATGAGACGACGCAACGAGCAAAGTGCGACCAGCGCGCCGCCACTAGACCGACTGCAGGCTGTTGCCTGCAGCCACCACCTCCCCGCCGCAAGTTTCTACAGATCTCGCACTTGAAGCCTAGTGACGCGGAGAAACGAGGCCATCACAACCTCGGCACCACCGTCGCTGGTCCCTATAGCTGGTGAGAACTCCAAAAGGGATGCCCTCAAGAGAGGAACTATGCACATGACACCGCCATCGCTCGATCCCGCGGGATCTGAGGTTTCCCCCGCATTTTTCTTGGCTAGAGGGACGAGGGGCATCAGATCATCGTCTGCCACGTCGCTGCTCCTCCGGCCATGTCGCGGCCGCCACATGCCAGGGATGCCACGCCGCCGAGGTGCCCGATGCGCACCCCATCCGCAACGAGGATTGGCGTCCCGTGCTGGCGATCTACGCCGGGGAAGACGAGACATCCCCCCCCCTCCCGTTGCCTCCGGCAGTGCCCAGGCTTTGCCTGGCCACGACCATGGTGGTAGCAGGGGAGAGAGGAGGGAGGGGAGTTGGGGGGTTGAGACAGCGACTAGGGTCCCCCCCGTCGCCACACAGGGGCGAGATGAGGGGGTGACTAGGACATGGAATTTCTTAAAAAAACTCCTTACCTACACATGGTGTCTGTCTGCATTTGATTTCGCCGATTTCCTTTCACGTGGAGATTTTACTACAGTATAGTTTTAGACGTGTAGCAAGAAGGTATTTCGCTGTACATTATATTATTGCTTTGTATGTTAGACATGTTTTTTATTATAAGCATGTTTAAGATGGGAGAAATAAAACAAAATATTTTTACCACATTGCAAATGGCAAGCATAGACAGAAGATCTTTCAGCTTGAACAAGAGGAAGGAACAATAATCGGCCATGAAAATCTAAAAAATTGCATCTTAGAGCTCTGTAAGAAGTTGTTTAGTGCACACGCACATAGCTACTTCTCTCTAGAACCGAATTGCAATGCGGTGAGCAATCGTACCGGACTTCTCCCCTCTCTCCCAAGGCGTCTCAGAGTTGATTGCGTGAGATCGGGCCGATACCAAGCCTTCTCCGGTGGCTTTGGCGACCGGAGATGGTGGAGGAGAGGCACCAGAGTAGCTGCTAGGTGTAGGTCTAGGTTTTCGACAGTTTTCCGGTAGTTTGGAGTGTAGGAGGACAAGACCAGGCTGCAGATTACACACCTCGATTGTTTCATTACTTAAGTATTTATACATATTACAACCTGGAGAACAAGTTAGGCTAGGTTGGTTTTAATCAATACATATAAACAGACGGTACAAATCGATTGCATTCTCTTGATTGATTTAAAAACGATCTTGTGGAGATATCTGACACGCCCTGCAGTATGAACATGGGGACACACCGTCACCAATATGAAGACTAGTCCTGAACTCCATGAACAAGGGTGTCGACAAGCCCTTGGTAAAGATATATGCAAATTGGTTGCTAGGGGAACATGCAATATTCGCAAAGCACCAATCACAACCTTTTCCTGCATAGAGTGAATGCCCAATTCGATGTGTTTGGTACGATGATGTTGGACTGGGTTGGCATACATGTAAATTGCAGATAAGTTGTTACAATAAAAAATTGTAGCATTGTAAAGAGGGTGTTGGCGCTCATGTAGCAAGTGACGGAGCCAACATGTCTCAGCGATGGCGGTGGCAATAGAACAATACCCAGCCTCGGCACTATTGCGAGAAACTGTTGGTTGTCGACAAGATGACCACGAAACCAGGATGTCACCCAAAAATATATAGGACCCAAACATAGAGCGACGTTTATCCGGGCATCCAACCCAATCAGCATTTGAATAAGCAACAAGATTATGTTTGGGAGAAGAATAAAGAATAAGACTAAGGTCAAGTGTGCTTTTGAGATAGCGAAGGACCCGTTTGATAAGAATAAGGTGGGTATCTCGAGGGTCATGCATATGAAGACTGACTTGGTGAACAACATAAGAGATTTATGGGCGTGTGATAGTGATGTATTGTAAAGCCCCAACAAAACTACGATAGTGGAAAGGATGAGAGACGAGTGTACTAGCTGAAGAATGGAGTTTGGATTTCGTGTCGATAGGTGGAGAGGAAGATTGCAGTCAGTCATACCTACACGATTAAAAACATCGAGGATATATTGACATTGAGATAAGTGGAGTGGAGTAGGAGTATGGGTAACAAAAACTGAAAAATGATGAAGAGGACCAAGATCCTTCATGGAAAACTCAGTACTAAGTTGGGAAGTTATTTTATGAAAAGTAGAGGAGCAAGAGGCGGTTAGGATTATGGCATCAACATAAAAAAGGAGATCTGCTATTAGGGGGCCGTGATGAAGGATAGATAGAGAAGAGTTAGACTTGGACTCAAGGAATCCTATTGAGCGAGCATAAGTGGCGAAGCATTGAAACCATGCACGAGGGTCTTGTTTTAGGCCATAAAGAGATTTTTGAAGACGACATACGTGAGTAAGATATCGAGCATCAGTAAAACTAGAGGGTTGCTGACTTCAGACTTACTCCTTTAAATTTCCATGTAAGAAGGTATTCTTAACATCGAGTTGGTGGATAGGCCATGATTGAGAAAGATATAGGGATAGGACAACTCAAGTTGTTGGAGGTTTGACAACAGGGCTAAGTGTTTCATCGAAATCAACACCAGGTTGTTGAGTGAATCCCCTCACTAGACAATGGGCTTTATGACGAGCAAGAGATCCATTGAAGTGAAATCTATGGCGAAATATCCATTTGACGTTGACAGTGTTAGAACCCAAAGGAGGAGGAACGAGGCTCCATGTCCCATTGCTCATGAGAGCATTATATTATCATTGCATAGATTTTGGCACCACAAGTGATCACGAAGGGAAAGATAGGTTTGATGAATTGGGGAGGAATATACAACCTAGAGATTGAGACATTCTTTGGGTCATGGGAGTTTGCTAGTTGTCCGGCGCGTATGATGAATAGGAGGTGATGGTAGCGATGTAGGAATAGGAGAGGACATCGGCGAGGCTTCGGGTGTTGCAGGTGGTGTATCAAGATTGATAGGTGAAGTGGGATCAAATGGGCACCTAGAGGAGGTAAATAGGTTCTGTACAAAGTTTTAGTTCTTTTTCAATTTAGGCCTGACACGAAGGTAAATTCTCTAGATATGCAACTAAGGTTAATTTAACTATATGATAACCTAGATACTAAACGAGTAAAGAGTGGTAAAAGTATAGAAGTAATCGAGAGTGGAGCACACAGAGACATAGGATTTGTTTTACCGCATTTCCTTCCTTTTTAGGGGAAGTACATCTATGTTGGAAGGATGTGCAGTACTAAGACCACCACACCATGAAAGGACTCACCCTGTTCTCCAATGGATATTGCAACAACTGTTCTGATCCACCTTTCCACTATATGGTACCCTTCGAGGCGGGAATCGACAAATTTTCATCCATAACTGAACTGGAGGTTCCCGAGAGGACAACAAGCTGCACAACAAATCAAGTTTTTCAAATAGAGAAAACAAGATCTAGGATTTCAAAAGAAACTCTAGATCAAAGAGGCCCTCAAGTGAATGAGGAGGAATATTTGATCTCTTCGGTGATGATGTAGATCAAGGCCTTCTCCTCCTGTTCTCCAAATACCAAGACCTTCGAATGGATGAACGAGTAGATCTTACAAATTTGGGGCTCACAAAGTACTGTGATTTTTTGAAGATTCGAGAGACTCCATGTTGAAGATGGGGGGGGGGGGTATTTGTAGCCCCTCCCGAGATGAAGCCGTTGGAGTCAATTGGGGCCGGATTATATGGCCTAGGCAAAAATCCGGCCCCGGGGAAAAACTCCGGTCCAAATCTCTGCCCGATAACATAGAGCCGCACAAACTTTTCCTTAGACGATTTTGAGAAGGTTCGGATTATCCAAGCTTGGCTGGGGGCGGATTATCTGGACCTCATCAGGGAGGATTATCCGGACCTAGCAACATTGATCTTGCTGGTTGGAGCAAGGGCTCTTTACCTTTATTTTGTAAGGTTGATGATGATACATATATATATATATAGTCTTTTGTATATGCAGCACTTAACACACATTGTGAATGTTCATAATATTGTTATCTAACACGCAAAACACTAGGGATCAAGAAATGCTATTTCAATAGGGATGTTATGCTGCAATGGAGAGGGTGGATCAGGAAGGGGCGCTACCACAGAATAGGATTTAGCGTTTCACACGCCGTAGTAGAAGCAGCTGTCATGGTAGCATCGGCTGCCATGATAGAGTTTTTGGCTATTTTGGCTATCGTGGCAGGCGACGACGGAAGTTTGGGACTGTAGGGGAAAAATGGGAGGGTCGACTCTAATAGGATCAAAACTATCTAGAGGAGAGGGTGGATTAGGACTGGTTGGGGACGCATATGGAAAGGTAGTTTCATCGAACGTGATGTGGTGAGAGATTAAGATGTGTCGGTTGTCTAGATCTAAACAACGGTAACCTCGATGACAAGAGGTTTAGCCTAAAAATAGACATCGGGTGACATGAGGGGCTAGTTTATGTGGTGTGGTGGTAGAGATGTTGGGGTAACTGTTGGAGATATGCCCAAGAGGCAATAATAAAGTAGTTATTATCATATCTTTATGTTTATGATAAATGTTTACATCCCATGCTACAATTGTATTAACCGGAAACATTAATACTTGTGTGATTTGTAAACATGTACGAGTCCCTAGTAAAGCCTCTTGTTAAACTAGCTTGTTGATTGATTCATGATCATGGTTTCCTGATCATGAACATTGGATGTTATTTATAACAAGGTCATATCTTTAGGAGAATGATGTAATGGACATACTCCTATAGTTAAGTGTAGCATAAGATCAAGTAGTTTAAATAGTTCACTTGCTATAAGCTTTCAAATACATAGTAACCTAAATCCTTCGACCATGAGATCATGTTAATCACAATCACCGTATGGATGATTTGATGACATCAAACACCACTTCGTAACTGGGTGGTTATAAAGGTGGCATTGAGTATTCGGAAAGTATGTGTTGATGCACATGGATCAAGAGTGGGTTGTCCATCCATATGACAAATAGATATAGTCTGGGCCCTCTTAGTGGAATTTCATCCAATTGGCTTGCAAGCATGTGACTGGCTCACAAGGGATCACATATCACAATAATGAGTAAAGAGTACTTATCGGTAACGAGGTTGAACTAGGTATGCAGAGATACCGACGATCAAACTTCGGATAAGTAAAGTATCTCGAGACAAAGGGAAATTGGTATAGTATGTAAATGGCTTATTCGATCATGAAGTCATCGTAGAAATATGTGGGAGCCATATGAATTTCTAGATTCCTCTATTGGCTATTGATCGGAGAAGAGTCTCGGTCATGTCTGCATAATTCACGAACCATAGGGAGACACACTTAAGGATTCGTTGTTGTTTAGCATATATGGAAAGTGAGTAAAGATACCAAATGTAGTTCGGAGTCTCGGATAGGATACGTGATATCACGAGGAGATCCGGAATGGTCCAGAGAATAAGATTCATATAAGGAAAGTCCAATTCTAGAATTCAGGAATGGTTTCGGTGTTTTCACCAAAATGTTCTAGAAGGGTCTAGAAGTTTCACTAATCCGGAAGGGGAAGGGTACATGGATGTGTAATGACAAAGTGGAATGGTTGCATCATGTCCTAGGTCACTTGGCTGGACACTTGGAAGAGAGAAATAATACTCTAGTTTGGAAGTCAAAAAGGGAGTTTGAAAAAGTCATAGTAGAATATTGGTTTCCAAGTGGAGGGATGGAAGGAATCCTACCTAAGGGAGGATTCCTCCCTCTCCTTGCCGCCGGCCACATGAAGTGGAGTTGGGGGAGGATTCCCTCCCCCTTGCCGCCTCCCCACCTATAAAAGGAGGGGTAGGGCGCCCCTAACCTTTAGAACAAACCCTAGCAGGGTGAAACCACATCTCAAGTCGCCGCCGCCGCATAGGGCTCCTCTAGTCGCCGCCGCCTAGGATCTCCCATCTACTTCCGACACCACGTCTTCATCCTATCGGAATCACGAGGAGAGAGCTACAACCTCCGTTGCCTGCTGGAACAAGGGAGAGGAAGGTCTTCATCGAGTACCGAACATGTGACCGACCACGGGAGCGCTGCCGGAACGCAGCGCCAGAAGGATCGTCTACGCGATTTTGAGATCGGCGAGTGAACGACTACATCACCCACGAGAATCCGCTCTCATTAACCTCTTTGGAATCTTCGAGGGTGAGTACTCCATCGACTCATTGCTACAATCTATTAGATAGATCTTGGCCTGTATGTGTTCATGTGGTAGAATTTTTTTGTTATCCATGCTACGAACCCCTACAGTAACATAGACACCGGAATACATGAAGATCATGATAGCGCGGATGACGACTGTGTAGAATAAAGAATGGTGTAGTGAATGGAGATAAATTAGTTGGTTAGATGTTTAAGAGATATGTAGCGCTGTGGAGGGCTTCTGCCCAAAAATAAGAGGGAAGTGAGGCTTGGAAAATAAGAGTACGAACAACATCATTGGTGGTGTGAATGGTCTCTCGGCTTTGCCATTATTTTGGAATGTATATGTGCATGTAAAAAAGAATGTTGTGGTGGTGATAACCCTGTAGTACAGAGGGATCACCATAGTACAATTCGATAAGTATTTGAGTGTCTAAACCATGAGGAGTTGAAGGTAAACTATCTATTATATAAATCCCTATAACCCACTTATATGGTCTTCTATTCAAATCTAGGAACTATAGTGTGTGCGGTTGTTTGTCCTAATTATAAAACAATAAAGTTTTTGGAATCAAATACTATAGGTAAACTAGTGCAAGTAAAATGAAGCTAGTGAAGTAGAGGTGGATAACATGCAAATTGCTATTCCATTTGGTTGGTTGTCACAATTAGTGAAGCACAAAGATAGTCTTTTCATTGTTTCTTCTAAGGAGGAGCCCTGAATAGGTGCATCCATATACATGAGCAAATACACCCCCAGTGATTGATACCAAGGATAATTAAGAGCAAACAAGGGAATTATTAGGACATAAAGTCCAACCACCACCTTTAGATCTAAGGTCCCCGTGATAATACCCCCGTTGATTAACCATGAATTAATACAATGTGTATCTCTAATATTTGGATTCGGTTTCTGTCAAACTCCGGCTATCCGTCATCCTATCAACATGCAATGGTGACAACCTTGTGCATCCCCCACCATGTGTGTACACTCATATGTTAGTACAACAAGATTATCATAGAAGATAACATATACTTGTATGCAACCAACAACAAACTATTTCACAATTGCCATAAAAAGTCACTACTCAAACATCAACATAGAGATACAATAGATCATGGGAAAACAATATATTGCATCATACATCATGTTTTCCAAGAGATTACAGTGAGGGATGATGGAGAGTTGCTGTAGATGGTGATGGATATGAGCCTCCCCATGGAGGAGAGGCGACACCGGCGTGGAGGAGGCGACGGTGCAGGGCGGTAGCGTCCCGACCCCCTCCTAGGGTGGCGGCTTCCCTAGGAGGAGTATTTTCGTGTCTATGGGAGGATGCCTCAAAAAATAGGGTTTACCCTCTATATAGAGAGGTGGAGACACAGTCTAGTCCATGGGATGGATGACCATTTGACACAAGAGATCTTAGGCACCTTAGGTATCCCCTTTGGCCTTTGGGAGCTCCTTGGGACATGACTTGGCTGAATCCATAAAGTATGGGAGGACTAGGAGTCAATCACGAGACAAACTCTCGAAATTGCTTCTGTATCCTTTAGTAATCTTGGGCTAAACTTCGCGTCCGAACTCCCATTGAGGAAAATGTTATGAATAGGACCATCAGCGTAAAATTCCCCACAACTTTTATGATTTGACCTTTTCCATTGGATGCCATATTCAGGAGCTTCTGTCGCAATCTTCGAAACTGTTACGCAGGGATAGATTTCAGGAAACATCAAATTTCACCATAATGACCAATTTCCTTCCTTATTCGCGTATTTTCTACACAGGGGATTTTTTTGCATAGGGTAAACTCCAAAAATATTGACTGAAATGTTCAATGATAATTAAGTAGTATAAAAAACCAGAGGAGCTAGGAAGATGGGATGTCCATAGATCAAAATAAATATGCTCAAACAGATGACTAGTAAAAGACCGTGAAGCATAAAATGGGTGAAAGGATAGTATGTGCACCTAGAGGGGGGGGTGAATAGGTGCTTGTTGGGGATATACTTTCCGGGTATACCCACAGGACTCGCTAACCAGGGTGGCCCGCCAACGGGTTAGAGCTTTGCTTCACGGACGGCCCAGTCAAAGAAAGAGGATGAGCCAGTCCCGGCTACGACAAGGCCCAGAAGAGTTACCGACTTAGACCTGTAGTATTACTTGTAGTCCAAGATGTATCTAGTTACCGAGTCTGTAATGTAGCCGGATAGGTCTCTCCTGTAACCCCAGGCCCTGGTATCTATATAAACCAGCCCTATTGGGAGCCTTTAGTGCACAACCAATCTTACTACCACAATCACAACTCGCACATGCGAACCTCTCTTGTAATCCGCTGTAACATCCGGCTTACGCCGATATATTACTGGGTTGCTAGGAAGAGTAGGATCCGATCACCGCAGTCGGATCCGAACCTGGGTAAACTTGTGCTCACAGCTCCTGGAACATCCGATGTCTCACACCCCATCCTTCCAACGCCACTAGGACCCCCTATGGCGTACTTGTCGACAATCCGATGACAGTTGGCGCCCACCATGGGACAGGTGACCTTTGGAGCTGCGTTCCAGGCGGAATCTGCACATGTAGGAATCAACAAAACTATCGCCATGGGTCTCTTGGTCTACGCCAGTGATGTACCTCTCGTTCTTCTCGACGTGACCTGGATTCCAGCTAGCAAACCCGTGATGACCTACACGATCATGTCTATCAGCGAGATCGATATTTATCTCGTTTACGCTGAAACCGCCCAACCCACCCTAGAGGTGATGACCATGATGGAAGAAAAATCTGGATCTACTTTTTCCACAGAGGTGGAAGAGTTCAAGATACCCGAAAAAATCAAACCCATCCAACCCACTCCTGTAGTGGAAGAAGCGGTGGAAGAAAAATCCGCATCTGATCTCCCTGACGAGATCGGATACACGGACAAAGATTATATCCGCTACGGATCCAGCCCTGCCGATGTCGTAGCAAAAAAGGTACTCTAGAGGAGCAAGATAAAGAAGATGACGAGACGCCCCTACATTGATTACGAAGCAATCGCTGATATCAAGGAGAGCTTTGAGATGGAGGAGGCGGAAACCCATCTGTGCCACTACCTCAAGAACATGAACAAGAAGAGCCACTGCTTTGTGTACAACATAAGATCTGGATCCGACTCTGTCGATGCTGCAGTCGGCAGTGATTCAGTTCTCGACGCAATTGAATAAAACGCCGACTTACCTGGCTCACCTCAGGAGTCAATAACGTCTCAGGAACTTCGAGACTTTGACAAGGAGATGGAGGAGTATGAGCAAGAGCACGCCTCCAAGCCAACACAAGGTGAGCCGGAAAATTCTCCTAGTCCATACGATAGCATGGATGAAAGCTACACCTCGTAGGATGATATGGATACCGAAGATTCATCTGATGTCCACAAGCTAACCACTATGGAAAGTACCGACGGAAGCTTATCCCCTGGTCCAGACCAAAATCCTTCTTTGCCATCGGTACACATGTTAAGGCTACTGGGTGGTCAAAGAAGAAGAACAACAACAAGAATCCAACACCAGCAGAACCGCACGTCGAGGAAACCAACGAAGAAAAAGTTGACGAAGAGATTGAGATGGAGAATCAGGATGGAGATCCAATTAATACCACGTATATCGACACTCCTGTGGATGGACACGTCGTCACCAAGGGTGCACGTGAAATCTACGGAGTTGCTCTCACAATTCCAATCCCAACGGCTTCGGATCTTACTCCGGAGGCGTTGGAGAAAAGGGTTGAGGACCTAGAAAAACAATGTCTGTTTTTGCTCGAAGAGGCCACGCACATCGTCGAGCTTAGACAACAGTTAGACAGTGATCCTGCCAAATATCAGTCAGATTTCAAGCGACATCCAAACAAAAAAGGGGAGGTCCGTTTCTTGCTAACAAGAATACAAATATCCATAGAGATCTATTTGACAGAAAAGTCGAAGAGAAGATCCGATTCTACAGCACGCCGTTGGAAAATATTGCTGCAACTCGAGCCATCCTCTCCAATAATCCGTCCCCACAACAGGTCCAGCAGTGCGTTGTGTTGCTGGACAAAGGATTAAAGCAGCAGAAAACGGCCACGTCATTTAGTGCCAAGCTGGCCTCAAAGTCAGAATTTTGCCACACTGGCGCAGACCAAAGAGCTGATGGAAGACTCCACAGGGATACAGATCAACACTATCGCCCTCGTGGAGAAGAGAATTCATGAACCGGCTCAAACGTCCACTCTCGCAGGCCGGCACGTGACTGCGCAAGAGTTATTCCGACTGCGTCCGAAGATGCCATCAGGGCAATGGTTCCCCATCAGGACCATCGTCGGCAAAACAACCGCTATAGAGAAGACCCGAAAGTTTGCCGCCAGCGGGATCAAGATCGGCTAAGGATGCCACCATCAAGACATCCAGCTGGTAACGCCGGACAAAGAGATGATCCAGACCATCCTGAATCAAGTAGGGATGAAGCCTGAAGAAACCAGCATCTGAGTCAGCATAATGAGGCTCCACCACCACCACATAACCCAGCCATAAATAATACACCAGGGCCACCCTCGCCCCCAGGAAGTGACCATGAAGGATCCCGACGTAGCCATGGAAGCCGCAGGGGCGGAGGCGGCAATGGTGAGAGGAGAAGATGAAATCCGACTCCGCCACGCTGAAGCCGTGAGCCTCCGAGGCATAGATCTCTCTCGCCAAATGACGCTCGCCATCACATTGAATCAAACATCAAAGCACGGAAGTACGAAGAAGATGTGTACGTGGGACCCAAGTGTTTTAGCCCGCGCATACATCGGACCAAATTTCTGGTTGACTTTGGTATTGCCAAACACATCCAGCCCTACGACGACGCAGCTCGGCCAGATACCTGGCTCCAGGATTTTTTCCAGGCCTGCTGCATCGCCAAAAGAGGAAACAGCCTCATCACATTCCGATATCTCCCACTTATACTAAGGAAGACGACTCGATCATGGCTCAATGAACTGCCAGAGAATTCAATTCATAACTGGTATGATATGCAAAGTGCGTTCTTTTCAAACTTCGAGGGAACATACAGGAGCCCCTGCACAGTCAGAGACTTGCAGCATTGCACGCAAAGACCCGAAGAAACTTGCTGGGATTACCTCGGATGCTGGATTGACACAAAGAACTCCTGTGAAGGAGTAAACCAGCAAACTGCGATAGAAGCTTTCATTGCAGGACTTCCAGTCAGACTTTTGCGTCACAGACTAAAGCGTCACCATGTAACAGATTTGGGAGAAATGATAGAAACGACTAGCAAATATGCTAATGCCGATGATGATTCAGAAGGGCTGCTAAATATTCTGGCCAATCCCAATGTGGCCAAACAGCTAAAACAACAAGCTCAGAAGCGCAAGAATGCCTTAGACGAAAAACTGGCTCCGGACAACGCATCTGTCAACACAACGTTCAGATCTGGAGGACGAGGAGGGCGCGGAGGCGGCCGGGGTAGAGGCCGTGGAACTTCCCGAATCCAGGGCAGAGGAGAACCGCAACCCAGAAGAACCTATACCTGTGCCGACATTGCCAACAATCCCTGTGTCCACCACTTGGATAGTAACGGAGGATCTACTCACACAAATGCCGAGTGTCGTTTCAATGACGACATCAAGAAAGACGAATCCGCTAGCTACAGAGCCAAGCGACGAAAAGGAAAGAAGAATTCCGAGAAAGGCAATGAGCCCAAGGAAGATTCCGACATGGAAGAAGCGAATGCTGCACAGCCCAAGTCGGATGGAAAGAAGGAATTTCCGACTAAAAAAGACACATACATCTGCTTTGTTGGATCTCAGCCGGCTAAAGTCAAGAAGGCGGTTCTCCGTGAGCTCAATGCCATTTTTCTGGCTGTTCCACAATTTTTGGATTGGTCGGATGTAACCATCACCTTTGATCGCTCAGATCACCCGAGGAAAACACATCATCGGGGAAAGTACCCCTGGTCGTCAATCCTCTTATTGATGGCTATGATTTATCTAAAACACTCATGGAAGGTGGAAGCAGCATTAACATTCTATACATCAAGACGCTCCACCGCATGAAGCTGCACAAGAGCTAGTTGAGTTATAGCAGTGTAACTTTCCATGGCATTGTACCATGGAGACAGGCGGATTCTCTGGGTGAGATTACTCTGGACGTGACATTTGGAACCCGAGATAATTACCGGACCAAACCACTCTCTTTTGAGGTGGTACCGTTCAAAAGTGCTTACCACACCATCTTCAGACGTCCGGCTTACTGGGCGTTCATGGATCGTCCCAGTTACATTTACAATATGATTAAACTTCCAGGTCCAAAGGGCGTAATCACCATCTAGGGATATTCGAGGAAGGCGCGAGAGTGCAACGAAGGATCTGCTGCCTTCGCCGAAGCCGTGCTACACGCCCAGGAGTACCAGGAGATCAAGAAGACCATCAGACCGTCCGAGATGCCCGCTATGAAGAACTAGGTGCTAAAGCCAAGTTTGCAGTTCAAGGCATCGTAAGAGATGAAGAAAACTTTGCTGAAGGAAGACGATCCCTCCAAGACGATGAACATAGGGGTAGGCTTAGACCTCGCATAGGAAAGTGCGCTCGTTGAGTTCCTTAAAGCTAATAGTGATATCTTCGCATAGAAGCCTTCTGACATGACCGGAGTACCTAGGGAACTTGTCGAGCACTCTCTTAATGTGTACCCTGACGCTAAACCCGTAAAACAGTCCTTACGACGGTTTGGTGATGAAACGCACAAATCAATAGCCAAGGAATTAGCCCGACTAGAGTTATCCGGATTCATAACAGAGGTCATCCACACAGACTGGGTGGCAAATGCCAATTCAACTTTCCTCTTCTAATAAGTCAACATCATCTTGCCGGGATATCTCATTCACTTTGGCGTCTGAGATCTTGTTGATATATGGTCGATCTGGACAATGCCAATTCACTTGCCTCTTCTAATAAGTCAACATCATCTTGCCGGGATATCTCATTCACTTCGGCGTCTGTGTATTGGGTGATTCTAGGCGAATCATGCACTATGTCGGCTAGTAATATAGCTTCTTCCCCATATACCAAAAAATGGCGTGTAGTCTGTTGATCTATTCGGATTTGTCCTTAGGCTCCATAAGACGGCCGGGAGCTCCTCAATCCAACACCGCGCTAATATTTGTAGCGGCTCAATGGGTCGGGGTTTTATCCCAGACAATACAAGTCCGTTGGATCTTTCAACTTGCTCATTCGATGCGGGATGAGCGACTGATGCGACATCGAGTCTTATTTGTTTATCTCGGCAGAAGCAAGAAAAATCTCCCTCAGCAAAATTTGTGTCGTTATCACTAATAATGTTGTGTGGGTATCCATATCTTAGGATAATATCCTTGATAAATTTCACAGCTGTGACCCCATCACATTTTTAATTGGCTTCACCTCAATCCACTTTGTGAATTTGTCTACCATGACCAAGATATGGGTCATGCCACCTCGAGCTGTCTTAAATGGGTCGACCATGTCTATGTGATGTCTACGCACTTCTATTCTTGTAGACAGTTCTTCGGCCTCCAAGTGCAGAGGTTTGTAGAACAACATCATGTTTCCCTTAAGTGTATTACCCAAGGTTTATCGAACTCAGGGAGGAAGTGGTCAAAGGTATCCCTCTCAAGCAACCCTACAATCAAAATACAAGAAGTCTCTTGTGTCCCCAACACACCCAATACACTTGTCAAGTGTATAGGTTCACTAGTTCAGCGAAGAGATAGTAAAATACAAGTAGTATGGATGATTATAAGACAACAATGCCAGAAAAGAGCTTGACGGGAGGAAGAGACTAAAGGGAATCTGAAATAAATATGGAAGCAAGCAAACATGTAGCAGGACTGGTTGTAAATGGTGTTTCGATACTTAGAAACAAGGCCTAGGGATCATACTTTGACTAGCGGAAACTCTCATATATATATACTCTCTACATGATACTACTCTGAACTACTCTCCGGTTGGACAACTCTAATCCACGGTAGGGCTACAAAAGCACTCTTTAAAGTTCGCTTTCCCCATCTAGATAACCCTACACTATCACCTTGAGCACTAGATGGTTCCTTCAAACACCACAATTTCATAGAGACATCCAACTCCAAATATAACTCATGACAAGTATTTATGCAATCTATAGCCTAAGTGCCACACAGTGTGCACGCTGTCACTTTCACATGCGTGGGAAAAAGCATAGATCTATTAAAGCACTTGAGTAGCAGAGTAGATCTACTTGATTACAAAGCTCATGATCACAATAAGATCACGCATAGAGAGAGATGAAAACATAGCTACCGGTAGAGCCCTTAACCTCGAGGAAGAACTACTCCCTCCTCATCATGGGAATCAGCAACGGTTATGGAGATGGTGGTGGAGATCGATGGAGATGGCTCCGGGGGAAATTCCCCGTCCCGGCAGGGTGCCGGGACAGAGACTTTTGTCCCCCGAATCTCCCCTTCGGTGGCGGCGGCTCTACGGAACTTTTCGTGGATGGAGGCTCATTCATCTAGGGTTTTCTCATCGGGGGCTTTATATATGAGGAAGGCAAGGTCGGTGGATGGCCAGGGGGACCACACCCCCTGGTGTTGCCACCAGGGCCTACCCGCTCCACCATAGGGTGTGGCTGCCCTGGTATCCTCCTCCGTCTTTCCTTGGCGTTTCCGTATTGCTCCGAAAAAATAGGCAGATCGGCTTTTGTCCCGTCCAATTCCGAGAATATTCATTTTTTAGCTTTTTTGAAACCAAAAACAGCGGAAAATAGGCAACTGCCACTACGGCATTTGTCAATAGGTTAGTTACAGAAAGTGTATAAAATTACCTCAAAGTGTAGAAAAACATAAGATAGTTGGCACAAAACAAGCATGTAGCATGAAAATTTTAGATACATTTACGATGTATCAAGCATCCCCAAGCTTAACTCCTGCTCGTCCTCGAGTAGGTAAGTGATACAAAGGATAATTTTGGAGGTGACATGCACCATCACAATCTTGATCAAACCATTTGCAAAGCATTGAAATCTGGGATCAAAGTACTCTAAACATGAGCATGCAAGATGAAGTTCTAACAATAAGACAAATCAAGTATGTTTCAACATGAAAGGATACAAACAAAGATCATGAATAACAATGCATTGAAAGACGTTTGTTTGTTTCACATAAAGAAAACATAGCATAGTGGCATTCAACTTGTCCCTCATGGAGTAGCAAAACATAAATGCATAGGACACCTTAAAAGTTCATAAGGGTGACTAGATACAAATAGTTCAAGAACAAACAATATCAACATTATAAATCAATCAATAATTTTTGGGACAATGCACATAGAACTAAGAACGACAACTATGCTCTCTTAATTGGTGCATAAAGATAGAAGATGGAGACTCAACAAATAAGTGGAAGAAAGGCCCTTCATAAAGGGAAGCAGGGATTTCAAGTTTCATAAAGAGCTTCCAAAAATTATGGTACTTGTTAACTTTCAGCTCTCATTGCCCCTATCATAAGAATCTTGAAGTGATTAAGGTTAAATTGAAACAAATATGGAGTATATGCTTGACAAAGTATAAGTTGGCAATATCATGTCCCTTGAGTACGAGGGTCGTTCCTCATGCTACTCAACTTTAGTAACCGGTAAGTTCTTGTCATAGTAAGTATATGTGTATCATATAGAACCGCCAATGGGGTACCCCTTTCCCCATGACACAGGAGCTATCCCATATCAAAATGAAAAGGCATCAGACAATGAGCATCTCAGCAATCTTCTTATTTACCATGGGAAAATGGTGCTTTTTTCTCTCTTTCCTCATCTCTTTTTTTCTTTTTCTCAATCTCTTTTTTTCTATATCTCTTTTTTTATAAGAAGAATGCTTCATAGATTGCTCATTATGGTGATGCTGCAAGTTTCCACCATGATTAGGCATGGCTTAGGCTAGTGGCCTAGGTATTTATCTAACCATATACATAAATCCATGGACTTACAAGATCCCCTTTTATTTCACACCGCCGACATCCGTAAACAAAAGAGCATGATATCAACTTGGTAGATATTTACACGTGTTGAAAGCGTTCCCCGTGACAGCACGGTTCTGCTAATTCCAACTTATAAGTGCAAGCATATACAACATAGATGACACAATGGTTCAAGTTTATTAGGGGAAAGAAAAATAAAGTTTGCCATCAAGTTTGTGAAAGATTTAATCACTAATTTTCACATAACAAGTTTAATTTGGAAGATAGATAAAACAAGAATATACTTGGAATGATGTAACACACCATGCATAGGAATTTATAGTGGACACTTTGGAATAACTTGGTTTCTTGGGAGTTGGATGCATGAGTATAGCTTACTCAATACAAGTGGAGGCTAGCAAAAGACTGGGAGCAACCAACTAAGAGAGCAATAATGGTCATAATCATGCAAAGTGACAAAACATTATCAATTAAAGCATAGAGTGGTATCACAAGTCAAAAACTAAATGATCATAGAGGCTAAGGTGACTGGTTCATAGTCATAATATGGTGTGAGCATGTGCCAAGTCAACCCAGACAAAGCATCAAAGGATAATACCACAATATTATGCTTTTGTATGCTAAAACAACGCATGATTCCTTCAAGGCACATTAAGAAATCTCACTTGTTTGGAACAAGTCATGCTACAACAATAATCACTAAGCATAAGGTCAAAACAACATCTAGCATGACATGATAAAATATAAGCCACAGTCAAAGCAAGCTCACTTTTGTACCACTATAAGCATGAAACTTTCTACTCTTTTCCAACACACACTACTAGGAAAATGCCTATCAATGTCGCATCATTTTGGGACTTCTGTGGCGCATATGGGATGCACCACTGTTATCTCGCCACTAAAGTGTAGTTCTGTGGCGCATATTGATATGCGCCACAGAAGTCTCAAAAACTTATGTGGCTCATATTGCCAAACTGCGCCACAGAAGTCCCGAACCAGATCTCAAACTTCTGTGGCGCATATTGCCAATATGCGCCACAATTTTTTTTTCAAATTTCAAAAAAAACCCGGCCAAATATGGCTAGAGTGGGAGGTGGGTGGTGGAGGCTGGAGTGTGGAGGAGGAGGGTCGCTAGAGTAGGAGGCCGCTAGTGTAGTAGGAGTACGAGGAGTAGGAGGAAGGGTTACCGGAGTAGGAGGCCGCCGATGTAGGTGGAGTAGGAGGGGAGGGTCGCCGGAGTAGGAGGGGTCGCTGGAGTAGGAGGAGAAGGAGGCCGTCGGTGGAATAGGAGGAGTAGTAGGAGGAGGAGTAGGAGTAGGCGGTGGAGGAGGTGTCGTCGGAGGTGGTGGAGGCCATGGCCGGGGTAGGAGGAGTTGGCCGGAGAGTGGAGAAGGAGGAGGAGAAGGGGAGGAAGAGAAGGAGAGCAATAAGGGGAGGGAGAGAAGAAGAGGAGGAAGAGAAGGAGAGGAAGAAGGGGAGGAAGAGAAGAAGAGGAGGAAGAGGAGAGGAAGAAGGGGAGGAAGAGAAGAAGAGGAGGAAGAGAAGAAGGAGAGGAAGAAGGGGAGGAAGATGATACATCCGAAACGTGTCTACTTTCTCGATCACTTTGCTATTGTTTTTCCTCTATACTTGTGTGATTTGGATACAACTAACACGGACTGACGCTGTTTTCAGCAGAATTACCTCGGTGTCTTGTTTTTGTGCAGAAAATGAACTATTAGGAAAAATCCCCGAAAATATGCCAAAAACTATTTCTCACCAGAAGATCCACGGAACCAGAAGGGGAGACAGAGGGGAGGCCTGGGGGACCCAGACCCACCCCAGGCGCAAGCCCACTGACCCCACGCCTGGGGGAGGTTTGGCCACACCAGGCAGCTTCTCGGCCTTCCTCCGCGTTTATAAGTCGCCTTCTGACCTAAAAACTAAGGGGGGTTCGATAGTTTTCTAGAAAGAGTTCCGCTCCACCGCTGCCACGAGAAACCAAGATTCAGATCCAGAAACTCCGTTCTGGCACCCTGCCGGGACGGGGAATTTGGAGAGGATCATCACCATCGTCATCACCAACACATATCCATCAACCACCGATGTTTCCCTCATCCATGAGTGATTAATCCACCGCTGTAGGCTTGGGGATGGTAGGGATTGGATGATTTCTATCATGTAATCGGATAAGATCTGTTAGGGGCATAGTGCCTAGTATCTCTATTAGTGCTATTTGACTTTGTTGCAACTTGTTGTGCTTAATGCTTGTCACTAGGGCCCGAGTGCCATAATCTCAGTTCTGAACTCATTATTGAATCATTATGATAGTATTGTTTATGGTCTTATCTGCAAGTTGTATACACATATCATTGTCCGGATCCAAAGGCCCCAAAGTGACAATAATTGGGACAACCGGAGGGGATGGCTGTGGTGTGAGGATCACATGTGTTCACGGAGTGTTAATGCTTTGCTCCGGTTCTCTATTAAAAGGAGCACCTTAATTGCCAGTAGTTCCCTAGATGCTCCGCTGCCACGGGCTGGTTGGACAAAAGATGTTGTGCAAGTTATCATTGCGAGCACGTATGACTATATATGGAGCACATGCCTAGGATAGTTTAGTACTTGGATGCTTATTATTATTTATCTGCAATGCCCTAGTTCTTTGAAGTTACATGTTTAGACTCGTCCATGCAACGCCCGTCCATCCATACCTATGCCTACCGCACTCGAATCCTACTGTTACCGTTACTATTACTATTTCTACTGTTTCACTGTTGTTACTGCTGTTGTTGCTTTGCTATTGCTACTATAAACTATTGCTACTGATAAACTTCTGTGAGCAAGAACTATTTCCAGGTGCAGCTGAACTGGCAACTCAGTTGTTAAGGCTTACAAGTATTCTTTGTCTCCCCTTGTCTCGAATCAATAAATTGGGTAATACTACCCACGAAGACTGTTGCGATCCCCTACACTTGTGGGTCATCAAGACTATTTTCTGGCGCCGTTGCCGGGGAGCATAGCTTTATTTGTAAGTTCACTTGGATCTATTATTGTTCACTGCTACTCCTTTCATCATGGGGAAGTCTCGTGATGGAAAGTTCCCTATTTTACCATCCACTACAAGAAGAGGTACAATCCTAAACACCTCTGTTGCTCTTGATTCACCGTCTGTTATAAGTAAGCTTGTCACACCACCACCACATACTCATGCTACACACACTGCTACTACTGCTGAATCTGAAACTGCTTTTGATACTCATGATGTTACTTCTACTGTGCTTGATGCGAGTGGTTCATTAGGTCCTTTTATAGATGCTAATATGGCTAGTCTAGGAAATACCAAAACTCCTAGTGAAGACACTGTTACACCTGTTAGCTCACTTGAGTCTAGTGAGAGTTTTGATATTAATGATGGTTACATTGAGCTCACTTATGAATTTTTTGAAGAGTGCCGAAACACACATGGTGCTAGTGCTATTAAGAGTCTCCTTGCTAGACATACTATTATACCCAAGAAGTCTTATGATCCTAAGTTTGCCACCTCTACCATAGATATTAAAGATAAAGATTATGATTTCTCTCTTGATTTAGCTTATTTAGATATTGTTGAGAAAGAACCGTTTTGTGGTACTGAAAATGAGAGTGATGTGGCTCATATGAATGATCTTTCTACTATGAGTGCTTTGTTCTGTGATGATTTTAAGATGCGCAAGTACTTTGTTGCTAAGATCTTCCCTTTTTCACTAAAAGGAGAAGCTAGGGCTTGGTTTAATAGATTACCTCCTGGTTCCATTGATAGCCCTGATTGCTTGATTGCTTCTTTCTTCCATAAATATTTTCCTCCCAGTGCTAGACATGCTGCTTTGCAGAGAATTTTTGATTTTAAACAGGAAGAAGAAGAGAAATTGCCTAAGTCATGGAAAAGATTATGTTCCTTGATTCATGCATATCCTGGATGTCCATTACCTAAGAATGAGCTTCTTGATATTTCTTATAATGGACTAACTGATGATTCTAGGACCTACCTAGATAGCTTTGCTGATTGTGTTTTCAGGAAAAGGACTCCTACAGATGCTAAAGAATTAATGAACAAGATAAGCAAGAATTATGATGATTTGACTTCAATTGAGCTGAATACACCTGAGCCTATTACTCCTGAACCAGTTGTTCCTGAACCAATTCCAACACCAACAACAAAGAAGAGGGGAGTTATTGCATTAAATGATGAAGTGATGAATGAAGCTAAAAAGTGTCTAAAGGATAAAGGTATTAGAGCTGAAGATGTGAAGAATCTACCTCCTATAGAAGAATTATGCAAGCCAATTCCCCACTCATCTACTATTGAGGTACACTCTCTCCAATTTAATGAAGGTGATATTCCTTATGGTAAGCCTCCTGATCAATGCTTAGAGGAACTTGACACGTTTATTGTTAAATAAGGTAATTTTAATAAACAAGTTCAGAATCATTTATTGGAAAATTCTAGAGCTATCCATGAGTTGAAAGATATTGTTGAAAGAACTTCTAATGATATTAAAATGCTTTGTAAACACTTTCAAATGGTTCAAACTCAACTTGATCAACTTGCTAAAGTACAAAAGGATATGCTAGTTAATGCTTCAGGAAATAAACATGCTTATGGAATTAAAACTAGGAGTGGTGCAGCTACTCAAGATCCTTTATATCCTGAAGGACACCTAAAAGAATAGAACATGATTCCCAACAAGTAGAAGATAGCGGTAGTCCTCGTAAGAGGAAGAAAAATAAACATAAGGAAGTTGAGGAACCACTTGAACCTGCAGTAGATCCTAATAGTATATCTGTCTCTAATGCTGAAACTGAGAGTGGTAATATTAATGATGAGTCTCCTGATAAAGCGGAAGTTGAGGAAGAACCTGAAAAACACACTAAGAACACTAGGTACACAAAGGAAGATTTTATTGCTAATAAACATGGTAAAGAGAGAGAACCTTGGGTGCAGAAACCTATGCCTTTTCTAGGTAAGAAACACAAGTCAAAGGAGGAAGAACACTACAACAAGTTTTGTGAGTGGATGAAGCCTTTATTTCTGCAAATTCCTTTGACTGATACTATTAAATTGCCTCCTTATTCAAAGTATATGAAGGATATTGTCTCTAATAAAAGGAAGATTCCTAATGAGGAGATTTCTACTTTGCTTGCTAATTACTCCTTCAATGGTAAGGTTCCAATGAAACTTGGTGATCCAGGTATACCAACTATTCCTTGCTCCATTAAGAATAATTATGTTAGAACTGCTTTATGTGATTTGGGAGCTGGAGTTAGTGTTATTTCTTTTTATCTCTATAAGAGACTCCAGCTAGAAAAGTTGATACCAACTGATATATCTTTGCAAATGGCTGATAAGTCAACTACTGTTCCTGTTGGTATATGTGAGGATGTTCATGTTCAAGTATCTCATAATTGCATGGTCTTAACTGATTTTGTTGTGCTTGAAATTCCTGAAGATGATAATATGTCTATTATTCTTGGGAGGCCTTTTCTTAATTCTGCAGGTGTTGTCATACATTGCAATCAAGGAAAAGTAACATTCAATATTAGTGACAAAGAGCACACTGTCTATTTCGCCAAGAAGGTTGTTAAGAGCTATTGCCTGAATTCTATTGAAAATATTGAAGGCATCAAGGTTGGAGAAATATATTGTCCCATTCCACAAGAAAATTTTGAAACTATTATGATTTGGACCATTGCTATCAAGTATGAGGTAACATAATCACCTTGTGGAATGCAAAGTTTTGTTTCATATAAGATTTTTTTGGTAACAAGACTTGATCAACCTTGTTAACCAAAGTATTTTAATGAACAAAATAATGTTTCCACTGTGGTTATACTTGCTTTCTTTTTCCTTTCTCCTTCCTAGTCTTTGCTTTAGCTTTACTTTTGCTAGTTGTTTGCTTATTTGTTTTCTTAGAGCTGCTGTAGTTTGGCTTTTATTTTGCTTTTGCTTCTTCTGAAAAAACTGTTTCTGCGAGAAAATCAATTTTCATACCTGAAAATTGGCCAAAAATAAAGTTTCCCAAAAAATCCCAGAAAATTCAAAATAAAATTTTCCTCGAAAAAAGGGGCAGAGAGGTACCAGAGGTGACCCAGGGGGCCACCCCTAGGCCCCACACCTGTGGTAGGCGGGGGCCCACCACTAGTGGCGCCTAGGGGGGGGGGGTCTAGCCCACCTGGGCCCCTCCAGGCTGCCTCCTCAAAGCCACCTTCTTTCTCTCTCCCGAAAAACACCGGAAAACTTGGTCAAGCTCGAGTTCTTGATGTTCTTGCTCACGATTTTCGATCTCCTTGCTCAGCCCATCTCAAGTGCTGATTTTTGGAGGGATTGTTCCTTAGTATGTGCCTCCTCCACTTGTCAATTAGATTTGTGATTGGTAGATTGTATCTTGAGTATTTTGCTACTGTAGGTGACAGTTTGTTTGATCTTGCATGCTTGTTCTATGCTTAGAAACTTTGTTTTGATGCATGTGTAGTCCTCTAGCAAGTTCATATAGTAGTTGCTCTTCATTTATCAACTTAGAAATCACTTGGTTTGATGGTTGTTTAAAATTTCAGCAAAGGGAAATAATGGACCACCACACCTTTGGTGACATATTTGAAAGTGATGCACCTAGAAGGGCAAGGCTCCCAAGGTCATCTACAAGCTCCATACCCTCGTACAATGAGGATCTCATCACTCCGCGGTTTGGTTACGAGGGGGATGAAGGGGATGCGCACCCCTCCACCTTTCCTTGTCAAACTTTTTTGTGAGATGCTGGGATTCTTAATTATTTCATGGCTTTGATTGAGAGAGCTGGTCTAACAAGTTTCATGCAGGATGAGAGTGCACAATATGCTTCACTTACTAAAACATTTGTGGAGAATTTTTCCTTCACCAATAGTTTGTTCAATTCTTCTGTGTCTTTCAGAGTTTATGGCAGGGCTCATTCTATGACATTGAAAGATTTTTGCAAGGCCTTGGGACTTGGTACAAAGGGGTCATCAAAGAAGATTACAGATCTTCCCGCTGATTTGCTGGAACTATACCGAGGAATAACCAATGATGATGACCGCAGAGCTTAGCGAGGGAAGATAAAGAACATTCAACTCCCAGCCATCAGGTACTTCACCTACTATCTTACCACCAGTGTTCTTGGTAGGGAGAACACTAGTAATATATCCAACTATCAATTGGCCTTCTTAGCTGTTGCGCTCTATGGTGAGGAAAAGTATAATCTTGGTTCCCTCATTGCTCATCGTTTAGCTGCTAGGGGACCCATTTATGGGGGAATTATTCCTACTTGTATCGCTTCTGCCCTGAACATTGCTGTTGATCCCCATGATACAGTTTTGGCTCCCCAGAGACTTGATTTTGCTGCCATGAAGGCGCACCACTTTGTCACCTCTAGCTCTACTCTTGAGAACTTGGTTTATAGAATGCTGTTTACTGACGGGGAAGAGAGAGAGAGAGATCCCTCTACCCCAAACCACTTTGTTCAGTATTTCTCAGGGACCTTGGTCACGCTCGAAGGCGGAGATGGATGAGTTCCTGGATTCTCTTAACTTCCACGGGCAATATCAGGGGGGAGCGCCCTCTTATGACCCCGCTGTACACTACACAGGGGAGGCCTTGAGCTTGTACCAGGATGAGGGAGCTTCCTTGACATACTATGGAGGTGCATCTACTTGGGCACCATGGGATTGAGCCCCACTTAGGCCAAAACCCTAAGCTTAGGGGGAGGTATACCGACGTCACACTCATATATATATATATACATATATATATATATATCATGTTCGGTCGGTTCTTTGTATATCCATTTGTTTTGCTTTCTTTTTGGTTCTTCTTGCTTCTTTCTCAAAAACCCAAAAAAATACCAAAAATATTTTCGTTGTTTCTCTTGGTTTGTTTCTTTGCTTTGGTTTGCCTTAAAAGAAAAATCCAAAAAGATTTTGCTTTGTTTTTTTTTGGTTTTTGTTTGTTTGCTTGTTTCTAAAAAAATCGAAAACACCAAAAATATTTGTTCTTCTTCTTTGGTTTTGTGAGTTCTTCACAGGGTTCAGCCGTCCTTAGTGGATATTGGTTTTCATGTTAATTATTCAAGTCACACAAGTGAAGGGCAATAATGAAGATTAAGACAACTCGAGGCGTGGTAAGAGGCTGGTAACGAACTCTATTTGTTTCATTTTTGTACATATACTCATCATTGTGAGCATGCTTAGCCTGTTTGTGTAAGGTGTATGTCATTATGGATGCTTAGTAGTTCTTTCCTATCTATGATTAGCTCCAGCTTGCTAATAGTTTGTAGCATGTCATATGAATGTTTGCTTGCATTGTTTTATTCATACTTTGGTATGATATTGTGGTATCCTCCTCTGACTGTTCATGTGAATCTACTTGGCACATGCCCACGCATTCATATGACTAAATCAATAGTCATTAAGCCTCGATGATTTATTTTGCCTCAGAGTTCTTGTATCATTTTCATGCCATAATTAGTCCTGTTTTGTTGCAAGCATGATTATGACAGTTATTGCTCTCTCGTTTGTCCCTCCCTTTCTATTGCTAGCCTTCAATTGCACTGAGTATGTGCTCTACCTGTGCTTCGAACTCCCCAAAACCAATATTGCCAGATGTGTCCACCATACCTACCTATTAGCATCATTTTCTATTTCAGTGCATATTCCATATGCCGTGTTTTCTTCCAAAATAAAATGTTTGTCTGTTTTGAGAAAGTGAGTTAGTAAACCTCTCATGAACTTGATGTCACACTTTATTCTTTGCGCTTAATAATTCTGAACCATTGTGACTAGTCCATGAAAGTTATATGCTTGCTTATTATATACTGGGAGTCAGCAGAACCGTGTTGTCACAGGGAACACTTTCAACACTTTTTGGATATCTCATCCAGTTGATACCTTGCTCTTTTGTTTATGGATGTCGATGATGTGAAATAAAAGGGTAGGTTGTTAGTTCATGGAGTTTATACATTGTGTTAGAGAAACGCATGGGCCGCTAGCCTAAGCCATGCTTAATCATGGTGGAAACTTGCAGCATCACTATAATGAGCTTCTATGAAGCTTACTCAATAAAAATCTATGCATATGGTAAATAAAAAGATTGCTGAGATGCTCATTGTCTGCTTGCGTTGTCATTTTGGTTATGGGAAAGCTCCTGTACCATGTGCAAGGGGTACCCTGTTGGCGGTTCTCGATGATATTCATGTATTTACAATGACAAGAACTTTTAGGTGACCAAAGTTGAGTAGCATGCGGAGCGACCCTCGTACTCAGGGGACTTGGGATTTCCAGTCTATGGTCTGTCAAGCATATGATTCAGAGTGGACCTCACTTTCACCTTAACCACATGAAGATTCCTATGATAGGGGCAATGAGAGCTCAAAGCTAACGAGTACCTTACTTTCAGCATTTGGAAGCCTTTCAAACCTTTCAAAAACCGTTTTCACAATTTTGTTGAGTCACCACTTATTCTATGAGCACCTTCTTGAGAGAATAGTTGTCATTCTTGTGTTTGCCTCAAAACTTGGTTAATTATGTCATGACTTTGATGCTTGTATCTCTGATATCTTTACTTCTAGTCTTCATGTGAACTTCAGAGGTGCCTTGGCATTTATATTGTTCTCTTCAAACAAAGGCAAGAGAGATACCACTCTATCATAACTTATTATGAGCATTGCAATGTTGCTTATGTTTATATTTCTTGCTACTTATTATTATTGAGTTGGTTTCTCTTCATAGCTTGCAATGACTATTGAGTAGACTTAGTTGCATACTCTTTATTATGAATTGTATAAGCATCTACTCATGTGCTGAGAATGTATACATCATATGAAGCAAATGTGTTCGTGAAAGTTCTTTTATCGCACTTAGTTTTCAACTGAATTGCTTGAGGACAAGCAATAAGCTAAGCTTGGGGGGAGTTGATACGTCCAAAACGTATCTACTTTCTCGAACACTTTGCTATTGTTTCTCCTCTAAACTTGTGTGATTTGGATACAACTAACACGGACTGACGATGTTTTCAGCAAAATTACCTTGGTGTCTTGTTTTTGTGCAGAAAATGAACTATCAGGAAAAATCCCGGAAAATATGCCAAAAACTATTTCTCACCAGAAGATCCACGGAGCCAGAAGGGGAGACAGAGGGGAGGCCTGGGGGCCCAGACCCACCCTAGGCGCGGGCCCATTGACCTCGCGCCTAGGGGAGGTTTGGCCATCCCAGGCAGCTTCTCGGCCTCCCTCCGCGTCTATAAGTTGCCTTCTAACCTAAAAATAGAGGGGGGTTCAATAGTTTTCCAGAAAGAGTTCCGCTCCTCCGCCGCCACGAGAAACCAAGATTCGGATCCAGAAACTCCGTTCTGGCACCCTGCCGGGACGTGGAATTTGGAGAGGATCATCACCATCGTCATCACCAACGTATCTCCATCAACCACCGATGTTTCCCTCATCCATGAGTGAGTAATCCCCCGCTGTAGGATTGGGGATGGTAGAGATTGGATGAGTTCTATCATGTAATCGAATAAGATCTGTTAGGGGCATAGTGCCTAGTATCTCTATTAGTGCTATTTGACTTTGTTGCAACTTGTTGTGCTTAATGCTTGTCACTAGGGCCCGAGTGCCATGATCTCAGATCTGAACTTATTATTGAATCATTATGATAGTATTTTTTATGGTCTTATGTGCAAGTTGTATACACATATCATTGTCTGGATCCAAAGGCCCCAAAGTGACAATAATTGGGACAACCGGAGGGGATGTCTGTGGTGTGAGGATCACATGTGTTCACGGAGTGTTAATGCTTTGCTCCGGTGCTCTATTAAAAGGAGCACC
Source organism: Avena atlantica (assembly GCA_910589765.1). Lineage (NCBI taxonomy): Eukaryota > Viridiplantae > Streptophyta > Magnoliopsida > Poales > Poaceae > Avena > Avena atlantica. The sequence continues at coordinate 326,943,234 of OU342733.1, forward strand.
TTAATTGCCAGTAGTTCCCTAGAGGCCCCGCTGCCACGGGCTGGCTGGACAAAAGATGTTGTGCAAGTTCTCATTGCGAGCACGTATGACTATATATGGAGCACATGCCTAGGATTGTGTAGTACCTGGATGCTTATTATTATTTATCTGCAATGCCCTAGTTCTTTCAAGTTACATGTTTATACTCGTCCATGCAACGCCCGTGTAACAACCCAAGTTTGTAATATATGTAATTAGTACTTAAGCATTCCATACATGTGTTAAACTCAATGAAATATATGCATACGTTCAAGTGTGTTGACCTAAATGCAAATCCAAAACCCTAATTTCCCCCTCTCTTTGAAACTATATTCAGATAGTTTGAATATTTTGGAAAAGTGCCAAAATGTGGAGCCCAATTGGTTATGAGGGCCCCACAAAAGTTTGTATATCTTATGAAAGCTTCTGGTATTTTGAAAATATTCAAAAACAGAATTCAAAATGAATTGCAAAAGAGAGAAATCAAAACAGAAAAAAATGTTTCTGGAAATAAAACAGAGCCAACAACCAGATAGGCCGCAGCCCAGCTAGCCCAAACCCCCTCTTCCCCCTCCCTGCCGGCCACCCACGCAGCAGCCAGCATCCGCCGCGGCCCAGGAGAAGCCCACCTAGGCCTGGTACCGGTTTGTCCATGCTATCAGCATCGTCAATCTCGGGAAGCTTCTGCGTGTCGCCGCGCCGCCGATCGCCGGCGTCAAGATCCTCGCCGCTGCTCTGGACGAGGATAAGGAGCTGCCCCGCACGCCTCTCCCTCCCCAGATCTCATCCTCTCCCTCGCGCGCTCTATCTCCCTCTCTGCACAGCGCCAGCCCAAACCCTAGCCTCCATGGCCGCCGGCTCGCCGCCGTTGCTGGCCTCCCGGAGCCCATCCGACACTGCCACAAGCTCCGCCTCTCTCTACTCCATATTCCTACAGAAGGAATCAACGAGGGATACCGTGAATCATCGCCATCGAACGCTTCTTCCCCGACCCCGACGTGCTCCGCCGCACACCTTGCCGTTGCTCCGGTCACAGCCTCACCTCGCCGTTTTCACCAATCGCCTTGGGGTGAGCTCCCAGTGCTCAAGACACACTCCTTTTCCTCTCTAGTGCTCTGTGTCGTGCCTGCGCTGTAGATTAGAGAGCACCGACGCCGTTCATCGTTGTTGACCAAGCTCCGGTGACCAAGAATCGGAGGCGCCGCCGTAGTTAGGTTCGTCTCCGTGCGCTCTTTCAAATGAGCCGTAGCACGCATCCTCCCGTGCCCTGTAGCACCGTCTATCGCCGCCATCTGACGCGGATTCTGACGAGCCTAGGTGGCGCTCGCGTGGTTTGCCTGCGTGGCCCAGGCCCCACCAGTCAGCCTCTCCGGCTAGAGCCAACCCCGGTGAAAAACGTCTCTGACCCCGCCTGGCCAACGTGGCTGCTGAGGTGGCCCTGGGCCCCTCTGTCAGTCTCACTGGCTAGGGTCATCGTGTGTGTGAAAAATATCTGGCGCCTGTGCTGATGTCAGCCAGATGCAATAATCCAATTTAAATGATTTAATAAATCTAGAAAATGGTTTAAATCTTATAAATTCAATAACTAATTATCTATAAGTCAGAAATATACAAATGATATATCAAAATGTTAAGAAAAATGAAAACTATCTAATAGAGCTATAATCATGCATTGTTAAGAAACTTACATGACAAGTTTAATTAGAAGAACATAGTAACCCCTCATAGGCGATTCCAGAGTTTTTCCTGAGTTAGGGTTTGCACCCCTCGGAACCCCGTTTAAATTGCCGAGCATGTTTTAGGGTTTCATTTCAATGCAATTCAACTTGTCATATCATCATATTTGTTTGAGCATTGCATCGATGCCATGTATTGATTGTTGCCTTTCTTTCCGGTGTTGGTTCTTCACGATAGGATCCGAACCCTAAGCTGAAGTCAACAACACCAAAGATCCAGACCTGTCTACTGACGGACAAGGCAAGCGTAGCCTCTCATTCTTAACCTACTTTTACAAAGTATATTACTTTCTTGCTATGATGCACACGATTCCAATGTGGTCTTTTGTCAGCAGCTAGTGTTACGCATCTGCTGCACTGTTTCCCTTTGGTAGCCTTATAATCCTGATCCACTGCTCCTAGCATACCTAGGTCTGGCAGTTGAGTGTTTCTAGAGCTTTTGATACCGACAGCTTAGCCATGCATAGTAACAACGTCTAATCTATCCAAAGGATGAATCAGATATGCCAAGGAAGGTACTAAGGTAGGAGATGTTGACATCATCGAAGGAGTTAATTAAATATGCTAAGGCTTGTATGGGAGGCCATGTTGTGTGTGGTTTTTGTAGTTCCATGCTCGCCACCATTAGGACCCGAGTTCTTGCCTCTTGAACCAAGACGAGCGTACAACCACACGGGGCCTGGAAAACCCCACGAGCAACTAACTTGCCTAGTAGATTCCATGAGTCACATAGTTCGGGATTTCCATTTGGCATACCCATTGAAAACCTTTTCAAACAAGGAGGTGAAGGAGGTGCATCATAACAGGTAGGGAAGCATGGACCGGGTTGCTTGGGGTCGATGGAGCCCCTGGTGAACCAACCTCGCCTCACATCTTTAGGGACCGACTTCAGGACTTGACCCGTTACGACGGAACCATCCCTAGGGCGTGACTCATGGTCTTGGCGAAAGCAAGGTAAAGGTCATGGTCAACCACCCTCTGCCGGCCTTCCAAGGAAGAGGGCTAATAATTTGGCATTAAGAGTCGGTTGGTACGTGTGGGTAAAGTTGCACACCCCTGCAGGGTATTAATCTTTTCGAAAAGCCGTGTTCACGGTTATGAACGACTTGGGAACAGACGTGATGATCATAGAGAACCATAACCTAAGTAAAACTTGCTGATCCACGTGTGCTTAAGGATGCTTCCTCTGGGTTGAGGGGGTGATCCTAGATAGGAGTTTCTGATGAAGCTGGTGGTTATCAAGATATGATGAACAAGATGAAGAAATCGTTATCTTATCCCTTTTAAAATATTCTGAGTAGACGGTCCTCCTCTCCCTCTTGTTTACAAATAAAGACTGCTTTCTGCAAAAGTAAATCCAGAGAAAGCCTTTCTGGACAGAGCATGTAGATACTAGGTTATCTAAGTCTTGCGGAGTACATTCTCGTACTCAGCCTTGCGCCATTGTTGTTTTTCTATAGAGGATCTGGTTGCAACTGAAGGTGGCTTCTACGTTAACATCGACGAGTAGTTGGGGGTCCCAGGTAGCAGCCTGAGGACTATGGGATGGGCGTCACTTTTGTTTATGGCCTCTTAGGCCCTTCGCTAAGTTGTTGTGTAGAACAACATAATTTTCTTTCGCTGTGTGATGTAATGTTGGGTCTATGACCTCTGGTTTGTAATAGATATCCCATGTTTGGAGTTGAGCTTATCTTAGATGGTGATCTGAGGTTAGTTTAACCCTAATCCCAAGGGGTGCTACAGATTTTGGTATCAGAGCAATACTGCATGTAGGAAACCCTTTCATTGGTCGATGTTGAGTCTAGAAGTTGACAAAACTATTTGAAAGTTAAAAACTATTTGCAAAAACTCCGAGTAGGATCCTTTTTACTCCTTCTCTGGTGTGTTTGTGATGCTGGAGTTTTCCTTACCTTATTTGGTTTAAAAAGGTTTTCATTCCTTACCTCATATCTCAAAACTTTTAGGATCGTGGTTTTGGGGTTGTTTCTCTAAAAGTACTCCGTACTTGGGTTGTTATTCTCAAAGTTCCAAGATATCTCAGTTTTGCTTGGTGTGTAACATCTTAGCATTCCATTGTCATGGTTTGTAAGTCAGCTAGTTAGTGTATACATTAGTATGCTTTGATACTACCATGCTTGATAAGATGATACCTTTATATCAAGTATTCGTTGTTCATCTTTCCGTCTTGTTCCTTTGAATCCCTGGTCTAAACTTTTCTTTGTTCTTTCAGGATGGGTGACACCTCTCGTCCCCGTACCCATGCTCATGCACGTGGTGCTGCAAATGAGGGTGAATCTTCCAACCTTCCTCCACCGCCGTCCATGGTTCAACTCATGGCCATGTACGAAACCAACCGTGCTGACAACATGAGGCTCCTTGAAAGGATTGAGCGCAACACTGCTCAACGCCAGAACAATCAAGTTGGTATCAAGGACTTCACCCGTCTCACCCCGCCAGTTTTCAGCTATTCCACTGAGCCACTTGATGCAGAATACTGGCTTCGCACTATGGAGTGCAAACTTCAGGTTGGTCATGTTGCTCAAGCTGATTGGGTGACTTTTGCTGCCTATCTTCTGGAGGGATCAGCTAACTCCTGGTGGGAAAATTTGTTGGATATGCAAGAAGCTCAACATGTTGTTACATGGAAATATTTCATTGAAGCCTTCCGAGCTTACCATATTCCGGAGGGTCTGATGGATCAGAAGAGGGAGGAGTTCCTCAAGCTTAAGCAGGGCACTGGTTGTCACATCCCAAATTTTAGATTTGGTATTGCATATCATTCATAGCATCGCATCATATCTTTCCATGCAAAACCGTCGAGTAGAAAGGTTCGTCGAAGCGCTACTTGCAAAACCCTGTTTTACTTCTCTACGAGTTTCCTGCGGGAGGCTTTAGAAGGACTTGCGACAACCACCCCTGTAGGTTCGAGTTTTCGCGCAAACCTTGACTGAAGGTTGTTCCCCTCGACGATACGAACCCGTGGGCGTGAGAATCGCTCAAATCGGAGTTCGTATGCAAAAGACTCGGACGTTTTAGTAAACCGCCGAAAAACGGTCCGAAAATTCCGGACCGATTTCCGAGTTGGAGTCAATTTCTGGACCGTTTCTGAGTAGAATTCGCGCGAGGGACTATTTAAAGAGGGCCCCACCGCCTGCCTTGGGAACCGTGCCCGACTTCCCCGACCCCGCCGCCTACCCCACGCGCGCGGCTCCTCGGGATCCGATCCCGTCGCCGCCGCCGCGCCTGGTCGCCTCCTTGGCCACCGCCGCCGGCCACCTCCCGCCGCCGCCGGCCACCTCCCGCCGCCGCCGGCCATCACCACCGCCACCGCCGGGTACGTCGACGCCTCCTCTCTCCGTTCCCGCCATCTGCGCCACCACCCACCGCCGCCATCCGCCGCCGCCTTCGCTGCAGCGCCGCCACATCGCGGCCGCCGCCCTGCACCCGCCCCGCGGCCACGCGGCCACCTCCCGCCCGCAGCCGCGCTGCCGCGAGCACCCGCCGCCGCGCCAGCTCGCGCCAATGCCGTCGCCCGCGCCTCTGCGCGCGCCACCTTGGCCTGCGCGCCGCTCGCTGCCCCGCCGCCGACGCTGCGCTGCGCGCCACCGCCGCCTAGCGCCGCCTTGCAGAGGTTTGTAGAACATGTCTAGCGCCGCCTAGCGCCGCCTTAAATGGGTTGACCATGTCTATGTGATGTCTACGCACTTCTATTCTTGTAGACAGTTCTTGGGCCTCCAAGTGCAGAGGTTTGTAGAACAACATCATGTTTCCCTTAAGTGGATTACCCAAGGTTTATCGAACTCAGGGAGGAAGTGGTCAAAGGTATCCCTCTCAAGCAACCCTACAATCAAAATACAAGAAGTCTCTTGTGTCCCCAACACACCCAATACACTTGTCAAGTGTATAGGTTCACTAGTTCAGCGAAGAGATAGTAAAATACAAGTAGTATGGATGATTATAAGACAACAATGCCAGAAAAGAGCTTGACGGGAGCAAGAGACTAAAGGGAATCTGAAATAAATATGGAAGCAAGCAAACATGTAGCAGGACTGGTTGTAAATGGTGTTTCGATACTTAGAAACAAGGCCTAGGGATCATACTTTGACTAGCGGAAACTCTCATATATATATACTCTCTACATGATACTACTCTGAACTACTCTCCGGTTGGACAACTCTAATCCACGGTAGGGCTACAAAAGCACTCTTTAAAGTTCGCTTTCCCCATCTAGATAACCCTACACTATCACCTTGAGCGCTAGATGGTTCCTTCAAACACCACAATTTCATAGAGACATCCAACTCCAAATATAACTCATGACAAGTATTTATGCAATCTATAGCCTAAGTGCCACACAGTGTGCACGCTGTCACTTTCACATGCGTGGGAAAAAGCATAGATCTATTAAAGCACTTGAGTAGCAGAGTAGATCTACTTGATTACAAAGCTCATGATCACAATAAGATCACGCATTGAGAGAGATGAAAACATAGCTACCGGTAGAGCCCTTAGCCTCGAGGAAGAACCACTCCCTCCTCATCATGGGAATCCGCAACGGTTATGGAGATGGTGGTGGAGATCGATGGAGATGGCTCCGGGGGAAATCCCCCGTCCCGGCAGGGTGCCGGGACAGAGACTTTTGTCCCCCGAATCTCCCCTTCGATGGCGGCGGCTCTACGGAACTTTTCGTGGATGGAGGCTCATTCATCTAGGGTTTTCTCATCGGGGGCTTTATATATGAGGAAGGCAAGGTCGGTGGATGGCCAGAGGGACCACACCCCCTGGTGTTGCCACCAGGGCCTACCCGCGCCACCATAGGGTGTGGCTGCCCTGGTATCCTCCTCCGTCTTTGCTTGGCGTTTCCGTATTGCTCCGAAAAAAATAGGCAGATCGGCTTTTGTCCCGTCCAATTCCGAGAATATTCATTTTTTAGCTTTTCTGAAACCAAAAACAACAGAAAATAGGCAACTGCCACTACGACATCTGTCAATAGGTTACTTACAGAAAGTGTATAAAATTACCTCAAAGTGTAGAAAAACATAAGATAGTTGGCACAAAACAAGCATGTAGCATCAAATTTTTTGATACGTTTACGATGTATCAAGCATCCCCAAGCTTAACTCCTGCTCGTCCTCGAGTAGGTAAGTGATACAAAGGATAATTTTTGAGGTGACATGCACCATCACAATCTTGATCAAACCATTTGCAAAGCATTGAAAGCTGGGATCAAAGTACTCTAAACATGAGCATGAAAGATGAAGTTCTAACAATAAGACAAATCAACTATGTTTCAACATGAAAGGATACAAACAAAGATCATGAATAACAATGCATTGAAAGACGTTTGTTTGTTTCACATAAAGAAAACATAGCATAGTGGCATTCAACTTGTCCCTCATGGAGTAGCAAAACATAAATGCATAGGACACCTTAAAAGTTCATAAGGGTGACTAGATACAAATAGTTCAAGAACAAACAATATCAACATTATAAATCAATCAATAATTTTTGGGACAATGCACATAGAACTAAGAACGACAACTATGCTCTCTTAATTGGTGCATAAAGATAGAAGATGGAGACTCAACAAAAAAGTGGCAGAAAGGCCCTTCATAAAGGGAAGCAGGGATTTCAAGTTTCATAAAGAGCTTCCAAAAATTATGGTACTTGTTAGCTTTCAGCTCTCATTGCCCCTATCATAATAATCTTGAAGTGATTAAGGTTAAATTGAAACAAATATGGAGTATATGATTGACAAAGTATAAGTTGGCAATATCATGTCCCTTGAGTACGAGGGTCGTTCCTCATGCTACTCAACTTTAGTAACCGGTAAGTTCTTGTCATAGTAAGTATATGTGTATCATATAGAACCGCCAATGGGGTACCCCTTTCCCCATGACACAGGAGCTATCCCATATCAAAATGAAAAGGCATCAGACAATGAGCATCTCAGCAATCTTCTTATTTACCATGGGAAAATGGTGCTTTTTTCTCTCTTTCCTCATCTCTTTTTTTCTTTTTCTCAATCTCTTTTTTTCTATCTCTCTTTTTTTATAAGAAGAATGCTTCATAGATTGCTCATTATGGTGATGCTGCAAGTTTCCACCATGATTAGGCATGGCTTATGCTAGTGGCCTAGGCATTTATCTAACCATATACATAACTCCATGGACTTACAAGATCCCCTTTTATTTCACACCGCCGACATCCGTAAACAAAAGATGATATCAACTGGGTAGATATTTACAGGTGTTGAAAGCGTTCCCCGTGACAGCACGGTTCTGCTAATTCCAACTTATAAGTGCAAGCATATACAACATAGATGACACAATGGTTCAAGTTTATTAGGGGAAAGAAAAATAATGTCACATCCCAAGATTTTCCAAATCTTGTAATGTGAAAATAAATGAATAAAATAAAACTTTGTTTGATTTTCAGGACCAGAAGAAACTTTTTGAATTCAAATGGAACCTCAAACCAATTTGAATCAAATAAATCCTAAAGAGATTTAAAAAGATAAATTTTTATCAAAGGAAAATAAAAATATTTAAAATACTATTTTGGATCTCTTAATAAAAGATTTGGTATTCAAAAGAAAAGATGGATTGATAAATAAAGAATATTTTATAAAGCCAAATTAAAACTTGGCCAAGCTTTGGAAATAAAACATTTTATTCTAAATAAAATTAGCAAAGGTTTATTTAAAATAAATTAATAAGGATTTAATATCCAAGTTTTATTAATAAATGTTCTATCATTTATAAACCATCAAAACTTATTTGTTTAATTTAAATAAGTTTTGCAAGTACTTTGTATTTTCAAATAAAACCTACTGAATGACTTTGGTACAATTTTAGATTCCAAAATAAAAGATTTAAATAAACAAATCCTATTTGGGTTATTTACTAAAGCTCATTTTATTTAATTATTATTGGACCCTAAAGTAAAATAATAGTTTGTTTTAAACAACTATCCAAGTATTATTTACTTCCAAATGATACCTACTGATTCGATTTTGAAAATATTTGGATTTCAAATGAAGATTTTATTAATAAACAACAAAAAAACTCTATTTAATTAATAAACCATGGCCTACTTATTTAATTAAGGATTGAACCTAAAAAGATTAAAGTATTATTTATTTTATTTAGGATTTTGGTTTAGGTTACTAAACAGAACCAAATTCTTAGTTACAATGTTTGATGAAGATTTGAATTGTTTTGAATGCTTGAGAATTGTTTGAAATAACAAATCAGAAAATAGAATTTGAAAAGGAAAAAGAATTCAGATAGAAAAAAAATAGAACAGCCCACCAATCTGGCCCAACTAACCCAACACAGCCCAATCGAGCCCAGCTTCCTCCCTCCCCGAAGGAAAACGACTTGCACCCATATTCTGACCCGCGGAGCAACAGACATGTGGACCCCTCCCCTTCTTCCTTTCTTTCACTGCCAAGCGGACCCACCCCTCTCTGTTCATCGTCTTCAACCAGACTCCGTCGCCCTGACCGTTGCAGTGAGTTACTCCGGCGATTGATTGCACGTGAAGGAGGCTTTGATTTCTCGTAATAACCACACCCCTTTAAACGCCAGCCACTCCTCTCCGTTTTCCCTCTGTTTTCTTCCCCAAGCACGCCTCCAGGCCGCCACAATCTCGCCTCGACTGCCTCGGCTCGGACCACCGTCTCCGGCCAACTCAGGCCAGTACACGCCACCCCCTGCCTTCTCGAGCACCCTAGCAGCTTCCCCACTCCCAGACACTCCTCCCCGTACCACCCTTTCGACCGCGGACACCCCTGAGCCTCGCCAACAACAACCTCCAGTACCCCCGCCGTCTGCCTCTACTCCGACGATGCCCACAGGTTAATTCCGACCACCCCGTGCCTTCTAGATCACGCACACATCTTTGCCATGGTCTTGCGCAGCTAACCCAGTCCTCCGTTTGGCTTCTCGTGATCGACAGCGTCGCCTCCGACCGCAACCAGGACCACCTGACGCCGTTCCCAACTCCGACAAGGAATTACTGCAACCCTAGTGTGCCCCTTGACCAACCGCGAGTACCTTGAGCTTCGCCGTGTTCTCCTGAGCCTGGTGAGCATCTCCTTACACTACCTTGCTTCCTGCTTCGCCAGCGCCGCCGCCAACTGGCCGCTCCGCCGCTCGCCGTCAACCTAGCGCCGCCAGTTCTTGTCAAGCATCTCGTAGCCATCCGATCTTGATCTGACGATTAGGATAGAACAAGAGTGAAGGGGTAAGTAGCACCTCTAGACCGTGCGATGCAACTAAAATATAATGGCCCATATCTGTCGATCCACGCAAACCGTTTTCAGCGAATAAGAATGTGCCGCGTGTCACTGGATGAATTAGAATAGAGTTTGAAATCAGATTTAAATGCCATTTTGAAACCTTTGTAACTTTCAAACCACACGTCCAAATTTTACAAATTTTATATCAATGAATTCAGGAGAACAAGACCTAGCCAACCATACCCTTAGTTTAGCAAATAGTATCTGTTTGTTTGCTTATTTTTGCAGATTCATTTGTATGCTTATTTAGAGTAGGAAAATTGTTTAAAATTGAATTTAAGGTTTAAACCTTTGCAAATTGGATTGTTGTGACCTTACTGACCCTAGGAACCAACCCATGGTTTGGAAAATGAATTTGGAAAAGTTTAGAATGGATTAATTAGTTTAGTCCATTTCTAGCCAAATAAAACTATTGTTTTGTTATGAAAATGGTTTTGAGTAAAAACTTTGGAGGAAATGTTTTTGACCAAACCTACTGACCAAAACACCAAGTTTTAAGAAACAACAACTTAATTGGTGAAACCACTTAAGGTTGTGGTATTGAGAAAAATGTTTTTCACCACATAAAATGATGAAAGGATTTAAAAATGGTTTTTGGACCAAAACCCTTTTGCAAATGACTTTGCCACTTTGGAAAATGGCCACTTTTTGACTTTACAAAGTTTAGAAGCCTAGTGGAGACCACCTTTGCAATTAGAACCATCTTTTGCATGCTTGCATGCATTTCTTTGACTTTGTCATTTTATGTGTTGTTTTGCTTGATTGGTAGATTGAGTTTGTGCCTTGCTTGATTGATTTCTAGTGACTTGAAGAGTGTGATTGTTGCAAGGACAAGGAGTGAACCTATACCCTCTACCAAAAAGGCAAGTGATGCTTCATACTTTTTGTCCCATTACTTTCTCTATGCATTAGTGATTTTGCTAAGTAAACTTGCATGGATTTTGCTAAGTATAGATCTTGCCATAGGAAAACCTAGTAGATGAATCCTTAGTAGGATTTTCTAAGTTAAGTTTCCTATTAATACCAAGCTTAGCCTAGCTAATAGAAAACATGGGTGGAATATATATTCACACTATGGAAAAATATTCTAAGTCTGTGGACTTGTGATTTTGTCTAATAAAACAACTAAGTCAATGAACCTCCTGGGTGGAATGGAAGGAATGGGATATGTTGAGTGGTTACACAAGGCCATGGACTTGGGTTGTGTATCTCACTTGTGGAATGCCACCCAGGAAACAAAGGGATTTGAGATGTCAAATGTTGAGAAGCTTCAAGTGCAACCACTTGGCAATATGGGCTCTGCCATGATCATATAGGTTGCAAGAACTTAGCCATATGGACAGTGGGTGGTAGTGTTTGATAGGTTGGAACGCGTCCATTTTGGTCTAAGGGAAAGCTTCTGAAAGATCTTGTCTTGGGAAACCAAGTCTTGTGGGGAAAGTGCACCACCTCTGCAGAGTGTAAAATCTAAGTACTTAGCCATGTCCCTGGTAAAGGACAATTTGAGCATCAAGACATGGAAGCAATCAAGAATCTCATCATTCAAATTTCTAAGTTAAAATCTTGTGGTTTGAACAAGGGTTGTTTGAAGACTTCAATCTTTGATTGAGAGATGCCTTGTAAAGGATCTTCATTCTTTGATTGAGAAAAATGATTTTGTCAAAGCAAAACTTAGTATTTTCAAATGTTAAGGAAAAATCTATTTTGAGCAATGCAAGCCTTAACTCCACTTAGCCAAATGCATATAGATGATAGACTCCACTATACTACCATAGTATCACTTGCCAATACAATTCAAATGTATTGACCCTTGTGGCTATAACTTGTAATGTTGCAGGTTTGATTGATTTTAGTGAAGATTGATTGATTAGGATTACAAAGTCTACAACCAACATCTGCCTGTGGCACTATGAAGATGAAGGACCCATGACTATAGTTATTCCGCTGCAATGTAATGTAATAGCCAAATGAGCTATGTAAGATGTAATAAAATTATGTTATTCCTGGTTATAAAGTTATGTTATGACCTTTGTTTCTTGATATTACATCTTAACTGTGGATGCTAGCTATTGATCCAGGGACTAGCATTGTAAACACAGGGGGCTCTATCTTATCTAAGATTGGGAACCACTACAGATGGTATCAGAGCATTGTGTTGCCTGTATGATTTGTAAACCCTAGGATTGGACAAAAACCCTTAGAAAAATAGGAGTTGTTTTGTTCCAAAAACTTATTTACAAAAACACTTGTAAACTCTTTCCTCAACCATTTTGGTTTCAATTCTACATCTCTTCTACTTCAACTTGATGGAAAAACCTACCCATGACCAGGGACTACACTATGTGCAAAGGACTTCTTCAACTTCTTCAACTCTAATGACTTCAACATCTTCAGCATATTCACCAAGGACTTCCAACTTGCAAACTACTAAGGACTACAAGTGAAACAAGGAACTCTTACTCAAGATGTAGAGACTGAGGGAATGCAAAAGTTAGAAGGAACCTACATCACTAGAAGTTATTGTGACCAAGAGTTTTCTCAAGGAACCATGATCTCATGTAAGAAGAGGCAACCAAGAATGATGGAAATATCACAAGTGAACCATATGGATGGACCACCATATTTTAGTTAAGTCAAATACACCAACTTATGTGGTGTAACAAAAATATTTTGTTGCCTAAAAATGTGCTTGAGACTTGTTGTTTGAGTGGAGTGTTTGCTTGTGATTGCATGCACATTGTTTGTGTGAATTGTGATGTGTGTGATTGGAAATATTTCCTTAGAAATTTCTTGCCTATTCTAATCTACCATCAAACCCAAACAGATGACTACTCCAAGAAACTCCAACATCAAGGTTGATGACAACCACAACCAAGAGGACACCATGAGAGAACTTATAGTAACCCAAAACCAGTTGAGCCAAGAGACAACTCAGCTTTTAGCCAACAACAATGGACTAGACCCAGCTATAAAAAGGATTTTGAAACTTCAATTCCAATTGTTGCAAGGATTGGTTACTCAAATGATCAACATGGGAGAAAACTTTTTCCAAAGAGCTAATGACAACAAGGATGACAAAAATGTTATTCTAGAAGGAACCCAAGCTAGCAATGTTTTTAGAGACAAGGATCATGCATCCAAGGAACATGAAGATCAATGTCCCAAGAAGAGAGAAAGATCTCCCACCTATGAAGAACATGAACTAGAAGAACTCCTAGCTTTGGAGAGACCCAAAAAGAAGAAGAAGAAATGCCCCAACACTAGCAAGAAGGATATTACACAAGTGCAATGTTTCAAATGCAAAGAGATGGGACACTATGCCAATGAATGCCCAGAAAAGGAGAAGAGCCAAGAAGACAAACAAAGGCTAGTGAAACCTAAGATAAGGAAGGATATTAGTCAAGTGATGTGCAAACACTGCAAAGAGTTAGGACATTATGCAAGCAACTGTCCAGAAAAGATGAAGCATAAGATAAACCAGCCTATGAGGGATCTCAGCCTTGTCACATGTTTCAAATGCAAGGAACTAGGCCACTATGCAAACAATTGTCCAGAAAGGATGGAGAACAAGTTAAACAAGTCTATGAAGGATCTCAATCTTGGCCCCTGTGTCAAGTAAAGAAACAAAGGACACATGCAACTGTTTGCTTAGAGAGATTTTCCCCAGAATCCCAAGAAGGCCAATATGTAATTTTGTTTGAAATTTTTTAAGGGTGGTAGTACCCTAGTTGTGTTGAACTTGCTTGTAACCCCAGCCTTCCCAAATCTCGGGACGAGATTTATTTTAAGGGTGGTAGCCTGTCACATCCCAAAATTTTCCAAATCTTGTAATGTGAAAATAAATGAATAAAATAAAACTTTGTTTGATTTTCAGGACCAGAAGAAACTTTTTGAATTCAAATGGAACCTCAAACCAATTTGAATAAAATAAATCCTAAAGAGATTTAAAAAGATAAATTTTTATTAAAGGAAAATAAAAATATTTAAAATACTATTTTGGATCTCTTAATAAAAGATTTGGTATTCAAAAGAAAAGATGGATTTATAAATAAAGAATATTTTATAAAGCCAAATTAAAACTTGGCCAAGCTTTGGAAATAAAACATTTTATTCTAAATAAAATTAGCAAAGGTTTATTTAAAATAAATTAATAAGGATTTAATATCCAAGTTTTATTAATAAAGGTTCTATCATTTATAAACCATCAAAACTTATTTGTTTAATTTAAATAAGTTTTGCAAGTACTTTGTATTTTCAAATAAAACCTACTGAATGACTTTGGTACAATTTTAGATTCCAAAATAAAAGATTTAAATAAACAAATCCTATTTGGGTTATTTACTAAAGCTCATTTTCTTTAATTATTATTGGACCCTAAAGTAAAATAATAGTTTGTTTTAAACAAGTATCCAAGTATTATTTACTTCCAAATGATACCTACTGATTCGATTTTGAAAATATTTGGATTTCAAATGAAGATTTTATTAATAAACAACAAAAAAACTCTATTTAATTAATAAACCATGGCCTACTTATTTAATTAAGGATTGAACCTAAAAAGATTAAAGTATTATTTATTTTATTTAGGATTTTGGTTCAGGTTACTAAACAGAACCAAATTCTTAGTTACAATGTTTGATGAAGATTTGAATTGTTTTGAATGCTTGAGAATTGTTTGAAATAACAAATCAGAAAATAGAATTTGAAAAGGAAAAAGAATTCAGACAGAAAAAAATAATAATAGAACAGCCCACCAATCTGGCCCAACTAGCCCAACACAGCCCAATCCAGCCCAGCTTCCTCCCTCCCCGAAGGAAAACGACTTGCACCCATATTCTGACCCGCGGAGCAACAGACATGTGGACCCCTCCCCTTCTTCCTTTCTTTCACTGCCAAGCGGACCCACCCCTCTCTGTTCATCGTCTTCAACCAGACTCCGTCGCCCTGACCGTTGCAGTGAGTTACTCCGGCGATTGATTGCACGTGAAGGAGGCTTTGATTTCTCGTAATAACCAAGCCCCTTTAAACGCCAGTCACTCCTCTCCGTTTTCCCTCTGTTTTCTTCCCCAAGCACGCCTCCAGGCCGCCACAATCTCTCCTCGACTGCCTCGGCTCCGACCACCGTCTCCGGCCAACTCAGGCCAGTACACGCCACCCCCTGCCTTCTCGAGCACCCTAGCAGCTTCCCCACTCCCAGACACTCCTCCCCGTACCACCCGTTCGACCGTGGACACCCCTGAGCCTCGCCAACGACAACCTCCAGTACCGCCGCCGTCTGCCTCTACTCCGACGACGCCCACAGGTTAATTCCGACCACCCCGTGCCTTCTAGATCACGCACACATCTTTGCCACGGTCTTGCGAAGCTAACCCAGTCCTCTGTTTGGCTTCTCGTGATCGACAGCATCGCCTCCGACCGCAACCAGGACCACCTGACGCCGTTCGCAACTCCGACGAGGAATTACTGCAACCCTAGTGTGCCCCTTGACCAACCGCGAGTACCTTGAGCTTCGCCATGTTCTCCTGAGCCTGGTGATCATCTCCTTACACTACCTTGCTTCCTGCTTCGCCAGCGCCGCCGCCAACTGGCCGCTCCGCCGCTCGCCGTCAACCTAGCGCCGCCAGTTCTTGGCAAGCATCTCGTAGCCATCCGATCTTGATCTGACGATTAGGATAGAACAAGAGTGAAGGGGTAAGTAGCACCTCTAGACCGTGCGATGCAACTAAAATCTAACGGCCCATATCTGTCGATCCACGCGAACCGTTTTCAGCGAATAAGAACGTGTCGCGTGTCACTGGATGAATTAGAATAGAGTTTGAAATCAGATTTAAATGCCATTTTGAAACCTTTGTAACTTTCAAACCACACGTCCAAATTTTACAAATTTTATATCAATGAATTCAGGAGAACAAGACCTAGCCAACCATACCCTTAGTTTAGCAAATAGTATCTGTTTGTTTGCTTATTTTTGCAGATTCATTTGTATGCTTATTTAGAGTAGGAAAATTGTTTAAAATTGAATTTAAGGTTTAAACCTTTGCAAATTGGATTGTTGTGACCTTACTGACCCTAGGAACCAACCCATGGTTTGGAAAATGAATTTGGAAAAGTTTAGAATGGATTAATTAGTTTAGTCCATTTCTAGCCAAATAAAACTATTGTTTTGTTATGAAAATGGTTTTGAGTAAAAACTTTGGAGGAAATGTTTTTGACCAAACCTACTGACTGAAACACCAAGTTTTAAGAAACAACAACTTAATTGGTGAAACCACTTAAGGTTGTGGTATTGAGAAAAATGTTTTTCACCACATAAAATGATGAAAGGATTTAAAAATGGTTTTTGGACCAAAACCCTTTTGCAAATGACTTTGCCACTTTGGAAAATGACCACTTTTTGACTTTACAAAGTTTAGAAGCCTAGTGGAGACCACCTTTGCAATTAGAACCATCTTTTGCATGCTTGCATGCATTTCTTTGACTTTGTCATTTTATGTGTTGTTTTGCTTGATTGGTAGATTGAGTTTGTGCCTTGCTTGATTGATTTCTAGTGACTTGAAGAGTGTGATTGTTGCAAGGACAAGGAGTGAACCTATACCCTCTACCAAAAAGGCAAGTGATGCTTCATACTTTTTGTCCCATTACTTTCTCTATGCATTAGTGATTTTGCTAAGTAAACTTGCATGGATTTTGCTAAGTATAGATCTTGCCATAGGAAAACCTAGTAGATGAATCCTGAGTAGGATTTTCTAAGTTAAGTTTCCTATTACTACCAAGCTTAGCCTAGCTAATAGAAAACATGGGTGGAATATATATTCACACTATGGAAAAATATTCTAAGTCTGTGGACTTGTGATTTTGTCTAATAAAACAACTAAGTCAATGAACCTCCTGGGTGGAATGGAAGGAATGGGATATGTTGAGTGGTTACACAAGGCCATGGACTTGGGTTGTGTATCTCACTTGTGGAATGCCACCCAGGAAACAAAGGGATTTGAGATGTCAAATGTTGAGAAGCTTCAAGTGCAACCACTTGGCAATATGGGCTCTGCCATGATCATATAGGTTGCAAGAACTTAGCCATATGGACAGTGGGTGGTAGTGTTTGATAGGTTGGAACGCATCCATTTTGGTCTAAGGGAAAGCTTCTGAAAGATCTTGTCTTGGGAAACCAAGTCTTGTGGGGAAAGTGCACCACCTCTGCAGAGTGTAAAATCTAAGTACTTAGCCATGTCCCTGGTAAAGGACAATTTGAGCATCAAGACATGGAAGCAATCAAGAATCTCATCATTCAAATTTCTAAGTTAAAATCTTGTGGTTTGAACAAGGGTTGTTTGAAGACTTCAATCTTTGATTGAGAGATGCCTTGTAAAGGATCTTCATTCTTTGATTGAGAAAAATGATTTTGTCAAAGCAAAACTTAGTATTTTCAAATGTTAAGGAAAAATCTATTTTGAGCAATGCAAGCCTCAACTCCACTTAGCCAAATGCATATAGATGATAGACTCCACTATACTACCATAGTATCACTTGCCAATACAATTCAAATGTATTGACCCTTGTGGCTATAACTTGTAATGTTGCAGGTTTGATTGATTTTAGTGAAGATTGATTGATTAGGATTACAAAGTCTACAACCAACATCTGCCTGTGGCACTATGAAGATGAAGGACCCATGACTATAGTTATTCCGCTGCAATGTAATGTAATAGCCAAATGAGCTATGTAAGATGTAATAAAATTATGTTATTCCTGGTTATAAAGTTATGTTATGACCTTTGTTTCTTGATATTACATCTTAACTGTGGATGCTAGCTATTGATCCAGGGACTAGCATTGTAAACACAGGGGGCTCTATCTTATCTAAGATTGGGAACCCCTACAAATAAAGTTTGCCATCAAGTTTGTGAGAGATTTAATCACTAATTTTCACATAACAAGTTTAATTTGGAAGATAGATAAAACAAGAATATACTTGGAATGATGTAACACACCAAACATAGGAATTTATAGTGGACACTTTGGAATAAATTGGTTTCTTGGGAGTTGGATGCATGAGTATAGCTTACTCAATACAAGTGGAGGCTAGCAAAAGACTGGGAGCAACCAACTAAGAGAGCAATAATGGTCATAATCATGCAAAGTGACAAAACATTATCAATTAAAGCATAGAGTGGTATCACAAGTCAAAAACTAAATGATCATAGAGGCTAAGGTGACTGGTTCATAGTCATAATATGGTGTGAGCATGTGCCAAGTCAACCCAGACAAAGCATCAAAGGATAATACCACAATATTATGCTTTTGTATGCTAAAACAACGCATGATTCCTTCAAGGCACATTAAGAAATCTCACTTGTTTGGAACAAGTCATGCTACAACAATAATCACTAAGCATAAGGTCAAAACAACATCTAGCATGACATGATAAAATATAAGCCACAGTCAAAGCAAGCTCACTTTTGTACCACTATAAGCATGAAACTTTCTACTCTTTTCCAACACCCACTACTAGGAAAATGCCTATCAATGTCGCATCATTTTGGGACTTCTGTGGCGCATATGGGATGCACCACTGTTATCTCGCCACTAAAGTGTAGTTCTGTGGCGCATAGTGATATGCGCCACAGAAGTCTCAAAAACTTATGTGGCTCATATTGCCAAACTGCGCCACAGAAGTCCCGAACCAGATCTCAAACTTCTGTGGCGCATATTGCCAATATGCGCCACAATTTTTTTTTCAAATTTCAAAAAAAACCCGGCCAAATATGGCTAGAGTGGGAGGTGGGTGGTGGAGGCTGGAGTGTGGAGGAGGAGGGTCGCTAGAGTAGGAGGCCGCTAGTGTAGTAGGAGTAGGAGGAAGGGTTACCGGAGTAGGAGGCCGCCGATGTAGGTGGAGTAGGAGGGGAGGGGTCGCCGGAGTAGGAGGGGTCGCTGGAGTAGGAGGAGAAGGATGCCGTCGGTGGAATAGGAGGAGTAGTAGTAGGAGAAGTAGGAGTAGGCGGTGGAGGAGGTGTCGTCGGAGGTGGTGGAGGCCATGGCCGGGGTAGGAGGAGTTGGCCGGAGAGTGGAGAAGGAGGAGGAGAAGGGGAGGAAGAGAAGGAGAGCAATAAGGGGAGGAAGAGAAGAAGAGGAGGAAGAGAAGGAGAGGAAGAAGGGGAGGAAGAGAAGAAGAGGAGGAAGAGGAGAGGAAGAAGGGGAGGAAGAGAAGAAGAGGAGGAAGAGAAGAAGGAGAGGAAGAATGGGAGGAAGATGATACATCCGAAACGTGTCTACTTTCTCGATCACTTTGCTATTGTTTTTCCTCTATACTTGTGTGATTTGGATACAACTAACACGGACTGACGCTGTTTTCAGCAGAATTACCTTGGTGTCTTGTTTTTGTGCAGAAAATGAACTATCAGGAAAAATCCCCGAAAATATGCCAAAAACTATTTCTCACCAGAAGATCCACGGAACCAGAAGGGGAGACAGAGGGGAGGCCTGGGGGACCCAGACCCACCCCAGGCGCAAGCCCACTGACCCCACGCCTGGGGGAGGTTTGGCCACACCAGGCAGCTTCTCGGCCTTCCTCCGCGTCTATAAGTCGCCTTCTAACCTAAAAACTAAGGGGGGTTCGATAGTTTTCTAGAAAGAGTTCCGCTCCACCGCTGCCACGAGAAACCAAGATTCAGATCCTGAAACTCCGTTCTGGCACCCTGCCGGGACGGGGAATTTGGAGAGGATCATCACCATCGTCATCACCAACACATATCCATCAACCACCGATGTTTCCCTCATCCATGAGTGAGTAATCCACCGCTGTAGGCTTGGGGATGGTAGGGATTGGATGATTTCTATCATGTAATCAGATAAGATCTGTTAGGGGCATAGTGCCTAGTATCTCTATTAGTGCTATTTGACTTTGTTGCGACTTGTTGTGCTTAATGCTTGTCACTAGGGCCCGAGTGCCATAATCTCAGTTCTGAACTTATTATTGAATCATTATGATAGTATTGTTTATGGTCTTATCTGCAAGTTGTATACACATATCATTGTCCGGATCCAAAGGCCCCAAAGTGACAATAATTGGGACAACCGGAGGGGATGACTGTAGTGTGAGGATCACATGTGTTCACGGAGTGTTAATGCTTTGCTCCGGTTCTCTATTAAAAGGAGCACCTTAATTGCCAGTAGTTCCCTAGATGCTCCGCTGCCACGGGCTGGTTGGACAAAAGATGTTGTGCAAGTTCTCATTGCAAGCACGTATGACTATATATGGAGCACATGCCTAGGATAGTTTAGTACTTGGATGCTTATTATTATTTATCTGCAATGCCCTAGTTCTTTGAAGTTACATGTTTAGACTCGTCCATGCAACGCCCGTCCATCCATACCTATGCCTACCACACTCGAATCCTACTGTTACCGTTACTATTACTATTTCTACTGTTTCACTGTTGTTACTGCTGTTGTTGCTTTGCTATTGCTACTATAAACTATTGCTACTGATAAACTTCTGTGAGCAAGAACTATTTCCAGGTGCAGCTGAACTGGCAACTCAGTTGTTAAGGCTTACAAGTATTCTTTGTCTCCCCTTGTCTCGAATCAATAAATTGGGTAATACTACCCACGAAGACTGTTGCGATCCCCTACACTTGTGGGTCATCAAGACTATTTTCTGGCGCCGTTGCCGGGGAGCATAGCTTTATTTGTAAGTTCACTTGGATCTATTATTGTTCACTGCTACTCCTTTCATCATGGGGAAGTCTCGTGATGGAAAGTTCCCTATTTTACCATCCACTACAAGAAGAGGTACAATCCTAAACACCTCTGTTGCTCTTGATTCACCGTCTGTTATAAGTAAGCTTGTCACACCACCACCACCACATACTCATGCTACACACACTGCTACTACTGCTGAATCTGAACCTGCTTTTGATATTCATGATGTTACTTCTACTGTGCTTGATGCGAGTGGTTCATTAGGTCCTTTTATAGATGCTAATATGGCTAGTCTAGGAAATACCAAAACTCCTAGTGAAGACACTGTTACACCTGTTAGCTCACTTGAGTCTAGTGAGAGTTTTGATATTAATGATGGTTACATTGAGCTCACTTATGAATTTGTTGAAGAGTGCCGAAACACACATGGTGCTAGTGCTATTAAGAGTCTCCTTGCTAGACATACTATTATACCCAAGAAGTCTTATGATCCTAAGTTTGCCACCTCTACCATAGATATTAAAGATAAAGATTATGATTTCTCTCTTGATTTAGCTTATTTAGATATTGTTGAGAAAGAACCGTTTTGTGGTACTGAAATGAGAGTGATGTGGCTCATATGAATGATCTTTCTACTATGAGTGCTTTGTTCTCTGATGATTTTAAGATGCGCAAGTACTTTGTTGCTAAGATCTTCCCTTTTTCACTAAAAGGAGAAGCTAGGGCTTGGTTTAATAGATTACCTCCGGGTTCCATTGATAGCCCTGATTGCTTGATTGCTTCTTTCTTCCATAAAATATTTTCCTCCCAGTGCTAGACATGCTGCTTTGCAGAGAATTTTTGATTTTAAACAGGAAGAAGAAGAGAAATTGCCTAAGTCATGGAAAAGATTATGTTCCTTGATTCATGCATATCCTGGATGTCCATTACCTAAGAATGAGCTTCTTGATATTTCTTATAATGGACTAACTGATGATTCTAGGACCTACCTAGATAGCTTTGCTGATTGTGTTTTCAGGAAAAGGACTCCTACATATGCTAAAGAATTAATGAACAACATAAGCAAGAATTATGATGATTTGACTTCAATTGAGCTGAATACACCTGAGCCTATTACTCCTGAACCAGTTGTTCTTGAACCAATTCCAACACCAACAACAAAGAAGAGGGGAGTTATTGCATTAAATGATGAAGTGATGAATGAAGCTAAAAAGTGTCTAAAGGATAAAGGTATTAGAGCTGAAGATGTGAAGAATCTACCTCCTATAGAAGAATTATGTAAGCCAATTCCCCACTCATCTACTATTGAGGTACACTCTCTCCAATGCTTAGAGGAACTTGACACGTTTATTGTTAAATAAGGTAATTTTAATAAACAAGTTCAGAATCATTTATTGGAAAAATCTAGAGCTATCCATGAGTTGAAAGATATTGTTGAAAGAACTTCTAATGATATTAAAATGCTTTGTAAACACTTTCAAATGGTTCAAACTCAACTTGCTAAAGTACAAAAGGATATGCTAGTTAATGCTTCAGGAAATAAACATGCTTATGGAATTAAAACTAGGAGTGGTGCAGCTACTCAAGATCCTTTATATCCTGAAGGACACCTAAAAGAATAGAACATGATTCCCAACAAGTAGAAGATAGCGGTAGTCCTCGTAAGAGGAAGAAAAATAAACATAAGGAAGTTGAGGAACCACTTGAACCTGCTGTAGATCCTAATAGTATATCTGTCTCTAATGCTGAAACTGAGAGTGGTAATATTAATGATGAGTCTCCTGATAAAGCGGAAATTGAGGAAGAACCTGAAAAACACACTAAGAACACTAGGTACACAAAGGAAGATTTTATTGCTAATAAACATGGTAAAGAGAGAGAACCTTGGGTGCAGAAACCTATGCCTTTTCTAGGTAAGAAACACAAGTCAAAGGAGGAAGAACACTACAACAAGTTTTGTGAGTGGAGAAGCCTTTATTTCTGCAAATTCCTTTGACTGATACTATTAAATTGCCTCCTTATTCAAAGTATATGAAGGATATTGTCTCTAATAAAAGGAAGATTCCTAATGAGGAGATTTCTACTTTGCTTGCTAATTACTCCTTCAATGGTAAGGTTCCAATGAAACTTGGTGATCCAGGTATACCAACTATTCCTTGCTCCATTAAGAATAATTATGTTAGAACTGCTTTATGTGATTTGGGAGCTGGAGTTAGTGTTATTTCTTTTTATCTCTATAAGAGACTCCAGCTAGAAAAGTTGATACCAAATGATATATCTTTGCAAATGGCTGATAAGTCAACTACTGTTCCTATTGGTATATGTGAGGATGTTCATGTTCAAGTTGCTCATAATTGCATGGTCTTAACTGATTTTGTTGTGCTTGAAATGCCTGAAGATGATAATATGTCTATTATTCTTGGGAGGCCTTTTCTTAATTCTGCAGGTGTTGTCATACATTGCAATCAAGGAAAAGTAACATTCAATATTAGTGACAAAGAGCACACTGTCTATTTCGCCAAGAAGGTTGTTAAGAGCTATTGCCTGAATTCGATTGAAAATATTGAAGGCATCAAGGTTGGAGAAATATATTGTCCCATTCCACAAGAAAATTTTGAAACTATTATGATTTGGACCATTGCTATCAAGTATGAGGTAACATAATCACCTTGTGGAATGCAAAGTTTTGTTTCATGTAAGATTTTTTTGGTAACAAGACTTGATCAACCTTGTTAACAAAAGTATTTTAATGAACAAAATAATGTTTCCACTGTGGTTATACTTGCTTTCTTTTTCCTTTCTCCTTCCTAGTCTTTGCTTTAGCTTTACTTTTGCTAATTGTTTGCTTATTTGTTTTCTTAGAGCTGCTGTAGTTTGGCTTTTATTTTTCTTTTGCTTCTTCTGAAAAAACTGTTTCTGCGAGAAAATCAATTTTCATACCCTAAAAATTGGCCAAAAATAAAGTTTCCCGAAAAATCCCAGAAAATTCAAAATAAAATTTTCCTTGAAAAAAGGGCCAGAGAGGTACCAGAGGTGACCCAGGGAGCCACCCCTAGGCCCCACACCTGTGGTAGGCGCGGGCCCACCACTAGTGGCGCCTAGGGGGGGTCTAGCCCACCTGGGCCCCTCCAGGCTGCCTCCTCAAAGCCACCTTCTTTCTCTCTCCCGAAAAATACCGGAAAACTTGCTCAAGCTCGAGTTCTTGATGTTCTTGCTCACGATTTTCGATCTCCTTGCTCAGCCCATCTCAAGTGCTGATTTTTGGAGGGATTGTTCCTTGGTATGTGCCTCCTCCACTTGTCCAATTAGATTTGTGATTGGTAGATTGTATCTTGAGTATTTTGCTACTGTAGGTGACAGTTTGTTTGATCTTGCATGCTTGTTCTATGCTTAGAAACTTTGTTTTGATGCATGTGTAGTCCTCTAGCAAGTTCCTATAGTAGTTGCTCTTCATTTATCAACTTAGAAATCATTTGGTTTGATGGTTGTTTAAAATTTCAGCAAAGGGAAATGATGGACCACCACACCTTTGGTGACATATTTGAAAGTGATGCACCTAGAAGGGCAAGGCTCCCAAGGTCATCTACAAGCTCCAGACCCTCGTACAATGAGGATCTCATCACTCCGCGGTTTGGTTACGAGGGGGATGAAGGGGATGCGCACCCCTCCACCTTTCCTTGTCAAACTTTCTTGTGAGATGCTGGGATTCTTAATTATTTCATGTCTTTGATTGAGAGAGTTGGTCTAACAAGTTTCATGCAGGATGAGAGTGCACAATATGCTTCACTTACTAAAACATTTGTGGAGAATTTTTCCTTCACCAATAGTTTGTTCAATTCTTCTGTGTCTTTCAGAGTTTATGGCAGGGCTCATTCTATGACATTGAAAGATTTTTGCAAGGCCTTGGGACTTGGTACAAAGGGGTCATCAAAGAATATTACAGCTCTTCCCGCTGATTTGCTGGAACTATACCGAGGAATAACCAATGATGATGACCGCAGAGCTTAGCGAGGGAAGATAAAGAACATTCAACTCCCAGCCATCAGGTACTTCACCTACTATCTTACCACCAGTGTTCTTGGTAGGGAGAACACTAGTAATATATCCAACTATCAATTGGCCTTCTTAGCTGTTGCGCTCTACGGTGAGGAAAAGTATAATCTTGGTTCCCTCATTGCTCATCGTTTAGCTGCTAGGGGACCCATTTATGGGGGAATTATTGCTACTTGTATCGCTTCTGCCTTAACATTGCTGTTGATCCCCATGATACAGTTTTGGCTCCCCAGAGACTTGATTTTGCTGCCATGAAGGCGCACCACTTTGTCACCTCTAGCTCTACTCTTGAGAACTTGGTTTATAGAATGCTGTTTACTGACGGGGAAGAGAGAGAGAGAGATCCCCTCTACCCCAAACCACTTTGTTCAGTATTTATCAGGGACCTTGGTCACGATCGAAGGCGGAGATGGATGAGTTCCTGGATTCTCTTAACTTCCACGGGCAATATCAGGGGGAGCGCCCGCTTATGACCCCGCTGTACACTACACAGGGAGGCCTTGAGCTCGTACCAGGATGAGGGAGCTTCCTTGACATACTATGGAGGTGCATCTACTTGGGCACCATGGGATTGAGCCCCACTTAGGCCAAAACCCTAAGCTTAGGGGGAGGTATACCGACGTCACACTCATATATATATATATATATCATGTTCGGTCGGTTCTTTGTATATCCATTTGTTTTGCTTTCTTTTTGGTTCTTCTTGCTTCTTTCTCAAAAACCCAAAAAAATACTAAAAATATTTTCGTTGTTTCTCTTGGTTTGTTTCTTTGCTTTGGTTTGCCTTAAAAGAAAAATCCAAAAAGATTTTGCTTTGTTTTTTTTTGGTTTTTCTTTGTTTGCTTGTTTCTAAAAAAATCGAAAACACCAAAAATATTTGTTCTTCTTCTTTGGTTTTGTGAGTTCTTCACAGGGTTCAGCCGTCCTTAGTGGATATTGGTTTTCATGTTAATTATTCAAGTCACACAAGTGAAGGGCAATAATGAAGATTAAGACAACTCGAGGTGTGGTAAGAGGCTGGTAACGAACTCTATTTGTTTCATTTTTGTACATATACTCATCATTGTGAGCATGCTTAGCCTGTTTGTGTAAGGTGTATGTCATTATGGATGCTTAGTAGTTCTTTCCTATCTATGATTAGCTCCAACTTGCTAATAGTTTGTAGCATGTCATATGAATGTTTGCTTGCATTGTTTTATTCATACTTTTGTATGATATTGTGGTATCCTCCTCTGACTGTTCATGTGAATCGACTTGGCACATGCCCACGCATTCATATGACTAAATCAATAGTCATTAATCCTCGATGATTTATTTTTCCTCAGAGTTCTTGTATCATTTTCATGCCATAATTAGTCCTGTTTTGTTGCAAGCATGATTATGACAGTTATTGCTCTCTCGTTTGTCCCTCCCTCTCTATTGCTAGCCTTCAATTGCACTGAGTATGTGCTCTACCTGTGCTTCCAACTCCCCAAAACCAATATTGCCAGATGTGTCCACCATACCTACCTATTAGCATCATTTTCTATTTCAGTGCATATTCCATATGCCGTGTTTTCTTCCAAAATAAAATGTTTGTCTGTTTTGAGAAAGTGAGTTAGTAAACCTCTCATGAACTTGATGTCACACTTTATTCTTTGCGCTTAATAATTCTGAACCATTGTGACTAGTCCATGAAAGTTATATGCTTGCTTATTATATACTGGGAGTTAGCAGAACCGTGTTGTCACAGGGAACGCTTTCAACACTTTTTGGATATCTCATCCAGTTGATACCTTGCTCTTTTGTTTATGGATGTCGATGATGTGAAATAAAAGGGTAGGTTGTTAGTTCATGGAGTTTATACATTGTGTTAGAGAAACGCATGGGCCGCTAGCCTAAGCCATGCTTAATCATGGTGGAAACTTGCAGCATCACTATAATGAGCTTCTATGAAGCTTACTCAATAAAAATCTATGCATATGGTAAATAAAAAGATTGCTGAGATGCTCATTGTCTGCTTGCCTTGTCATTTTGGTTATGGGAAAGCTCCTGTACCATGTGCAAGGGGTACCCTGTTGGCGGTTCTCGATGATATTCATGTATTTACAATGACAAGAACTTTTAGGTGACCAAAGTTGAGTAGCATGCGGAGCGACCCTCGTACTCAGGGGACTTGGGATTTCCAGTCTATGGTCTGTCAAGCATATGATTCAGAGTGGACCTCACTTTCACCTTAACCACATGAAGATTCCTATGATAGGGGCAATGAGATCTCAAATCTAACGAGTACCTTCCTTTCAGCATTTGGAAGCCTTTCAAACCTTTCAAAAACCGTTTTCACAATTTTTTTGAGTCACCACTTATTCTATGAGCACCTTCTTGAGAGCATAGTTGTCATTCTTGTGTTTGCCTCAAAACTTGGTTAATTATGTCATGACTTTGATGCTTGTATCTCTGATATCTTTACTTCTAGTCTTCATGTGAACTTCAGAGGTGCCTTGGCATTTATATTGTTCTCTTCAAACAAAGGCAAGAGAGATACCACTCTATCATAACTTATTATGATCATTGCAATGTTGCTTATGTTTATATTTCTTGCTACTTATTATTATTGAGTTGGTTTCTCTTCATAGCTTGCAATGACTATTTAGTAGACTTAGTTGCATACTCTTTATTATGAATTGTATAAGCATCTACTCATGTGCTGAGAATGTATACATCATATGAAGCAAATGTGTTCGTGAAAGTTCTTTTATCGCACTTAGTTTTCAACTGAATTGCTTGAGGACAAGCAATAAGCTAAGCTTGGGGGGAGTTGATACGTCCAAAACGTATCTACTTTCTCGAACACTTTGCTATTGTTTCTCCTCTAAACTTGTGTAATTTGGATACAACTAACATGGACTGACGATGTTTTCAGCAAAATTACCTTGGTGTCTTGTTTTTGTGCAGAAAATGAACTATCAGGAAAAATCCCGGAAAATATGCCAAAAACTATTTCTCACCAGAAGATCCACGGAGCCAGAAGGGGCGACAGAGGGGAGGCCTGGGGGCCCAGACCCACCCCAGGCGCGGGCCCATTGACCTCGCGCCTAGGGGAGGTTTGGCCATCCCAGGCAGCTTCTCGGCCTCCCTCCGCGTCTATAAGTTGCCTTCTGACCTAAAAATAGAGGGGGGTTCGATAGTTTTCCAGAAAGAGTTCTGCTCCGCCGCCGCCACGAGAAACCAAGATTCGGATCCAGAAACTCCGTTCTGGCACCCTGCCGGGACGGGGAATTTGGAGAGGATCATCACCATCGTCATCACCAACGCATCTCCATCAACCACCTATGTTTCCCTCATCCATGAGTGAGTAATCCCCCGCTATAGGATTGGGGATGGTAGAGATTGGATGAGTTCTATCATGTAATCGAATAAGATCTGTTAGGGGCATAGTGCCTAGTATCTCTATTAGTGCTATTTGACTTTGTTGCAACTTGTTGTGCTTAATGCTTGTCACTAGGGCCCGAGTGCCATGATCTCAGATCTGAACTTATTATTGAATCATTATGATAGTATTTTTTATGGTCTTATCTGCAAGTTGTATACACATATCATTGTCTGGATCCAAAGGCCCCAAAGTGAAAATAATTGGGACAACCGGAGGGGATGTCTGTGGTGTGAGGATCACATGTGTTCACGGAGTGTTAATGCTTTGCTCCGGTGCTCTATTAAAAGGAGCACCTTAATTGCCAGTAGTTCCCTAGAGGCCCCGCTGCCACGGGCTGGCTGGACAGAAGATGTTGTGCAAGTTCTCATTGCGAGCACGTATGAATATATATGGAGCACATGCCTAGGATTGTGTAGTACTTGGATGCTTATTATTATTTATCTGCAATGCCCTAGTTCTTTGAAGTTACATGTTTATACTCGTCCATGCAACGCCCGTGTAACAACCCAAGTTTGTAATATATGTAATTAGTACTTAAGCATTGCATACATGTTTTAAACTCAATGAAATATATGCATACGTTCAAGTGTGTTGACTTAAATGCAAATCCAAAACCCTAATTTCCCCCTCTCTTTGAAACTATATTCCGATAGTTTGAATATTTTGGAAAAGTGCCAAAATGTGAAGCCCAATTGGTTATGAGGGACCCACAAAAGTTTGTATATCTTATGAAAGCTTCTGGTATTTTGAAAATATTCAAAAACAGAATTCAAAATGAATTGCAAAAGAGAGAAATCAAAACAGAAAAAAATGTTTCTGGAAATAAAACAGAGCCAATAACCAGATAGGCCGCAGACCAGCTAGCCCAAACCCCCTCTTCCCCCTCCCTGCCGGCCACCCACGCAGCAGCCAGCACCCGCCGCGGCCCAGGAGAAGCCCACCTAGGCCTGGTACCGGTTTGTCCATGCTATCAGCATCGTCAATCTCGGGAAGCTTCTGCGTGTCGCCGCGCCGCCGATCGCTGGCGTCAAGATCCTCGCCGCTGCTCTAGACGAGGATAAGGAGCTGCCCCGCACGCCTCTCCCTCCCCAGATCTCATCCTCTCCCTCGCGCGCTCTATCTCCCTCTCTGCACAGCGCCAGCCCAAACCCTAGCCTCCATGGCCGCCGGCTCGCCGCCGTTGCTGGCCTCCCGGAGCCCATCCGACACTGCCACGAGCTCCGCCTCGCTCTACTCCATATTCCTACAGAAGGAATCAACGAGGGATACCGTGAATCATCGCCATCGAACGCTTCTTCCCCGACCCCGACGTGCTCCACTGCACACCTCGCCGTTGCTCCGGTCACAGCCTCGCCTCGCCGTTTTCACCAATCTCCTTGGGGTGAGATGACGGTGCTCAAGACACACTCCTTTTCCTCTCTAGTGCTATGTGTCGTGCCTGCGCTGTAGATCAGAGAGCACCGACGCCGTTCATCGTTGTTGACCAAGCTCCGGTGACCAAGAATCGGAGGCGCCGCCGTAGTTAGGTTCGTCTCCGTGCGCTCTTTCAAATGAGCCGTAGCACGCATCCTCCCGTGCCCTGTAGCACCGTTTATCGCCGCCATCTGACGCGGATTCTGACGAGCCTAGGTGGCGCTCGCGTGGTTTGCCTGCGTGGCCCAGGCCCCACCAGTCAGCCTCTCCGGCTAAGCCAACCCCGGTGAAAAACGTCTCTGACCCCGCCTAGCCAACGTGGCTGCTGAGGTGGCCTTGGGCCCCTCTGTCAGTCTCACTGGCTAGGGTCATCGTGTGTGTGAAAAATATCTGGCGCCTGTGCTGATGTCAGCCAGATGCAATAATCCAATTTAAATGATTTAATAAATCCAGAAAATGGTTTAAATCTTATAAATTCAATAACTAATTATCTATAAGTCAGAAATATACAAATAATATATCAAAATGTTAAGAAAAATGAAAACTATCTAATAGAGCTATAATCATTCATTGTTAAGAAACTTACATGACAAGTTTAATTAGAAGAACATAGTAACCCCTCATAGGTGATTCCAGAGTTTTTCCTGAGTTAGGGTTTGCACCCCTCGGAACCCCGTTTAAATTGCCGAGCATGTTTTAGGGTTTCATTTCAATGCAATTCAACTTGTCATATCATCATATTTGTTTGAGCATTGCATCGATGCCATGTATTGATTGTTGCCTTTCTTTCCGGTGTTGGTTCTTCACGATAGGATCCGAACCCTAAGCTGAAGTCAACAACACCAAAGATCCAGACCTGTCTACTGACGGACAAGGCAAGCGTAGCCTCTCATTCTTAACCTACTTTTACAAAGTATATTACTTTCTTGCTATGATGCACACGATTCCAATGTGGTCTTTTGTCAGCAGCTAGTGTTACCCATCTGCTGCACTGTTTCCCTTTGGTAGCCTTATAATCCTGATCCACTTCTCCTAGCATACCTAGGTCTGGCAGTTGAGTGTTGCTAGAGCTTTTGATACCGACAGCTTAGCCATGCACAGTAAGAACGTCTAATCTAGCCAAAGGATGAATCAGATATGCCAAGGAAGGTACTAAGGTAGGAGATGTTGACATCATCGAAGGAGTTAATTAAATATGCTAAGGCTTGTATGGGAGGCCATGTTGTGTGTGGTTTTTGTAGTTCCATGCTCGCCACCATTAGGACCCGAGTTCTTGCCTCTTGAACCAAGACGAGCGTACAACCACACAGGGCCTGGAAAACCCCACGAGCAACTAACTTGCCTAGTAGATTCCATGAGTCACATAGTTCGGGATTTCCATTTGGCATACCCATTGAAAACCTTTTCGAACAAGGGGGTGAAGGAGGTGCATCGTAACAGGTAGGGAAGCATGGACCGGGTTGCTTGGGGTCGATGGAGCCCCTGGTGAACCAACCTCGCCTCACATCTTTAGGGACCGACTTCAGGACTTGACCCGTTACGACGGAACCATCCCTAGGGCGTGACTCATGGTCTTGGCGAAAGCAAGGTAAAGGTCATGGTCAACCACCCTCTGCCGGCCTTCCAAGGAAGAGGGCTAATAATTTGGCATTAAGAGTCGGTTGGTACGTGTGGGTAAAGTTGCACACCCCTGCAGGGTATTAATCTTTTCGAAAAGCCGTGTTCACGGTTATGAACGACTTGGGAACAGACGTGATGATCATAGAGAACCATAACCTAAGTAAAACTTGCTGATCCACGTGTGCTTAAGGATGCTTCCTCTGGGTTGAGGGGGTGATCCTAGATAGGAGTTTCTGATGAAGCTGGTGGTTATCAAGATATGATGAACAAGATGAAGAAATCGTTATCTTATCCCTTTTAAAATATTCTGAGTAGACGGTCCTCCTCTCCCTCTTGTTTACAAATAAAGACTGCTTTCTGCAAAAGTAAATCCAGAGAAAGCCTTTCTGGCCAGAGCATGTAGATACTAGGTTATCTAAGTCTTGCGGAGTACATTCTCGTACTCAGCCTTGCGCCATTGTTGTTTTTCTATAGAGGATTTGCTTGCAACTGAAGGTGGTTTCTACGTTAACATCGACGAGTAGTTGGGGGTCCCAGGTAGCAGCCTGAGGACTATGGGATGGACGTCACTTTTGTTTATGGCCTCTTAGGCCTCTTTCGCTGTGTGATGTAATGTTGGGTCTATGACCTCTGTTTTGTAATAGATCTCCCGTGTTTGGAGTTGAGCTTATCTTAGATGGTGATCTGAGGTTAGTTTAACCCTAATCCCGAGGGGTGCTACAGGTTTTGGTATCAGAGCAATACTGCATGTAGGAAACCCTTTCATTGGTCGATGTTGAGTCTAGAAGTTGACAAAACTATTTGAAAGTTAAAAACTATTTGCAGAAACTCCGATTAGGATCCTTTTTACTCCTTCTCTGGTGTGTTTGTGATGCTGGAGTTTTCCTTACCTTATTTGGTTTAAAAAGGTTTTCATTCCTTACCTCATATCTCAAAACTTTTAGGATCGTGGTTTTGGGGTTGTTTCTCTAAAAGTACTCCGTACTTGGGTTGTTATTCTCAAAGTTCCAAGATATCTCAGTTTTGCTTGGTGTGTAACATCTTAGCATTCCATTGTCATGGTTTGTAAGTCAGCTAGTTAGTGTATACATTAGTATGCTTTGATACTACCATGCTTGATAAGATGATACCTTTATATCAAGTATTCGTTGTTCATCTTTCCGTCTTGTTCCTTTGAATCCCTGGTCTAAACTTTTCTTTGTTCTTTCAGGATGGGTGACACCTCTCTTCCCCGTACCCATGCTCATGCACGTGGTGCTGCAAATGAGGGTGAATCTTCCAACCTTCCTCCACCGCCGTCCATGGTTCAACTCATGGCCATGTACGAAACCAACCGTGCTGACAACATGAGGCTCCTTGAAAGGATTGAGCGCAACACTGCTCAACGCCAGAACAATCAAGTTGGTATCAAGGACTTCACCCGTCTCACTCCGCCAGTTTTCAGCTATTCCACTGAGCCACTTGATGCAGAATACTGGCTTCGCACTATGGAGTGCAAACTTCAGGTTGGTCATGTTGCTCAAGCTGATTGGGTGACTTTTGCTGCCTATCTTCTGGAGGGATCAGCTAACTCTTGGTGGGAAAATTTGTTGGATATGCAAGAAGCTCAACATGTTGTTACATGGCAAGATTTCATTGAAGCCTTCCGAGCTTCCCATATTCCGGAGGGTCTGATGGATCAGAAGAGGGAGGAGTTCCTCAAGCTTAAGCAGGGAACTGGTTGTCACATCCCAAATTTTAGATTTGGTATTGCATATCATTCATAGCATCGCATCATATCTTTCCATGCAAAACCGTCGAGTAGAAAGGTTCGTCGAAGCGCTACTTCCAAAACCCTGTTTTACTTCTCTACGAGTTTCCTGCGGGAGGCTTTAGAAGGACTTGCGACAACCACCCCTGTAGGTTCGAGTTTTCGCGCAAACCTTGACTGAAGGTTGTTCCCCTCGACGATACGAACCCGTGGGCGCGAGAATCGCTCAAATCGGAGTTCGTATGCAAAAGACTCGGACGTTTTAGTAAACCACCGAAAAACGGTCTGAAAATTCCGGACCGATTTCCGAGTTGGAGTCAATTTCTGGACCGTTTCTGAGTAGAATTCACGCGAGGGACTATTTAAAGAGGGCCCCACCGCCTTCCTTGGGAACCGTGCCCGACTTCCCCGACCCCGCCGCCTACCCCACGCGCGCGCCTCCTCGGGATCCGATCCCGTCGCCGCCGCCGCGCCTGGTCGCCTCCTTGGCCGCCGCCGCCGGCCATCACCACCGCCACCGTCGGGTACGTCGCCGCCTCCTCTCTCCGTTCCCGCCATCTGCGCCACCACCCACCGCCGCCATCCGCCGCCGCCATCGCTGCAGCGCCGCCACACCGCGGCCGCCGCCCTGCACCCGCCCCGCGGCCACGCCGCCACCTCCCGCCCGTAGCCGCGCTGCCGCGAGCACCCGCCGCCGCGCCAGCTCGCGTCGACGCCGTCGCCTGCGCCTCTGCGCGCGCCACCTCGGCCTACGCGCCGCTCGCTGCCCCGCTGCCGACGCTGCGCTGCGCGCCACCGCCGCCTAGCGCCGCCTTGCCGCGCGCGCGCGCTGCTGCCCCGCTGCGCGCCTCGCTGCGCCGCACGCACGTGCACGTGCGCTTCATCGCATGCGCACATGCATACATGCACACACACGCACGTACGCGCCGCCTCGCACGCGATGTAATTTTCTCGACCCGTAGTGACCGTGTGTACGTCCGTGCAGGAAAGACCTCGACGCCGGAACCGATCGCCACCGCCGTCCGGAACTCGCCGCACCTTCCGGAGTCCGTTTCGCCATCCGTTTCCGGTAAGACAGCAGCCACCGTCAGATCTCAGATCAGCGGCCTAGATCGTTAGTTGACCGGTCAGACATGCGTTGACTAGTCAGACGCCCAGTCAGCGCCCAGTCAGCAGACTAGTTGACCAGTCAACAGACACAGTTGACTGGGTCAATTTCGTTAATCCTTTTAGTTGACAGATTTCGGTAGAATCTTGTAAATTGCGTAGAAATTCAACCGCTTGGCCAAAAATTGCAAATAAAATATGTACGGATTCAGTGAGTCGTGTAGAATCTCGCTGTACCTTTGGTTCAGACTTTTACTACCAGGTTTAGTACAGTTTAATCAAACTATTTAGTGGCCTTTTCGGAGTAATAAATTCGTAGAAAAAGATCCGTAGCTCCAAAAATCGCGTATGATATGTCCCTGGATTCAATGAAATGAGGGGAATCCCATCGTGAATTAAAAAGGTAGGCCTACAGTAAAAACTTCTGCAGAAACTGTCTAGTGGCTTTCTGCAGTGTTTTAATTACTCGGGGAGTTTTATAATTTCTTTTCGAGTAATTCCAATTGGTACTGTTTCTAATCAGCGATGCCTATGCGGTAGAATTTTCCCAAGATTTTACAAATAGTATACTACCGGTAGTGAATTATTTAAGTTCTAGCTCTAGTTTGGAGCATTACTTTTGTCTAGTAGTTTTCCTAGCGCTAAAACTATTTTTCATGCATGCAATCGGTAGTGTTATGTTATAGGATGTTGTGGTTCAGCTGTAGCACCAATTCACTTGTCGTTCTTGCATTCGTGCATCATATTTGTTGCATATGCTTGTGGATTGTTTGTTTATGAATGCAATTGTATCGTGTAGATTGTGTTGAGTGCAACGCTTGCTCGTGTGAGGATTGTGCTCCAGACCGCTACAACCAAGGCAAGTAGATGCTACTTTGTTCATGATATCGTCCTACTATTTTCAATGCATTGTCGTGTATTTTGTAGTTGCATGTGTAGGATGATACTATCGCTATGCTATGTCCTATTATGTGGTAGGACCCTCTTTGTAGATGAACCGCCGTTGGTAGATGTTCTTAGCCATGCTTGTTGAATGAGGGCTGGGTTACATCATTGATACTTGTTTTCTCAAAGTATTGGTTTGTGAAAACTAAAAACAACTTAATCAATGAACCCCCTGGGTGTGATGGTATTGATAAATTTTGGTGGTTTCATTGCGGAAAGGCACCCAGATATCAAGAGAGAATGATTGACTTATTTATTGTGTAGCTTACGTGTACAACCATGTGCCAATAATGAAATGGGCGGTTGGTTGGACTTAGTAGGTTGTGGTAACTCGAACCCGCGTATCCAGAGATGTAGAATTTTGGTAGGTTGGACCGGTGCGCGTCGGGATTGAGGAGCTACTTCCCGAACAGTCTCTTCTTGGTCTTCTCCCTATCATCACCCAAAATGAGAGTGATGGTACGAGCTGGGCTGGCCAAGTCACATGGGTAAAGTGTACTAACCTATGGAGAGTGTATAATCTAATCGATTAGCCGTGTCCCCGGTTATGGACATCTGAGTTGCTAGATATTGATTCCATGACATGTTTCTCGCTCATTCTAATTTCATAATTGCTTTAACATTGTTGCGTTAACTTAATTGGGATCTTTTCAAAGAAAATCAAAAACTGTTTATGAAAGTAGGACAAATGTATTTGCAAATGCAAGCCAGACACAGCTCCAATTGCCAAATATGCATGTAGATGTTAGTACTATTGTCTCCTTTACTAGCTCTACTTGCCATACATTCCATGTATTGACCCTTCGGGGCTGCTACGTTTCATGTTGTAGGTTATTCCGATTCTGATTGATCGTTATAGGCCACGGTACTCCACTCGACACTTGTTCACTTGTGGGCAATTTGAAGAATGGAGGATTTAGCTATTTATGTTGCTACCTGAATAATTTGAGCTAGCTTTGTGCTAAGCTTTTATTGTAATAATGGTACTCTGGATCTTGTAGATCATGATACACGGTTATTTGCTATGTTATCTATCTTACTCTATTATGGACCAATGAACCGATCCAGGGATTGGCATGTCACATAGAGGCCACGGTCTTTTCAGAACCGGGATGTTATAGGATGGTATCAGAGCCCGTGTGTCGACTGTAGGATCGTGACCTAGGATTGGATTAGAAAGCCATAGAATTATTAAGCCTATGTTAACTCTGTCTTTCCTCTTATGCCTTTCACCCTCGTAAATTCTTACCATATGCTATTCTCACACTTTCCTCTTTTACTTGATAGATGAGAGATGTCAGGACTGAGTATGTCACCATGGAGTCACCAAGGCCCTTTGCAAGGCAGTTAGCTCAGCTCTCTCAGTCATTGGGATTGCCACTGCCTATGTTCAAGGGAAGAAGGCTGTACACCTATGGATATGGAGAGGATGCATGGGAGATCACTACCTTCATATTCAGAGATGCCTCCTTGCCAAACCCCGCGCACTTGGTCTACACCAAGATATACTGCAACTGGGGACTTGGAATCAACTTGGCCGTACATGAAGCCCTGTCTCGCCAGTGCCACTATGTCCGACACCTACTGCCTAAAGATTCACCCTACCGTGACTATGGAAGGCGTGATGAATATGGGAACATTGTGGTTACCCCGGGCGACAGGAACAACATGCCGCCCCGTCGGAGGCACATAGAGGACATGGAGAGAGAGAATGGAGCTCTAGCAGAGAAGGTGAGGATGATAAAGGAGATTGCAGATTTTACTAGCAATGGAATGGTGGTCCAAGGACAGGAGATTGACACCCTGCATGAAGCTGTGGGAGTTCTGGAGACTGCCCTGATAGCCAGAGATGAGACCATAGCACATCTTCATGGTACTGTGCAAGAGAATACCCAGAACATACAACAGTTGCAAGGGACCGTCCAGGAAAGGGACCAAATCATTGAGGATATGACCGCCCAGATTGTCGCTCTCCAAGCACAGCTAAACCCACCCTCTGATGATGACAAACGAGGATGATGATGATGGAGACGATGATGGTGGAGGAGATGAAGCTGTTGCTGTTGCAGCCGAGGATGAAGAAGAAGAGGAGGATCTAGAAGAGGTGGAGTTTGAAGTCTCAAGTGATGGTTCAGGAGAGGTGTACACTCCGCCGCCATGGTTGTACCGCGAGCCGAAGCGCCAACGCATGACCGCAAGGACCTACCTCAATCTCTTCAAGTAGATAGAAGTCCACCAAATAGTCCACGTTAGGCAAACTCGTTGGATTAGTCTTGATCGTTGTGAAGCTTAGTTCGTGTTAGTTTAAAAGTGTTTAGTTGCTTATTTGTGTACTCCAATATCCCAGGATTTATTTGTGCGAATTTTTATGAAAGAGTTATGGCAATTTGGTTATCATCTGTGTTATTTTTGCTGCAGTTTTTCTGCTGATACAGCAGTACTACGCGATTTTTCATATTTTTCTGGTAACTCGGAAAAATCTGAAAAACAATTGGGCTGATGCGAAACTCTCTGTGCTATATGCACAAAAATCAGCTAAATTTTCTGACGAGTTTAAGTCAGGCGGAAAAATTCATGAACGCTGCTGGACTGTTCTGGCAGATTGCTGTTTTGGTTGTGTAGTTGATCAACTGTTTAGCTAACCATTGCCAACTCTTGCAAAACTATTTCAGTAGTTATATACTGCTAGGATAACACCTAGGATGTTGCTGGATCGCTTGTTTGTTGATGTGTTGCTTGCTTGTGATTGTCTGCTATTGCGTGTTATTGTTTGATCATATGCATGGGTAGAATCCTACTATCGTAGTTGATTCTTTCTAAACTTACCTATGCTGAACCGCAGATGCCTCCCCGCCGCCAACCCACTGAGATGGAGCAGCTCATGGCAGCTCAGGCACAGCTGACCCAAGTGATGACCCAGTTCATGGCGAATCAGAATAACAACAATGGAAACAATCAACCTCAGGGAGATGCTCTCACCAGATTTCTGAGGTTAAGGCCAGCTAAGTTCTCTACTGCAACGGAACCAATGGTTGATCTCGACTGGTTGCGTTCAGTCAACAAGGATCTAGTAACTGTCGGATGCACTGATGCTGAGAAGGTGAGGTTTGCCGCTCACCTACTGGAGGGACCAGCCGCTTCTTGGTGGGACACATTTCAGATCACCCACCCGCTGGATACCGTGACTTGGGCAATGTTTGAGGAAGGTTTCAGGACCAACCACGTGTCTTCAGGAGTTCTGAGCCTGAAGAGGAAGGAGTTCCGCAACTTGCGCCAAACCAATCGCACCGTGGCTGAGTACATTGAGGAGTTCAACAACCTGTCCCGTTATGCACCTGAGGATGTTGACACTGATGCCAAAAGGAGGGAAGATTCCTGGATGGCCTCAGTGATGAGCTTTCAGTACAGCTACTGGTGGTTTACTGCCCCACTTTCCAGGAGCTTATGGACAAGGCCAGGATCTTGGAAGGGAAGCACAAGCAGGTGGAGAACCGCAAGAGAAAGAGCAATACTCATCACTCTGGTTCACACCACAAGACCCGCACTTCATATGATGGGTACTCCAAGCATGGAGGAAGTGACCATGGGAGCCATGACCGCCGCGATGGACATCGCCATGACAACCATAGGAGCAGCCACCACAGCCACAAGAGAGGACACTCTCACCACTCTGGAGGACACGGTGGACATGACCGCAACCGTGATCGCAACTTCGTGAAGAAGGATCTGAGTGAGGTGACGTGCTTCAAGTGCAAGCAGAATGGACACTATGCTGACAACTGTCTGGAGAGGAAAGGACTGAAGCCAACCAACGGCGAGAAGGCCACAGTGAACCACATGAATGTGGAGGAGATTCCAGATGAGCCAGACCTTGTGATTGGTAAGTTCCCAATCAACACTTACCCTGCAATTATACTTTTCGATACTGGTGCATCGCATTCATTCATATCAAGGGCATTTGTGGATAAGTATAAGTTACCCACTGAGTCTATGAAAAGGTCTATTAGAGTGAGTTCACCTGGAGGAGATATGATAGCTAGCGCTGGATGCCGCGATTTAACTGTGAGGATTGGAACACACAACTTCATTGCACATTTGGTAGTGTTGGATTCACAGGGATTAGATGTCATTCTGGGTATGGATTGGATGTCTATGCATGGGGGACACATAGATTGTGCACAGCGAGCTGTTTCACTCAAAACCCCGGATGGTAAGAGGATTATATTCAAGTCGGCTGCACGACCGAGAAGGTGTAAGTTGAATTCTCTTAAGGGGGTTAGCATGGATACTGTGCCAGTGATTAGGGATTACCCCGACGTGTTTCCGGAAGAGCTGCCAGGGATGCCACCTGACAGGGATGTGGAGTTTCTTATCGATCTGATGCCGGGAACAAGACCAATAGCAAAGAAACCATATAAGATGGATGTGGATGAGCTGAAGGAATTGAAGAAGCAATTGAAGGAGCAGCTGGAAAAGGGATTCATTCAGCCTAGTTCATCGTCATGGGGTGCACCTGTTCTGTTTGTGGAGAAGAAAGATAGCAGCAAGAGATTAGTGGTAGACTATCGCTCGCTGAATGAAGTGACCATCAAGAACAAGTACCCTCTGCCGAACATAAATGATTTGTTTGATCAACTGGAAGGAGCAAAGGTATTCAGCAAGATTGATCTGCGATCAGGCTATTTCCAATTGAAGATCCGAGAGGAGGATGTACCAAAAACCGCCTTCACCACTAGGTATGGTTTATATGAGTATACAGTTATGTCTTTTGGACTAACGAATGCCCCGGCATACTTCATGACCATGATGAACAAGGTATTTATGGAGTATTTGGACAAGTTCGTGGTGGTGTTTATTGATGACATACTGATATATTCCAAGGATGATGCCGAGCATGAGAAGCATCTGAGACTGATTATGGAGAAGCTAAGGGAACACAAGCTATATGACAAATTCAGCAAGTGTGAATTCTGGCTCAACACCGTTGGGTTTCTTGGACACGTAGTGTCGGGAGAAGGAATTGCTGTTGATCCAAACAAAGTGACTGCAGTAACTGAGTGGGAAGCGCCCAAGAATGCAGGAGAGATTCAAAGCTTTTTGGGACTTGCTGGATATTACAGGAGGTTCATTGAAAACTTTTCCAAGATTGATAAGCCGATGACTGAACTTCTGAAGAAGGAGAGGTAGTTTGAATGTCAGACGTATGTGAAGCCAGCTTTCAGGAACTGAAGCATCGACTAGTGACTGCACATGTTCTGTGTTTACCAGATCTTCAGAAGGATTTCCAAGTGTACTGTGATGCTTCTCTATAGGGACTTGGGAGTGTGCTGATGCAAGATGGGAGAGTAGTGTCATATGCCTCGCGACAACTCAAGCACCATGAGCGGAATTACCCCACACACGACTTGGAGTTAGCGTCAGTGGTTCATGCGCTCAAGGTATGGAGGCATTACTTAATGGGAAAACACTGTGATGTGTACACCGACCACAAGAGCCTGAAGTACATATTTACACAGAAGGAACTGAACATGAGACAAAGGAGATGGTTGGAGCTTATCAAGGATTATGATATGAATCTACAATACCACCCAGGAAAGGCCAATGTAGTAGCAGATGCTCTGAGCCGGAAGGTTTATGCCAATGGTTTGACAATTGGTGAATTGCCTGAGGACTTGTGCAAGCAATTCAAGGACCTTAGACTAGAGGTTGTATCTGAAGGATACCTAGAAATAATGGAAATCCAACCGACGCTACAGGACAGGATCATAAAGGCTCAGATAGGAGACAAAGAGATAGATGAAGTTAAGGAAAAGATGAAGGAAGGTCGAGCAAGGGAATTCCGCGAG
This sequence comes from Avena atlantica, assembly GCA_910589765.1. Lineage (NCBI taxonomy): Eukaryota > Viridiplantae > Streptophyta > Magnoliopsida > Poales > Poaceae > Avena > Avena atlantica. Next base: position 326,984,140 of record OU342733.1, read on the forward strand.
GATGAGCAAGGAACCCTGTGGTACGGAGATCGTTTGTGCGTTCCCAACGATCCCGAGATAAGGAAGTTGATTCTACAGGAAGCTCATGACTCGCCATATTCCATACATCCTGGCAATACGAAGATGTATATGGACCTAAAGGACAGATTCTGGTGGAACAACATGAAGGGAGACATCGCGGAGCATATCGCCCTATGTGATGTATGTAGCCGAGTAAAGGCAGAACACCAGAAGCCAGCAGGACTGCTACAGCCGTTGCCCGTGCCGGAATGGAAGTGGGATAGAGTGGGAATGGATTTTATCACAGGATTGCCCAGGACCAGGTCAGGATATGACTCTATTTGGGTAGTGGTCGACCATTTGACTAAGGTAGCCCACTTCATACCGGTAAAGACGACCTATACGAGTGCAAAGTTGGCCAAGATTTAAATGGACATGATTGTGTGCCTACATGGAGTTCCCAAGAGTATCGTATCTGATAGAGGCACCCAATTTACCTCACACTTCTGGCGCCAGCTGCACGAGACACTTGGTACTAGATTGGAGTTTAGCACAGCGTTTCATCCACAGACTGATGGACAGACCGAGAGGGTGAATCAGATTTTGGAGGACATGCTGAGAGCTTGAGCCTTGGCTCATGGTTCTAGTTGGGATGAGAATTTGCCGTATGCGGAGTTTTCCTACAACAACAGCTATCAAACCAGCATCAAGACGTCACCGTTCGATGTGCTATATGGGAAACGGTGCCGAACACCATTGCTATGGGATGGAGTAGGAGAACGTCAGTTGTTTGGGCCTGATTTGATCAAGGACGCTGAGGAGAAGGTCGCCTTGATTAGGGACAGGCTGAAGGTAGCACAATCAAGGCAGAAGAGCTACGCTGACGCCAAGCGCAAGGAAGTGGTGTATGATATAGGTGATAGAGCATACCTCAGAGTATCTCCGCTTCGTGGAATCAAGAGATTTGGAATTAAGGGTAAGCTGGCACATCGATTCATTGGACCGTATCGGGTCTTAGCACGCAAAGGAGAAGTTACTTACCAGTTGGAGTTGCCAGAAGCTCTGTCCACTGTCCACAATGTGTTCCACGTGTCCCAACTGAAGAAGTTCCATCCGGAGATGGTGGATACACCATTGAGAGACACTGTACCACTAGAGGAGGTTCAACTTGAGAATGATTTGACCTATGAGGAGAAACCGGTCAAGATTCTGGAGACAGCAGAAAGGACTACCCGTACCAAGACAATCAAGTTTTGCAAAGTACAGTGGAGCCACCACACCGAGGAGGAAGCCACTTGGGAGCGTGAGGGTGACATCCGAGAGGACTACCCACACCTATTTGCTAGCCACGGCGAATCTCGAGCACGAGATTCATCTTAAGGGGGTTAGTCTTTTCACATCCCAAATTTTAGATTTGGTCTTGCATATCATTCATAGCATCGCATCATATCTTTCCATGCAAAAGCTTCGAGTAGAAAGGTTCGTCAAGCGCTACTTGCAAAACCCTGTTTTACTTCTCTACGAGTTTCCTGCGGGAGGCTTTAGAAGGACTTGCGACAACCACCCTTGTAGGTTCGAGTTTTCGCGCAAACCTTGACTAAAGGTTGTTCCCCTCGACGATACGAACCCGTGGGCGCGAGAATCGCTCAAATCGGAGTTCGTATGCAAAAGACTCGGACGTTTTAGTAAACCGCCGGAAAACGGTCCGAAAATTCCGGACCGATTTCCGAGTTGGAGTCAATTTCTGGACCGTTTCTGAGTAGAATTCGCGCGAGGGACTATTTAAAGAGGGCCCCACCGCCTGCCTTGGGAACCGTGCCCGACTTCCCCGACCCCGCCGCCTACCCCACGCGCGCGACTCCTCGGGATCCGATCTCGTCGCCGCCGCCGCGCCTGGTCGCCTCCTTGGCCGCCGCCGGCCATCGCCACCGCCACCGTCGGGTACGTCGCCGCCTCCTCTCTCCGTTCCCGCCATCTGCGCCACCACCCACCGCCGCCATCCGCCGCCGCCAGACCACGGCCGCCACCCTGCACCCGCCCCGCGGCCACGCCGCCACCTCCCGCCCGCAGCCGCGCTGCCGCGAGCACCCGCCGCCGCGCCAGCTCGCGCCGACGCCGCCGCCTGCGCCTCTGCGCGCGCCACCTCGGCCTGCGCGCCGCTCGCTGCCCCGCCGCCGGCGCTGCGCTGCGCGCCACCGCCGCCTAGCGCCGCCTCGCCGCGCGCGCGCTGCGCCACCGCTGCTGCTGCCCCGCTGCGCGCCTCGCTGCGCCGCACGCACGTGCACGTGCGCGTCATCGCATGCACACATGCATACATGCACACACACGCACGTACGCGCCGCCTCGCGCGCGATGTAATTTTCTCGACCCGTAGTGACCGTGTGTACGTCCGTGCAGGAAAGACCTCGACGCCGGAACCGATCGCCACCGCCGTCCGGAACTCGCCGCACCTTCCGGAGTCCGTTTCGCCATCCGTTTCCGGTAAGACAGCAGCCACCGTCAGATCTCAGATCAGCGGCCTAGATCGTTAGTTGACCGGTCAGACTCAGGCGTTGACTAGTCAGACGCCCAGTCAGCAGACTAGTTGACTAGTCAACAGACACAGTTGACTGGGTCAATTTCGTTAATCCTTTTAGTTGACAGATTTCGGTAGAATCTTATAAATTGCGTAGAAATTCAACCGCTTGGCCAAAAATTGCAAATAAAATATGTACGGGTTCAGTGAGTCGTGTAGAATCTCGCTGTACCTTTGGTTCAGACTTTTACTACCAGGTTTAGTACAGTTTAATCAAACTAGTTAGTGGCCTTTTCGGAGTAATAAATTCGTAGAAAAAGATCCGTAGCTCCAAAAATCGCGTATGATATGTCCCTGGATTCAGTAGAACGAGGGGAATCTCATCGTGAATTAAAAAGGTAGGCCTACAGTAAAAACTTCTACAGAAACTGTCTAGTGGCTTTCTGCAGTGTTTTAGTTACTCGGGGAGTTTTATAATTCCTTTTCGAGTAATTCCAATTGGTACTGTTTCTAATCAGCGATGCCTATGCAGTAGAATTTTCCCAAGATTTTACAAACAGTATACTACCGGTAGTGAATTATTTAAGTTCTAGCACTAGTTTGGAGCATTACTTTTGTCTAGTAGTTTTCCTAGCGCTAAAACTATTTTCCATGCATGCAATCGGTAGTGTTATGTTATAGGATGTTGTGGTGCAGCTGTAGCACCAATTCACTTGTCGTTCTTGCATTCATGCATCATATTTGTTGCATATGCTTGTGAATTGTTTGTTTATGAATGCAATTGTATCATGTAGATTGTGTTGAGTGCAACGCTTGCTCGTGTGAGGATTGTGCTCCAGACCGCTACAACCAAGGCAAGTAGATGCTACTTTGTTCATGATATCGTCCTACTATTTTCAATGCATTGTCGTGTATTTTGTAGTTGCATGTGTAGGATGATACTATCGCTATGCTATGTCCTATTATGTGGTAGGACCTTCTTTGTAGATGAACCGCCGTTGGTAGATGTGCTTAGCCATGCTTGTTGAACGAGGGATGGGTTACATCATTGATACTTGTTTTCTCAAAGTATTGGTTTGTGAAAACTAAAAACAACTTAATCAATGAACCCCCTGGGTGTGATGGTATTGATAAATTTTGGTGGTTTCATTGCGGAAAGGCACCCAGGTATCAAGAGAGAATGATTGGCTTCTTTATTGTGTAGCTTACGTGTATAACCATGTGCCAATAATTAAATGGGCGGTTGGTTGGACTTAGTAGGTTGTGGTAACTCGAACCCGCGTATCCAGAGATGTAGAATTTTGGTAGGTTGGACCAGTGCGCGTCGGGATTGAGGAGCTACTTCCCGAACAGTCTCTTCTTGGTCTTCTCCCTATCATCACCCAAAATGAGAGTGATGGTACGAGCTGGGCTGGCCAAGTCACATGGGTAAAGTGTACTAACCTATGCAGAGTGTATAATCTAATCGATTAGCCGTGTCCCCGGTTATGGACATCTGAGTTGCTAGATATTGATTCCATGACATGTTTCTCGCTCATTCTAATTTCATAATTGCTTTAACATTGTTGGGTTAACTTAATTGGGATCTTTTCAAAGAAAATCAAAAACTTTTTATGAAAGTAGGACAAATGTATTTGCAAATGCAAGCCAGACACAGCTCCAATTGCCAAATATGCATGTAGATGTTAGTACTATTGTCTCCTTTACTAGCTCTACTTGCCATACATTCCATGTATTGACCCTTCGGGGCTGCTACGTTTCATGTTGCAGGTTATTCCGATTCTGATTGATCGTTATAGGCCACGGTACTCCACTCGGCACTTGTTCACTTGTGGGAAATTTGAAGAATGGAGGATTTAGTTATTTATGTTGCTACCTGAATAATTTGAGCTAGCTTTGTGCTAAGATTTTATTGTAATAATGGTACTCTGGATCTTGTAGATCATGATACACGGTTATTTGCTATGTTATCTATCTTACTCTATTGTGGGCCAATGAACCGATCCAGGGATTGGCATGTCACATAGAGGCCACGGTCTTTTCAGAACCGGGGTGTTACACTGGTTCCGTGTGTGATTACCTGCGCAACTTCAATCGTCTTGCCTGATATGCTACTGAAGAGGTCTCCACTGATGCAAAGAAGCAAGCTCTGTTCCGCAAGGGACTGGATCTTGAGGTTCGTCGTGATATCCACCTCATGGACTTTGGTAACTTCCAAGGTCTTGTCAACAAGGCTATGAAGGCCGAGAGTGGAAAAGTGGAGTATGAAGAAACCCGTAAGCGTCCTCAGGAGGGGTACACCAAGTCTGGTTCTAGCAATAAGAAGCGTCGTGTCTTCGTGCCTTACAATGATGTGCCACGTGCTCCTTATACTCCAAGGTCTTCTGGATATGCCCCTCGTTCGAATGATACTTCAAGAAATGCTGGTGGATCAAACTATCCTCCTGCTAGCAATGCATCAGGTTTTATATGGTTCAATTGTCGCCAGCCTGGCCACTATGCAAAGGAGTGTCCTCAAAAGAGTGCTGCTGAGAAGGTACCACCACCAAAGAAGAATGATAAGTACCAAGGTGCTGGAAGAGGTCGCCTGTTGGGGATATGCTATATGGGTATCCTCATAGCATGTCTCTTATCCGGCTAACCCGGGTGGCCCACAGTTGGTAGCATGGCCCATGGCCTGCTAGGCGGCCCAGTTAGATGGATCCTGAAGGGAGGCCCATGCCGAATGAAGGAAGGCTACGGTGGAGTCACCAGCGTACCCGGAGCCTTGGAGTACAAGACACGCTAGACTAGTAATAGACGGTGTAGGACTCTGTAACCTATCCGTCTAGGACTTTTCCCTGTAACCCTAGGACCTGGCGACTACATAAGTCGGGCCTATGGGAGCCTTTAGGGAACGATAACATAGACTCTCTAGTCATCTCGCACAGCGAACCGATCCCTGTAACTCGGTGTATTGCCATTATAGTGATTTATAGTAGGAGTAGGATTCTGCCACCGTTGTGGGATGTGAACCTGGGTAAGCTGTGTTACCTCGTACCCGTCAACCGTCTGCCTTCCCCCACGTCTCTAAACACACACTGTGAGGACCCCTCCATGGCATACTCGTCGGCAATACCACGATAGTTGGCGCCCACCGTGGGGCTAGAGGCGCTTCAGGTTCTTCAGCGGGCGAGGAACAAGATCTTCGCGGGAATCGGCGAAACCGTAGCCATCAGTCGTGTTATCTTCTCCGGAAACATTCCGATCGTCCCTCCCGACGAGTTATAGATCCCGGCGAAGATGAACCCTACGCGGTGTTCGATCGTTCCTATCGGAGACATCCACGTCTTCATTGGCGAAATCGACTCGGGCACTAGTTTCCTAGGAGTCGGAGGAGCATCAAGACCTGCACGAACCGCCTACGGGCAGGACACGCTCGCGGAAGGATCGATGTCAGATCTCTCTTCGGATTTTGCCGGCAAAGATTGGAAAATTTCAAGGCCCACCCAAACCTCCCTTGTGCAGGATATAACGGTGGAAGATCACTGTAAGTCCGCCGGCTTCGACCGTGCGTCGGGACAACAGAGATCCAAGTTCGTCGGCGTGGTTACCATCTTCAATCTAGCATGTTGCGTTCAGAGAGAGGGAAAAAAACCCCGCGATTACCTTGCCAGGTGGCTACGTATACGAGCCAATCTGGCCCACTACCCCAATGATGCTGCCATGTATCAATTTTTGGAAGGACTGGACCACGACACGCTTCTCCGGCATTCTCTAAGGCGGCAGCAGGCTTCGGGACTCCTTACCTTCGAAGGCATGGTGAACACCGTCAACAACTACGCGGAGGCCGAAATGGCAACTCAAACATCGCTTGCGCTCATTTACAGAGCCCCTCCAATTCAGCCACCGCCACCATCGCCTCCGGCCGCCATCGCCGCAGTCGCACCACCACCTCCAGTCATCGTCGCTGCTGTTGCACCTCCACCCATCGTCATCGAGGAAGTCCTGGCACCCTCCGAATCGATGATTGACGCGCTATACGCCGACTTCAATGTCGATTCAGAGGAGATAGATTTCAGTCTAAAGGAACTAGACTCCGCCGTGCAGGAGATGGAGGAGGAGTACACGCGCGACGAACAAGCCAACAACTCCGTCACGTCTCGAGAGGTGTTTGTCACCATTGGGACGACGATGGATGAAGATCAACCTGGACAAGCTCCGCCTACAGCGCTGGACAAGGGGAAGGGACCACCTGTTGCTGCCGATTATGATCGCGCAAAGGTCATGCCCCCTCCGCCTCACCCAGTGCAGCAGCCGCACGAACTCGGCACCGGCCCGAGAAACAACAACACCGCAAACTTGCCGCCTCTGGCATCTACGTCTGCTGCTGCCCAAGTTACTCCAGCTGATAGAGAGATGTATGGCAATCTCCTCCTTGAGCCACTAACCGCAGCTCATATCCGGAATGTGACCCAGCTTGACGAGAAGCACCAGCAGCTCTTGGAGGAAGAGCATGCCATCGCGGAGCAAGGCGCTAAGCTAGAACGAGATCTGGTCAACCCGCAGAAATCCATAGAGAAAACTAGAGCAATGGAGGCCGAGTACAAGACTCTGTTGTAGCAGCAGAAGGCCAAGAAAGCTTCAGCTCACGTCATCAACGATCCTGGTGCTAGGATGGGCTCCCCGGAAGCCGACACAAGACAAGCCATACGTTGACAGTGAAGGCAGGCAGGTGATGCCCACTCCACTCCTCAACCTCGCCGTCACCAAGACCCTTTTGGAGCAGGATAGATCACCCGAGGCAGTGGACCAGGTCTATGACCTAGTGGCCAAGGCGGTGAAGCAGCAGGAAAAGGCCACCTCTCAGAGGCTTGAGTCTGACCCAGCATTTTTCCAGTCTAGCCAGCATAAGACCCCAAGGGACAGATCTTCTCTTGATGTCGGGTCTCAGACGGGTTCATCAGAACAAAGACGGAGGGATGCGCGCAATAGGAAGGATGCTATCCCCATATCCTCCGACCATGGAGAAAAGGCCCGACCTCGTCGCCCATCGCCACCGCCCCGCTCCCCCCGACATCACGAAGACCCCAGGGCTCACCATCGTACGGATATGCCCCCGCCAAGGCAGGGCGGCATTGTCATCCGCGACAACATGGAGCAGACCCGTCATGACGGAGAGTGCAACCAGGGACACAAGAGCAGGTCGCGCCATGACCCTCCACGTCCGGCAAGCAATCGCGACAAGCGTGAGGCGTCGCAGGAGGGTAATAGCAAGAAGGCTAACCCACCGCCACCTCCGCCACCGTCGCCACCTAGCAGTCACCATGGCGGAGGAGACCCGTGTCGTTCACGCAGCCCGTCCCCTGTTGACAAGAAGAAAAGAAACCCGGAGCCATACGACGCACATTCGCGGATCGATAAGATCCACGAGGCCCGGGAAGGACCATACCTAGGACCACGTTGCTTTGGACCTGCCATACGGTCCGCAACCTGCCCCAAAGGTTTCCGGATTAAAAAGACCATCAAGCCCTATGACGGCACCGCTAAGCCAGCTATATGGTTGCAGGACTACGACAACGCGGTAGAGATCGTCGGGGGTAACGTCAACGTTGCTGTCAAGTACCTCCCATTGATGTTGGCGGGTACATCCCGTCAATGGATCGACGACTTGCCGGAGAAATCCATCTGCAATTAGTTGGACATGTAAGAAGCGTTCACCAAGAACTTTGAGGGTACGTACAAACGTCCCTGCACTGCTGGCGATCTACCGCGGTGCGTTCAGGAGAAAGACGAGACATCTCGCGCCTACCTCTGCCGCTGGCTGGATATGAAGAATTCCTGCGCAGGAGTGCACGCTTAAGACCGCCATGGCTGCCTTCATCGATGGGTTGGAAAGGGGCACGTTGCTCCGACATAAGCTGAAGTGCTTGTAGGAAAATCACCAGCTTGACTTGAACCAGATGATTCAGTTGGCTAGTGAGTTCGCAGCTGCCGACAACGATGCTCGCGGCTCTCTGCCGGCAACGGCCGTTCCATCTCAAGCTCGGAGGAACAACAGCACAAAGCGGAAAACCGATCCAGAAGAAAAGCAAACTCTCGACATGGTCTCCATGACCTTTGCAGGACGAGGTGATGGTGGACAACGTGGCCGAGGACGGGGAGCTGGTCGTGGGCAGCAGCGAGGAAGTGAAACTACCTCGGGAGCTCTCCGCGTTCCCCAAACCTACGAATAGTACCACGATATGCCGTGCCTCGTACACCTCGATGTCAATGGCAAGGCCACCCATACCAATCGACACTGCAAGTTCGTCAACGACCTCAAGGAGGACCCGGAGTCCGGCTACAAGCAAAGTCGAAAGAACAGACCGCGAGGCAAGGGAAAGGGGAAGAAGAAGGAGGAGGAGTCCAAGTATTGAAGTGACATGGACGAGGATGTTGACCCCAACCACGCCGCCAAGAGCGGTGACAAAGGCAAGAACCCCTTCGTGATGAAGGCGCCAGTTTACCACACTTTCCTTGGCACCCCACCGTCCGACAACAGAAGACCTCTATGAGGAACTAATGGCCACTCTACCCCCAGTTCCCCAGTACCTGCGCTGGTCGGAGATTCCAATTACTTGAGATTCCAATCACCCAGACCTCATCCTTACGGAGAACCAATACGCCATGGTCATCAACCCTTTAATTGACAGCGTCGAGTTCACCAAGTGTATGGTGGATAGTGGAAGCAGCATCTACATCATGTACCTGGATACGTTGCAGAAGATGAACTTGACAGATGCAAACCTAAGGCGGACCAACACCATCTTCCACGACGTAGTTCCTGGTCGGCAGGCTCGGTCCCTTGGGTGCATCACACTTCAGGTTGCCTTTGGCGATGTTAATAATTACCGCCAAGAGCACATGGCCTTTTAGTTGGTCCCCTTCAAGAGCGTGTACCACGTCATATTCGGCCATGACATATTCCACACCTTCATGGCCAAGCCATGCTTCGTCTACAACAAACTCAAGATACCCGGACCAAACGGTGTCATCACCGTATCCGGAAGCTTTACCAAAGCAAGGGACTGCGAGATTAATGAAGCAGCCTACGCGGAAGCTGTCCTCTACAGCAAAGAATTCAAAGAGATCCAGACCAAGGTCGATGACTCAGAGATGCCCGCGTCGAATAAACAGATCTCTGACTCTGCTCCAGCATTCAAGGCCGCCATCGAGACCAAGCCGGTGGAACTTGTGGTAGGCGATGCCTCCAAGACCACCGCCATTGGGAGGAACCTGGATCCCAAATAGGAAAGCGCGCTCGTCGAGTTCCTCCGTGAGAACAGGGACATCTTTGCCTAGCAACCTGCCGACATGAAAGGAGTACCTAGGGAACTTGCCGAGCACAGCTTAAACATTGATCCAAAATGTAAACCAGTGAAGCAACCTCTACGACACTTTGGAGATGAGAACAGACGTGCCATAGGCAAAGAGATAGCTAGGTTACTTAAGGCTAGTTTTATCCGAGAAGTCCTTCACACCTAATGGGTGGCCAATCCTGTACTTGTCCCCAAAAAGGGAACCAAAGAATTAAGAATGTGCGTTGATTACACCGGCTTGAACAAAGCATGCCCCGAAGATTCGTTTGCTTTGCCTCGCATTGACCAAGTCATTGATGCGACGACTGGCTCGGAACTTTTGTGTTTTCTCGATGCATACTCAGGATACCACTAGATCAAGATGAGGAAGTCGGACCAATTGGCCACTTCGTTCACTACTCCATACGGCACACTTTGCTATGTTACGATGCCCTTTGCATTAAAAACGCAGGTGCTACGTACCAGCGAACAATGCAACATTGTCTGCACGACCAAATTGGTCGGAACGTTCACGCCTATGTGGACGATATAGCGGTGATGTCTAAAAAGTCAAATGACTTAATCTCCAACTTAAAAGAAACCTTTGATAATCTCCGGAAATACAACATGATGCTTAACCCTAAGAAGTGCGTCTTCGGAGTTCCATGCGGCAAATTGTTGGGCTTCATCGTTTCCCAGCGGGGAATCGAGGTCAACCCAGAGAAAATCAAGGCCATACTAAACATAAACCGTCCGACATGCCTAAAGGATATTCAATGACTAACAGGTTGTGTTGCAGCAGTTAGTCGGTTCGTCAGCCGACTTGGAGAGAAGGCCCTGCCGCTGTACAAGTTGCTGAAGAAGGCGGACAAATTTACATGGATGGACGAAGCAGATGCAGCATTGAAGCAGCTCAAGGAAATTCTTTCCTCAGCGTCCATCCTGAAGGGTTTCGCGGCATAGTAAATCAAAATTTTCTACGGATGCGAACAGAGGGAAAGCCAAGATCTAATCTAGGAGATGCAAACAACGAGAGAGATTGGATTAGATCTTCATACCCTTGAATATCCGCACAACGGAACGTTCGTCGGAACGTGGGTGATGTAGTCGTACTCGCTTCTCCTCCTCGCGATCCGATCCGATCTAGCACCACAAGTGGCGGTGCCTCCGTGAGATGCACACGTGCAGCACCTCGACGTCTCCTCCTTCCGCAGTCCAGCAAGTATGGTGGAGAGATGGATTGGATCTACAACACGACGGCGTGGTGTATATGGTGGAGAATTTCTGCAGCAGGGCTTCGCCTACAAGCAGTCGGGAGGGAGAGAGGAGGGCAGCAGGGCGGCTAGGGTTTGAGGGGAAGGTGTGGGGGGCTGGTGCACCCCCAGCCCTCTTTATATAGAGGGGTGGGCGCAGCCCTAGCCCCGCCCCCAAGCCCAAACCGGCGGCCCCAAGGAGAAGGAGTGGGGGGCAAGGAAACCCCCCCTTCTAGAAGGTTTATCTTGAGTTTAAAACCCCCTTGGCCGGCTGGGCCCTATGGGGCCTTGTGCCCCTGGCCCAATATGGCCAGGGCACTCCCTCATAGGCCCATGCCCCCTCCCGGAAGGTGGGGCCACGTTGGTCCCCTTCCGGAAGGTTCTAGAAGCTTCTGGTACAATACCGATTAACCCGGAACAATTCCGAACTCCAAAAACTGCACTGCCTTATATGAATCTTATTCTCCGGACCATTCCGGAACCTCTCGTGATGTCCCGGATCCCATCCGAGACTCCGAACAAAAACTCATAAACCAATTATCCAATCTATCCTAGCGTCGAGACACGTTAAGTGTGTGACCCCGCGGGTTCGAGAATATGCAGACATGATCTTCTATCAATAATCAACAGCGGGGTCTGGAAACCCATATTGACTCCCACACATTCATCGATGATCATATCGGATGAACCACGATGCCAGGATTCAATTAATCCCATATATATATTCCCTTCGTCTCGCGATATTTTACTTGCCCGAGATTCGATCGTCGGTACCGTCATACCCAGTTCAATCTCGTTCACAGCAAGTACTTTACTCGTTCCATAATCCGATATCACTTTGTGATTAACTCCTTAACCACATGCTTGCAAGCGGTGTTGATATCGATTACCGAGTGAGCCCGAAGTATATCTCTCCGACTTGGGAGGGACAAATCCCATCTCGATACATAAAACCCAACAGATACTTTCCGATCACCTGAGAGACACCTTTATGATCACCCTCTCATAGGATGACGTTTGATGACCTCAAAGCTTTCTTCCGATACCAGGGAGTTGTATTATCTCATGGTCTAAGGAATACAATATTTGACATAAGAAAAGCTTTGCAAAGACGAACATGATGACACGATCTAATTGCTTCGCTTAGTTTGGGTCTGTCCATCATATCATTCTCCCAATGATATGATCTCATTATTAATTGACAACTCATGTCCATGGTTAGGAAACCTTAACCATCATTAATCAATGAGCTAGTCCTTAGAGGCGTACTAGGGACACGGTGTTGTTCACAAACCACACAAGTATTAAAGTTTCCGCTTAATACAATTCTAGCATGGAATATAAACATTATCATGAACAAGAATTATAATAATAACATCTTTATTATTGCCTCTAGGGCATAATTCCAACAGTCTCCCACTTGCACTAGAGTCAATAATCTAGTTTACATTTGGCAACAATATCACACCCATGGCACTGAGGTGCTGATCATGTTATACACGTGGAAGAGGTTTAGTCAATGGATCCGCGACATTCAGATCTGTATGTACTTTGCTAATCTTCAGATCTCCATCTGCTATATAATCTCGTATTATATGAAACTTGCGGTTGATATGCTTGGTCTTTGGATGATATCTTGGTTCCTTAGCGAGTGCTATGGCGCCAGTGTTGTCACACAATATCTCCAGTGGGTCCAATGCACTTGGAACCACGCCAAGCTCAGTGATGAAGTTTCTGATCCAAACTCCTTCACTTGACGCTTCTGCAGCAGCCATGTATTCCGCTTCTACTGTAGATCTCGCGATCACGCTTTGCTTGCAGCTTCTCCAGATCATAGCTCCTCCATTCAAAATATACACGTATCCTGTCTGAGATTTAGAATCATCCTTTTCGGTGTCGAAACTAGCGTCGACGTAACCTTTTACGACGAGCTGTTCATCACCCCCATAGACTAAGAACATTTCTTTAGTTCTATTTACGTACTTTAGGATGTTCTTCACGGCTGTCCAGTGTTCCACTCCTGGATCACTTTGATATCTGCTCGTCAAACTAAGAGCATTGGACACATCCGGTCTAGTACACAACATGACATACATGATAGAACCTATGGCCGAGGCATAAGGCACTTTGCTCATAGCTTCCCTATCATTTACCATAGCTGGATACTGAGCCTTGCTCAATATCTTACCTGACAACATAGGCACTGAACCTTTCTTTGCCTTATCCATTCTGAACCTTTTTCAGAACTTTGTCTAGGTATGTACTCTGGCTTAAAGCTATCAGGCGTCTTTGTCTATCTCTATAGATTTTGATGCCCAATATATAAGCAGCTTCACCTAGGTCTTTCATTGAAAAACACTTGTTCAAATAACTCTTCACATCATTAAGCATGTTGATGTCATTTCCAATAATCAATATGTCATCCACATATAGTACCAGAAATGTCACCGAGCTCCCACTCACTTTCTTGTAGATGCAAGCTTCGTAGCAATTTGGAACAAATCCAAAGCTCTTGATCACTTGATCAAAACGAAGGTTCCAACTCCGAGATGCTTGCTTCAGTCCAAAAATGGAATGCTGAAGTTTGCATACTTTATCAGCATCCTTAGGATCGACAAAACCTTCGGGTTGCATCATATACAACTCTTCATCAATGTTGCCATTGAGGAACGCAGTCTTGACATCCATCTGCCATATTTCATAATCATGAAACGCAGCAATTGCTAATAAAATCCGAATGGACTTAAACATCGCTACGGGAGAGAAAGTCTCATCGTAGTCAACACCTTGAACTTGTCGAAAACCTTTCGCAACAAGCCGTGCATTATAGACGGTAACATTACCATCCGCGTCCGTTTTCTTCTTGAAGATCCATTTGCACTCAACGGCTTTTGGTCGCTAGGAGGGTCCACCAAAGTCCATACTTGGTTTTCGCTCATGGATCCCAATTCGTATTTCATGGCTTCTAGCCATTTCTCAGAGTCTGGGCTCATCATCGCTTCCTCATAGTTCGTAGGTTCACTGTCTTCTACCAACAAGACAGTCAAGACAGGGTTGCCGTACCACTCAGGAGGGGCACGCGACCTTGTCGACCTGCGACGTTTAGTAGCAGCATCGTCCGAAGCTTCATGATCCTTGTCATTAGCTTCCTGTATCGTTGGTGCAGGCGGCACTGGAACAATTTTAGGTGTTGCGCTACTCTCCAATTCAAGAGAAGGTTCAATAACCTCGTATAGCTCTACTTTCCTCCCACTCACTTCTTTCGAGAGAAACTCCTTCTCAAGAAAGGAACCGTTCTTTGCGACAAACACTTTTCCTTCGGTTCTGTGATAGAAGGTATACCCAATGGTTTCCTTAGGGTATCCTATGAAGATGCATTTCTCCGCTTTGGGTTCGAGCTTGTCCGGCATCAACTTCTTGACGTAAGCTTCGCATCCCCAAACTTTAAGAAACGACAACTTAGGTTTAGCACCACACCATAGTTCATACGGTGTCGTCTCAACGGATTTAGATGGTGCCCTATTTAAAGTGAATGCAGCGGTTTCTAATGCATAACCCCAAAATGATAACGGCAAATCAGTAAGAGACATCATCGATCGGACCATATCTAATAGGGTCCGATTCCGGCATTCAGACACACCATTGCGCTGTGGTGTTCCGGGTGGCGTGAGTTGCGAAACAATTCCGCTTGCTTTAAGATGCGTGAGAAAATCATAACTCAAATATTCGCCCCCACGATCGGATCGTAGAAACTTAATCTTTCTGTTACGATGGTTCTCCACTTCATTCTGAAACTCTTTGAACTTTTCAAACGTTTCAGATTTATGTTTCATTAAATAGATATACCCATATCTACTTAAGTCATCGGTAAAAGTGAGAAAATAGCGATAGCCACCGCGTGTCGAAACACTCATCGGTCCGCATACATCGGTATGTATGATTTCCAACAAGTCCGTTGCTCGCTCCATCATACCGGAGAACGGGGTTTTGATCATCTTGCCCATGAGGCATGGTTCGCATGTGTCAAATGATTCAAAATCAAGAGACTCCAAAAGTCCATCAGAATGGAGTTTCTTCATGCGCTTTACACCAATATGACCTAGACGACAGTGCCACAAATAAGTAGTATTATCACTATCTACTTTGCATCTCTTAGCCTCAATGTTATGGATGTGTGTTTCATCCTTTTCGAGATTTAGAAGAAATAAACCATTCACAATAGGTGCATGACCATAAAAGATGTTACTCATATAAATAGAAAAACCATTATTCTCCGATTTAAATGAATAACCGTCTTGCAATAAACAAGATCCAGAAATAATGTTCATGCTCAACACAGGCACATAATAACATTTATTGAGGTTTAAAACTAATCCCGAAGGTAAAACTAAGGAGAGCATGCCGAGGGCCATCACATCAACTCTTGATCCGTTGCCAATGCGCATCGTCACCTCATCCCTCGCAAGCCGCCGTCTATTCCGTAGCTCCTGTTTCGAGTTACAAATATTAGCAACTGAACCGGTATCAAATACCCAGGCACTACAACAAGGGCTAGTAAGGAAAACATCAATAACATGTATATCAAATATACCTTTTATGGTGCCAGCCTTCTTGTCCGCTAAGTACTTCAGACAGTTGCGCTTCCAGTGACCCTTGTCCTTGCAATAGAAGCACTCAGTGTCCGGCTTAGGACCAGACTTGAGCTTCTTCTCAGCAGGGGCAGTGCGCTTGCCGCCGCCCTTCTTGAAGGGCTTCTTTGCTCCCTTACCTTTCTTGAAGGTGGGATTGTTGACCATCAACACATGATTATCCTTTTTGATGTCCACTTCCGCGACCTTCAGCTTTGTGAAGAGCTTGGTGATCGTATCAGTGGAACCAATCTAATTGTGAGTCACTACAAAACTTTTGTAGCTAGGAGGGAGTGATTGCAGAACCCTGTCAATCTTGAGCTCCTCTGGAATCGTGCATTCCAGTTGCTCAAGGCGTTGAGTGTAGCCCGTCATATTAATGGCGTGCTCACTAACGGAACTCCCTTCCTCCATCTTGCAGTTAAAGAACTTCTCAGAGATCTCATATCTCTCAGAACGGGCCTGAGTCTGAAACATGGTTTTCAGCTCTTCGAGAATCTCAAAGGGCCCGGGATAGTCTTCAAAACGATTTTGAAGCTCTGGTTCCATAGCAAACAACATGGTTCTCTTAATCACACCATAATCATC
The DNA here is from genome assembly GCA_910589765.1 of Avena atlantica. Classification (NCBI taxonomy): domain Eukaryota; kingdom Viridiplantae; phylum Streptophyta; class Magnoliopsida; order Poales; family Poaceae; genus Avena; species Avena atlantica. Next base: position 327,000,443 of record OU342733.1, read on the forward strand.
TTTGCGCGACTGATAGACAACTTTCTCATCAGCCGGCGTAGTTGCAGCAGGGGGGTCACCTAACGCTTTCCCAAGGACATAGTCCTTTTGACCGCCAGAGAGAATGATTCTTAGATTGCGGAACAAATTGGTGAAGTTAGACCCATTGTTTCTAAGCTTTTCCTTCTCAGCAAAAACGTTGAAGTTGAAGTTGGACTTAGCCATTTGATCTACAGTATTTGCAAGTACAAATTAGACTATGTTCATGATAACTAGTTCAACTTTTAATCAAATTACCAGATGAACTCCCACTAAATTCAACATCCCTCAAGTTGTTTAGTGAACATGATCCAAATTCACCACACCTAATCCGATCATCACGAGAAGAGATGTGGCTTCAATGGTGGACAACAAAGTGTCGATCATATCATTCATATGACTCATGCTTAACCTTTCGGTTCATGTGTTCCGAGGCCATGTCTGTACATGCTAGGCTCGTCAAGTTAGACCCAAGTATTTCCGCGTGTGCAAAACTGGCTTGCACCCGTTGTATGTGAGCGTAGAGTCTATAGCACCCGATCATCACGTGATGCTTGGACACGACAAACTTTCGCAACGGTGCATACTTGGGGAGAACACGGTTTTTATCTTGATCTTTAAGTGAGGAATCATCTTATAATGCTACCGTCGCGACCTAAGCATAATAAGATACATAAAAGGATAAACATCACATGCATATAACTTTATGTGACATGGTATAGCCAATCTTCGTGCAATGATCTCCATCTTGTGCGTTCCGGCATGATCTCCATCACTCCACCATGATTGCCTCCACCACGAATAGCAACTACAACTATTGCTAACTACTTCGCGATAAAGTGAAACTATTACATGGCGTATAAGAAGTTGACACACAGGTCATACACAATTATAAAGACAACCATATGGCTCCTGCCGGTTGTGTACTCATCGACATGCAGTCGTGAAACATTACAAAACATGATCATCGCATACATTATACACATCACATCTTGGGCCATACCATATCACAGAAAACACTCCCTGCAAAAACAAGTTAGACGCCTCTACTTTGTTGTTGCATGTTTTACGTGGCTTATGGGAGTAGATGCTAAGAACGATTCTTACCTACGGAAAGCCACAACGGTGATATTATGGTTGCCAAACTCCGGTGTTAATCCCATGAAAACTATAGTGAGAGAAACTGACATCCACCAGCCGCATGTGTGGAACAAGCCACACGTCAAGTGCGGAGCCGGTCTCGCGAACGACGTCGCGTAAGGTTGGCCTGGACCGCTTCAATCTCACTATCCCGCGTCATAAGAATAACACAAACAAGAGGCTTGCAACAAAAAACATCAACGCCCGCAACAACCATGTTGCGTTCTACTCGTGAAACACATCTACGCATAGATCTAGCTCTGATACCACCGAAGGGTTTCACGGCATAGTAAATCAAAATTTTCTACGGATGCGAACAGAGGGAAAGCCAAGATCTAATCTAGGAGATGCAAACAACAAGAGAGATTGGATTCGATCTTCATACCCTTGAAGATTCGCACAGCGGAACGTTCGTCGGAACGTGGGTGATGTAGTCGTACTCGCTTCTCCTCCTCGCGATCCGATCCGATCTAGCACCACAAGTGGCGGTGCCTCCGTGAGATGCACACGTGCAGCACATCGACGTCTCCTCCTTCCTCGGTCCAGCAAGTATGGTGGAGAGATGGATTGGATCTACAACACGACGGCGTGGTGTATATGGTGGAGAATTTCTGCAGCAGGGCTTCGCCTACAAGCAGTCGGGAGGGCGAGAGGAGGGCAGCAGGGCGACTAGGGTTTGAGGGGAAGGTGTGGGGGGTTGGTGCGCCCCCAGCCCTCTTTATATAGAGGGGTGGGCGCAGCCCTAGCCCCTTCCCCAAGCCCAAACCGGCGGCCCCAAGGAGAAGGAGTGGGGGGCAAGGAAACCCCCCCTTCTAGAAGGTTTATCTCGAGTTTAAAACCCCCTTGGCCGGCTGGGCCCTATGGGGCCTTGTGCCCCTCGGCCAATGCGGCCAGGGCACTCCCTCATAGGCCCATGCCCCCTCCCGGAAGGTGGGGCCACGTTGGTCCCCTTCCGGAAGGTTCTAGAAGCTTCTGGTACAATACCGATTAACCCGGAACAATTCCGAACTCCAAAAACTGCACTGCCTTATATGAATCTTATTCTCCGGACCATTCCGGAACCTCTCGTGATGTCCCGGATCCCATCCGAGACTCCAAACAAAAACTCATAAACCAATTATCCAATCTATCCTAGCATCGAGACACGTTAAGTGTGTGACCCTGCGGGTTCGAGAATATGCAGACATGATCTTCTATCAATAATCAACAGCGGGGTCTGGAAAACCATATTGACTCCCACACATTCATCGATGATCATATCGGATGAACCACGATGCCAGGATTCAATTAATCCCATATATATATTCCCTTCGTCTCGCGATATTTTACTTGCCCGAGATTCGATCGTCGGTACCGTCATACATAGTTCAATCTCGTTCACAGCAAGTACTTTACTCGTTCCATAATCCGATATCACTTTGTGATTTACTCCTTAACCACATGCTTGCAAGCGGTGTTGATATCGATTACCGAGTGGGCCCGAAGTATATCTCTCCGAGTTGGGAGGGACAAATCCCATCTCGATACATACAACCCAACAGATACTTTCCGATCACCTGAGAGACACCTTTATGATCACCCTCTCATAGGATGACGTTTGATGACCTCAAAGCTTTCTTCCGATACCAGGGAGTTGTATTATCTCATGGTCTAAGGAATACAATATTTGACATAAGAAAAGCTTTGCAAAGACGAACACGATGACACGATCTAATTGCTTCGCTTAGTTTGGGTCTGTCCACCATATCATTCTCCCAATGATATGATCTCATTATTAATTGACAACTCATGTCCATGGTTAGGAAACCTTAACCATCATTAATCAATGAGCTAGTCCTTAGAGGCGTACTAGGGACACGGTGTTGTTCACAAACCACACAAGTATTAAAGTTTCCGCTTAATACAATTCTAGCATGGAATATAAACATTATCATGAACAAGAATTATAATAATAACATCTTTATTATTTCCTCTAGGGAATAATTCCAACACATCCTTGGAGCACCCGAGCCTGGAGAACCCATGTTGATTTACATGGCGGCAACTAACCGGGTAATCAGCATCGTTGTCGTGGTAGAGCGGAAGGAACCAGGCTATGAGCACGGAGTTAACGACCAATTTAATATGTAAGCGAGGTCTTGATGGAGTCCAAGTAGCGTTTCCCTCACTACCAGAAGATAGCTTATGGAGTATTCCTTGCTTCTCGGAAGATGACGCATTACTTTCAGGAACACCCAATCACAGTGGTGAGCAAGACTCCACTGTCCGACATTATCAACAACAACGACGCTACGGGAAGGGTCGCGAAGTGGGGCATTGAACTTGCCGCCTTCAAGATCATATACAAGAGATGCGACTCTATCAAGTCACAAGCCTTGGAGGATTTTATCGCAGATTGGACGGAGATTCCAGATGCTACTCCGTTGCCGGAACCAGAGTACTGGGTGATGCACTTTGACGGATCAAAGCTTCTCAATGGCTCGGGGGCTGGTGTACTGCTACAGTCACCAACTGGGGACAAGCTACACTACGTTCTGCAGATCCACTTCGAGGCTACGAACAACATGGCGGAGTATGAAGCACTCATTCACGGATTACGCACAGCCAAGGATATTGGCATCAAGCGCATAGTTTGTTGTGGATATTCCGACTTGGTTGCCCAACAGGTGGCTAGCACCTGGAATGCACGGAACACTATGATGGTGGCATATCGAGACGAAGTGGACGAGATAGCCAAGAGCTTCTTGGGTACGAAGTCAAGTATGTGCCAAGGGAGCAAAACGAGATGGCTGATCTGCTGTCTAAGCTTGGATCAGGGCGCAAGCGAATTCCCCCAAAAAATTTCCTAGAGCATCTACGAACACCATCCGTGAAGGGAGCAGACATCGACAACCCGGATAGAGTTGACTCTTTCGTCCACATGGTGGCAAAGGTCCCTCCGGCTTGGACAAAACCGTTCATGAAATATCTCGAATAGGGAACTTTGCCCGACGACAAAGTCGAAAGACGGCAAATAGTATGTCGTGCGAAGGGCTATACCATAATCAATGGACAGCTCTACAAAAGGACCACTACTGGTGTATAACTTAAGTGTATTTCCCAGCTATAAGGTATTGAAATCCTACGTGAAATCCATCTTGGAGATTGCAGGCATCACGTCGCTCCTGGATCTTTGGTCGCGAAAGCCTTCCGGCAAGGATTCTACTGGCTGACCGCGAAGGAGGACGCCGACAAGCTGGTTGAGACATGCATGGGATGCCAGTATTATGCTTGACAACCACATGTTCCTGCTGAAGAATTGCGAACAATACCAATAACTTGGCCATTTGCAGTCTGGGGGCTAGACATGGTGGGACCTTTACAGACGACACCTTGTGGGTTTACGCATCTGCTAGTAGTAGTTGATAAATTCACTAAATGGATAGAAGCTAAACCCATTAGAAATCTTGATGGGGCAACTGCCCTCAGGTTTGTCCGGGATCTGGCAGTGAGATTTGGTCTCCCACATAGCATTATCACCGACAACAGCACGGATAAGTGGAGGCATATTGTTGGGAGAAGGGCATACAACTTGACATTGCATCTGTGGCGCATCCACAATCCAACGGCCAGGTTGAGCGAGCCAAAGGATTAATTCTGCAGGGAATCAAGCCACGTCTTGAGGCACCGCTACATAGAGCAGCTGGAGCCTGGGCGGAAGAATTGCCATCTGTGCTGTGGAGTTTATGAACTACACCCAACAGATCCACCGGCTACACCCCTTATTCCATGGTATATGGAGAAGAAGCCATCTTACCTTCCGACATACTTCACGATGCACCAAGGGTTGCCTCCTACGACGAAGATGACGCTGAAGAATCCAGCCGCCTAGATGTGGACCTTCTCGAGGAGGAGCGCGTTTTGGCATGCCAAAGATCCGCCATCTACCAGCAGAAGCTACACAGCTACCGTAGTTTCCGCGTTCGACATCGCTCATTTAAAGAGGGGGATTTGGTTCTTTGACTTAAGTAGAAGAAATCACACAAATTATCCCCACCATGGGAAGGACCGTTCATCATAAGCAAGGCGCTACTCAATGGGTCTTACTACCTCATTGACAATCGTGAACTGAAGGATAGACCCAACGAGGATCATAAGCGTAAGCGACGTGACCCTGTAACATCCCTAAAATCATGTTTCAAACTCATGCATATCATCCATGCATCCATGATCATGTAAGATTCCATTTTCAAAAATCATTTCAAAACAGGAGCATATATGCTCATTATTTTATGTATGAATGTTCTAGCCTTGGTGCTACATACTACTGAGAAAGGCACTTATATTCTCTCAGTATTGTTTTGAATCCTAACTTAAGAGATTCCAAAGGTTTGAGCCAAGTTTCAAAACAAGTATGAAATAAAACCAAGGTTTATGCCTTTTATTATATCTCCAAAAGGCTTGTTTTTATTTTATTTTTCAATTGACCCAAGTAGGTTGAGTGAACAGATGTGCTTGACACTTATTTGAGTACAAGATTTATTGTACAAAAGTCCAGAGAAGTTTTGAAATCAAACAGATTTGAATTGGAGTTTTGAAATCAGTTTTAGAAAATCAAACACAAAAACAAAAGTTTAAAAGAGAAAAAAAATAAGCCAAACAGCCTATCAGGCCCAACCAGCCCAGTTCGACCCAACCTAGCCCATCTACCCTCCCGCGAACCATTTTCCTCTACCCACAGACACACCCCCAGAGTCGCTGACGCAAGGACCCCACCTCCTCTCTCTTTCTCTCGCTGACAACCGCGGCCCACACGGCGTCATCGTCTCCACCCAGCGACCAGCTCAATCCCCAAATTACGCCGAACGTTCTCTGTATTGATTCGCGGCGTCAATTCACGTTCAATGCCGGAGTAAATCACGCTCGCGACCATGCTACTTAAACCCCCACTGCCCCCCTCTCCATTTCCCCCAGACCCCGAGCACAGAGCGCCCCCAGGCTGCCCGAAATCGCCCTTGCACCGCCGCAGGCAGAACCCACTCCGGCAACCAATCCCGGTGAGCTCCGTGCGCCCCTACCTCTCTGGTTCATACGAACAACTTCACAACCTCCTTGCGCTCCTTCTGACGTCTTTGGTTTGTCATATACTGCCCCAGGTCGACGACTCCATCAAGCACAACAAGGTCCCGACGACGTCTTCGACTCCGGCGACTAAATTCGGTGAGCCCCGTGTCCCCCTTCATTTCTGACTCACACGAGCGTGTTCGCCATAGCCTTGCGCACCCCCTGATACCATTGATTCATGCTAGGGTGACCCGGAGCGCCGCCAACGACTTCGTCACCAAACACCCGACGCTGTCAGCAACTCCGACGAGCTCGTGCTGCCGTGTCCGTGCGCCCCTTGTCAAGCCATCGCCACGTTGAGCTTCAGTGCATCGCCACAAATCTGGTAAGCGTCTCCGACGACCCCAAAACCCCCTGTAGCGCGACGCCGCCATAGACAGAGCACGCCGCCACCAGTTGGCACCGCCAGCGCCGCCCATCCGTGGTCGCTTGATCGATGACCGTTGGATCTAGATCCAACGCATAGGAATAGATCACTTAACGAAGCGGTACGCTTAGATCTAGACCGTGCACGGTCGCTTTAATCCAACGGCCTACATCGACCGATCTTTGCGAACCGGTACGCACCAATCAGAACGTGACGCGTGGCTAGGGTCTAGATTTAAAATCAGGATTTGAATCTATTAGATGTTTGATTTTGTTTTAATCATAACTTTTGATTCCCACGTCCAAATTTTATGAATTTTATATCAATGGAATCAGGAGATAAAGCCCTTTCCAAATATGCAATGTGTTTAATGTTTTGTTTCTGTTAAAATGGTTTTATTTACAGAAACATGTGTAGGCCTATTTTCTGTATATAAATGATTTGAGAATTGTTTTAGTGTTCAAATAAAGTTTGTTTGGTAAGTTTTGAACTTGTTTATGAACCATTAATGTGCACTTGTCTTTTTGAGTTTAGAAAATCATCACATATCATATTGCATGCATCCATATACATATTTTTTTTGCATTTATTTTGGATGTGATTTGTTGCTATGATTTTATGTGTAGATTTTGGTGCCAATAGTGATTGTGATTGTGAGGAGTGTAGCTACTCTGCAAACTACCAAGGCAAGTGGTGCTTCATGTTTTTATCCCTATGATTTTCTACTATGCATTAGAAATATTTTGCTAGTCTTGCATGATTATATTTTGCTTAAATGCTATGCTTGGGAAATCCTAGTTGTTATAGAATTGCTAGAAATTTCTAAGTTAAGATGCTTATCTATGCCATGCTTAGCCTAGCTAGTAGCAACCAAGGGTGGTGAAATATTCATGCTATGATAAAATATTTCTAAGTCTTTGGACTTATGTTTTGCTTAATAAAACAACTAAGTGAATGAAACACCTGGGTGGAATGGAAGGAATGGTTTATGTTGAGTGGTTACACAAGGCCCATTTTTATGGTTTACCTTGTGTATCTCACTTTTGGAAAGCCACCCAGGAACAAAGGGATTTGAGAGGCCAAATGTTAAGAAGCTTCTAGTGCAGCCACTTGGCAATATGGGCTCTGCCTGGATCATATAGGTTGCAATAACTTAGCCATTTGGACAGTTGGTGGTAGTGGGATGATAGGTTGGAGCGCGTCCATTTGGTCTAAGGGAAGGATTCTGAAAGGTCCTGTCTTGGTGAAAATCAAGGCTTGTGGGGAAAGTGCACAACCTCTGCAGATGGAAGAATCTAAGTACTTAGCCATGTCCCTGGTATTGGACAACTTGAGCATCAAGACATGGAAGCTATCAAGAATATCCTCATCCCAATTTCTAAGTAAAACTTGTGGTTGAACAAGGGTGAAGGACCCCAATGTCTATTGGTGGTTCCTTGGGAAAAGTTTTTGACAAAGAAAAACTTAGTGATTTCAACTAATAGGCAAAACCTATTTTGAGCAAAGCAAGCCTAAGCTACACTTAGCCAAATTGCATATAGTATCTAGTCCACCAAAATTATACTAAGGTATCACTTGCCAATACTATTCCAATGTATTGACCCACTGTGGCTGTAACTTGTGATGTTGCAGGTTATTCTGATGAGGATTAGGAGTCATGAGTCTACACTCAACATGTTTGCCTGTGGCACATGAAGATGAAGACTTTATCTATTTACTTATTTAAACTCTTGTACTAGGCCTGTGGCCATGGATTTGTAAAGACTATGTTGTCTCTGGAATGACTGTAATAATGACCTTTGTTTCTGTGTACTTCATCTTAAACTGTGGATGCTAGCATTTATCCAGGGACTAGCATTGCAATCACAGGGATCCTTTTTCCTTTATAAAGGAGGGATCTTACAGATGGTATCAGAGCACTGTGTTGCCTGTAGGATTATGATTCTAGGATTGGAAACCACTAAGGAAAAATTTTCAACAACTTCCACACTTGTCTATTCTTCTCGTAAAATTTTCTAATCTTCTTTCTCATCTCTATTTGTAGATGAACTCCATCAACGAAGCCGTAAGGAAAGGACCACTCATGACAATGACTTTGGAATGTGAGACAGAATTCCCCAAGGCTCTCAAGGACCTCATGGTTGCAATGGGAATACATGGTGCAGCTGTGTACAAAGGTTTTCCTGTGATGGATGAAGGAGTTGAGTACTGGTGGGTGCAACTTCACTTGTATAAAAACAAGGAACACAACCACAAGGACTCAGGATTCTGCATGGTCACCAACTCAGTGATGCACACCACATTCTTTGATTCAGCAAGGGATGTAGCTTGGAAGGCCATCAAAGAGCTTGGTGATAGAGTCAAGTGCAGGATGCTCAACATCCAGAATGACCTAAAGGAAGAAAAGAAACATACCCAAGAGTTGGAGGCTACCAACCAAACTTTAAGAGGAGACATTATAGACTTAGTAATGGAGTCATCTGCTCAAGATAGACTGATTGCTTCTAGAAATATTGTGTTAGCCAACTTGGCAAGTGAGATAGGATTGTAAGCGTACTTCGTTAGTTGGACCACCACACTTATCACCTTATTTTCCAAATGTTGCTTGAAATAAGTAGAACCTTGGATGTTTTGTAATGGTTTCATGTATGCCATGACTTGTGTGTTTTGATTTCCAAAGTTATGCATCTGATGTATTGTCCTAAATTGTGTTGATTCTAACTTTTCCTATCTTATTAAATAGATGCCTAATGTTACAATCAGCACCGTTGAAGAGTTCCAGGGAACTCGTTTTGGCCCTCGTATTATTGAGCTCACTAGTTTGCTCAATCTCCCTCTTCCTACCATCATGGTGCTTCCCCTCACCAAGTTTGAGAGCAAAGACCTTTGGGGCTTCAAGGTCAATCAGCCCGGACGCCAGACTGAGCCTACCACGGAGGCTATCATCTTCAAGCTCATGCACGATGACAAGGAGAGAGGCCTAGAGGTAGTCATGCTGGACTTGATTGGACTTCTGTTAGGGAGACACTCTCGACAGGTTAGAGGTACTCATTTCCACGCCTTCGGTAGACGTGATGAGGATGGAGAGGCCATCGACTTCGAGGACACTTCGAGGGAGACCTCAGAGCCGATTCGTCTATACCTCCAGGACTTAGAGGTTCTTCTTAGGCACGTGGACACTGATAGGACCAACGTCATGCTCAGTAATGACGAACTCCAGGTGTAGCTTCGTGAGAAGGACAAGCTCTTCACGGAGAAATATGAGATAGTCAAGGAGACGGAGACAAAGTTCGAGAGTCAGGACAGAAAGTTCAAGAGTCAAGAGAAGCGAGTCCAAGACAGGAACAAGAGGATTCGAGACATGACTACAGAACTGGAGGCCAAGCACTTCGAGCTCGAGCATCAGGAGACTGTGATTGAGAGGTTTCGTTCTCACAATAGGGCTCTCAAAGCCAAAGTAGAGACCTTGACCACTAATGTCGAGGAATACAAGACCGCTATGGGAATGCAGGTCTTACATTTGTTGAGGAGGAGTTTGATGCTGAGGAGTAGTGTTGACTACTCATTTATCATTTATTTATCATGCTTTTTATTGAGTCGCAATGACCATCCAACATGTGGATGGCTTGCTATTGGTGTGTTTACTTTGCAAACTTGTTATCTTGTTGTTGAACTTTTGTTATTGTGATGCATGCTTGGTGATTGTTTATGTGATGTATTGTGCATGATAGCATCTATGGTTATCTCATTCTTATATCTATTGAACAAACCACAGATGCCTCCCCGTCGTGCCAATCCCAACCCCAAAAACAACAACATCACCCCTGAGATGCAGCAAATGATGACAACTCAGACTCAGCTGATGCAGATGATGACTACGTTCATCCAGAACCAGAACAACAACAACAACAACAACAACAACAACAACAATCACAACAACAACAACAACAACAACCCACTGGGTTTTGACATGCTTACCAGGTTCTTGAGATTGAGGCCAACAAAGTTCTCAGGAACAACTGATCCTATGGTGGCCAATGATTGGCTACGTCTGTGAACAAGGACTTGGTAACAGTTGGTTGTACTGATGAAGAGAAAGTCAGATTTGCAGCTCACATGTTGGAAGGACCAGCAGCTACTTGGTGGGATAACTTCCAGATCACCACTCCCATTGCAGATGTGACATGGGCTATCTTTGAAGATGGTTTTCGTACTGCTCACATCTCATCCGGAGTGATGAGTTTGAAGAAGAAAGAGTTCCATAATCTGAAGCAGCGCCACCGCAGCGTGGCTGAATATATTGAAGAGTTCAACAGTCTGGCGCGTTATGCACCGGATGAAGTTGACACTGATGCTAAGAGGAAGGAAAATTTCCTTGAAGGGTTGAATGATGAACTGAACCTGCAGCTATCAGTGGCCTATGTTCCCACTTATCAGTCTCTTTGTGATAAGGCTGCTATTTTGGAGAACAAAATGAAGCAAGTTGAGAGTAGGAAGAGAAAGCACTTGGACAAGCACATCTCGGGATCGTCTCACAAGCGTTCCCATTATGATGATAGTGGAAGCTCAGGATCCCACAAGCATGGGAAATTCAACAAACACCACAACCACAACCGTCATCATGACAACAAGCATCACCGTAGTCATGACAATGACAAGTACAAGAATCACAAGGGTGGATATAAGAGCCACCACAGTGGTAGTGGAAGTGGCAGTGGAAGCCAGCCTGTCAAGAAGGATATTAGTCAGGTTGAGTGTTTCAAGTGCAAGAAGATGGGGCATTATGCAAATGAATGCCCAGAAAATAAAGTTGAAGGACCCAACAAGCCCAACCCTTTTAAGAAGGACAAGTGAACCACATCAATGTGGAGGAAATCTATGAAGAGCCAGATGCTGTTGCTGGTAAGTTCAAACTCAATTCTATTCCAGCACTTGTTCTTTTTGATACTGGAGCATCACATTCATTCATATCAAAAGCATTTGTTGATAGAAATGGGTTTCCAACTGAAAACATTGGGTGTCCAATAAAAGTTAGTTCTCTAGGTGGAGATATGATAGTAAGTCTTGGATGCCGGGATCTAGTGATAGAGTTTGGGAAGCATAAGTTTCTAGTGAGTCTGATAATCCTAGATTCTCAAGGACTGGATGTAATATTGGGAATGGATTGGATGGCTAAGTATGAAAGAGTACTAGATTGTGCTAATCGTACTGTTGCACTCACAACCCCAGAGAAGAAACGGATTAGATTCAAGTCTAACTTTGAATCAAAAGGGAGTAAGCTAAATTCTCTTAAGGGGGTTAGCATAGACAGTGTGCCAATTGTGAGTGAATATCCGGATGTGTTTCCGGAAGAATTACCGGGAATGCCACCAGATAGAGATGTGGACTTTCTTATTGATTTGCTACCAGGATCTGGACCAATAGCAAAGAGACCATACAAGATGTCAGTTGATGAACTGAAAGAACTCAAGAAACAACTTGGAGAACAGTTGCAGAAAGGATTTATTCAACCAAGTTCTTCATCTTGGGGAGCACCCGTTTTATTTGTGGAGAAGAAAGATAGAAGTCAAAGGTTATGTATATATTACCGTTCACTCAATGAAGTGACTATCAAAAACAAATACCCTTTGCCCAGAATAAATGACTTGTTTGATCAGCTAGAAGGAGCTTGTGTATTCTCAAAGATTGATCTCCGGTCAGGTTATTTCCAGCTTAAGATAAGAGAGCAAGACATACCCAAGACATCCTTCACCACAAGGTATGGATTGTATGAGTATACCGTGATGCCATTTGGTTAGACCAATGCACCAGCATACTTCATGAATATGATGAACAAGGTATTCATGGAATTTCTTGATAAATTTGTTGTTGATTTCATCGATGACATTTTGATCTACTCCAAGAGCAAAGAAGAACATGAAGGATATTTGCGTTTGATACTTGAGAAGCTTAGAGAGAATAAACTGTATGCCAAATTCAGCAAGTGTGAATTTTGGCTAAATGAAGTTGGTTTTCTTGGACACGTTGTGTCAGGAGATGGTGTGGCAGTTGATCCTGCTAAAGTTTCAGCTATAACTGAATGGGAATCTCCCAAGTCAGTGAAAGAGGTTCGTAGTTTCATTGGCTTAGCAGGTTAATACAGAAGGTTCATTGAGAATTTCTCCAAGGTAGCTAAGCCTATGACAGAATTGCTAAAGAAAGACAAGAAATTTTCTTGGTCTGAAGGTTGTGAACTCAGCTTTCAAGAATTGAAGAAGAGACTTGTGACAGCACCAGTCTTATGTCTGCCAGATTTGGAGAAGGATTTCCAAGTGTATTGTGATGCATCTCATCATGGTTTGGTTGCAGTACTTATGCAAGAAGGAAAAGTTGTGTCTTATGCCTCGAGACAACTCAAAACTCATAAAGTGAACTATCCTACTCATGATTTAGAGTTAGCCTCTGTTGTCCATGCACCCAAAACATGAAGACACTATCTTTTGGGAAAGCGTTGTGAAGTGTTCACAGATCACAAAAGTTTGAAGTATATCTTCACCCAGAAAGAAATTAATATGAGACAAAGAAGATGGCTAGAACTCATCAAGGACTACGACCTGAGTTTGCAATACCACCCCGGTAAAGCAATTGTTGTAGCGGATGATCTAAGCCGTAAGGTTCTTGTGAATGGCCTTACTAAGGGAGAATTGCCAGATGATCTGTGTGCCCAATTTAGAGATCTCAGATTGGAGATTGTGCCCGAGGGACATCTCATGTCTTTGGATGTTCAACCCACTTTGTTGGACAAGATCAAAGAAGCCCAGAAAACTGATAAGGAAATTGAAGAGATCAAGGAAAAGATTGGCAAGGGAAAAGCCAAAGGATTCCATGAAGACGAACAAGGTACTTTATGGCATGGAAAACGTATCCGTGTTCCACAAGATCCGGAGCTTCGGAAACTGATTTTACAAGAAGCACATAACTCACCGTATTCCATTCATCCGGGTAACACCAAAATGTACATGGATATGAAGGAAAGATTTTGTTGGAACAATCTCAAGAAGGACATCGCCGAACACATTGCTTTGTGTGATGTATGTAGCAGAGTGAAAGCGGAACACCAGAAACCAACAGGATTGCTTCAACCACTACCTATTCCTGATTGGAAGTGGGACAAGATTGGTATGGATTTCATTACCGGATTGCCAAGGACCAGGTCAGGATATGATTCTATTTGGGTAGTAGTGGATCGCCTAACTAAAGTGGCTCATTTCATACCCATGAAGACAACTTATACAAGTGCTAAGTTAGCCAAGATCTATATGAGTAGAATTGTATGTCTACATGGACTACCCAAGAGTATTGTGTCTGATAGGGGAACACAATTCACTTCTCACTTTTGGAGGCAACTACATGAGTCATTGGGAACGAGTTTGGAATTCAGCACTGCTTTTCATCCTCAAACTGATGGACAAACAGAAAGGACTAATCAGATCCTTGAAGATATGTTGAGGGCATGTGCCCTAGACTATGGAGCCAGTTGGGATGAAAGTCTGCCTTACGCAGAATTTTCTGATAACAACAGCTATCAAGCCAGTATTGAGATGGCACCATTTGAGTTTCTCTATGGGAGAAAATGTACCACCCCATTGCTATGGAATGGTGTGGGAGAAATAAGTTTGTTCGGACCAGAACTTATCAAAGAGGTTGAAGAGAAAGTCAAGCTGGTTAAGGACAGATTAAAGATAGCACAATCCCGATAGAAGAGCTACGCAGATCCTAAGCGTAGAGAAGTGACCTATGAAGTTGGTGATAGAGCTTATCTTAGAGTGTCACCACTTCGTGGAGTGAAGAGGTTTGGAGTCAAAGGAAAGTTGGCCCCAAGATATGTTGGACCCTTCAAGATTCTGAGTCGCAAAGGAGAAGTAGCCGATGAAATTGAATTTCCAGAGTCTTTGTCAGCTGTTCATAATGTGTTTCATGTGAGTCAACTTAAGAAATGTCATCCGGAAATGGAAGAGACTTCTTTGAAGGATACTATACCTTTCGAAGAGGTTCAGTTGGAAAGTGACCTCACTTATGAGGAGAAACCTATCAAGATTCTTGAGACTGCAGAAAGAGTCACACGGACTAAGACTATCAAGTTCTGCAAAGTTCAATGGAATCATCATTCCGAAGAGGAAGCAACATGGGAAAGAGAAGATGATCTTCGGAAAGACCACCCTCACCTATTTGCTAGCCAATCCGAATCTCGAGGGCGAGATTCACCTTAAGGGGGTTAGATTTGTAACACCCCTAAAATCATGTTTCAAACTCATGCATATCATCCATGCATCCATGATCATGTAAGATTCCATTTTCAAAAATCATTTCAAAACAGGAGCATATATGCTTATTATTTTATGTATGAATGTTCTAGCCTTGGTGCTACATACTACAGATAAAGGCACTTATATTCTCTCAGTATTGTTTTGAATCCTAACTTAAGAGATTCCAAAGGTTTGAGCCAAGTTTCAAAACAAGTATGAAATAAAACCAAGGTTTATGCCTTTTATTACATCTCCAAAAGGCTTGTTTTTATTTTATTTTTCAATTGACCCAAGTAGGTTTGAGTGAACAGATGTGCTTGGCACTTATTTGAGTACAAGATTTATTGTACAAAAGTCCAGAGAAGTTTTGAAATCAAACAGATTTGAATTGGAGTTTTGAAATCAGTTTTAGAAAATCAAAAAGAAAAAGAAAAGGTTAAAAGAGAAAAAAATAAGACAAACAGCCTATCAGGCCCAACCAGCCCAGTTCGACCCAACCTAGCCCAGCTACCCTCCCGCGAACCGTTTTCCTCTATGTGGCATCCCGCAAAACCACTACTAGAAAATCGCGTTGAATTTGTGCATTGCATCGTCATCATCATGCATTGTTTGCATAAAAACTATTTTCGCAAAGCATGTTTTGTTTTCTAAAACGCCCCGTCTTGTTTGCAAACACAAACCCGGGTCTCCGGATTATTTTGTTGTCTACCATCGGTTTGCAAAAGGTGCATTTAGAATAAATAAAAGATTTAATTATTTTAGCGGGAGCAGTCGAACGGGCCGTTTCGACCCGAACGACCACCCCCATATTTCAGATCGGCCCACCCCTTATTCCTACAGCTACCCAGAAAACTACCCACACCCAGCCTCCACCTCACCCCCTCCAATCCCTGAACGCCACCTCAGCTACCCTCTCTCCCCTAACCAATCATAGCCCTCCACCTAGACCCTCTCTCTCTCTCACCCTTCCCACCCACCAAACACACTCAAACACACACACACACTGCCACGCCTGCCACCCACTCCCACACAGCGCAGTGCCCACCCGCCTGCGGGCCCGCACCTGACCCCACCACGCACGCCTCCCAACCCCGTCCTCTGCCTCCCTCCTCCCCCGCGTGGCTCTCTCCCTCGCGCGCCTGGCCGCCCGCGGCGCAGTCGCCGGCCGCGCGCCTCCCTCCAACCTCGCCGCACCGCCCGCCGCCGCTGCCATGCCGGCCTCGCTCGCCCCTTCTCCTCCTCGCCGGTGCCCGCCCCCCAGCCGTCCGCCTCGAGCTCCGCCCAGCGCCGGCGACCCCGACGCCGTCCTTCCCCGAGCGCCCTCCACCGCATGCGGCCCCTTCCGCACCTCGCCGGCCGTCCCCGTCGGCCCTAGGCGCCTCGCCGACGCACCTGGCCGCGGTCAGGCCGTCTCCCCGCCGGCGAGCTCCCTCTGCCCCGACGCAGCTCCGCCGCCCGCGCTCCGGCGAGCGCCGCCCTCCCCGCCGCCTAGCCCCGCCTCTGTCTCGCCCGTCCCCGCTTCTCCCTCGACCCGCCTCCAGCAGGACCCCTCGCCGTCGACCCCCTCCACCTGGCTGTCCTCCCCGCCTCCAGCAGGACCCCCCTCGCCGCCGGCCCGAGCCCCGCCCCCGGCCGTCTCCTCCGCGCCCGGCGCCGCCCTGGCCGTGGCAGCGCCCCCGGCCGCAGCAGCGGGCCCCTCCCCCGCTTGGCGCGTCCCTCTGCAAGCTCGGCGGCGCCCCCGAGCACCTCCTGCAGCGACGGCCGCCGCCTGGTCCTCCGCTTGCGGCCGCGTCCACGCCCGCGAGCTCGTTCCCGAGCCCCTCGCCCTCCTTCCAGCGCGCTGCAGCCGGCCCGCCTGGAGCTGTCTCCCCTGCGGAGCCCACCCCGTCGCCCGGCAACGCGGCCGCGTCATCCCCGTGCGTGTCTGCGTGTTCAGGGCCAGCTCGATCTTGTGCCTGTTTGGTCTCCCGGGTGGCAAGTTGTGGTTGTTCTGAGGCGATGGAGCAGGATATCCTATGAGACGAGACCGACAGATAGCGATTCAAGTTCTTCTCAACTGCTGACACGCCAAGATCTACACCGTGTTGTAAGGCCACCGACAAGATCTCCATCCTGGACCCCAGGGACTCCCTCACGGACATCGAGCGCCAAGATCGACTCACGGATTCCGAAGCTGTTCCCGGACCCAAAGACGTCGAGACCCCTGACCCGAAGATCGATCCCGGCGCGCCCAAACCCCGTCAAGACCCCGAACCCTCTCGGATTCGAGGACCGAAGACGGCCGGAACGCCAAGATCGACTCGATGGCGCGAGCACGACAAGATCCTCGCAACGGCAAGATCGACCCCGTGGGACCCGACAAGATCGGCACGACGACAAGAACGGCATCGGCCCGGAAGAATCCGACACGCCCGACACCGACCCAAGTCCTGCTTCCCGGACGCGACAAGAACTACCCCCCGATATCCGACAACGCCCCCGGAGTCCGAGAACGATCTCGTCGAACCCCGGACCAAGATCCACCGAGACCCTGGACGACAAATTCTCCGTCTTGTTTCCGCTCCCGCCGTTTCCGTCGAACCCTGGCCCCGAGACCGACCCCGAACCCCGGAACCCCAAGACCGTCGAACCCTAATGTGTGAACCCCTTTTTTTCCGAAACCCTATTTCATAATATAATCCAACTTGTTGCATATTAAATTGTTCTTGCATGCATATTTGTGTGGTTTGGGGGCCTTATGCCGATTCACCTTATAATTAAATATGAGACCCATATGCGGGCAAATCTAGTCTCATATTGGCCTCATTTAAATTGATGTAGCGAACCGGTAATATATTTTGGCCATGTTAAAACAACATTTAAATTGCGGGGGTTTCTAAATAACTCGAACCATATAATTAATTGTCGGGACCCCGGTTCCGCTTAATATGACCTAATCGCATCGCACCCCTGCCATGTCATTCATGATACACGCATCATGCCCGATCTTCTGCCGTTGTATTAAATATTGCATCCGGTGTTTCTTCTAGCGTTTTGCTTCTTCGCGGATAAGGCCGTTGAGTTGATGCGAGTGTCGACCCGATCTTCGGTTGAACCTTCGACAATGTTTTCAGGCGAGCATCTCCCCCTTTCTACCTATCTTACTTTTATAGTATTTACTTCCCTCCTGTTGATCTATTGCTATCTTTGTTGCGATGCTCTAGTTTTCCCTACCCGTGATATCCCTTGCAGCCCTATATTGCCTCGTACACATCCTATTACCTATTGTTTGGTAGATAGTTGGACTTGCGCGTCGTAGTCGCTTGCTCAAGTGCTGTTGCGTGTCGTCAAGTGCCACAGTTGTTGATGTATTGCCGCATGTTGATGTTGGAGATGATCATAGTTTTACTTATTGTTCACTTTAATTCCTGTTTAACAACTAAAATTGAAGTAAGCAGAGGCATCGGTGGGTGATAGATAACATTTGGTTTCCGAACGCCCACTTGTGTCCCGTAGGACCCCGAGTACTTGATACATGTTCCTTGATTTATCGCGCTATCCACATATGGGGAGTATGGGCCCCCCTTAGCCAGAGCTTGATTCCGTCTTATTTCTTGGGGCCACAACTAGTTTGAGGTTTTATTTACGATCCTGTACTTATGCCATGCTACTGCTTTATTTAAATTGTGCGACAGATAGCACACTGTACTGTTTAGGAAAGCGGAGTGATTACGCGGTATCGACACCCCGAGTTTTCGGGTTCCCAGTCGCTTACAGCCATTGGCGCTAACCTTGAGTCCGTCTCGGAGCTTGCTTACTTCGTTGCGGGTCTACTCAATGGGGTGGCCCCCTGAAATATTTCTGAATCTTGTGATTGCTCTGTCGTGAAGACCTCGTTGGGTTTTGTTTTGGTTTTTCCGAGGTTGATCGTGTGTGTGTTGCTATTTGTGCACCCCGGCCGGGTTAAAACTTTCTGAAAGCCGTGTCCGCGGTTATGGACGACTTGGAGCACAGTATCTCGACCATAGACAAGCATAACTAAAGTTTACTGCTATAAATTTGACTTTATAATGACTAGTAATTAGCTTCACTATAATGGAATGGCTAAATAATACTGCCCACAATTGCTTGTTTGGAGTGTCGCTTGCGACCATTGTACCGGACTAGTAAGTATTGCAACTACAACGGAATGGCTGAATAAAAGTACCAACAACTGCTGGGTTTTGGGTTATCTCATGTTATCTGTATCTGATTAGTAATTGTTGCAACTAGAACGGAATGGTTAATTAAACGTGCCCACTGCTTATTTTATCAGGAAGATTTACTAAACCTGACTAGTAAATGCTGCAACGATAACTGAATAAATAAAACTGCCAACTGTGTGAGTTCCTCGGTTGACTTCCTCGCTCGGTGTCGAGGGGGAAACGCCAGGAGGGGTTTGATTGGAGTTAGCTTCAGATTGGATCCGGATAGGCCATTCTTACCCCTCTCTGCTAACCGCCAGTTATATCGAGTCTCTATAGGGTGTTCTATGCATGCTGCCGCTGCCAATCAGTCCACCATACCTATGTAGGCGAGGACCGCCGAATTCTAGCCTCGCCGTGTACTGGCCTCAGTACTGACGCTCCTCTTTTTCCTTTGCCCTTCGTCGGCACCCCTTTTGTTTAAGCAGGTTTTGAGATCGACGCCGTTAGCAGGGTTACCCTTCCGGCTTGGCCTGGGCAGGGTTATGGACGCCATTGGTTACTCTTCAGGGCTCTTAGCCCCATTTGCATCTTGTCCGTAGCTGGACGCTCTATCGTTTTCAAGGTGATTTGGATCTTTATATCTGTATCCTTGACTCTTGAGTCGCTGTTATATGTATCTGTTCTATGGGTCCCATCGAGGACTGTTGTGTAATGTTATTACTTCGTTTTCCACCCGCACGAAAGTGCCTGGTGGGCACCTTTGAATCGTTTCTATGCGGGTTTGGCGAGTTTTCGCTAAAACTTGCATAGGTGTTATTCTCCTCTTATCTCGACGTGTTTTGAATCTGCTCTCTTCTTCCTCTTCGAGTCCAGGATTTCTCGTGGTTGGGTTCCGTCGTACCTTCAGGGTTTCGCTTCCTCCTTTGTCAACGGTGTTCTACCGTACGGTGTTCAAGCTGCCTGATGAATCCGTCTACGGTGTTACCATTCTTTGTTCCTTGTCTGTGCCTTCCGGTGTTTTTCTGACGCGACGACATCATCTACGCCAGATCCGATGCAGAGACTGCATCACTCCGTTGTTCCGAACCTCGCTTGTCGAGATCTTCAGTCTGATTCCGAGAGTTGGTTGCATAATCCGCCTATTCGTGTGCAGGGTAATGGTTTGGGTGCGCGATGGACTGATCACCATCCGACTACTCTTATCATTCGCTCTTGTACATCGAATCAGTGGTTCCAGCAGTTTTTCTCCATCCATCGGAAGCTAGAGGTGGCTTTATTTGTGGATACCTCTACCTTAGACCTTTTGTCCCGGAGTGTTCTCTCGACGATCACGGACAACGACCTCTTGTTAGTGGTGTCGCGAGGATCTACAAGAAGCGAGAAGACGCAGATCGTCGACCTTCCTTCCGGTACCATGAGGCGGATCTCGAGGGCGAGATCCATTGTTAGTGGTGTCGAATTGTGGCATCCCGCAAAACCACTACTAGAAAATCGCGTTGAATTTGTGCATTGCATCGTCATCATCATGCATTGTTTGCATAAAAACTATTTTCGCAAAGCATGTTTTGTTTTCTAAAACGCCCCGTCTTGTTTGCAAACACAAACCCGGGTCTCCGGATTATTTTGTTGTCTACCATCGGTTTGCAAAAGGTGCATTTAGAATAAATAAAAGATTTAATTATTTTAGCGGGGGCAGTCGAACGGGCCGTTTCGACCCGAACGACCACCCCCATATTTCAGATCGGCCCACCCCTTATTCCTACAGCTACCTAGAAAACTACCCACACCCAGCCTCCACCTCACCCCCTCCAATCCCTGAACGCCACCTCAGCTACCCTCTCTCCCCTAACCAATCATAGCCCTCCACCTAGACCCTCTCTCTCTCTCACCCTTCCCACCCACCAAACACACTCAAACACACACACACACACTGCCACGCCTGCCACCCACTCCCACACAGCGCAGTGCCCACCCGCCTGCGGGCCCGCACCTGACCCCACCACGCACGCCTCCCAACCCCGTCCTCTGCCTCCCTCCTCCCCCGCGTGGCTCTCTCCCTCGCGCGCCTGGCCGCCCGCGGCGCAGTCGCCGGCCGCGCGCCTCCCTCCAACCTCGCCGCACCGCCCGCCGCCGCTGCCATGCCGGCCTCGCTCGCCCCTTCTCCTCCTCGCCGGTGCCCGCCCCCCAGCTGTCCGCCTCGAGCTCCGCCCAGCGCCGGCGACCCCGACGCCGTCCTTCCCCGAGCGCCCTCCACCGCCTGCGGCCCCTTCCGCACCTCGCCGGCCGTCCCCGTCGGCCCTAGGCGCCTCGCCGACGCACCTGGCCGCGGTCAGGCCGTCTCCCCGCCGGCGAGCTCCCTCTGTCCCGACGCAGCTCCGCCGCCCGCGCTCCGGCGAGCGCCGCCCTCCCCGCCGCCTGGCCCCGCCTCTGTCTCGCCCGTCCCCGCTTCTCCCTCGACCCGCCTCCAGCAGGACCCCTCGCCGTCGACCCCCTCCACCTGGCCGTCCTCCCCGCCTCCAGAAGGACCCCCCTCGCCGCCGGCCCGAGCCCCGCCCCCGGCCGTCTCCTCCGCGCCCGGCGCCGCCCTGGCCGTGGCCGCGCCCCCGGCCGCAGCAGCGGGCCCCTCCCCCGCTTGGCGCGTCCCTCTGCAAGCTCGGCGGCGCCCCCGAGCACCTCCTGCAGCGACGGCCGCCGCCTGGTCCTCCGCTTGCGGCCGCGTCCGCGCCCGCGAGCTCGTTCCCGAGCCCCTCACCCTCCTTCCAGCGCGCTGCAGCCGGCCCGCCTGGAGCTGTCTCCCCTGCGGAGCCCACCCCGTCGCCCGGCAACGCGGACGCGTCATCCCCGTGCGTGTCTGTGTGTTCAGGGCCAGCTCGATCTTGTGCCTGTTTGGTCTCCCGGGTGGCAAGTTGTGGTTGTTCTGAGGCGATGGAGCAGGATATCCTATGAGACGAGACCGACAGATAGCGATTCAAGTTCTTCTCAACTGCTGACACGCCAAGATCTACACCGTGTTGTAAGGCCACCGACAAGATCTCCATCCTGGACCCCAGGGACTCCCTCACGGACATCGAGCGCCAAGATCGACTCACGGATTCCGAAGTTGTTCCCGGACCCAAAGACGTCGAGACCCCTGACCCGAAGATCGATCCCGGCGCGCCCAAACCCCGTCAAGACCCCGAACCCTCTCGGATTCGAGG
Source organism: Avena atlantica (assembly GCA_910589765.1). Taxonomy (NCBI): domain Eukaryota; kingdom Viridiplantae; phylum Streptophyta; class Magnoliopsida; order Poales; family Poaceae; genus Avena; species Avena atlantica. The sequence continues at coordinate 327,022,719 of OU342733.1, forward strand.
ACCGAAGACGGCCGGAACGCCAAGATCGACTCGATGGCGCGAGCACGACAAGATCCTCGCAACGGCAAGATCGACCCCGTGGGACCCGACAAGATCGGCACGACGACAAGAACGGCATCGGCCCGGAAGAATCCGACACGCCCGACACCGACCCAAGTCCTGCTTCCCGGACGCGACAAGAACTACCCCCCGATATCCGAGAACGCCCCCGGAGTCCGAGAACGATCCTGTCGAACCCCGGACCAAGATCCACCGAGACCCTGGACGACAAGTTCTCCGTCTTGTTTCCGCTCCCGCCGTTTCCGTCGAACCCTGGCCCTGAGACCGACCCCGAACCCCGGAACCCCAAGACCGTTGAACCCTAATGTGTGAACCCCTTTTTTTCCGAAACCCTATTTCATAATATAATCCAACTTGTTGCATATTAAATTGTTCTTGCATGCATATTTGTGTGGTTTGGGGGCCTTATGCCGATTCACCTTATAATTAAATATGAGACCCATATGCGGGCAAATCTAGTCTCATATTGGCCTCATTTAAATTGATGTAGCGAACCGGTAATATATTTTGGCCATGTTAAAACAACATTTAAATTGCGGGGGTTTCTAAATAACTCGAACCATATAATTAATTGTCGGGACCCCGGTTCCGCTTAATATGACCTAATCGCATCGCACCCCTGCCATGTCATTCATGATACACGCATCATGCCCGATCTTCTGCCGTTGTATTAAATATTGCATCCGGTGTTTCTTCTAGCGTTTTGCTTCTTCGCGGATAAGGCCGTTGAGTTGATGCGAGTGTCGACCCGATCTTCAGGCGAGCATCTCCCCCTTTCTACCTATCTTACTTTTATAGTATTTACTTCCCTCCTGTTGATCTATTGCTATCTGTGTTGCGATGCTCTAGTTTTCCCTACCCGTGATATCCCTTGCAGCCCTATATTGCCTCGTACACATCCTATTACCTATTGTTTGGTAGATAGTTGGACTTGCGCGTCGTAGTCGCTTGCTCAAGTGCTGTTGCGTGTCGTCAAGTGCCACAGTTGTTGATGTATTGCCGCATGTTGATGTTGGAGATGATCATAGTTTTACTTATTGTTCACTTTAATTCCTGTTTAACAACTAAATTTGAAGTAAGCAGAGGCATCGGTGGGTGATAGATAACATTTGGTTTCCGAACGCCCACTTGTGTCCCGTAGGACCCCGAGTACTTGATACATGTTCCTTGATTTATCGCGCTATCCACATATGGGGAGTATGGGCCCCCCTTAGCCAGAGCTTGATTCCGTCTTATTTCTTGGGGCCACAACTAGTTTGAGGTTTTATTTACGATCCTGTACTTATGCCATGCTACTGCTTTATTTAAATTGTGCGACAGATAGCACACTGTACTGTTTAGGAAAGCGGAGTGATTACGCGGTATCGACACCCCGAGTTTTCGGGTTCCCAGTCGCTTACAGCCATTGGCGCTAACCTTGAGTCCGTCTCGGAGCTTGCTTACTTCGTTGCGGGTCTACTCAATGGGGTGGCCCCCTGAAATATTTCTGAATCTTGTGATTGCTCTGTCGTGAAGACCTCGTTGGGTTTTGTTTTGGTTTTTCCGAGGTTGATCGTGTGTGTGTTGCTATTTGTGCACCCCGGCGGGTTAAAACTTTCTGAAAGCCGTGTCCGCGGTTATGGACGACTTGGAGCACAGTATCTCGACCATAGACAAGCATAACTAAAGTTTACTGCTATAAATTTGACTTTATAATGACTAGTAATTAGCTTCACTATAATGGAATGGCTAAATAATACTGCCCACAATTGCTTGTTTGGAGTGTCGCTTGCGACCATTGTACCGGACTAGTAAGTATTGCAACTACAACGGAATGGCTGAATAAAAGTACCAACAACTACTGGGTTTTGGGTTATCTCATGTTATCTGTATCTGATTAGTAATTGTTGCAACTACAACGGAATGGTTAATTAAACGTGCCCACTGCTTATTTTATCAGGACGATTTACTAAACCTGACTAGTAAATGCTGCAACGATAACTGAATAAATAAAACTGCCAACTGTGTGGGTTCCTCGGTTGACTTCCTCGCTCGGTGTCGAGGGGGAAACGCCAGGAGGGGTTTGATTGGAGTTAGCTTCAGGTTGGATCCGGATAGGCCATTCTTACCCCTCTCTGCTAACCGCCAGTTATATCGAGTCTCTATAGGGTGTTCTATGCATGTTGCCGCTGCCGCTCAGTCCACCATACCTATGTAGGCGAGGACCGCCGAATTCTAGCCTCGCTGTGTACTGGCCTCAGTACTGACGCTCCTCTTTTTCCTTTGCCCTTCGTCGGCACCCCTTTTGTTTAAGCAGGTTTTGAGATTGACGCCGTTAGCAGGGTTACCCTTCCGGCTTGGCCTGGGCAGGGTTATGGACGCCATTGGTTACTCTTCAGGGCTCTTAGCCCCATTTGCATCTTGTCCGTAGCTGGACGCTCTATCGTTTTCAAGGTGATTTGGATCTTTATATCTGTATCCTTGACTCTTGAGTCGCTGTTATATGTATCTGTTCTGTGGGTCCCATCGAGGACTGTTGTGTAATGTTATTACTTCGTTTTCCACCTGCACGAAAGTGCCTGGTGGAGACCTTTGAATCGTTTCTATGCGGGTTTGGCGAGTTTTCGCTAAAACTTGCATAGGTCCGATTCTGAGGGTGTTACACTCTACCCGCAGACACACCCCCAGAGTCGCTGACGCAAGGACCCCACCTCCTCTCTCTTTCTCTTGCTGACAACCGCGGCCCACACGGCGTCATCGTCTCCACCCAGCGACCAGCTCAATCCCCAAATTACGCCGGCCGTTCTCTGTATTGATTCGCGGCGTCAATTCACGTTCAATGCCGGAGTAAATCACGTTCGCGACCATGCTACTTAAACGCCCTCTGCCCCCTCTCCATTTTCCCCCAGACCCCGAGCACAGAGCGCCCCCAGGCTGCCCGAAATCGCCCTTGCACCGCCGCAGGCAGAACCTACTCCGGCGACCAATCCCGGTGAGCTCCGTGCGCCCCTACCTCTCTGGTTCATACGAACAGCTTCACAACCTCCTTGCGCTCCTTATGACGTCTTTGGTTCGTCCTATACTGCCCCAGGTCAACGACTCCATCAAGCACAGCAAGGTCTCGACGACGTCTTCGACTCCGGCGACTAAATTCGGTGAGCCCCGTGTTCCCCTTCGTTTCTGACTCACACGAGCGTGTTCTCCGTAGCCTTGCGCACCCCCTGATACCATTGATTCGTGATAGGGTGACCCAGAGCACCGCCAACGACTTCGTCACCGAACACCCGACGCTGTCAGCAACTCCGACGAGCTCGTGCTGCCGTGTCCGTGCGCCCCTTGTCAAGCCATCCCCACGTTGAGCTTCAGTGCATCGCCACGAATCTGGTAAGCGTCTCCGATGACCCCAAAACCCCCTGTAGCGTCGCGCCGCCGTGGACAGAGCACGCCGCCACCAGTTGCCACCGCCAGTGCCGCCCATCTGTGGTCGCTTGATCGATGACCGTTCGATCTAGATCCAGCGCATAGGAATAGATCACTTAACGAAGCGGTACGCTTAGATCTGGACCGTGCGTGGTCACTTTAATCCAACGGCCTGCATCGACCGATCCGTGCGAACCGGTACGCACCAATCAGAATGTGACGCGTGGCTAGGGTTTAGATTTAAAATCAGGATTTGAATCTATTAGATGTTTGATTTTGTTTTAATCATAACTTTTGATTCCCACGTCCAAATTTGATGAATTTTATATCAATGGGATCAGGAGAGAAATCCCTTTCCAAATATGCGATGTGTTTAATGTTTTTTTTCTGTTAAAATGGTTTTATTTACAGAAACATGTGTAGGCCTATTTTGTGTATATAAATTATTTGAGAATTGTTTTAGTGTTCAAATAAATTTGTTTGGTAAGTTTTGAACTTGTTTATGAACCAGTACTGTGCACTTGTCTTGTTGAGTTTAGAAAATCATCACATATCATATTGCATGCATCCATATACATATTTTTTTTGCATTTATTTTGTATGTGATTTGTTGCTATGATTTTATGTGTAGATTTTGGTGCCAATAGTGATTGTGATTGTGAGGAGTGTAGCTACTCTCCAAACTACCAAGGCAAGTGGTGCTTCATGTTTTTATCCCTATGATTTTCTACTATGCATTATAAATATTTTGCTAGTCTTGCATGATTATATTTTGCTTAAATGCTATGCTTGGGAAATCCTAGTTGTTATAGAATTGCTAGAAATTTCTAAGTTAAGATGCTTATCTATGCCATGCTTAGCCTAGCTAGTAGCAACCAAGGGTGGTGAAATATTCATGCTATGATAAAATATTTCTAAGTCTTTGGACTTATGTTTTGCTTAATAAAACAACTAAGTGAATGAAATACATGGGTGGAATGGAAGGAATGGTTTATGTTGAGTGGTTACACAAGGCCCATTTCTATGGTTTACCTTGTGTATCTCACTTTTGGAAAGCCACCCAGGAACAGAGGGATTTGAGAGGCCAAATGTTAAGAAGCTTCTAGTGCAGCCACTTGGCAATATGGGCTCTACCTGGATCATATAGGTTGCAATAACTTAGCCATTTGGACAGTTGGTGGTAGTGGGATGATAGGTTGGAGCGCGTCCATTTGGTCTAAGGGAAGGCTTCTGAAAGGTCCTGTCTTGGTGAAAATCAAGGCTTGTGGGGAAAGTGCACAACCTCTGCAGATGGAAGAATCTAAGTACTTAGCCATGTCCCTGGTATTGGACAACTTGAGCATAAAGACATGGAAGCTATCAAGAATCTCCTCATCCCAATTTCTAAGTAAAACTTGTGGTTGAACAAGGGTGAAGGACCCCAATGTCTATTGGTGGTTCCTTGGGAAAAGTTTTTGACAAAGAAAAACTTAGTGATTTCAACTAATAGGCAAAACCTATTTTGAGCAAAGCAAGCCTAAGCTACACTTAGCCAAATTGCATATAGTATCTAGTCCACCAAAATTATACTAAGGTATCACTTGCCAATACTATTCCAATGTATTGACCCACTGTGGCTGTAACTTGTGATGTTGCAGGTTATTCTGATGAGGATTAGGAGTCATGAGTCTACACTCAACATGTTTGCCTGTGGCACATGAAGATGAATACTTTATCTATTTACTTATTTAAACTCTTGTACTAGGCCTGTGGCCATGGAGTTGTAAAGACTATGTTGTCTCTGGAATGACTGTAATAATGACCTTTGTTTCTGTGTACTTCATCTTAAACTGTGGATGCTAGCAATGATCCAGGGACTAGCATTGCAATCACAGGGATCCTTTTTCCTTTATAAAGGAGGGATCTTACAGACCCGGATGATTACTAACCGGAGCTTGATAGTCCATGGAACATAGCACAGCTATGTCCTTTTTACAATTAGCATTTCTTATCTAATTTTGTACCTCTTATATGATCAATGAAATAAAGCTCTCTGGTTCACTCATATTTCTGAGTCTTTTACCTCCTTTAGTGTTCATTTCTGGATCATATAAAACCTTTATGCACAAGATTTGTGATTGCACTTGTGAAAATTCCGCCTACGGGCGTTAGATTAAGTTTTCTGGTCTACACATTCTTTGTCGTTTTTATGTGGATTATGGAGTAGTGACTTTTGGCACTTATTGTCGGCGATTTTGTGCTTAGGTTATTGACGGTGCCATTGGGCATCATCACCTGAGTGCATGGTTCCGACAACGAGTCTTCCGACTCACGAAAAGTCAAGCATAAGAACCAAAGTAATGGATAAGCCAACACTTGCTTAAAAAATATATACATGATGGAACTAGTTCTTAAGTAGCAGGACATACAACATTGTTTTCCGCCTGAAGTTAATACATAGTTTTTTCCGCATACACATCACAGAGGAAACAAATATTACAAATTGTTTTTATTCCTCTAGCGTAGGCGACTTGGAAGCAACATCATCGGCAGCAGGAGAGTCACCCTCGAAGTCGGCAGTGTTGAGGGACTCGGAGGAGCTTTGGTTGCCACCATCGATGGTGTTCCTTGGCACGAAGACGTTGACGTTGACTAACTCGGCAACTCTGGTGTCATAACCCGCGAGTGACGACAAGATAGATTCGTGGTTTATCTCATGACCTTCGTCATATACGTCGAGGATACCAGAGGTTACCGTGTCGATGTCGGCATTCTCGTAGTGTGCCTTGACCATGGACAGCGCCATCCTTGCACCGGCCCGTGCACATGAAGCTTTCCAGCTTGTGATATGCTCAGGGGCTCGGAGCAGGATCTCCGAGAACTTCACCACAGAGTACGATGCCTTAATATTGATCTGGAGGGGTTTCATAATCTCTTTGGATTGCGCGATGGCGGTGTTGATGAAGTTGCCGGCAAGAACCATGCATTCCTTTGTCGGAGGAGGCGACCGGGTTAAAACCATAGGAGCTGCGAATTTCCGACAAAGGAGCACATGAGTTCAAAAATTCAAAGTATCCAGACTACAGAAATCCAAGACGGAGAATCACTTACTAAAGATGCTAGCCTCAGCTTGCCAGAGGGTATCCGCCAAGGAGTCCCGTTCTTGTTGGAGGAGGTTGTACACCTCATGATGGCGTTGATTCTGCTCATCGGCAGCTTTCTTCTGATCTCTTAAGATCGAGATCTCCTCCTTCAAGAGGTTCATCTCCTCGGTGGAGGAGTCCCGCAGGGCTTTCATTGATTCTTCATGCATCTTCAGCATGTCCTTCCTCTCCTGCTTAAGGATCTTGTTCTCGCTATCCAGCTCTTGAATGTGCTTGGATTGCTCGACAATGTCCTTAGCTTTGGCAATGGTTTCTGCAAGTCGGAGAAAGCAAAGTACACAGTGAGTACTCGTAGAATACACAAGATCAAGTTGGAATACGAAAAAGAAAGGAAAAACAGACGCTTTCTCTTGATGATTTGTTCCTTCAAGAAGGCAATTTTACCCTTTTTGGCTTCCAAATCCGCGCGCATCTTCTGGTACTTGTCGTTGGCCATGCCCCTCCGAGCATTCTCGTTCTGTGGAAAAAAGAAAATTAAACATTGTTTAGTCTACTTGGAGCATCTAGCCGGAAAATTTGCACCTAGACGCTCGAGGGCTACAGCGAGAGTTTTTAACTTAGCAATATGCTTAGTCTTTCTTTAAGCATCTAGTCGGAACTAATTCAGTTTTCGATTAGAAGATTGGGGGCTACAGTATAAAGTTTTTAACTCGGATGTATGCTTAGCTTCTCTTTAAGCATCTAATCGGAACTAATTCAGTTACAACTAGAAGCTTGGGGGATACATTATCGAAATTTATAAACACTGTGTATGCTACTCTTAAAAGCATCTAGTCGGAATAATTCATTCCACCTATATGCTTGGGGGCTACAGTGAGAAGTTTTCTAGCTTAGTCACTCTTAGAGCATCTAGACGCAAAGACCTATGGTTTTCCGTCTAGATCCTCAGGGGCTACAGTGGGATACTCATATGAAATGCAAAAGGAACTTACAAGTGCAATGATCTTGAGGTTGGTAGCACTCTCAGCTAGCAGCTTGCTGAAGGATACACTATTTCCTTGAAAGATCTCTGATTGCCGGAGAAGCTCCTCTAGACCACACGTCGGAGATGTCGGCACCGCACCAGGAACTAGAGCAGTGCTACCCGGTGTAAGTACCGGATAAACTATCATCGGATACTCTATGGTTTTCTTGGGTGCGGGGGCGCCACCTTCGACAGAAGTACCAGCCTCCACTAGTGCCTTACCGCTACCGATGGCATCCTTAGCCGGAGCTTTAGCCATTTGGTGTGCGGCACTCTCCTGCGTCGCCTGCTCGCCGACAACAGCAAGCTCGGTAGACTGTCACATCCCAAGATTTTCCAAATCTTGTAATGTGAAAATAAATGAATAAAATAAAACTTTGTTTGATTTTTCATGGGCCAGAAGAAACTTTTTGAATTCAATTGGAACTTCAAACCCATTTTGAATTAAATCCTAAAGGGATTTAAAAAGATAAACATTTAATAAAAGGAAAAATAAAAACATTTGGAAATACTATTTTGAAACTCTTAAATGAAAAGATTTGTTTTCAAATGAAATAGAAGTTTCATAAATAAAGATTATTTTATAAATCCAAAATAAACCTTGGCCAAGCTTGGGAATTAAAACATTTTGCTTTGAATAAAAATAGCAAGGGTTTATTTAAATAAATTAATAAGGATTTAATATCCAAATTTTATTAATAAAGGTTTTACTATTTACAAAACATCAAAACTTATTTAATTATTTAAAATAAGTTTTCCAAGTATTTTATATTCTCAAATAAAACCTACTTTTGGTTTTGAAAATATTTGAATTACAAATGGAGATTTTATTAATTAAATCAAACCCTACTTTATTAAATAACTAAAGATCCATTTTATTTAATTAAGGAATGGAACCTAAAAGATTTAAAGTATGATTTTATTTTATTGGTTTATGCTACTGAACAGAACCAGGTTCATAATTGCAAAGATTGATAATGGTTTGAATTGATTTGAACCTTGTTTGATTGTTTTGTAATTTAAAACAGGAAATAGAATTAGAAAAGGAAAAGGATTCAGAAACAGAAAAAAAAATGAAAAGGGTCAACCCAACCCAGCAGCCCAACAGGCCCAGAAACAGCCCAGCTTTCCCTCTCCGAAAGAAAACGATTCGCACCTCGTTTCTGACCCGTACAGAGTATGACCAGTGGACCCTCCCCTCCTTTCTTTTCCCACTGACCGGTAGGCCCACTTTCCTCTGTTCTTCCTCCTCACCCGCGAGACCCCTTCTCCCTCCCTCGACACCGTTCCTGCCGATGATTTCGCGACCTTAATTCGCTTTAACTCGACCACCGTTACCAGCTTTGATCACGCAGGTTTAAACGCCCATGTCTCCTCTATATTTCCCCTCTGACACACCGCGCTGGCACGCCCCAGACCTCCCCAATTTCCTCCCCGAGCACCCTCTGTTCCGACGAAGTCCGGTGCCGATTCCGGCGACTCGACACCGCCCCAAGCCTCCCTGAACACGCTAGCAGACTCCCCACTCCCAGACACTCCTCCCTATACCCTCCGTTCGACCGCGGGCACCTCAGAGCGTCGGCTACGACAAGTTCTGAACGACGCCGCCGTCCGCTCCAACTCCGTCGAGCCCACATGTAGATTCCGACCACCCCGTGTCTCCTCGATCACGCAAACATCTTTGACATGGCCTTGCTCAGCTAATACAGTCCTCCGTTTGTCTTCTCGTGGACCACAGCACCGTCCCCGACCACGTCCAGAGCCGTCTTTCGCTGTAGCAAGCTCCGGCGAGGAATTGCAGCAGACCCCGAGCGCCCCTTGACCCAAGAAAACCACGTCGAGTTTCCCCAGCCTTCTGCGATCACGGTGAGCCACTCCTCCTCTTCTCTCGCTTCCTAGACCGCCGGCACCGTCCACATCTGACCGTGCCACCAGTCGCCGCCGTGTCAGCGCCGCCGAATATGGTCAACCAATCCTACACCGTTAGATTTAGATCATGCGGTTAGAAATAGAACCAGAGCGAAAGGGTACGAGCGAATCTGTACCGTGCGATCAAGTTGGATCCTACGGTCCGCGTCTGTCAATCCGCACAAAGCGGTACCGTCCAATGAAACCCTGCCGCGTGGCACTAGATCTGTTTAAAAAGAAATTTTGAATCAGATTTATTTGCAAACTTGAAACCTCTATAACTTTCAATCCACACGTCCAAAAATTACAAATTTTATGTCATTGGATTCAGGAGAGCAAGACCTAGCCAACCATGCCCTTGGTTTAGCAAATAGTATCTGTTAGATTGGTTGATTATGCAGAAACATTTGATTGCTTGATTAGTTTAGAAAAATGATTCAAAAATGATTTTGAGTTTGAAACCTTGGCAAAATGGTTTTTGGTGAACTTACTGACCCTAGGAACCAACCCATGGTGTTAAAAATGAATTTGGTGAAATTAGGATAGATTAATTAAATTAGTCCATTTATAGCCAAATGAAAATAAAGATTTTGGTTATGAAAATGTTTTTATAAAGAAAACTTTGAGAAAATGTTTTCATCATAACTACTGACCCTAAACACCAAGTTTTGGGAAACAACAACTTATTTGGTGAACAACTTAAAGTTGTTGCTTTGATAAAAATATTTTTCACCACATAAAATGATGAATGGATTTGAAAAAAAAATGGTTCATGGACAAAACCCTTTTGCTAATGACTTTGCCACTTGACAAAATGACCATTAGGAGTTTTCAAATGTTTATGACCCATTAGGAACTACTTTTTCAAACAAAACAAAGCTTGGCATGCTTGCATGCATTTCTTTGACTTTGTCATTTTATGTGTTGTTTTGCTTGATTGGTAGATTGAGTTTGTGCCTTGCTTGATTGATTTGTAGTAACTTGAAGAGTGTGATTGTTGCAAGGACAAGGAGTGAACCTATACCCTCTACCAAAAAGGCAAGTGATGCTTCATACTTTTTATCCCATTACTTTCACTATGCATTAGTGATTTTGCTAAGTAAAACTTGCATGGATTTTGCTAAGTATAAACCTTACTATAGGAAAACTAGTAGATGAAACCTTAGTGGAAATCTTCCTAAGTTAAGATTCCTATTACTATCAAGCTTAGCCTAGCTAATAGAAAACATGGGTGGAATATATATTCACACTATGGAAAAATATTCTAAGTCTGAGGACTTGTGATTTTGTCTAATAAAACAACTAAGTTAATGAATCACCAGGGTGGAATGGGATTGGTTAGTGGTTTTTGGTTGAGTGGTTCACAAGGCCCATGTCTATGGTTGACCTTGTGTATCTCACTTGTGGATTGCCACCCAGGAACAAAGAGATTTGAGATGTCAAATGTTGAGAAGCTTCAAGTGCAACCACTTGGCAATATGGGCTCTGCCATGATCATATAGGTTGCAAGAACTTAGCCATATAGACAGTGGGTGGTAGTGTTTGATAGGTTGGAGCGCGTCCATTTTGGTCTAAGGTAAGGCTTCTGAAAGATCTTGTCTTGGGAAACCAAGTCTTGTGGGGAAAGTGCACCACCTCTGCAGAGTGTAAAATCTAAGTACTTAGCCATGTCCCTGGTAAAGGACAATTTGAGCATCAAGACATGGAAACAATCAAGAATCTCATCATTTCAATTTCTAAGTTAAAATCTTGTGGTTTGAACAAGGGTTGTTTGAAATCTTCAATCTTTGATGGAGAGATGCCTTGTAAAGGATCTTCAAATCTTTGATTGAGAAAAATAAGACATGGAAACAATCAAGAATCTCATCATTTCAATTTCTAAGTTAAAATCTTGTGGTTTGAACAAGGGTTGTTTGAAATCTTCAATCTTTGATGGAGAGATGCCTTGTAAAGGATCTTCAAATCTTTGAATGAGAAAAATGATTTTGCCAAGCAAAACTTAGTATTTTCAAATGTTAGGAAAAATCTATTTTGAGCAATGCAAGCCTCAACTCCACTTAGCCAAATGCATATAGATGATAGACTCCACTATACTACCATAGTATCACTTGCCAATACAATTCAAATGTATTGACCCTTGTGGCTGTAACTTGTAATGTTGCAGGTTTGATTGATTTTAGTGAAGATTGATTGATTAGGATTACAAAGTCTACAACCAACATCTGCCTGTGGCACTTTGAAGATGAAGGACCCCATGACTATAGTTATTCCGCTGCAATGTAATGTAATAGCCAGATGAGCTATGTAAGGATGTAATAAAATTATGTTATTCCTGGTTATAAAGTTATATTATGACCTTTGTTTCTTGATATTACATCTTAACTGTGGATGCTAGCTATTGATCCAGGGACTAGCATTGTAAACACAGGGGGCTCTATCTTATTAAAGATTGGGACCCCTACAGATGGTATCAGAGCATTGTGTTGCCTGTAGGATTTGTAAACCCTAGGATTGGACAAAAACCCTTAGAAAAATAAGAGTTGTTCTTGATCCAAAAACTTATTTACAAAAACACTTGTAAACTCTTTCCTCAACCATTTTGGTTTTTACTCTACTTCTCTTCTATTTCAACTTGATGGAAAAACCAACCCCATGGCCAAAGACTACACCATGTGTAAAGGACTTCTTCAACTTATTCAACTCTAATGACTTCAACATCTTCAACTCTAATGACTTCAACATCTTTAGCATGTTCACCAAGGACTTCCAACTTGGATATCACTAAGGACTACAAGTGAGACAAGGAAATCTTGCTCAAGAAATTAGAGACTGAGGGAATGCAAAAGTTAGAAAGAGCTTACATCACTTGAAGTTTTGTGACCAAGGAGTTTTTCTCAAGGAACCATGATCTCATGTAAGAATAAGCAACCAAGAAGGATGGAAAGATCACAAGTGAACCATATAGATGGACCACCATAATTTAGTTAAGACAAACTCACCAACTTATGTGGTGTAACAAAAATATTTTGTTGCCTAAAGATAACCTTGAAACTTGTTGTTTGAGTGGAATGTTTGTTTGTGATTTCTTGCACATTGCTTGTGTGATTTGTGATGTGTGTGAATAGAATTATTCCCTTAGAAATTTGGTTGCCTATTCTAATCCCAATGCAACCCAAACAGATGACTACTCCAAGAGACTCCAACATCAAGGTTGATGACACCAACAACAACCAAGAGGACAACATGAGAGAACTTATAGCAACCCAAAACCAGTTGAGCCAAGAGACAACTCAGCTTTTAGCTAACAACAATGGACTAGACCCAGCCATACAAAGGATTCTGAAACTTCAATCCCAATTGTTGCAAGGATTGGTTACTCAAATGATCAACATGGGAGAAAACTATTCCCAAAGAGCTAATGACAACAAGGATGACAAAGATGTTAATCTAGAAGGAACCCAAGCTAGCAATATTTTTAGAGACAAGGATCATGCATCCAAGGAACATGAAGATCAATGCCCCAAGAAGAGAGAAAGATCTCCCACCTATGAAGAGCATGAACTAGAAGAACTCCTAGCTTTGGAGAGACCCAAAAAGAAGAAGAAGGACATAAGCCAGTTGCAATGTTACAATTGCAAAGAGATGGGACACTATGCCAGTGATTTCCCAGAAAAGAAGAAGAACCAAGGAAACAAACAAGAGGCAATGATACCAAAGGAAAAGAAAGATATCAGCCAAGTGATGTGTTTCAAATGCAAGGAATTAGGCCACTATGTAAACAATTGTCCAGAAAAGATGAAGAACAAGTTAAACAAGTCTATGAAGGATCTCAACCTTGGCCCATGAGTCAAGTGTGGAAACAAAGGACACAATGCAAATGTTTGCTTAGAGAAGTTTCCCAGGATCCCAAGAAGGACAATGTGTAATTTTTGTTTGAAAATATTTTAAGGGTGGTAGTACCCTAGTTGTTTTGAAACCTACTTGTAACCCTAGCCTCCCCAAATCTCGGGACGAGATTTATTTTAAGGGTGGTAGCCTGTCACATCCCAAGATTTTCCAAATCTTGTAATGTGAAAATAAATGAATAAAATAAAACTTTTTTGATTTTTCATGGGCCAGAAGAAACTTTTTGAATTCAATTGGAAGTTCAAACCCATTTTGAATTAAATCCTAAAGGGATTTAAAAAGATAAACATTTAATAAAAGGAAAAATAAAAACATTTGGAAATACTATTTTGAAACTCTTAAATGAAAAGATTTGTTTTCAAATGAAATAGAAGTTTCATAAATAAAGATTATTTTATAAAGCCAAAATAAACCTTGGCCAAGCTTGGGAATTAAAACATTTTGCTTTGAATAAAAATAGCAAGGGTTTATTTAAATAAATTAATAAGGATTTAATATCCAAATTTTATTAATAAAGGTTTTACTATTTACAAAACATCAAAACTTATTTAATTATTTAAAATAAGTTTTCCAAGTATTTTATATTCTCAAATAAAACCTACTTTTGGTTTTGAAAATATTTGAATTACAAATGGAGATTTTATTAATTAAATCAAACCCTACTTTATTAAATAACTAAAGATCCATTTTATTTAATTAAGGAATGGAACCTAAAAGATTTAAAGTATGATTTTATTTTATTGGTTTATGCTACTGAATAGAACCAGGTTCATGGTTGCAAAGATTGATAATGGTTTGAATTGATTTGAACCTTGTTTGATTGTTTTGAAATTTAAAACAGGAAATAGAATTAGAAAAGGAAAAGGATTCAGAAACAGAAAAAAATAAGAAAAGGGTCAACCCAACCCAGCAGCCCAACAGGCCCAGAAACAGCCCAGCTTTCCCTCTCCGAAAGAAAACGATTCGCACCTTGTTTCTGACCCGTACAGAGTATGACCAGTGGACCCTCCCCTCCTTTCTTTTCCCACTGACCGGTAGGCCCACTTTCCTCTGTTCTTCCTCCTCACCCGCAAGACCCCTTCTCCCTCCCTCGACACCGTTCCTGCCGATGATTTCGAGACCTTAATTCGCTTTAACTCGACCACCGTTACCATCTTTGATCACGTAGGTTTAAACGCCCCTGTCTCCTCTATATTTCCCCTCTGACACACCGCGCTGGCACGCCCCAGACCTCCCCGAGCACCCTCTGTTCCGACGAAGTCCGGTGCCGATTCTGGCGACTCGACACCGCCCCAAGCCTCCCTAAACACGCTAGCAGACTCCCCACTCCCAGACACTCCTCCCTGTACCCTCCGTTCGACCGCGGGCGCCTCAGAGCGTCGGATACGACAAGTTCTGAACGACGCCGCCGTCCGCTCCAACTCCGTCGAGCCCACAGGTAGATTCCGACCACCCCGTGTCTCCTCGATCACGCAAACATCTTTGCCATGGCCTTGCTCAGCTAATCCAGTCCTCCGTTTGTCTTCTCATGGACCACAACACTGTCCCCGACCACGTCCAGAGCCGTCTGTCGCTGTAGCAAGCTCCAGCGAGGAATTGCAGCAGACCCCGAGCGCCCCTTGACCCAAGAAAACCACGTCGAGTTTCCCCAGCCTTCTTCGATCACGGTGAGCCACTCCTCCTCTTCTCTCGCTTCCTAGACCGCCGGCACCGTCCACATCTGACCGCGCCACCAGTCGCCGTCACGTCAGCGCCGCCCGAATATGGCCAACCAATCCTACACCGTTAGATTTAGATCCCGCGGTTAGAAATAGAACCAGAGCGAAAGGGTACGAGCGAATCTGTACCATGGGATCAAGTTGGATCCTACGGTCCATGTCTGTCAATCCGCACGAAGCGGTACCGTCCAATGAAACCCTGCCGCGTGGCACTAGATCTGTTTAAAAAGAAATTTTGAATCAGATTTATTTGCAAACTTGAAACCTCTATAACTTTCGATCCACACGTCCAAAAATTACAAATTTTATGTCGTTGGATTCAGGAGAGCAAGACCTAGCCAACCATGCCCTTGGTTTAGAAAATAGTATCTGTTAAATTGGTTGATTATGTAGAAACATTTGATTGCTTGATTAGTTTAGAAAAATGATTCAAAAATGATTTTGAGTTTGAAACCTTGGCAAAATGGTTTTTGGTGAACTTACTGACCCTAGGAACCAACCCATGGTGTTAAAAATGAATTTAGTGAAATTAGGATAGATTAATTAAATTAGTCCATTTATAGCCAAATGAAAATAAAGATTTTGGTTATGAAAATGTTTTTATAAAGAAAACTTTGAGAAAATGTTTTGATCATAACTACTGACCCTAAACACCAAGTTTTGGGAAACAACAACTTATTTGGTGAACAACTTAAAGTTGTTGCTTTGATAAAAATATTTTTCACCACATAAAATGATGAATGGATTTAAAAAAAATGGTTCATGGACAAAACCCTTTTACTAATGACTTTGCCACTTGACAAAATGACCATTAGGAGTTTTCAAATGTTTATGACCCATTAGGAACCACTTTTTCAAACAAAACAAAGCTTGGCATGCTTGCATGCATTTCTTTGACTTTGTCATTTTATGTGTTGTTTTGCTTGATTGGTCGATTGAGTTTGTGCCTTGCTTGATTGATTTGTAGTAACTTGAAGAGTGTGATTGTTGCAAGGACAAGGAGTGAACCTATACCCTCTACCAAAAAGGCAAGTGATGCTTCATACTTTTTATCCCATTACTTTCACTATGCATTAGTGATTTTGCTAAGTATAAACCTTACTATAGGAAAACTAGTAGATGAAACCTTAGTGGAAATCTTCCTAAGTTAAGATTCCTATTACTATCAAGCTTAGCCTAGCTAATAGAAAACATGGGTGGAATATATATTCACACTATGGAAAAATATTCTAAGTCTGAGGACTTGTGATTTTGTCTAATAAAACAACTAAGTTAATGAATCACCTGGGTGGAATGGGATTGCTTGGTGGTTTTTGGTTGAGTGGTTCACAAGGCCCATGTCTATGGTTGACCTTGTGTATCTCACTTGTGGATTGCCACCCAGGAACAAAGAGATTTGAGATGTCAAATGTTGAGAAGCTTCAAGTGCAACCACTTGGCAATATGGGCTCTGCCATGATCATATAGGTTGCAAGAACTTAGACATATGGACAGTGGGTGGTAGTGTTTGATAGGTTGGAGCGCGTCCATTTTGGTCTAAGGGAAGGCTTCTGAAATATCTTGTCTTGGGAAACCAAGTCTTGTGGGGAAAGTGCACCACCTCTGCAGAATGTAAAATCTAAGTACTTAGCCATGTCCCTGGTAAAGGACAATTTGAGCATCAAGACATGGAAACAATCAAGAATCTCATCATTTCAATTTCTAAGTTAAAATCTTGTGGTTTGAACAAGGGTTGTTTGAAATCTTCAATCTTTGATGGAGAGATGCCTTGTAAAGGATCTTCAAATCTTTGATTGAGAAAAATAAGACATGGAAACAATCAAGAATCTCATCATTTCAATTTCTAAGTTAAAATCTTGTGGTTTGAACAAGGGTTGTTTGAAATCTTCAATCTTTGATGGAGAGATGCCTTGTAAAGGATCTTCAAATCTTTGATTGAGAAAAATGATTTTGCCAAGCAAAACTTAGTATTTTCAAATGTTAGAAAAAATCTATTTTGAGCAATGCCAGCCTCAACTCCACTTAGCCAAATGCATATTGATGATAGACTCCACTATACTACCATAGTATCACTTGTCAATACAATTCAAATGTATTGACCCTTGTGGCTGTAACTTGTAATGTTGCAGGTTTGATTGATTTAAGTGAAGATTGATTGATTAGGATTACAAAGTCTACAACCAACATCTGCCTATGGCACTTTGAAGATGAAGGACCCCATGACTATAGTTATTCCGCTGCAATGTAATGTAATAGCCAGATGAGCTATGTAAGGATGTAATAAAATTATGTTATTCACGGAAGATAAACTGTTAAAGTGAAGAACCATCGTGTTAGATGAGATGGTAATAGCTAGACAGAAGAACTAGAGTATATGCCATACACGGAAAATAAACAGTTACCTTTGGGCACTTGCTCTCTACGAACATGTCGTAGGTGATGGTGAAGCCATGCTCCTTGTCCTTCACCTTGACGATTTCCTTGAGGCGGAGCTTGACGGAGTCGCTCGAGAAATTGTCCACAGAGATGCGGAGGCTTTCCCTTCTATCGTTGGTATACTCGTGCATCGGCTTCGAGCGGTGCTGCAGAGGTTGGATTTGCCTGATGAACCAGCACATGGCTAGGTCCAAGCTGGTCAAACCCGTCTCTACGAACCACTCTATCCTTCTTATAGCACGGGAAGCATCGAGGTCGGAGGTAAGGGAGGCCTGGGATCTCCATGTCGAAGTTTTAGCGGCTGCTCCATCGACGAAGTCCGGGTACGTTACTTCTCGGCCGGCCAGAGGGATATCTGGGCCATAGAAGTAAGTACGCTGCCAGTTCTTGCAGGACTTGTGGCCGACGATGTCAGGGAAGCGCCGGCTAGGCCAGATCTTAAAGCTAATAGTGCCACAATTTCTAAGTTCGTCCTTGTTGGCTCCGGCTTCGCGCTTGACGGTGAAGAAATAGATGAAGAGGTCTAGCCTAGGCTTAATCCCTAAGTACCCCTCGCAAAGCGCCACGTAATTGCTAAGAGCTAGGATACTATTGGGAGAAAGGTTTTGTGGCTGTACTCGGTAATGGTTCAAGACGGTAAGGAAGAAGTTAGACATGGGCAGGGAGACGCCGTGTACCATCTATGCTTTGAGGTACACCTTTTCTCCGGCTTGGGGAGAAGGTGTGACCTCGCCAGCCGGCGCCGCCTACCAGGTGAGCCCCTTCGTCGCGGGGAGGTAGCCTTCGACAATCAGCTCTTTGATGTCACGGTCCGTGATGTTCGAACCGTGCCAATCGCCTTTGTGGGAATCATATTCCTCCTCCAGCAACTCCAGCGCCGCTGGATTATGGTCGCCGCCGATGGTCTCGACCACCGCGGACCTGGGGATGACCAGGACCTCTGGGGGCATGACGAGGGAGATCGCCGGCTTCGTCGCGGCTTCGCCCGACGCTGCCTTCGAAGGAGAAGAGCTGTTGCTGGCCATTGCGAGCGTTTGGAAGTGATTGGCGAGATTGGGATCGGAGTTAGGTTTTTTCGTGGAAGGCGCAGAGAGCTCGAGGAGACGCTTGCCTGAGGAAGGAGAAGATGCAGGGGAGAATGAGGTGAAAAAGTAAATTTTCCACCACAGTTTATATTTATGATACCCATCGTCAAGATTCGTGCAGCTTGATCGAACGTTTGCCCCGTAGACGACGTGTGCGGAGGCGTGCGCGGAAATTTCGCCACATACCAACCGTCGCCGCCAACAGTTCGTATCGCTCTATAGAGGTCCCAACCTTTAATAAGGTAGATTCCTCCTGTGTTTTACAATGCTAGTCCCTGGATCAATAGCTAGCATCCACAGTTTAGATGTAATATCAAGAAACAAGGGTCATAATATAACTTTATAACCAGGAATAACATAATTTTATTACATCAAACATAGCTCATTAGGCTATTACATTACATTGGAGCGGAATAATTATAAGCATGGGGTCCATCATCTTCAAAGTACCACAGGCAGATGTTGGTTGTAGACTTTGTAATCCTAATCAATCAATCTTCACTAAAATCAATCAAACCTGCAACATACAAGTTACAGCCACAAAGGGTCAATACATTTGAATTGTATTGGCAAGTGATACTATGGTAGTATAGTGGAGTCTATCATCTATATGCATTTGGCTAAGTGGAGTTGAGGCTTGCATTGCTCAAAATAGATTTTTCTTATCATTTTGAAAATACTAAGTTTTTGCATGACAAAAATCATTTTCCTCAATCAAAGATTTCAAGATCCTTGTACCAAGCCATCTCTCCATCAATGATTGAAGAATTCAAACAACCCTTGTTCAAACCACAAGATTTTAACTTAGAAATTTGAATGATGGGATTCTTGATTGCTTCCATGTCTTGATGCTCAAATTGTCCTTTACCAGGGACATGGCTAAGTACTTAGATTTTACACTCTGCAGAGGTGGTGCACTTTCCCCACAAGACTTGGTTTCCCAAGACAAGATCTTTCAGAAGCTTTCCCTTAGACCAAAATGGACGCGTTCCAACCTATCAAACACTACCACCCACTGTCCATATGGCTAAGTTCTTGCAACCTATATGATCATGGCAGAGCCCATATTGCCAAGTGGTTGCACTTGAAGCTTCTCAACATTTGACATCTCAAATCCCTTTGTTTCCTGGGTGGCATTCCACAAGTGAGATACACAACCCAAGTCCATGGCCTTGTGTAACCACTCAACATATCCCAATCCTTCCATTCCACCCAGGAGGTTCATTAACTTAGTTGTTTTATTAGACAAAATCACAAGTCCTCAGACTTAGAATATTTTTCCATAGTGTGAATATATATTCCACCCATGTTTTCTATTAGCTAGGCTAAGCTTGGTAGTGATAGGAAACTTAACTTAGAAAATCCTACTAAGGATTCATCTACTAGGTTTTCCTATAGCAAGATCTATACTTAGAAAAATCCATGCAAGTTTTACTTAGCAAAATCACTAATGCATAGAAAAAGTAATGGGACAAAAAGTATGAAGCATCACTTGCCTTTTTGGTAGGGAATGGTGGTTCACTCCTTGATCTTCCTAGTCTCACACTTCACTACAAAACAATCAAGCAAACACAAATTCAATCCACATTCCAAACCAAAGTCAAACAAACAATTTAACACACACACAAAACAATGGGATCTAAGTCATGCATGGGAGCATGCACAAGATAGTTTTATTTTGCAAAGGGGTCTCTATGGGGTTTCTAAACTTTGTAAGATCCAAATTGGTCATTTACCAAAGTGGCAAAGTTATTAGCAAGAGGGTTTTGTCCAAAAACTATTTTAAATCCATTTATCATTTCATGTGGTGAAAAATTGTTTTTACTAAGGCAAAACTCTTAAGTTGTTCACCAAATGAGTTGCTAATTTGCAAAACTTGGTGTTTTTAGGTCAGTGGGTTTGATCAAACCATTTTCTTAAGGTTTTCTTTCCATAAGCATTTTTATAACAAAAACCATTCTTTTTATTTGGCTAGAAAATGGCTAAGTCAAGTAATCCATTCTAAATTTTACCAAAATCATTTTTAACACCAAGGGTTGGTTCCTAGGGTCAGTAAGGTCACAACAAATCAATTTGCAAAGGTTTTACTTCAAAATTATTTTCAATAAATAAATTACATTTCTATTTGACTAGAAATGGTTTTAAATTAAATAATCATTTCTTAATTTCTCCAAATACATTTTTGTGTCCACAAAGTGTTTCCTAGGGTCAGTAGGTTCAAATCAATCCAATTGGCAAAGGTTTTAACCCTAAATTCAATTTAAAACAATTTTTACATTCTTAACAAGCATACAAATGTTTCCGCAATTTCAAACAAGCTAACAGCTACTATTTGCTAAACTAAGGGCATGGTTGGCTAGGGTTTGTTCTCCTGAATCCAACGACATAAAATTTGTAACTTTTGGACGTGTGGTTCGAAAGTTACAAAGGTTTGAAGTTTGCAAATAATTCTGTTTTCAAATTTGTTTTTAAACTGATTAGGTGACACGCGGCAGTATCTTACTGGACGATACCGGTTCGGCTGGATCACGTGACGACAGCCGTTGGATTTCAGTTAAATTGTGCGGCACAGGATCAGTACTTACCCCTTCGCTAACGATCTATCGTATCCGTCAGATTCAGATCCTGCGGTTGCTACTGCCTGGCCAAAAACGGGCGGCGCTCAACGGTGGCGCGCGGCGGCGCGGCTCAGATGATGATGGTGTCGGCGATGCGGGAAGCTAGAGGAACAGAGGGGTGGTTTACCAGATTCGTCGAAGCTCGCTGATGCTCAACGTGGTACTGGTTGGTGAAGGGGCGCTCGGGGCTGTCCTTGATTGCTCGTAGGAGTGGAGTTGCGCCTCAGGCGGTTCAGGCGATCGTCGAGGGCGAGGATAGGAGGCGTCCTAGGATAAACGGAGGATGCGGTTAGGTTCGCATAAGCCTGGAGATCATCATCGTGTCCACGGGGAAAGGAGGGGAGGTCAGGTACTACCTGGGGACGTCGCCGGAGAAGAACTAGTCGCGGCGGCGTTTAGAAGCTTGTCATTGCCGAAGCTCCGGTGCGCCCGCAGTCGAGTGATTGACACAGAAGGATGCGCCAGGGTATGGTGAGCATGCTCGTGTGCTCAGGGAGGCGGAAGGGGACGTGTGCTGGCCGGAATTGGCGAGAAGGGTCGTCAGAGACAGAGAGAGTGGCTGACGAAATACGGAAGTCTGGGGGCGTGCTTGGGGAAGGAAACAGAGGGGAAACGGAGAGGAGTGACTGACGTTTAAAGGTGCATGATCACTGCGAGTAAAGCTGGTCGCGTTAAGGCGTAATCAATCCACGAAATCAAGTCTGCAACGGCGATGAGAGAGGAGGAAGAACCAGTCGCGGGTGGGGAAGGAGAACAGTGGAAAGGGGTCCACTGGTCAGTGGGGAAAAGAAACGAGGGGGAGGTCCACCAGTCATTGGTTCAGTGGGTAAGAAAATTGGTGCCAAACGTTTTCTTCGGGGAAAGAAGCTGGGCTGTTGCTGGGCCTATTGGGCTGCCTGGGTTGGGTCGGCCATGTCTTATTTTTTTCTTTTTTCTTAATCCTTTTCTATTTCTATTTTCTGAATTCTGTTTTGAAATTCCCAAACATTCAAACATCAATCAAACAATTCAAACAACACCAAACTTTGTAATGAGTTTTTGGTTCTGTTTTTCAACATAAACCAATCCCAAAAATAAATTAATATTTTATTCATTTTTAGGATCTATTTAATATTTAAATAAAATAGCCCTTTAGTTATTTAATCAAATAGGGTTTGATTTATTTAATAAAATCTCCATTTTAAAATTCAAACATTTTCAAAATAAAATCAGTAGGTTTAATAAAGAATACTTGGAAACTTGTTTAAAACAAAATAACATTTTTGCTATAGGGTCCATTAATAATTAAATAAATAGACCAAGGTTTATTAATCAAATAGGGTTTTGTTTTATTTCAAAACCTCTTTTGAAGCCTAAATATTTTTAAAACAAAATAACCTTTTTATTTTAGAGTCCATTATTAATTAAATATAATAGACTTTCCTTATTAAATCAAATAGTATTTGTTTTATTGAGATATTTATTTTGAAATCTAAAAATAAGCCAAAACACTTTAGTAGGTATTATTGGTGAATATCAAATATTTGGAAAACTTATTTTAAACAATTTAATAAGTTTTGATGTTTCAATTAAATTGGTAAAACTTTTTATTTAGACAAAGTTGGATATTAAATCCTTATTAATTTATTTAAATAAACCTTTGCTAATTTTATTTTAAAATTAAATGTTTTAATTCCCAAAGCTTGGCCAAGGTATTAATTTTGGCTTTATAAAATAATCCTTATTTGTAAAACTTCTATTTCATTTGAAAACAAATCTTTTCATTTAATTGTTTCAAAATAGTATTTCCTAATGTTTTTATTTTCCTTTTATTAAATGTTTATCTTTTTAAATCCCTTTAGTTTTTATTAAATTCAATTGGGTTTGAAGTTCCAATTGCATTCAAAAAGTTTCTTCTGGCTCTGAAAATCAAACAAAGTTTTATTTTATTAATTTATTTTCACATTACAAGATTTGGAAAATCTTGGGATGTGACACGCTCGCACGGGAAAAGTGGACATGATTGTGTTCTCTACATGTTTGAGTTACGAGGCGTTGCTGACCTACGTCTACGTCGCCCTAGCAGACATAGGCAGATGAACCATCACATCATAAGATTCTGGCATGGACGGATCCAGTCCGGCTATGGAAGAGTACGATGGAAGATTTAGCAATTCTCCGACTTACAAGTTGAAGACGGAGAAAACCTTGCAGGGTTCTTTGGGAGGACTACAAGATATTGCTTGACGATTTTCCGACATCCATATAGACGGAGCATTCAACATGAAGAGGCAAGACGACGCAAGATCTCAGAGTTCTTCGGGGGCTACTGTTGGGGATATGCTATATGGGTATCCTCATAGGATGTCTCTTATCCGGCTAACCCGGGTGGCCCACAGTTGGTAGCATGGCCCATGGCCTGCTGGGCGGCCCAGTTAGATGGATCCAGAAGGGAGGCCCATGCCGGATAAAGGAAGGCTAAGATGGAGTCACCAACGTACCCGGAGCCTTGGAGTACAAGACACGCTAGACTAGTAATAGACGGTGTAGGACTCTGTAAACTGTCCGGCTAGGACTTTTCCCTGTAACCCTAAGACCTGGCGACTATATAAGTCGGGCCTATGGGAGCCTTTAGGACACAATAACTTAGACTCTCTAGTCAACTCGCACAACGAACCGATACCTGTAACTCGGCGTATTGCCATTATAGTGATTTATAGCAGGAGTAGGATTCCGCCACCGTTGTGGGATCTGAACCTGGGTAAGCTGTGTTACCTCGTACCCGTCAACCGTCTGCCTTCCCCCACGTCTCTAAACACGCACTATGAGGACCCCTCCATAGCGTACTCGTCGGCAATACCACGACATCGCCTGAACCATATTTCCGCTGAGGAGGCTCAGGAAGATCCAAGCGGCATCATGGGTATGCTTCATATCAATCAAATTCCCGCTAATGTTTTGTTTGATTCTGGAGCATCGCATTCATTCCTGTCACAAGCTTTTGCGCAAATGCATGGGATAAGTTTTGAGGGGTTGTCTGTTCCTCTGCTAGTTCAATCTCCTGGTTCTAGGTGGTGTTCCGCCATGGTTAGTCATGGGAATCTAATCGAAGTTGCATTTCAACTTTTCCCCACTTATTTGATCGCCCTCAAGTCAACCGACATTGACATCATTCTGGGCATGGAATGGTTGACCCGTTATCAAGCCATCCTCGACTGTACAACCAAGTCTGTGACTCTAACTAGTCCTGCTAGCATAACAGTCAAGTATTGGACCGTAGGGTCACTATCTCCTTCAGCTGTTTCTATTCCTGAAGCAGAGTTATACGCTCTTGAAGTTCTACCTCTATTAGAGATTCAAGATGTTTCTGTGGTTTGTGAATTCCTGGATGTCTTTCCTGAGGAGTTGCCTGGCATGCCACCTGATCGAAGTGTGGATTTTGTCATAGAGTTAGTTCCTGGAACTGCTCGTATTTCTAAAAGACCCTACCATATGCCTCCTCATGAGATTGTGGAGTTGAAGAAGCAATTAGAGGAGTTAGAAGGAAAAGAATACATTCAGCCCAGCACATCTTCTTGGGGATGTCCTACCATCTTTGTCAAGAAGCGGGATACCAATATACCACGTCTGGTTGTGGATTAACACCCACTCAATGCTGTGACTATCAAGAACAAGTATCCTCTCCCTAGGATCAATGATCTCTTTGATCAGTTAAGTGGTGCCACTATCTTTTCCAAAATGGATTTAAGGTCAGGGTATCACTAGATAAAGATTCGTAAGGAAGATATTCCAAAGACTGCTTTCATCACTCGTTATGGTCTTTACGAGTATACAGTGATGTCCTTTGGTCTTACCAATGCCCCAGCCACTTTTATGCGGCTTATGAACTTTGTCTTCATGGAGTATCTTGACAAGTTCATCGTGGTCTACATCGATGATATTCTGGTCTATTCCAAGACTGAAGAAGAGCACGCTGAACATCTTCGTTTGGTGTTAACAAAACTCCGAGAACATCGTCTCTATGCCAAGTTCTCCAAATGTGAGTTCTGGTTACAAGATCTTGTATTCCTTGGTCATGTTGTTTCCGCCCAAGGGGTTGCTGTTATCCCTGATAAGTCCAAACTATTCTTGACTGGGAGTCCCCTAAATCCATAAAGGATGTCCGAAGTTTTCTCAGAATGGCTGGTTATTACCGTCGATTCATCGTGAACTTCTCCAGGATTGCAAAGCCAATGACTGATATTCTTAAGAAGGATAAGAAGTTCGAATGGTCTATTAAGGCTGAAGAAAGATTCCAGCTGCTGAAAACCAAGTTAACATCAGCTCCGGTGCTAGTTCTCCCAGACACTAGCAAAGACTTTGTTGTCTTCTACGATGCTTCCCACCAAGGTCTTGGATGTGTGTTGATGCAATATGGGCATGTGGTGGCTTATGCCTCCCGTTAGCTAAAACCACATGAGAACAACTACCCAACTCATGATCTTGAGCTTGCAACGGTTGTTCATGCTCTTAAGAAATGGCGACATTATGTCACATCCCAAGATTTTCCAAATCTTGTAATGTGAAAATAAATTAATAAAATAAAACTTTGTTTGATTTTCAGAGCCAGAAGAAACTTTTTGAACTCAATTGGAACTTCAAACCCATTTGAATTAAATAAAATCATAAAGGGATTTTTAAAGATAAACATTTAATAAAGGTCTTACCAATTTAATTGAAACATCAAAACTTATTAAATTATTTAAAATAAGTTTTCTAAGTATTTTATATTCACAAATAAAATCTACTAAAATGTTTTGACTTTACTTTAGATTTTAAAATAAATATTCTCAATAAAACAAACCCTACTTGATTAATAAACCATGGTCCATTTTATTTAAATTATAAATGGAACCTTTAATAAAATTGTTATTTATTTTAAACAAAGCTTTCTAGATATACCTTATTTCAAATACAAACCACTGTTTTGGTTTTGGAAAATATATAGATTTAAATTGAGTTTGAAATAAATCAAATCCTAATTTGATTAATTAGCAATGGGCATTTATTTAATTAATAATGGACTTAATTATTTAAAAATTATGGATTTTAGAATCAGGTTCAGGCTACTGAACAGAACCAAATCAAACTTACAAAATTTGGGAGTTGTTTGAATTGATGTGAATATTGTTTGTTTATTTGAGTTTCAAAACAGGAAAATAGGAATAGAAAAAGAAAAAGAATCAGACAGAAAAAAAAAATAAGAAAACAGACCCAACCCACTACCCCGGCCCAAACAGCCCACCTAGCCCAGCTCTCCCTCCCCCGAAGCGTTACTTTTCTCACCCCAAAAGCAACCCACATCCTCACTAGCAGGTGGACCTTCCCTCGATTCTTTTTCCCCACTGACTAGTGGACCCTTTCCACTGTTTGTCCTCCCCACCCGCACGAACTTCTCCCCCACCCCTCGCCGGCCGTTGCAGGCGGATTAACTCCGGCGTAATACGCCTTAATCACGCAATGAATCTGCCACTTGACCACGCAGGATAAATCGCCAGCACCCCTTCTTCATTTTCCCCCTGACCCCTTCCCACACCACGCCCCCTTCTTCTCCACCCGCAGCGACCCGTTCCTCGTCGTTTACTGCCGTTGAATGCCGGCGTAAATCCTCTTTACTGGCCGAGTAACCCCCACCAGCGACCACTCCCTCTTAATCGCCTCTTTCCCCTCTTCTGTTTCCCTCAGACGCCATCCTCTATCCGCCACCAGGCTGTTGCCATTTCCTTCTGCACCTTCTCTGTCTCTGGCGACCATTCTTGCCGATTCCGGCAGCCTCTCACAACTTTCTGCCTCCCCGAACACACGAACATGCTCATCGCACCCTAGCGCATGTTTCTGTGCCATTCAATCAACCGCGGGCGCCCAGAGCACCGACCTCGACAACATCTGGCCGCGCCGCCGCGTCTGCCTCACTCCGGTGAGTACCCCAGATGGTTTCCGTCCGCCCTTTCCACTCTCGTTCACGCGCACAGCGTTGCCTTGACCTCACGCATCTGACCGTGCCTCCGTTTTGCCTTAGGGTGGTCTCCAGTGACGTCCTCGACCTCGACCAGAGCCGCCCGTCGCCAGTAGCAACTCCGGCGAGGGATTCTGCTCGTCCCCGTGCGCCCCTTCATCAACCAGTGGCAAGTTGAGCATCCTCGTGCCACGACGAACACAGTGAGCCCCCTCTCCTCCTTCCTCCTTTCCAGTTTCGCTAGCGCCGCCGCCAACTGGCCGCTCCGCCGCTCGCCGTTGTTATCACGCCGCCAGTTCGTGACCGTTTGATAGGAGCCGTCCGATATCAATCAAGTGGGTGAGATAGAACGACTTAAACGCGAAGGGGTACTCGATCTGAGCCACTCGATCTAACTAGATCCAACGCCCCACAGCCACGATCCAACCGAAACGGTACCGACAAATAAGAAGCTGCCGCGTGTCACCAGATAGATTGAAATTAGAATTTGAAATCAGAATTATTTGCAAACTTCAAACCCTTATAACTTTTGATCCATACGTCCAAATTTGACAAATTTTATATCAATGGATTCAGGAGAACAAGCCCTAGCCAACCCTACCCTTAGTTTAGCAAATAGTATTTGATAGATTGTTTGATTTTGCAGATACTTTTGTGTGCTTGCTAACATTAGAAAAATCATTTAAAAATGAATTTTGAGATCAAACCTTTGCCAATTGGTTTGTTGTGACCCTACTGACCCTAGGAACCAACCCATAGTGTTAAAAATGATTTTTGTGAAATTTAAGTTGAATTATTTAACTTAGCCATTTTCTAGCCAAATAAACTCATTGATTTTATTATGGAAATGTTTATGGGAAGAAAACTTTGAGTAGATGGTTTGGACCAAACCTACTGACCAAAAGCACCAAGTTTTGCAATAGCAACTCATTTGGTGAACCCTATGGGCTAATGCCTTAGTAAAAATATTTCTACACCACATAAAATAACACTTTGTTTTGAAAATGATTTTAAGTGAAACCTTTTGCAAATGACTTAACCACTTTAGGAAAAGACCATTAGATGTACCCAAATGACTATGACCCACTAGGAACCACTTTTTCAAACAAAACAAAGCTTGGCATGCTTGCATGCATTTCTTTGACTTTGTTATTTATGTGTGTTCTTTTGCTTGATTGGTAGATTGAGTTTGTGCCTTGCTTAATTGATTTGTAGTGACTTGAAGAGTGTGATTGTTGCAAAGATCAAGAAGTGAACCTATACTCTACCAAAAAGGCAAGTGATGCTTCATACTTTTGTCCCATTACTTTCTCTATGCATTAGTGATTTTGCTAAGTAAACTTGCATGGATTTTGCTAAGTATAGATCTTGCTATAGGAAATCCTAGTAGATGAATCCTTAGTAGGATTTTCCTAAGTTAAAGTTTCCTAATACTACCAAGCTTAGCCTAGCTAATAGAAAACATGGGTGGAATATATATTCACACTATGGAAAAATATTCTAAGTCTGAGGACTTATGTTTTTGTTTAATAAAACAACTAAGTTAATGAATCCCCTGGGTGGAATGGGCTTGCTTGGTGGAGAATGGTTGAGTGGTTCACAATGCCATGGCTTGGATTGTGTATCTCACTTGTGGAATGTCACCCAGGAAACAAAGGGATTTGAGATGTCAAATGTTGAGAAGCTTCAAGTGCAACCACTTGGCAATATGGGCTCTGCTATGATCATATAGGTTGCAAGAACTTAGCCATATGGACAGTGGGTGGTAGTGTTTGATAGGTTGGAACGCGTCCATTTTGGTCTAAGGGAAGGCTTCTGAAAGATCTTGTCTTGGGAAACCAAGTCTTGTGGGGAAAGTGCAGCACCTCTGCAGAGTGTAAAATCTAAGTACTTAGCCATGTCCCTGGTAAAGGACAATTTGAGCATCAAGACATGGAAGCAATCAAGAATCTCATCATTCAAATTTCTAAGATAAAACTTGTGGTTTGAACAAGGGTTGTTTGAATTCTTCAATCATTGATGGAGAGATGGCTTGGTACAAGGATCTTGAAATCTTTGATTGAGGAAAATGATTTTGTCAAGCAAAAACTTAGTATTTTCAAAATGATAAGAAAAATCTATTTTGAGCAATGCAAGCCTCAACTCCACTTAGCCAAATGCATATAGATGATAGACTCCACTATACTACCATAGTATCACTTGCCAATACAATTCAAATGTATTGACCCTTTGTGGCTGTAACTTGTATGTTGCAGGTTTGATTGATTTTAGTGAAGATTGTTTGATTAGGATTACAAAGTCTACAACCAACATCTGCCTGTGGCACTTTGAAGATGAAGGACCACTTGACCATAGTTATTCCGCTGCAATGTAATGAAATAGCCTAATGAGCTATGTTTGATGTAATAAACTTATGTTATTCCTGGTTATAAAGTTATATTATGACCTTTGTTTCTTGATATTACATCTTAACTGTGGATGCTAGCTATTGATCCAGGGACTAGCATTGTAAACACAGGAGGCTCTATCTTATTAAAGATTGGGACCCCCAACAGATGGTATCAGAGCATTGTGTTGCCTGTAGGATTTGTAAACCTAGGATTGGACAAAAACCCTTAGAAAAATAGGAGTTGTATTTTGTTCCAAAAACTTATTTACAAAAACACTTGTAAACTCTTTCCTTAACCATTTTGGTTTCAACTCTACTTCTC
Organism: Avena atlantica; assembly: GCA_910589765.1. Classification (NCBI taxonomy): domain Eukaryota; kingdom Viridiplantae; phylum Streptophyta; class Magnoliopsida; order Poales; family Poaceae; genus Avena; species Avena atlantica. Next base: position 327,052,641 of record OU342733.1, read on the forward strand.
TTCTATTTCAAACTTGATGGAAAAACCTACCCCATGACCAAAGACTACACCATATGCAAAGGACTTCTTCAACCCTAATGACTTCAACATCTTCAGCATATTTACCAAAGACTTCCAACTTGGATACTACTAAGGACTACAAGTGAGACAAGGAAATCTTACTCAAGATTTAGAGACTGAGGGAATGCAAAATAAAGAAGGAACCATCAACAACTTTGAAGTATTGTGACCAAGAGTTTTTCTCAAGGAAACCATGATCTCATACAAGAAGAATCATGAAGGAAGGAAAAATCACAAGTAAACCATATAGGTGGACCACCCTAATTTAGTTAAGTCAAATCACCAACTTATGTGGTGTAACAAAAATATTTTGTTGCCTAAAAATGTGCTTGAAACTTGTTGTTTGAGTGGAGTGTTTGTTTGTGAATGCTTGCACATTGTTTGTGTGAATTGTGATGTGTGTGATTAGAAATATTTCCTTAGAAATATCTTGCCCATTCTAATCCCTACCCAACCCAAACAGATGACTACTCCAAGAGACTCCAACATCAAGGTGGACAACAACAACAACCCAGAAGACAACATGAGAGAACTTATAGCAACCCAAAACCAGTTGAGCCAAGAGACAACTCAGCTTTTAGCTAACAACAATGGATTAGACCCAGCCATACAAAGGATTTTGAAACTTCAATCCCAATTGTTGCAAGGATTAGTTACTCAAATGATCAACATGAGAGAAAACCTTTCCCAAAGAGCTAATGACAACAAGGATGACAAAGATGTTATTCTAGAAGGAATCCAAGCCAGCAATAGTTTTAGAGATAAGGATCATGCATCCAAAAAGCATGAAGATCAATGCCCCAAGAAGAGAGAAAGATCTCCCACCTGTGAAGAACATGAACTTGAAGAACTCCTAGGTTTGGAGAGACCCAAAAAGAAGAAGAAAGACAAAAGCCAGTTGCAATGTTACAATTGCAAAGAGATGGAACACTATGCCAATGAATGCCCAGAAAAGAAGAAGAGCCAAGAAGACAAACAAAGGCTAGTGAAACCCAAGATGAGGAAGGATATTAGCCAAGTGATGTGCAAACACTGCAAAGAGTTAGGACATTATGCAAACAACTGTCCAGAAAAGATGAAGCATAAGATAAACCAGCCTATGAGGGATATCAGCCTTGTCACATGTTTCAAATGCAAAGAACTAGGTCACTATGCAAACAATTGTCCAGAAAGGATGGAGAACAAGTTAAACAAGTCTATGAAGGATCTCAACCTTGGCCCATGAGTCAAGTAAAGAAACCAATGACACATGCAACTGTTTACTTAGAGAGATTTTTCCCAGAATCCCAAGAAGGCCAATATGTAATTTTTGTTTGAAAATTTTTAAGGGTGGTAGTACCCTAGTTGTTTTGAACTTGCTTGTAACCCCAGCCTCCCCAAATCTCGGGACGAGATTTATTTTAAGGGTGGTAGCCTGTCACATCCCAAGATTTTCCAAATCTTGTAATGTGAAAATAAATTAATAAAATAAAACTTTGTTTGATTTTCAGAGCCAGAAGAAACTTTTTGAACTCAATTGGAACTTCAAACCCATTTGAATTAAATAAAATCATAAAGGGATTCTTAAAGATAAACATTTAATAAAGGAAATAAAAATGTTGTGGAATTACTATTTTGGATCTTTTAATAAAAGGATTTGATATTCAAAAGAAAAGATGGATTTACAAATAAGGGTTATTTTATAAAACCAAAATAAAACTTGGCCAAGCTTTTGAATTAAAACAATTTATTTTAAATAAAATAGCAAAGGTTTAATTAAAAATAATAAAGGATTTCTTAAATAAAATAATTAATATCCAAACTCTTTTAAAATAAAAGGTCTTACCAATTTAATTGAAACATCAAAACTTATTAAATTATTTAAAATAAGTTTTCTAAGTATTTTATATTCACAAATAAAATCTACTAAAATGTTTTGACTTTACTTTAGATTTTAAAATAAATATTCTCAATAAAACAAACCCTACTTGATTAATAAACCATGGTCCATTTTATTTAAATTATAAATGGAACCTTTAATAAAATTGTTATTTATTTTAAACAAAGCTTTCTAGATATACCTTATTTCAAATACAAACCACTGTTTTGGTTTTGGAAAATATATAGATTTAAATTGAGTTTGAAATAAATCAAATCCTAATTTGATTAATTAGCAATGGGCATTTATTTAATTAATAATGGACTTAATTATTTAAAAATTATGGATTTTAGAATCAGGTTCAGGCTACTGAACAGAACCAAATCAAACTTACAAAATTTGGGAGTTGTTTGAATTGATGTGAATATTGTTTGTTTATTTGAATTTCAAAACAGGAAAATAGGAATAGAAAAAGAAAAAGAATCAGACAGAAAAAAAAATAAGAAAACAGACCCAACCCACTACCCCGGCCCAAACAGCCCACCTAGCCCAGCTCTCCCTCCCCCGAAGCGTTACTTTTCTCACCCCAAAAGCAACCCACATCCTCACTAGCAGGTGGACCTTCCCTCGATTCTTTTTCCCCACTGACCAGTGGACCCTTTCCACTGTTTGTCCTCCCCACCCGCACGACCTTCTCCCCCACCCCTCGCCGGCCGTTGCAGGCGGATTAACTCCGGCGTAATACGCCTTAATCACGCAATGAATCTGCCACTTGACCACGCAGGATAAATCGCCAGCACCCCTTCTTCATTTTCCCCCTGACCCCTTCCCACACCACGCCCCCTTCTTCTCCACCCGCAGCGACCCGTTCCTCGTCGTTTACTGCCGTTGAATGCCGGCGTAAATCCTCTTTACTGGCCGAGTAACCCCCACCAGCGACCAATCCCTCTTAATCGCCTCTTTCCCCTCTTCTGTTTCCCTTAGACGCCATCCTCTATCCGCCACCAGGCTGTTGCCATTTCCTTCTGCACCTCCTCTGTCTCCGGTGACCATTCTTGCCGATTCCGGCAGCCTCTCACCACTTTCTGCCTCCCCGAATACACGAACATGCTCATCGCACCCTAGCGCATGTTTCTGTGCCATTCAATCAACCGCGGGCGCCCAGAGCACCGACCTCGACAACATCTGGCCACGCCGCCGCGTCTGCCTCACTCCGGTGAGTACCCCAGATGGTTTCCGTCCGCCCTTTCCACTCTCGTTCACGCGCACAGCGTTGCCTTGACCTCACGCATCTGACCGTGCCTCCGTTTTGCCTTAGGGTGGTCTCCAGTGACGTCCTCGACCTCGACCAGAGCCGCCCGTCGCCAGTAGCAACTCCGGCGAGGGATTCTGCTCGTCCCCGTGCGCCCCTTCATCAACCAGTGGCAAGTTGAGCATCCCCGTGCCACGACGAACACAGTGAGCCCCCTCTCCTCCTTCCTCGTTTCCAGTTTCGCTAGCGCCGCCGCCAACTGGCCGCTCCGCCGCTCGCCGTTGTTATCACGCCGCCAGTTCGTGACCGTTTGATAGGAGCCGTCCGATATCAATCAAGTGGGTGAGATAGAACGACTTAAACGCGAAGGGGTACTCGATCTGAGCCACTCGATCTAACTAGATCCAACGCCCCACAGCCACGATCCAACCGAAACGGTACCGACAAATAAGAAGCTGCCGCGTGTCACCAGATAGATTGAAATTAGAATTTGAAATCAGAATTATTTGCAAACTTCAAACCCTTATAACTTTTGATCCATACGTCCAAATTTGACAAATTTTATATCAATGGATTCAGGAGAACAAGCCCTAGCCAACCCTACCCTTAGTTTAGCAAATAGTATTTGGTAGATTGTTTGATTTTGCAGATACTTTTGTGTGCTTGCTAACATTAGAAAAATCATTTAAAAATGAATTTTGAGATCAAACCTTTGCCAATTGGTTTGTTGTGACCCTACTGACCCTAGGAACCAAGCCATAGTGTTAAAAATGATTTTTGTGAAATTTAAGTTGAATTATTTAACTTAGCCATTTTCTAGCCAAATAAACTCATTGATTTTATTATGGAAATGTTTATGGGAAGAAAACTTTGAGTAGATGGTTTGGACCAAACCTACTGACCAAAAGCACCAAGTTTTGCAATAGCAACTCATTTGGTGAACCCTATGGGCTAATGCCTTAGTAAAAATATTTCTACACCACATAAAATAACACTTTGTTTTGAAAATGATTTTAAGTGAAACCTTTTGCAAATGACTTAACCACTTTAGGAAAAGACCATTAGATGTACCCAAATGACTATGACCCACTAGGAACCACTTTTTAAAACAAAACAAAACTTGGCATGCTTGCATGCATTTCTTTGACTTTGTTATTTATGTGTGTTGTTTTGCTTGATTGGTAGATTGAGTTTGTGCCTTGCTTAATTGATTTGTAGTGACTTGAAGAGTGTGATTGTTGCAAAGATCAAGAAGTGAACCTATACTCTACCAAAAAGGAAAGTGATGCTTCATACTTTTGTCCCATTACTTTCTTTATGCATTAGTAATTTTGCTAAGTAAACTTGCATGGATTTTGCTAAGTATAGATCTTGCTATAGGAAATCCTAGTAGATGAATCCTTAGTAGGATTTTCCTAAGTTAAAGTTTCCTAATACTACCAAGCTTAGCCTAGCTAATAGAAAACATGGGTGGAATATATATTCACACTATGGAAAAATATTCTAAGTCTGAGGACTTATGTTTTTGTTTAATAAAACAACTAAGTTAATGAATCCCCTGGGTGGAATGGGCTTGCTTGGTGGAGAATGGTTGAGTGGTTCACAATGCCATGGCTTGGATTGTGTATCTCACTTGTGGAATGCCACCCAGGAAACAAAGGGATTTGAGATGTCAAATGTTGAGAAGCTTCAAGTGCAACCACTTGGCAATATGGGCTCTGCCATGATCATATAGGTTGCAAGAACTTAGCCATATGGACAGTGGGTGGTAGTGTTTGATAGGTTGGAACGCGTCCATTTTGGTCTAAGGGAAGGCTTCTGAAAGATCTTGTCTTGGGAAACCAAGTCTTGTGGGGAAAGTGCAGCACCTCTGCAGAGTGTAAAATCTAAGTACTTAGCCATGTCCCTGGTAAAGGACAATTTGAGCATCAAGACATGGAAGCAATCAAGAATCTCATCATTCAAATTTCTAAGATAAAACTTGTGGTTTGAACAAGGGTTGTTTGAATTCTTCAATCATTGATGGAGAGATGGCTTGGTACAAGGATCTTGAAATCTTTGATTGAGGAAAATGATTTTGTCAAGCAAAAACTTAGTATTTTCAAAATGATAAGAAAAATCTATTTTGAGCAATGCAAGCCTCAACTCCACTTAGCCAAATGCATATAGATGATAGACTCCACTATACTACCATAGTATCACTTGCCAATACAATTCAAATGTATTGACCCTTTGTGGCTGTAACTTGTATGTTGCAGGTTTGATTTATTTTAGTGAAGATTGTTTGATTAGGATTACAAAGTCTACAACCAACATCTGCCTGTGGCACTTTGAAGATGAAGGACCACTTGACCATAGTTATTCCGCTGCAATGTAATGAAATAGCCTAATGAGCTATGTTTGATGTAATAAACTTATGTTATTCCTGGTTATAAAGTTATATTATGACCTTTGTTTCTTGATATTACATCTTAACTGTGGATACTAGCTATTGATCCAGGGACTAGCATTGTAAACACAGGAGGCTCTATCTTATTAAAGATTGGGACCCCCAACACATTACCTTCTCAGTAGTCATTGCGAGTTATACTCGGATCATTAGAGTCTGAAGTATCTTTTTACACAACCTGATCTGAATCTCAGGCAAAGAAGATGGTTGGAACTCATCAAGGACTATGATTTGGGTCTCAACTATCAACCTGGTAAAGCCAACGTCATTGCTGATGTGCTAAGTCGTAAGTCTTATTGCAACAATCTGATGATCAAACGATCTCAACCGTCTCTCCATGAGGAATTCGCTCGACTGAATCTTGAAGTAGTTCCTCGTGGATTCCTTTCTACTCTTGAAGTGAAATCTTCTATAGAGGATGAAATCAAGCTCGCTCAGAATAATGACTTAGAAGTTGCTGATATCAAAGGGAACATTGCTAGCGGAGTTTCTAAGTGTTTCTCTGTTGATAATTAAGATATTGTTTACTTTGGTAACCGTCTGGTAGTGCCAAAGAGAACAAAGTTGAGGAATTTAATTCTCCGGGAAGCTCATGAATCACCTCTTTATATTCACCCTGGAGGTACCAAGATGTATCAAGACCTTCGTCAAAGATTTTTGTGGTCTGGTATGAAGAAATATATCGTTCGTTTTGTTGCTGAATGTGACGTTTGTCATAGCGTCAAAGTGAACACCAAAGGCCCGCTGGTCTCCTACAACCACATCGTATTCCTGAGTCGAAATGGGATGAAATCAGTATGTACTTCATCACCGATCTCCCTAAAACTCAAAAAGGAAATGGTGCAATCTGGGTGATCGTTGACTATCTGTCCAAGGTCGCTCACTTTCTTCCCATCAAGGAAAGCCTTCAAGCGAGTGAACTGGCTGATCTTTACATCTCTCGAATTGTTGTTCTTCATGGTATTCCTAAGAAGATAACATCTGACTGTGGAAGTCTGTTCACCTCCAAGTTTTGGGAAAGTTTCCAAACTGCTATGGGAACTCGCCTCTCCTTTAGCACAACCTATCATCCTAGTACCGGTGGTCAAACCGAAAGAGTGAATCAAATCCTTGAAGACATGCTTAGAGCATGTGTCATATATTTTGGCAAGAACTGGGAGAAATGCCTTCCGTTTGCTGAATTCTCCTACAACAACAGTTTTTAGTACAGTATTTGTATCGCACCTTTCCAATTCTTATATGGAAGAACCTGTCGTACTCCTTTGAACTGGTTAGAAACCGGCGAAAGAAACTTCTTTGGACCGGATATGATCCAGGAAGCAGAAGATCAAGTTCGTATCATTCGAGATCGTCTGAAAACTGCTCAGTCTCGTCAAAAAAGCTATCATGATCGTCACCATCAACATGTTGAATATGAAGTTGGTGATCAAGCTTATCTCCGGGTCACTCCTCTGAAGGGTGTCCATCGTTTCAGTATCAAAGGCAAACTGGCTCCTCGCTATGTTGGTCCTTTTCGCGTTCTATCCAGGCAAGGTAACCTCGCATACAAATTGTAGTTGCCTGCAAACTTCCCTGAGGTGCATGACGTCTTTCATGTGTCTCAACTCAAGCGTTGCTTCAAAGACCCTATCCGTGGTGTTGATCACCAAACTCTTGATCTCCAGAAGGATCTGACTTATCGTGAGTATCCTGTCCGTATCCTCGATGAAACCGAGCGTAAGACTCATCGTCAAAACATCAAGTTCCTGAAAGTTCAGTGGTCTCATCACTCTGAGGACGAAGCAACCTAGGAACGAGAAGATCGTCTTAGATATGAGTACCCTGCCTTCTTTTCTAAAACTTAGGAATCTCGGGTCGAGATTCTTGTAAGGGGGGTAGCGCTGTAACAACCCAAGTTTGTAATATATGTAATTAGTACTTAAGCATTGCATGAATGTGTTAAAATCAATGAAATATATGCATAAGTTCAAGTGTGTTGAATTAAATGCAAATCCAAAACCCTAATTTCCCCCTCTCTTTGAAACTATATTCAAATAGTTTGAATATTTTGGAAAAGTGCCAAAATGTGGAGACCAATTGGTTATGAGGGCCCCAAAAAAGTTTGTATATCTTATGAAAGCTTATGGTATTTTGAAAATATTCAAAAACAGAATTCAAAATGAATTGCAAAAGAGAGAAATCAAAACAGAAAAAGAAAACTGGTTCTGGAAATAAAACAGAGCCAACAGCCAGATAGGCCGCAACCCAGCTGGCCCAAACCCCCTCTTCCCCCTCCCTGCCGCCCACCCGCATAGCAGCCAGCACCCGCCGCGGCCCAGGAGAAGCCCACCTAGGCCCGGTACCGGTTTTTCCATGCTATCAGCGTCGTCAACCTCGGGAAGCTTCTGCGTGTCGCCACGCCGCCGCTCGCCGGTGTCAAGATCCTCACCGCCGCTCTGGACGAGGATAAGGAGCTGCCCCGCACGCCTCTCCCTCCCTAGATCACATCCTCTCCCACGCGCGCTCTCTCTCCCTCTCTGCATAGCCCCAGCCCGAACCCTAGCCACCATGGCCTCCGGCTAGCCGCCGTTGTTGGCCTCCCCGAGCCCATCCGACACCGTCACGAGCTCCGCCTCGCTCTACTCCATCTTCCTGCTGAAGGAATCGATGAGGGGCGTCGTGAATCGTCTCCATCGACCGCTTCTTCCCCGACCACGACGTGCTCCACCGCACGCCTCGCCGTTGCTCCGGTCAGCGCCCCGCCTCGCCGTCTTCACCAATCTCCTTAGGGTGAGCTCCTGGTGCTCAAGCCCGCGCCGTAGATCAGAGAGCACCGACGCTGATCGTCATTGTTGACCAAGCTCCGGTGACCAAGAATCAGAGGCACCGTCGTACTTAGGTTCGTCTCCGTGCGCTCTTTCGAACGAGCCGTAGCACGCATCCTCCTGTGCCCTGTAGCGACGTCCATCGCCGCCGTCTGACGCGGATTCCGACAAGCCTAGGTGGCGCTCACGTGGTTTTCCTGCGTGGACCAGGCCCCACCAGTTAGCCTCTCTGGTTAGAGCCAACCCCAGTGAAAAACGTCTCTGACCCCGCCTGGCCAACTTGGCTGCTGAGGTGGCCTCGGGCCCCTCTGTCAGTCTCACTGGCTAGGGTCATCCTATGTGTGAAAAATATCTGGCGCCTGTGCTGATGTCAGCCTGATGTAACAATCCAATTTAAATGATTTAATAAATCCAAAAAATGGTTTAAATCATATAAATTCAATAACTAATTATCTATAAGTCAAAAAAATACAAATAATATATCAAAATGTTCAGAAAAATGAAAACTATCTAATAGAGCTATAATCATGCATTGTTAAGAAACTTACATGACAAGTTTAATTAGAAGAACATAGTAACCCCTCATAGGTGATTCCGGAGTTTTTCCGGAGTTAGGGTTTGCACCCCTCGGAACCCCGTTTAAATTGCCAAACATGTTTTAGGGTTTCATTTCAATGCAATTCAACTTGTCATATCATCATATTTGTTTGACCATTGAATCGATGCCATGTATTGATTGTTGCCTTTCTTTCCGGTGTTAGTTCTTCGCGATAGGATCCGAACCAAAAGCTGAAGTCAACAACACTGAAGATCCATACCTGTCTACTGACGGACAAGGCAAGCATAGCCTCTCATTCTGAACCTACTTTTACAAAGTATATTACTTTCTCGCTATGATGCAGATGATTCCAATGTGGTCTTTTGTCAGCAGCTAGTGTTACCCATCTACTGCACTGTTTCCCTTTGGTAGCCTTATACTCCTGATCCACTTCTCCTAGCATACCTAGGTCTGGCAGTTGAGCGTTGCTAGAGATTTTGATACCGACAGCTTTGCCATGCATAGTAACAACGTCTGATCTATCCAAAGGATGAATCAGAGATGCCAAGGAAGGTAGTGAGGTAGGAGATGTTGACATCATCGAAGGATTTAATTAAATATGCTAAGGCTTGTATGGGAGGCCACGTTGGGTGTGGTTTTTGTAGTTCCATGCTCGCGACCATTAGGACCCGAGTTCTTGCCTCTTGAACCGAGACGAGCGTACAACCACACGGGGCCTAGAAAACCCCACGAGCAACTAACTTTCCTAGTAGATTCCATGAGTCACATAGTTCAGGCATTCCATTTGGCATACGCGTTGAAAACTTTTCGAACAAGGAGGTGAAGGAGGTGCATCATAACAGGTAGCGAAGCATGGACCGGGTTGCTTGGGGTCGATGGATCCCCTGGTGAACCAACCTCGCCTCACATCTTTAGGGACTGGCTTCGGGACTTGACCCGTTACGACGGAACCATCCCTAGGGCATGACTCATGGTCTCGGCGAAAGCAAGGTAAAGGTCATGGTCAACCACCCTCTGCCGGCCTTCCAAGGAAGAGGGATAATAATTTGGCATTAAGAGTCGGTTGGTACATGTGGGTAAAGTTGCACACCCCTGCAGGGTATTAATCTTTTCGAAAAGCCGTGTTCACAGTTATGAACGACTTGGGAACGAACATGATGATCATAGAGAACCATAACCTAAGTAAAACTTGCTGATCCACGTGTGCTTAAGGATGCTTCCTCTGGGTTGAGGGGGTGATCCTAGATAGGAGGTTCTGATGAAGTTGGTGGTTATCAAGATATGATGAACAAGATGAAGAAATTGTTATCTTATCCCTTTTAAAATATTCTGAGTAGACGAGCCTCTTCTCCCTCTTGTTTACAAATAAAGATTGCTTTCCGCAAAAGGAAATCCAGAGAAAGCCTTTCTGGCCAGAGCATGTAGATACTAGGTTATCTAAGTCTTATGGTGTACATTCTCGTACTCAGCCTTGCGCCATTGTTGTTTTTCTACAGAGGATCTGGTTGCAACTGAAGGTGGCTTCTACGTTGACATCGACGAATAGTTGGGGGTCCCAAGTAACAGCCTGAGGACTATGGGATGGACGTCACTTTTGTTTATGGCCTCTTAGGCCCTTTGCTAAGTTGTTGTGTAGAACAACATAATTTGCTTTTGCTGTGTGATGTAATGTTGGGTATATGACCTCTGGTTTGTAATAACTCTAATATCTTACTCTGTTAAGAGATTAAACTTATGCTGTTGAATCCCCGTGATCTGTAATGTTACCGATTCATACTATGATCTCCCGTGTTTGGAGTTGAGCTTATCTTAGATGGTGATCTGAGGTTAGTTTAACCCTAATCCCGGAGGGTGCTATAGCCCGTCCATCCATCCTTATGCCTACCGCACTCGAATCCTACTGTTATCGTTACTACTACTATTGCTACTGTTTCATTGTTGTTGTTACTGATGTTGCTACTACAAACTGTTGCTACTGATAAACTTCTTTGAGCACGAACTATTTCTAGGTGCAGCTGAACTGACAACTCAGTTGTTAAGGCTTGCAAGTATTCTTTGTCTCCCCTTGTGTCGAATCAATAAATTGGGTAATACTACCCACGAAGACTGTTGCGATCCCCTACACTTGTGGGTCATCAGAAGAGAAGAAGTGGAGGAGAGGAGTAAAGGGGAGAAGGATAAAAGAGATGGGGAGGGCACCAGAGAAATTGAAAATTCGAATCCCAACACTTCTGCGACGCATATGTGAGAAATGCACCACAGAAGTTTCTCCCCCTTTTTTATTTATTTTTGCAGAAAAAAATCTTCTTTCCACCATAAATTTTTACTCTTTTAAAATTTGGGGAAGCTATAAAACTTCAACGGCCTCCGACGGTTGAAATCAAGTAGAAAAATTCGAGACAATCATTTTGGTATATTAAACTTTTTTTCCCGACATCGTATGCAAAAGTTATGGCCATTTTACTGTTCCATTACCTATTTTTGCAAAATACATCGAAATTTATTTTTTCCAATTTTCCCTACAACTATACCCCAAAATACAACTACATCTCAAAGGAATTATTTTTTTGAATTTTTTATCATTTTCATTTTTTTACAAAAGTTAAAAGGCGCTCCACGGGGGGGGGGGGGGGGGTCTGGTTTTCCTTATTCTATGGCACATATCCGTTGGAGATATGCCCAAGAGGCAATAATAAAGTGGGTTATTATCATATCTTCATACTTATGATATATGTTTACATGCCATGCTATAATTGTATTAACAGGAAACATTAATACTTGTGTGATTTGTAAACATAAAAGAGTCCCTAGTAAAGCCTCTTGTTAAACTAGCTTGTTGGTTAATATATGATCATGGTTTCCTGATCATGAACATAGAGATGTTATTGACAACAGGGTCATATCATTAGGAGAATGATGTGATGGACATACTCCTATAGATAAGCGTAGCATAAAGATCAAGTCATTTTAATAGTTCAATTGCTATATGCTTTCTGATACATAGTAACCTAATTCCTTCGACAATGAGATCATGCATATCACCTTTACCGGATGGATGCTTTGATGACATCAAACACCATACCGTAACTGGGTGGCTATAAAGGTGGCATTGAGTGTTCGGAAAGTATTGGTTGAGACACATGGATCAAGAATGGGATTTGTCCATCCATATGACGGATAGATATACTCTGGGCCCTCTCGGTGTAATGTCATCCAATTAGCTTGCAAGCATGTGACTGGCTCACAAGGGATCACATATCACGGGAACAAGAAAAGAGTACTTATCGGTAACGAGGTTCAACTAGGTATGCAGAGATACCGACGATCAAAACCTCGGATAAGTAAACTATCGTGAGACAAAGGGAAATTGGTATCGTATGTAAGTGGTTCATTCGATCGCAAAGTAATCGTAGAAATATGTGGGAGCCATATGAATTTCCAGATTCCTCTATTGGTTATTGTTCGGAGAAGTGTCTCGATCATGTCCGCATAATTCACGAACCGTAGGGAGACACACTTAAGGATTCGACGTTGTTTGAGTAGTTATGGAATGATGAGTAAGAGACCGAATGTTGTTCGGAGTCTCGGATGGAATCCGGGATATCAAGAGGAGATCCGGAATGGTCCGGAGAATAAGATTCATATAAGGAAAGTCCTGTTTCGGAGTTGGAGAATGGTTCCGGTGTTTTCATCGGGAATGTTCTAGAAGGTTCCAGAATGTCCGGCACTCTGGAGGGGAAAGGGTACATGAATGTGTTATATCAAGTTGATATGACTGCATCATGTACTAGGTGTCATCGCTGTACCAAAATAGAGGGTTTATTCAAATCCTAGTTTGAAAAGTCAAACGGCTAGTTTGAGAGTCAAACGGCTAGTTTTGGGAAAGAGGAGAAGGAGGTTTGAAACCGACTTGGGGGAGGAGTTCCTCCTTCCACCGCCGGACCACCTTGGGTCCGAGTTGGGGAGGGACTCCCCTCCCCAGGCGCGCCTCCCTCCACCTATAAGAGGAGGGGCAGGGCTCCCCTCCTAGACACACACAAGTTGCCTCCCTCTAAACCTAAACCCTAGCCACAACCTAGGGATTTCTCCCAAGCCGCCGAGTTAGAGCTTCTAATTGCCCTAGCCGATGGTTTAGCCCCTTCTAATTGGTGTGTCTAAACCTTAGATCACCAAGGCTCTCTCATAGTCCACCATACTCGCTCCGGCTTAAGGCGAAGCCCTGCGAGATCTCCCCTCTACTTCCGGTACCACGCCGTCATGCTGCCGGAATCGCGAGGAGAGTGCTACAACCTCCACTGCCTGCTGGAACAAGGGAGAGGAAGGTCTTCGTCGAGTACCGAACGTGTGACCGACTGCGGGAGCGCTGCCAAAACGCAGCGCCGGAAGGATCGTCTACGCGATCTTGAGATCGACAAGAGTACGACTACATCACCCACGAGAATCTGCTCTCGTTAACCGCTTTGGAATCTTCGAGGGTGAGTTCCTCTATCGACTCGTTGCTACAATCTAGTAGATAGATCTTGGCTTGTTTGTTTGCATGCGGTAGAAATTTTTTGTTTTCAATGCTACGAACCCCTACAGTGGTATCAGAGCCATGTCTATATGTAGATCTGTTGCACGAGTAGAACACAATGGTCATTGTGGGCGTTGATACTTTTGTTGTCGATTGCTTCTTGTGTACTTTGCATCTTGCAGGATGGTGGGATGAAGCGGCCCGGGCTAACCTTACATGACATCGTTCATGATACTTGCTCCATGCTTGACATGCAACTTGTATTGCATAAGTGGCTTTGCGGGTGCCTGTTTCTCCCAACATAGTTAAGATTCAATTTACAACGGGTGATTGACAATACTAGTATCAATGTTGTGGTTCTTGTTCGTAAGTTAGAGCGACACTTATTGAAAGCCCCAAGCCATGTAAAATATGCAAAGAAAATTAGAGGCGTCTAACTTTTTTTGCAGGGGTGTGTTGTGATGTGATATGGCCATGATTGTGATTATATTTGATGTATGCAATGTTCCTTATTGTAAGTTGGCAACCGGCAGGAGCCATATGGTTGTCTTTAAATTCTGTTAAGACCCGCGTGTCTATTCAAAGTAGTTGCAATAGTTGAAGCTGGTGGACCTCAACCATGGAGCAGCGTCATTGACCTTGATGCAATGCCGGTGATGATGGAGATCATGTTTGTGCTTGAAGATGGAGATCGGAAGCACAAGAAGAAAGGCCATATCATATCACATATTATGAATTGCATGTGATGTTAATCCTTTTATGCATCTTGTATTGCTTAGTTCACGACGGTAGCATTATAAGATGATCCCTCAAGCACACAATTTCAAGTTTTGAAGTGTTCATCCTTAGTAAGCACCGTTGCTAAAGCTCGTTGTTTCGAAGCACCACGTGATGATCGGGTGTGTTAGATTCTGCGAGTGTATACAACATGAGCAAGCCAGATTTGGTCATGCAGAAGCTAAGGTTTGACCTTGACGAGCCTAGCATGTACAGACATGGTCTCGGAACACGGATCACCGAAAGGTAAAGCATGAGTCATATAGTAGATATGATGAACATGTTGATTGTTCGCCATTGAAGCTACATCAACTCTCGTGATGGTCGGTTTTGATGTGGTGGATTTGGTTCGTGTGATCACTAAAACAATGTGAGGGATATTGTTTTGAGTGGGAGTTCAACGGCAATATGATTAAAAGTTGAACACTATTTATCATAAATTAAATCAAAGTGAATTTCCATAGTTGTTGTAGTCATTGGCATCCGTTTACCACCTTGCGCTTACTTATAATTGAGATGATAGAACTATAGAATTCTGGTTAGTTACTTTACGAACTGGTATCGTATTGTTTTGAAGTATTAATCTAAAGTTTAAAAGTCCTATTGCAAACTTTCAGTAAAGTTCCGGTTACTCCATGAAGTTTAATAATTGGTATTAAAACAAGAGTGACAATTCCAAGTATTAGTGTATAAGTATCATGTTTGTCTCCATGATTCTTTATATTCAAAGGATTGTCTTAATATCAAGGTTATCTAGGATCTGAAAGAGTTGTTTCAGAAACCATGATGTGTGGAAGATATTGTGATATCTGAAACGAAGTTTTGGTTGCAACATGACAGAGTATAATATGGCAAAAGTCATGTTCTCATATTTGATGAGAATTTGCAAAGGGTTGGAGACACTAGTTGTCCTAATCCACCAAAAGGTTTTGGATAGAAACATTATACTCACGACTCATCTTTATAAGCTAAAAGTAGCTTGATCATGGATAATTCCATGATAAGGGTGAATATTTGATGTAGGTAAAATATTTACTACACCAAGAGATTACTAAAGAAAGGAATTTGGAAGAACACCAAACATTTGATGATGGTGATCTACTTCAAAGTGCAAGTCCAAAGACATTGGTATTTAATTATACACGCTTTGGATTATGTGTCATATGTATGACTCCACTATTGATGTTGATAGATTCTTTCAAACAGAAAAGGAAATACTGAAAGAGAATCTCATAAATATATGGTAGAAAAGAAAAGACTAGAATTGTTCAGTTTAAGTATATAGATGATATACATGTTATGGCTATATTCTTTGCTTATTAAACAATGTGGTTCTTAAGTATTTGATATTGAATTTGTTGGTGTGAATTGTCATACGAAACAACACAATTCATGAACCACAATGGCCTAAGTAACTAGAAAAAGAATATGTGATGATGTTCATTGAGAACAAATAAAGGGTTATTGTGTTGCTCGTTAAACATCAAAGTTTGCCTTTAAGATTTTTTTTATCAGGTATTATGAGAACAAAAGAGTTGTTCAATTAATTGCCGTAATCCATAAAAGATGGATGATTCAAAAATCTCGTTGGAGAAATCACATCCATAAAACTAGTGCTAAAAATGTCGAAAGACAAATTGATTAATAAGATCACTTAGGAAGTGACATCGCCATTTAAATTATATTTGAAAGAAAACATGAAGAAACTCCATGTGGATAGAATTTTGGAGTCTTTTGATTTTTGATCACATGACGCTTGTGAAACTTTCCCAGAGATAATTAAAACTTCGTTCATAGGCCAAAAGGGAACGAATGACTAGCTTATTGGAACTTGTACATATTGTTGCACGAAGTCCATTATGTGTAGTCAAGAGCGATGGATTTCAACTTCATATGCTTTCTCCAAAAATTTAAGTGAATATATGAATATTTACTTAATAAGGATGAAGTATGAAACATTTGAAAAGTTCAAAGACTTTCAAGATGAAGTGCAAGATCATTGTAACAAGAATATAAATAGTTTATGATAAAATCATAAAGGAAGATATTTGAGTTACAAGTTTAGCATAATACCTAAGATTTAAGGAATCGTTCCGTGGATTTGCATGTCCCGAAACACCATAAGAGTATGGAGCATTCGAGATATGTAATTAAACCTTGTTTGACATGGTGAGATCAAAGGTGTAATTCATAAAATGCCATTATATTTTAAAGATTAAAAGCTTGAGAGACTACCGTTTTTCCACTGAAAAGAGCTTCATCATAATCCGTTGAAATGACACCATATAAAGTTATGGTTTGGGATAAAACCCAAGTTGTCCTTTCTTAAAACATTGGTATGCTTTGCATAAGAAAGATGTTTGCAACCAAAGTCGGATGAACCTGTCTTTGTATGTTATTTCGAATAACTGTTAAGTATTCCTCCATAACACCAGAGACAAAAGTGTTTGTCGCTTAGAATGTCAAGTTTCCTTGAGAAGGTATTTTTCGTGAAAAGTAAAGTGGGAGGACAATAGAAATTTGATAAGGTTAAAAGAACCTTAGCTATATGTGCAGAGTTGCGCAGCGCCGAAAAGTGTTCCGGAGGCAGCAACAATGCTCATGGCTCACGTGCCTCAAAGGTTGTGGTCACGGAGATCTAAGTTCCTATTGAAACAAGTTGGTCGGGAAACAATCAAATACCAAGATTTGAGGGTTGAATCATTATTTGAGAATAATAAACCGACTACATGCAAAGAAGCGATGATGGGCCCTGACTCCATCAAATGGCTTGAAGCCATAAAATCCGTGATAGTTCCATACATGAGAAATCAAGTTTTGAACTTGAAGGACCCTCGAGAAAGGTGTAAGACCTTACAGTTGTGTTTGGATCTATAAAGAAATAGACATGAATATGGTCGACATGTTGGGAAAGAGTTCACAACAATGTTCAAGGGTTGACTATGACAAGATTTGATCTTTCATAGCGATATTTAGTCTAGACGGATTAATGTAGCAACCACGACATATAATTTTGTTATGTGTTGGATAAACAAAACAAATTCTTCTAATAGAAGGGTTACCTAGGATGTGTGCATGACACGGTCCAAAGGGTTTTGTTAGTTCAAAGGATGCTAAATGCATATGCAAACTTCAATGGTTGAAGTAAGCATTACGGAGTTGGAATCTTCACTATGATGAAACTGTTAAAGGAGTTTAAATTCGTCGGATATAATGAAGATGCTTGCATTTGCAAGAAATTAAGTGGGAGCGCTAAGACATGTTTCTAATACATTATGTGGAAGACATATTGTTGATTGGAAATGATGTATCTTTTATTAACACAAGATAAGAATTTCATCTCGATGAAAGGCTTAGGCAAAACCCAAATATTTAGCATCAATAGACGCTAATATGGTTGTGCCGAAAGTACATAGATGATGTATTGAATGAGTTCAATATAGAAACTACAAGAAAGGTTCTTGTCGCACAGAAAGGATTGAATGAGTTCAATATTGATGATATATTCAAGTGTATTGACACTTGGTAAGTGAAACAAAGATTCAAGTATAGATTGATACTTGATGTATGAAATCACAAAGAGTATTTATATCAATTATGCTGTGATATGTACAAATCCAGATATGTCCTATGCTCTAAATGATGTGAGCATATACCAGAATGATTCATTTGATGATCATTGGACAATAGTAAGGATATTCTTATGATCTTTTGGAAGAACTAAGAATATATTGTTTGTAGAAGTGACAAATAGATGGTTAGTTCATTGTAAAAGTACTACATTGATACTAGTTTTGTCACAAAGTACAAATTAAGTTTATCTCAATCTAAACTAAGGGTGGCACAATATAATGGAAAGTAAGTTCCATAATGGATTTGGATGAGTTCCAAAGTTAAGACATTATGATAGATACTACAACAAAAGGCTAAGTATATGACTACTATTATAGCAGCTAAAGAGGGCATTTGGGTCAAGTAGTTTGTTATCAAACTAGGTGTAGTTCATAGCGGGATAATACTATGAAGATATATTGTACGACAATATTATCAACATGTTTTAACCCCAAAGAACTAAAGGTCTCACCAAAGGACCAAATTTATACAAAGCCATCTCATTAGAGAATGAGTGATCCGTAGAGACGCAAATACATGCAATTACACACGGACCTGGAAGTGTCAGATCCGGAGATCAGTTGACCACTAGTGAATGTGTACTTACAACACCAGAAAGCCATAGGTGTTGAATACACAAAGGTTTGAAACTAGATTATTGACTCTAGTGCAAGTGGGAGACTGTTGGAGATATGCCCAAGAGGCAATAATAAAGTGGGTTATTATCATATCTTCATACTTATGATAAATGTTTACATGCCATGCTATAATTGTATTAACAGGAAACATTAATACTTGTGTGATTTGTAAACATAAAAGAGTCCCTAGTAAAGCCTCTTGTTAAACTAGCTTGTTGGTTAATATATGATCATGGTTTCCTGATCATGAACATAGAGATGTTATTGACAACAGGGTCATATCATTAGGAGAATGATGTGATGGACATACTCCTATAGATAAGCGTAGCATAAAGATCAAGTCATTTTAATAGTTCAATTGCTATATGCTTTCTGATACATAGTAACCTGATTCCTTCGACCATGAGATCATGCATATCACCTTTACCGGATGGATGCTTTGATGACATCAAACACCATACCGTAACTGGGTGGCTATAAAGGTGGCATTGAGTGTTCGGAAAGTATTGGTTGAGACACATGGATCAAGAATGGGATTTGTCCATCCATATGACGGATAGATATACTCTGGGCCCTCTCGGTGTAATGTCATCCAATTAGCTTGAAGCATGTGACTGGCTCACAAGGGATCACATATCACGGGAACAAGAAAAGAGTACTTATCGGTAACGAGGTTGAACTAGGTATGCAGAGATACCGACGATCAAAACCTCGGATAAGTAAACTATCGTGAGACAAAGGGAAATTGGTATCGTATGTAAGTGGTTCATTCGATCGCAAAGTAATCGTAGAAATATGTGGGAGCCATATGAATTTCCAGATTCCTCTATTGGTTATTGTTCGGAGAAGTGTCTCGATCATGTCCGCATAATTCACAAACCGTAGGGAGACACACTTAAGGATTCAACGTTGTTTGAGTAGTTATGGAATGATGAGTAAGAGACCGAATGTTGTTCGGAGTCTCGGATGGAATCCGGGATATCACGAGGAGATCCGGAATGGTCCGGAGAATAAGATTCATATAAGGAAAGTCCTGTTTCGGAGTTGGAGAATGGTTCCGGTGTTTTCATCAGGAATGTTCTAGAAGGTTCCGGAATGTCCGGCACTCCGGAAGGGAAAGGGTACATGAATGTGTTATATCAAGTTGATATGATTGCATCATGTACTAGGTGTCATCGCTGTACCAAAATAGAGGGTTTATTCAAATCCTAGTTTGAAAAGTCAGACGGCTAATTTGAGAGTCAAACGGCTAGTTTTGGGAAAGAGGAGAAGGAGGTTTGAAACCGACTTGGGGGAGGAGTTCCTCCTCCCACCGCCGGCCCACCTTGGGTCCGAGTTGGGGAGGGACTCCCCTCCCCAGGCGCGCCTCCCTCCACCTATAAGAGGAGGGGCAGGGCTCCCCTCCAAGACACACAAGTTGCCTCCCTCTAAACCTAAACCCTAGCCACAACCTAGGGATTTCTCCCAAGCCGCCGAGTTAGAGCTTCTAATTGCCCTAGCCGCTGGTTTAGCCCCTTCTAATTGGTGTGTCTAAACCCTAGATCACCAAGGCTCTCTCATAGTCCACCATACTCGCTCCGGCTTAAGGCGAAGCCCTGCGAGATCTCCCCTCTTCTTCCGGTACCACGCCGTCGTGCTGCCGGAATCGCGAGGAGAGTGCTACAACCTCCGCTTCCTACTGGAACAAGGGAGAGGAAGGTCTTCGTCGAGTACCGAACGTGTGCCCGACTGTGGGAGCGCTGCCGGAACGCAGCGCCGGAAGGATCGTCTACGCGATCTTGAGATCGGCAAGAGTACGACTACATCACCCACGAGAATCTGCTCTCCTTAACCGCTTTGGAATCTTCGAGGGTGAGTTCCTCTATCGACTCGTTGCTACAATCTAGTAGATAGATCTTGGCATGTTTGTTTGCATGCGGTAGAATTTTTTGTTTTCCATGCTACGAACCCCTACAATATCTACGCCACAAAACTTTGGTCAACTCAATACTGTGGTGGGTCCTACCCTCACTTTCTGTGACGCATTGGACATATGGGCCACAAAAGTTCCAACTTTTGTGGCGCATATGGACATAGGCGCCACAGAAAGTGAGGGAGCCCAACCCCGGTGGCAGGTCCACCAAACTTCTGTGGTGCATTGTTTCCCTATATGCGCCACAAAAGTGTGAAGACTTCTGTGGCGCATTTCCTGAAATGCGCCACTGGAGTTTATCTGTGGCGCATGGTCACACATATGCGCCACAGAAGATTTGTCTATCTATAGCTGGTTTCCTAGTAGTGACCAATCGACTTATTTGAAACAACTCACAAGGATAATAATCAATAAAGATCAGTGAGCATGTCTCACAAATCCACAAATAATAACTAAAAAGTTCTAAGCATAAAGCATAAGAAAACTAAGGATAAACACAGTGCAAGCAAAAGTGAACACTCACAGAACAATAAGAGTGAAAACTAGAGTGTTATAGGCAATGAAAACAGAGTGTGTCTCTCTCCAAAAGAAGTGTGCTAGGATCCAACCAACTTATTTCAGCAAACCAAGAAAAATAAAACTAAAAACTAAAACAAAGACGCTCCAAGAACAACACAACAGTGCATGAAACAATAAAAACGAAGTTTCTAGAAAGAGACCTGAGATTTTTATTGATGAAGAAGGGGATGCCTTGGGCATCCCCAAGCTTTGACGCTTGTAACTCTTGAATATTTCTTGGGGGTGACAGGGGGTGGCATCCCCAAGGTTGAGCTTTCGTCCAATCTTCATCTATTACATCATTCTTCCCATACACCTGAAAATTTTCTTATACAAAACTTCACACAATTCGTCATTAGCAACATTAGTGTATTTAAGATGATAAGCCCTTGGGTTTAGTTTCAACACAAATAATGTAGGGGTTTGTAGCATGGAAAACAAAAAAATTCTACCGCATGAACACACACAAGCCAAGATCTATCTACTAGATTCTAGCAACGAGTCGATAGAGTACTCACCCTCGAAGATTCCAAAGCGGTTAACGAGAGCAGATTCTCGTGGATAATGTAGTCGTACACTTCCGATCTCAAGATCGTGCAGACGATCCTTCCGGAGCTTCGTTCCGGCAGTGCTTCTGCAGTTGGTCACACGTTCGGTACTCGATGAAGAGCTTCCTCTCCCTTGTTACAGCAGGTAGGGGAGGTTGTAGTTCTCTCCTCGTGATTCCGGCAGCACGACGGCGTGGTGTCAGAAGTAGAGGGAATATCCCACAAGGCTTCGCCTAAACCGAAGCAGTTTATGGTGGAGAATTAGGGTTTCTGGTGATCTAGGGTTTAGCGGTCGGAGAGGAGGAGGTGGAGTCGGCGGCGGCTAGAGTGGCGGCGACAAACCGGTGGCGTCGCGAGGCGGCGGAGGCGCGGCGGCGGTGTGGGGATGGGCTGGTGTTGTGTCTCTTGGGGCACCCCCTCCCATCTATTTATGAGAGGGGGGCAGCTTGGGAGAGGGTAGTTTGAATCCTTCCCCAACTCCCTCTCCTAGTTGGCTTGTGGTGGAGGGAAAGAAGGATTCTTTCCTTCCTCCACCAGGATACATTGTCCCAGTTTGACTTTTCAAACTTGCCATTTGACTTTCAATTTGGATCATACTTTCTTTCTTACAAATGCCCAACCAAGTGACCTAGGACATGATGCAATCATTTCACTTATTCATGACACATTCATCTACCCTTCCCCTTCCGGTCCGGTGAACCTTCTAGACCTTTCTAGATCATTCCGGTGAAAACACCAGAATCATTCCTGAACTCCAGAATTGGACTTTGCTTATATGAATCCTATTCTCTGGACCATTCTGGATCTCCTCGTGATATCCCGGATCCCATCCGAGACTCCGAACAACATTCGGTCTCCCTACTTACATTCCATATCTACTAAACAACATCGAATCCTTAAGTGTGTCTCCCTACTGTTTGTGAATTATGCAGACATGACCGAGGCTCTTCTCCAATCAATAACCAATAGAGGAATTTATGGCTCCCACATATTTCTATGATTACTTTGCGATCGAATGAACCACTTACATACAATACCATTTCCCTTTGTCTTGCGATAGTTTTCTTTTCTAAGGTCTGATCATCGGTATCTCTGCATACCTAGTTCAACCTCGTTACCGATAAGTATTCTTTTCTTGTTCCTGTGATATGTGATCCCTTGTGAGCCAGTCACATGCTTGCAAGCTAATTGGATGACATTCCACCAAGAGGGCCAAGAATATATCTATCCGTCAATATGGATGGACAAATCCCACTCTTGATCCATGTGCCTCAACACATACTTCCCGAATACTCAATGCCACCTTTATAACCACCGAGTTATGGTGTGGTGTTTGATGTCATCAAAGCATCCTTCCGGTGATGGTGTTTAGCATGATCTCATGGTCGAAGGAATTAGGTTACTATGTATCATAAAGCTTATAGCAAACAAACTATTGAAATGACTTGATCTTTATGCTACGCTTATCTATAGGAGTATGTCTATCATACCATTCTCCTAATGACATGATCTTGTTGTTAACAACATCTCTATGTTCATGATCCAGAAACCATGATCATCTGTTAACCAACAAGCTAGTATTATAAAGAGGCTTTACTAGGGACTATAATTAGTTTACAAATCACATAAGTATTAATGTTTCATGTTAATACTATTATAGCATGAATGTAAACATTTATCATAAACACAAAGATCTAATAATAACTAATTTTATTATTGCCTCTAGGGCATATCTCCAACAATCTCCCACTTGCACTAGAGTCAACTAATCTAGATTACATGGTAATATACCGAACACCCATGGAGGTTTGGTGCTGGTAATGTTTTGCCCTTGGGAGAGGTTTAGTCAACGGATCTGCCACATTCAGATCTGTGTGTACCTTGAAATTTTTTCTATCACCATCTTGGACATGCTCTCGAATAGCGTGAAATGCATCTTGATATGCTTCAGCTTCTTGTGTGACCTTGGTTCTTGCGCATTGGCTATGGCGCCCATGTTATCACAGTAGATAGACATTGGTTCCAGCGCACTAGGAACCACACCGAGCTCTATAATTAACTCCTTCATCCATATCAACTCTTGTGAAGCATCCGAAGCAGCTCTATATTCCGATTCAGTTGAAGATCTCGCCATAACGCTTTGCTTTGCACTCCTCCAGCTTACTGCTGCACCATTCAAAGTAAATACGTATCCATATTGAGATTTAGAATCATCTAGATCAGTGTTCCAACTAGCATTGGTGTAACCATTAACAACGAGTTGTTCATCACCTCCATAAGAAAGAACCATATCCTTAGTTCTTCTCAAGTGCTTAAGGATGTTTTTGACCACTGTCCAATGATCCACTCCTAGATCACTTTGATATCTCCTAGTTAAACTAACAGCATATGCAATGTCGGGTCTAGTACATAGCATGGCATACATGATAGATCCTATGGCTGAGGCATAGGGAGTCTTACTCATATTTTCTCTATCTTCTGTCGTAGCAGGACTTCGAGTTTTACTCAAGGTCGTATTGGGCAACATGGGCAAGAATCCTTTCTTGCTATCTTCCATTCCAAACCTCTTTAGAACTTTGTCCAAATATGTACTATGTAACAATGATATTAGGCATCTCGATCTATCTCTTTAAATATTTATGCCTAATATGTAAGCTGCTTTGCCAAGATCTTTCATTGAAAAAATATTATTCAAATAATCCTTGACACTATTAAGAAGGTCTACATCATTCCCAATCAACAATATGTCATCCAAATATAGTACTAGGAATGCTACAGAGCTCCCACTCACTTTCATGTAAATACAAGCTTCTCCATAAGTTTGTATAAAACCGAAACTTTTGATTACCTTATCAAAACGTTGATTCCAACTTCGGGATGCTTGCTTCAATCCATAAATGGACCGTTGAAGTTTGCGTACCTTGTTAGCATCTTTAGGATCGACAAAACCTTTGGGTTGTACCATATACAACTCTTAATCAATGTCTCCATTGAGGAACGCCGTTTTGACATCCAGCTGCCGTATCTCATAAGCATAATATGCAACGATTGCTAAAAACATCCTCACAAACTTTAGCTTCGCTACAGGTGAGAAAGTCTCATCATAGTCAACTCCTTGAATTTGTTGAAACCCTTTTGCGATAAGTCGAGCTTTATAGACAGTAACATTACCATCAACATCTATTTTCTTCTTGAAAATCCATTTGTTCTCGACAGACTTCCGGTCATCCGGTAAGTCCACAAAAATAAATACTTGGTTTTCGTACATGGATCCAATCTCGGATTTCATGGCTTCTTGCCATTTATTGGAATATGGGCTCATCATTGCTTCCTCATATGTCATAGGGTCATCGGTGTTGCCCACCAACATGACACTCATAGGGAGATCATACCGATCGGGAGTGGTACGAGTTCTCGTTGACCTGCGAGGTTCCATAGTAATTTCAACCAAAGTTTCATGATCAACATCATTAGCTTCCTCTCTTATTGGTGTAGGTGCCACATGAACTACTTCCAGTGCTGCGCTACTCTTAAATACGAGAGAAGGTTTGACAACCTCATCGAGTTCTAATTTCCTTCAAGTCACTTCTTTCGAGAGAAACTCCTTCTCTAGAAAGTATCCATTTTTAGCAACAAAGATTTTTCCCTCGGATATATGATAGAAGGTATACCCAATAGTTTCCTTCGGGTATCCTATGAAGACGCATTTTTCCACTTTGGTCTCAAGCTTGTCAGGCTGTAACTTCTTTACATAAGCTTCGCAACCCCAAACTTTAAGGAACGCCAATTTAGGTTTCTTCCCAAACCATAATTCATACGGTGTCGTTTCAATGGATTTAGATGGTGCCCTATTTAAAGTGAATGCGGCTGTTTCTAATGCATAACCCTAAAATGATAGCGGTAAATCTGTAAGTGATATCATAGAACGAACCATATCTAAGAGAGTTCGATTATGATGTTTGGACACACCACTACGTTGTGGTGTTCCCGTCGGTGTCAATTGTGAAAGTATTCCGCATTTCTTCAAATGCTCGCCAAACTCGTAACTTAGATATTCACCTCCATGATCAGATCTTATAAACATAATCTTCTTGTTACGTTGATTCTCTACTTCACTTTGAATTCCTTAAACTTCTCGAAAGTTTCGGACTTATGTTTCATGAAATATATATACCCATATCTACTCAAGTCATCCGTGAAAGTAAGAACATAACGATAACCCTCACGTGATGCTACACTCATTGGGCCACACACATCAGTATGTATGATTTCCAATAAGTCCATAGCTCGCTCCGTCATACCAGAAAATGGAGTCTTAGTCATTTTACCATCAGACATGCTTCACATCTTTCAAGTGATTCGAAATAAGGTGATTCAAGAAGTCCATCAGAATGGTGTTTCTTCATACGCTTCACTCCAATGTGACCAAGACGATAGTGCCATATATAGGTCGAGTTATCGCTCAATTTCAAACATTTAGCTTCAATGTTATTAATATGTGTATTACTACAATCGAGATTCAACAAGAATAGACCATCTATCAAAGGTGCATGTGCATAAAACATATTACTCATATAAATCTAAAAACCATTATTCTCGGATTTACACAAGTAACCATCTCGCAATAAACATGATCCGGATATAATGTTCATGCTCAACGCAAGCACCAAATAACAATTATTTAAGTATAAAACTAATCCCGACGGTAGATGAAGAGGTAGCGTGACGACCTCTATCACATCAACCTTTGATCCATTTCCAACGCGCATCGTCACCTTGTTCTTCGCTAGTTTATGTCTATTCTGCAGCACCTGTTTCGAGTTACAAATATGAGCAACCGAACTAGTATCAAATACCCAGGCACTACTGAGACTACTAGTGAGATACACATCAATAACATGTATATGAAGGAAATATGCCCTAGAGGCAATCATAGAGATGATGATATTTCATATGTATCCATGAGTTATTGTAATGTTCCTTGAATATCCATATCAGGCAACTTGTATTGATTGGCAATTATGTGAATTTTCTGTGAAACTCTTTACTTGTATGGTTATTTAAGAGTTGTCCCTAGTCGGAGTTCATGTGAGGACACACGTGAATATTAGACTAGCACATCGATTGGTTGATGACTATGTTTCGCAAGTCATAGACATGGAGATGTCAAACCAATGATGTGGACACATGTTATAAACATGGGGTTGGACTGACCCAACTTGAGACTGGCAATTAGTTGTAGCTCTCTCTCTACACATCGTGTACGTTTTGTCCTTAGACCTAAGATTGTCGCATGTTCTTGAGATGTGAATCGACCTACTTTGGGGCTATCAAACGCTGCACCGTAACAGGGTAGTTATAAAGGTAGCTTTCGGGTTTGTCCTGAAGCATGCTGCAAGGCATGGTCAATCAAGATGGGATTTTCCCCTCTCTACTTGAGAGAGATATCTCTGGGCCCCTCGAGTGATCGGATCCAGAAATGCATGGCCGTGCTACATAAGGTTAAGAGTTAACCTAGTAAAGGGATTCCGAATCACGGTATCGAGAAAGGGAGGTCAGCTTGGAGCTAGACCAAATATCGTGAGGCAAAGGGAAAGACATGTACTAAACCTTGTGATGGTTCGTCCGATATGATCTTTGTATGCGTTTAGGAGTTGGCACGTCTTGCTAGAGGCCGCTACCAACTATTGACAGAATAAGTGTATTCGTGTCATGTCTATACGTATATGAACCTATAGGGTCACACACTTAAGGGGATGGAAGCCTAATGAGGATTGGATCCGAATTAGACCAGGCTTAGGGTACTAATGGGCTGCTAATGTAGAAGCCCACTAGGGACGCCTATATAAGAGAGGGTGGGGTGAGCTGACCAAAAAAAGACCTGAGACCTCAGATCATTCCCATCTGCCACTCCTCACGCCTGTGTCGCGCGCGCGGACCTAGCAGTCCGGCGTCTGACGCTTCCACCCTATACGTGTGGATACCTCGGAGGCGCTGCATCTGTAGCGCTTGGACGAGCCGCGCAAGGGGAGCTGCTCGTGGGACAAGGACAAGGAGGAGACGTGGAACGTCTGCACTGCCTCCATGCGCTTCATCAATTCCGCAGCTGCGCGTCTAGTGGTAATCCCTTGATCTATGACAACAGTAATCCTGGTATACGCGGTAGATTTTTTTTGATTTGTGCTAGTGTAGCCTACCCGTATCCCTACAGTATATCAGATATACCTTTCTTCTTGATGTTGTCGTTCTTCAAATCCGCCAAGTACTTAGGGCAATTCCGCTTCCAGTGACCTTCTCCCTTGCAGTAAAAGCATTCAGTATCAGGCTTAGGCCTAGCCTTGGTCTTCTTCGTCGGTGCGGTAACTTTCTTACCGCCCTTCTTGAAGTTTCCCTTTTTCTAAGACTTGCCTTGCTTCTTGAATTTGGTTGTCTTATTGACCATCAACACTTGGTGCTCTTTCTTGATCTCCACTTCTGCAAACTTCAACATGGAGAACAGTTCAGGCAACGACTTGTCCATGTTTTGCATATTGTAGTTCATCACAAAGTTCTTGTAACTTGGTGGTAGTGATTGGAGGACACTTGAATCACCAAAGCATTAGGAATCACTATACCCAAGCTTTGGAGCTTACTTGCGTGCCTAGACATCTTAAGCACATGCTCACTGACGAAGCTGACCTCTTCCATCTTGCAGTTAAAGAACTTTTCAGAAGTCTCATAACTCTCAACTGCTGCTTGAGTCTCAAATATCATTTTGAGTTCACGGACAATATCATGTGGGTCAAAGTTCTCAAACCCTTTCCAAAGCTTCGATTCCAAACCATACAAGATAGCACACTGAACTGTGGAGTACTGATTCTTCTGAGTGAGGAAAACATTCTTCACCTCATCGGTAGCATCAGCTGTAGGTGGGTCACCCAGCGGTGCATCCAGCACATAGGTCAAATTACTAGCATTGAGGACAATCCTCAAGTTGCGGAACCAATCCGCGAAGTTGCTTCCATTGTTTTTCAACTTTTCTCTCTCTAGGAACGCATTAAAAATTATGGTAGAGGGCACCATTGATCTACAACATATTTGCAATAGTTTAGACTAAGTTTATGACAAATTGAGTTCTAATTAATAGTTAAATTAATCTCGGTGAACTCCCACTCAAAACAACATCCCTCACATTGTTTTAGTGATCACATGAACCAAATCCACCACATCAAAACTGATCATCATGAGAGATGATGTAGCTTCAATGGCGAACAATCAACATGTTCATCATATCTACTATATGATTCATGCTTTACTTTTGGTGATATGTGTTCCGAGACCATGTCTGATGCTAGGCTCGTCAAGATCAAACCTTAGCTTCCGCATGAGCAAATCTGACTTGCTCCCGTTGTATACACTCGCAGAATCTAACACACCCGATCATCATGTGGTGCTTCAAAACAACGAGCTTTGGCAATGGTACCTACTAAGAATGAACACTATATAACTTGGTATTTTGTGAGAGGGATTATCTTATAATGCTACCATCGCGAACTAAGAAATACAAGATGCATAAAAGGATTAACATCACATGCAATTCAAAATATGTGATATGATATGGCCTTTCTTCTTGTGCTTCTGATCTCCATCTTCAAGCACGGACATGATCTCCATCATCACCGGCGTGGCGTCAAGGTCAATGGCCCTGCTCCATGGTTGTCTTCCACCAGCATTAACTATTTCAAATACTTTGAATAATAGACACGTAGGTATTAACGAAATTAAAAGACAACCATAAGGCTCCTGCCGGTTGACGACTCACAAAAAGGAACATTGCATACATCATATATAATCACAATCATGACCATATCACATCACAGCAAACCCCTGCAAAAGAAAGTTAGACGCCTCTAATTTTCTTTGCATGTTTTACATGGTTTGGGGCTTTCAATAAGTGTTGTTCTAACTTACGAACAAGAACCACAACATTGATACTAGTATTGTCAATCACCCGTTGTAAATTGAATCTTCACTATGTTGGGAGAAAAAGGCACCCGCAAAGCCACTTATGCAATACAAGTTGCATGTCAAGCGTGGAGCAAGTCTCATGAACGATGTCATGTAAGGTTAGCCCGTGCCGCTTCATCCCACCATCCCGCAAGATTCAAAGTACACAAGAAGCAATTGACAACAAAAGCATCAACGCCCACAATGACCGTTGTGTTCTACTCATGCAACAGATCTACATATAGACATGGCTCTGATACCACTATAGGGGTTCGTAGCATGTAAAACAAAAAATTCTACCACATGAACACACACAAGCCAAGATATATCTACTAGATTGTAGCAACGAGTCGATAGAGTACTCACCCTCAAATATTTCAAAGTGGTTAACGAGACCAGATTCTCGTGGATGATGTACTCGTACACTTCCGATCTCAAGATCGCGCAGACGATTCTTCCAGTGCTGCGTTCCGGCAGTGCTTCTGCAGTCGGTCACACATTCGGTACTCTATGAAGACCTTCCTCTCCCTTGTTCCAGCAGGCAGTGGAGGTTGTAGTTCTCTCCTCGCGATTCTAGCAGCACGACGACGTGGTGTCAGAAGTAGAGGGATGATCCCGCAGGGCTTCGCCTAAACCGGAGCAGGTTATGGTGGAGAATTAGGGTTTCCGGCGATCTAGGGTTTAGAGGCCAGAGAGGAGGAGGTGGAGTTGGAGGCAGCTAGGGCGGTGGCGACGAACTGGCGGTGGCGGTGCTACGGAGGCGGCGGCGTTGGGCGGTGGCAGCGCTTCGGCGGCAGCATCGTTGGGCGGCGGTGTGGCGGCGGTGTGGGGAGGGGCCGGTGTTGTGTCTCTTGGGGCACCCCCTCCCCTCTATTTATGAGAGGGAGGGCATCTTGGGAGAGGGTAGTTTGAATTCTTCCCCAACTCCCTCTTCTAGTTGGCTTGTGGTGGTGGGAAAGAAGGATTCTTTCCTTCCTCCACCAGGATACATTGTCCCAGTTTGACTTTTCAAACTTGCCTTTTGACTTTCAATTTGGAGCTTAATTTCTTTATTAAAAATTCCCAACCAAGTGACCTAGGACATGATGCAATCATTTCACTTATTCATGACACATTCATGTACCCTTCTGTCACATCCCAGGATTTTCCAAATCTTGTAATGTGAAAATAAATTAATAAAATAGAACTTTGTTTGATTTTCAGAGCCAGAAGAAACTTTTTAAATTCAATTGGTACTCCAAACCCATTTAATTTAAATAAAATCCTAAAGGGATTCATAAAGATAGACATTTAATAAAGGAAATAAAATTTTTTTGGAATTACTATTTTGGATCCTTTAATAAAAGATTTGGTTTCAAAAGAAAAGGTGGATTTATAAATAAAGATTATTTTATAAAGCCAAATTAAACCTTGGCCAAGCTTTGGGAATTAAAAACATTTTATTAGCAAAGGTTTATTTTAATAAGGATTTAATATCCAAATTTATCTAAATAAAAGGTTTTACCATTTTTTATTGAAACCTCAAAACTTATTAAATTATTTTAAATAAGTTTTCTAAGTATTTTATTTTCTTAATTAAAACCTACTGATTTGGTTTTGAAAATATTTGGATTTAAAAAATGGAGATTTTATTAAATAAACCAAACCCTAATTTTATTAATAAACCATGGTCAATTTTATTTTGAATATAAATGGAACCTTTAACAAAAATTGTTATTTATTTTAAAACAAGCCTTCTAAATATACCTTATTTCAAATACAACCCACTAATTTGGTTTTGGAAAATATATGGATTTAAATAGAGTTTGAAATAAATCAAATCCTAATTTGATTAATTAGCAATGGACAACTATTTAATTAATAATGGACTTTATTTATTTAAAAATTATGGTTTTTAGATTTAGGCTCAGGCTACTGAACAGAACCAAGTCAAACTTACAAATTTTGGGTGTTATTTGAATTGATGTGAACATTGTTTGTTTATTTGAAAACCAAAACAGGAAAAATAGAAATAAAAAAGAAAAACAATTCAGACAGAAAAAAATAGAACAACCCATCAATCTGGCCCAACTAGCCCAACACAGCCCAATCCAGCCCAGCTTCCTCCCTCCCCGAAGGAAAACAACTTGCACCCATATTCTGACCCACGGAGCAACAGACATGTGGACCCCTCCCCTTCTTCCTTTCTTCACTGCCAAACAGACCCCACTCCTCCTGTTCTTCCTCTTCACCCCGCTCGACCGTTCCTCCCCGTTCCTGGCAGTAAATTTCACGACGTCAATTCGACTTAATGCCACGATTAAACCTCGCAGTGATCACTCATGTTAAATCCCCTCTTCCTCCTCTTTCATTCCCCCCAAACCCCATGCCTCGAGAGCCACCAGGCTGTCGCCAATCTTCACTGCACCGTCGCCGTCTCCGACGAGTTCTCGGCCAAATTCCGGCGGCGTCTCCTCGCCCTTGTCTTCCCGAGCAAGCAGGCAGGTTCGCCAGACTCAGGAGCACCTCTCTGTAACCTCAGCTTCCCCGCGGGCACCCCTGAGCTTCGCCAACAACAACCTCCAGTACCGCCGCCGTCTGCCTCTACTCCGAC
The DNA here is from genome assembly GCA_910589765.1 of Avena atlantica. Classification (NCBI taxonomy): domain Eukaryota; kingdom Viridiplantae; phylum Streptophyta; class Magnoliopsida; order Poales; family Poaceae; genus Avena; species Avena atlantica. Next base: position 327,084,760 of record OU342733.1, read on the forward strand.
GACGCCCACAGGTTAATTCCGACCACCCCGTGTCTTCTAGATCACGCACACATCTTTGCCATGGTCTTGCGCAGCTAACCCAGTCCTATGTTTGGTTTCTCGTGATCGACAGCGTCGCCTCCGACCGCAACCAGGACCACCTGACGCCGTTCGCAACTCCGACGAGGAATTACTGCAACCCTAGTGTGCCCCTTGACCAACCACGAGCACCTTGATCTTCGCCGTGTTCTCCTGAGCCTGGTGAGCTTACTCCCACCCTTTCTTGCTTCCTGCCTCGCCAGCACCGCCGCCAACTGGTCGCTCCGCCGCTCGCCGTCAACCTAGCGCCGCCAGTCCTTGGCCAGGCAGCAGCAACCGTCCGATCTTGATCCAACGGCTAGGAAAGAAAGTGAGCGAAGGGGTATGCGTCGATCTGCGCCGCACGTTCCAGTCAGATCCTGCGGTTCACGATGCCGATCCGGCCGAACCGGTATCAACCAGTAGAAAAACGACGCGTGTCAGTGGTTGAGTTAAAACAGATGTTTGAAAACAGATTTAAATGCCATTTTCAAACCTCTGTAACTTTCAAACCACACGTCCAAATTTTACAAATTTTATATCAATGAATTCAGGAGAACAAGCCCTAGCCAACCATGCCCTTAGTTTAACAAATAGTAGCTGTTAGCTTGTTTGAAATTGCAGAAACATTTGTATGCTTATTATGAATGTAAAAATTGTTTAAAATTGAATTTAGGGTTAAAACCTTTGGCAATTGGATTGATTTGAACCTACTGACCCTAGGAAACACTTTGTGGACACAAAAATGTATTTGGAGAAATTAAAAAATGATTCTTTAATTTAAAACCATTTCTAGTCAAATAGAAATGTAATTTATTTATTGAAAATAATTTTGAAGTAAAACCTTTGCAAATTGATTTGTTGTGACCTTACTGACCCTAGGAACCAACCCTTGGTGTTAAAAATGATTTTGGTAAAATTTAGAATGGATTACTTGACTTAGCCATTTTCTAGCCAAATAAAAAGAATGGTTTTTGTTATAAAAATGCTTATGGAAAGAAAACCTTAAGAAAATGGTTTGATCAAACCCACTGACCTAAAAACACCAAGTTTTGAAAATTAGCAACTCATTTGGTGAACAACTTAAGAGTTTTGCCTTAGTAAAAACAATTTTTCACCACATGAAATGATAAATGGATTTAAAATAGTTTTTGGACAAAACCCTGTTGCTAATGACTTTGCCACTTTGGTAAATGACCAATTTGGATCTTACAAAGTTTAGAAACCCCATAGAGACCCCTTTGCAAAATAAAACTATCTTGTGCATGCTCCCATGCATGACTTAGATCCCATTGTTTTGTGTGTGTTAAATTGTTTGTTTGACTTTGGTTTGGAATGTGGATTGAATTTGTGTTTGCTTGATTGATTTGTAGTGAAGTGTGAGACTAGGAAGATCAAGGAGTGAACCACCATTCCCTACCAAAAAGGCAAGTGATGCTTCATACTTTTTGTCCCATTACTTTTTCTATGCATTAGTGATTTTGCTAAGTAAACTTGCATGGATTTTGCTAAGTATAGATCTTGCTATAGGAAAACCTAGTAGATGAATCCTTAGTAGGATTTTCTATGTTAAGTTTCCTATCACTACCAAGCTTAGCCTAGCTAATAGAAAACATGGGTGGAATATATATTCACACTATGGAAAAATATTCTAAGTCTGAGGACTTGTGATTTTGTCTAATAAAACAACTAAGTTAATGAACCTCCTGGGTGGAATGGAAGGATTGGGATATGTTGAGTGGTTACACAAGGCCATGGACTTGGGTTGTGTATCTCACTTGTGGAATGCCACCCAGGAAACAAAGAGATTTGAGATGTCAAATGTTGAGAAGCTTCAAGTGCAACCACTTGGCAATATGGGCTCTGCCATGATCATATAGGTTGCAAGAACTTAGCCATATGGACAATGGGTGGTAGTGTTTGATAGGTTGGAGCGCGTCCATTTTGGTCTAAGGGAAAGCTTCTGAAAGATCTTGTCTTGGGAAACCAAGTCTTGTGGGGAAAGTGCACCACCTCTGCAGAGTGTAAAATCTAAGTACTTAGCCATGTCCCTGGTAAAGGACAATTTGAGCATCAAGACATGGAAGCGATCAAGAATCTCATCATTCCAATTTCTAAATTAAAATCTTGTGGTTTGAACAAGGGTTGTTTGAATTCTTCAATCATTGATGGAGAGATGGCTTGGTACAAGGATCTTGAAATCTTTGATTGAGAAAAATGATTTTGTCAAGCAAAAACTTAGTATTTTCAAAATGATAAGAAAAATCTATTTTGAGCAATGCAAGCCTCAACTCCACTTAGCCAAATGCATATAGATGATAGATTCCACTATACTACCATAGTATCACTTGCCAATACAATTCAAATGTATTGACCTTTGTGGATGTAACTTGTATGTTGCAGGTTTGATTGTCTTTAGTGAAGATTGATTGATTAGGATTACAAAGTCTACAACCAACATCTGCCTGTGGCACTTTGAAGATGAAGGACCCATGACTATAGTTATTCCGCTGCAATGTAATGTAATAGCCATATGAGCTATGTGTGATGTAATAAAATTATGTTATTCCTGGTTATAAAGTTATAATATGACCTTTGTATCTTGATATTACATCTTAACTGTGGATGCTAGCTATTGATCCAGGGACTAGCATTGTAAAACACAGGAGGAATCTACCTTATTAAAGGTTGGGACCTCTACACCTTCCCCTTCCAGTCCGGTGAACCTTCTAGACCTTTCTAGATCATTCCAGTGAAAACACTGTAATCATTCCTGAACTCCAGAATTGGACTTTCCTTATATGAATCTTATTCTCCTGACCATCCCGGATCTCCTCATGATATCCGGGATCCCATCCGAGACTCCGAACAACATTCGGTCTCCCTACTTACATTCCATATCTACTAAAAAACATTGAATCCTTAAGTGTGTCTCCCTACGGTTCATGAATTATGCAGGCATGACCGAGACTCTTCTCCGATCAATAACCAATAGAGGAATCTAGAAATTCATATGGCTCCCACATATTTCTGCGATTACTTGGCGATCGAATGAACCAATTACATACGATACCAATTTCCCTTTGTCTCGCGATATTTTACTTATCCGAGGTCTGATCGTCGGTATCTCAGCATACCTAGTTCAACCTCGTTACCGATAAGTATTCTTTTCTTGTTCCTGTGATATGTGATCCCTTGTGAACCATTCACATGCTTGCAAGCTAATTGGATGACATTCCACCAAGAGGGCCTATAATATATCTATCCGTCTTATGGATGGACAAATCCCACTCTTGATCCATGTGCCTCAACACATACTTTCCGAACACTCAATGCCACCTTTATAACCACCGAGTTATCATGTGGTGTTTGATGTCATCAAAGCATCCTTCCGGTGATGGTGTTTAGCATGATCTCATGGTCGAAGGAATTAGGTTACTATGTATCAGAAAGCTTATAGCAAACGAACTATTGAAATGACTTGATCTTTATGCTACTCTTATCTATAGGAGTATGTCCATCATACCATTCTCCTAATGATATGATCTTGTTGTTAACAACATATCTATGTGCATGATCCAAAAACCATGATCATATATTAACGAACAAGCTAGTATTATAAAGAGGCTTTACTAGGGAATATATTTACTTTACAAATCACACAAGTATTAATGTTTCTGGTTAATACTATTATAGCACGAATGTGAACATTTATCATAAACACAAAGATATAATAATAACTACTTTTATTATTGCCTCTAGGGCATATCTCCAACAAATAAAACTTCCATTAAAACAAAATCTACTATAGAAATTCCTTTTAAAGGCTCAAGTTACCAAAGAGAACTCATGAAAAAAACGATAAGAGGCAAATGCAAATAATGGCAGAAATCTGTCAAAACAGACAAGCAGGTAAAAACCTATTTTTTCGAAGACCTTCTGTTGCTCAAATCAAAAAGTGTTGAACTAAATAACGTTATATAACAACCTGGGTCATATTTCCAGAAATTTACATCTCAATCCGACGTACAGGGATTTTTCACGAATTTTTAGAGTGAAGCAAAAAAATCTGTTTCGGGACAACAACTTCCCCTAATATTACTTCTCTCTCATTAGAGGTTATTCTTGGCAAAAAAAATCAAACAAAAGGGATAAAGAGAGGTTATTACAGAAGTAATAACTTCCAAGACTCAATAAAACTATTGGGTTATCTCCCAAGAAGTACTTTTCTTTAACGCCTTTAAGTTAGGCTTGATAGTTTGAGAAGATGCTCACATAAGAAATATGAATTGAATTAAAAGAGAGCATCAAAAAGCAAATTCAAAACACATTTAAGACTAACCCACTTCCTATGAAAAATAATCTTGTAAAGAAACAAGTCATGAAAGCACAAAACAACAATCATAGGAAAGCAAAACAAGTGCAACTTCAAAATTTTCAACATAAAGAGGGGAAACTTAATATTTTTGAGATGCATAAAACCATGTTTCCCTCTCTCGTAATAACTTTTAGTAGCGACATGAATAAAATTAACAATATAACTATCACATAAAACATTCTTATCATGATCTACATGCATAAAATGATTATTACTCTCCACATAAGCATAGTCATTCTTATTAATTGTAGTGGGAGAAAATTCAACAAAATAACTATCATTATTATTCTCATCACCATAATAATCAAATGTAGGAGGCATATTGTAATCATAATTAATTTTCTCCTTAATAGTAGGCATATCATATTCATCATTGTAATCAAATATCATATTCATCATTGTAATCATCATATATTGGAGGTATAGTATCCTCATAAGTAATAGAATAACTATCTTCCAAAGTGTGTTCATTTGTAAACATATCATCATGGGAAGGGACATGGATAGTACTAATAGCACAACAATTATTAATATCATCATTTTCAGAATTGGTACCAAAGATATTTTCAATATCAAAAGTAGTGTGCTTTTCCCAATCATGATCACTACTATAGGTAATAGTCATAGGAACATCATCTAGTTTAGACTCATCAGCAAAAACTATGATAGGAGCAACATGTTTAGGGGAAGATACCGTTTCCTCTTCTTCTTCTTATTCTTATTCTTCTTCTTCTCCTCCTCTTTAGTAGGGAGAGGCTTGAAAGGAAGCTTCTCCACATACCCTGGTTTATTGTTAGAGATAGAAGAAACTTTGGAGGATTCCTCCTTTTCATTAATAAGAACAAAACACATATCAGTCCTATCACATTTTGGTAAAATATCATCTTTTATAAGATTTTGTATGTAAGTATTTGCATGCCAATTATCAACACAATAAAGATGACAACCATGCAGGACGCTATTCAAATCAAAAGCACTCATGTCTACCAAAGAAGTTTTTCTTGATAACTCTTCACACCCCAAAAATATTGTAAGTTCATCATGTTGATTATTAGTGATCACGTTATCACAATACAAACTTGTAGGATTATTATGGCATGAGCATTGAAAATTGAAATGACCCACTTCATAGAAGAGTTCACAAATAAAAGGATAGAGGGCACAAACTTTTTTACCAAGATCATTTAGAGCCTTATACCACGTTCTAGTTTTCTCATTCCAATGGGTGATACAATATTATTCTTAGATTTGATTCTTCTCACAAGGTCTATGTATTCCACAAAAATTAACATGCTTATAAGAAATAGTACTTTCAGAAGTTTGAGCATGTTTATTGCAATCATTAATAACATTTTCATTTTCCATGCAAGTGTCTTTAAAAGATTCATGATACATGTCCCTTTTTCTTTAGGAGCATTAATATGATAAGAAAAGGTTCTACAACAATCAACAATAATTTGAGGATCAAGACCATAATTAGCACTAAGCCCTTGAAAATCAGCAGTTTCAATGAAAGACTTAATGCAATCATACTCATAGTTTATACCTGGTTCTTTACCTTTTTCTTTATCGCAATCTTCGGTATTGATTTGAATTGTTTCAAGAAGATCCCACTTAGCTTTTACCTCCTTACTGGTGAAGGATCCCTCTAAATAAGTATCTAGATAGTATTTGTAATATACTGAAAGCCTTGCATAAAAATTATTATTAATAATATTACTATGGAGCTCATCAATGGGACATTTGGGCATTAGTGACTTCAATCTCCCCCAAGCTTGGGCAATACTTTCTCCATCATGAGGGTGGAAATTATAAATATAATTCCTATCTTTATGGATTTCATGTGGAGGATAAAATTTAGAGTAAAAGAGAGATTCAAGTTCCTTCCATTCCAAATGATGAGGATCATCTAGTTTCTCATACCACTCCCTTGCTTTGTCCCTAAGTGATAAAGAGAATAGCTTCCTCTTAACTTGGTCCATTGAAATACCTGCACACTTGAACAACTCACATAATTCATGGATAAAAAGCAAGTGATCACCAGGATGGACAGTTCCATCCCCAAAATAATAGTTATCCATGACACGATCGACAATTTTTGTAGGTATTTTAAAAGGGACACTTTCAGTATGTGGCTTTAAAATATCACGAGCATCATTAGAATTACCACATATGGGAGATAAAGTATCATCAGAGCAAATTTTCATCCCTAACGCTGGGGAACTAAAAATATCTTTCTCATAAAAACTAGCTTCCCCAAGCTTAGGAGTTTCCATAGAATTAGTAACAATGGTGTTCAAAAAATTCATACTAATAACATTGCTATTAGCATGCAAAGAAAGTTCCATAGGTTTTTGAATTTTCTTTTCAAACCATTCATGTTCTAACTTAGGAAAAATAATAAAAACCTCTGTAATTTTTGTTGTTATTTTCCATTAAGCCTAACTTGTGAAAACATGAAACAAAAAGACAAAATTGCAGAATCTAAAGGAAATAACTTCGAGCACTCACACGTACCTTTTACCTTACCTCCCCGGCAACGGCGCCAGAAAATACTTTGATGGCGTGTTGTCAACGTGGGAGCTTCTTCTTCTTTAATTAGTCCCCGACAACGGCGCCAAAAAAGAGCATGATGTCTACTCACTTCTATCCTTGTAGACAGTTGTTGGGCCTCCAAGTGCAGAGGTTTGTAGAACAGCATCAAGTTTCCCTTAAGTGGATTACCCAAGGTTTATCGAACTCAGGGAGGAATTGGTAAAAGGTATCCCTCTCAAGCAACCCTCAATCAAGAACAAGAAGTCTCTTGTGTCCCCAACACACCCAATACACTTGTCAAGTGTATAGGTGCACTAGTTCTGCAAAGAGATAGTAAAATACAAGTAGTATGGATGATTATAAGACAACGGTGCCAGAAAAGAGCTTGACGGGAGTAAGAGACTAAAGGAAATCTAAAATAAAGATGGAAGCCAGCAAACATGTAGTAGGACTGGTTGTAAACGGTGTTTCAATACTTAGAAACAAGGCCTAGGGATCATACTTTCACTAGTGAACACTCTCATATAAATATACTCTCTTCATGATACTACTCTGAACTACTCTCCGGTTGGACAACTCTAATCCACTGTAGGGATACAAAATAACTCCTTAAAGTTCGCTTCCCACATCTAGAAAACCCCACACTATCACCTTGAGCGCTAGATGGTTCCTTCAAATACCACAATTTCATAGAGACATCCAACTCCAAATATAACTCATGACAAGTATTTATGCAATCAATAGCCTAAGTGCCACACGGTGTGCACGCTGTCACTTTCACACATGTGGGGAAAAGCATAGATCTATTAAAGCACTTGAGTAGCAGAGTAGATCTACTTGATTACAAGGCTCATGATCACAATAAGATCACACATAGAGAGAGATGAACACATAGCTATCAGTAGAGCCCTTACCCTCGAGGAAGAACTACTCCCTCCTCATCATGGGAATCAGCAACGGTGATGGAGATGGTGGTGGAGATTGATGGAGATGGCTCCTAGGGCAATTCCCCATCCCTGTAGGGTGCCGGAACAGTCACTTCTGTCCCCCGAATCTCCCCTTTGGTGGCGGTGGTGCTGCGGAACTTTTCGTGGATGGAGGCTAATTCATCTAGGGTTTTCTCATCGGGGGCATTATATAGGAGGAAGGGCAAGGTCGATGGAGGGCCAGGGGGGCCACACCCCCTAGTGGCGCCACCAGGGGCTACCCGTGCCACCATAGGCTGTGGCCGCCCTGGTGTCCTCCTCCGTCTCTACTTCGCGTTTCCGTATTGCTCCGGGAAAATAGGCAGATTGGCTTTTGTCCCGTCCAATTCTGAGAATATTCATTTTTTAGCTTTTCTGAAACCAAAAATTGCAGAAAACAGGCAAATGGCACTGCGGCATATTGTCAATAGGTTAGTTCCATAAAGTGTATAAAAATACCTCAAAGTGTAGACAAAACATAAGATAGTTGGCACAAAACAAGCATGGAGCATCAAAAATTATAGATACGTTTACGACGTATCACTAAGCCCCATACAGCAAATGGCCAAGTGATGGGTATTGTTTTTAATTCGGACGAAGGCATATGAATTTTTCTAGCATACCTCTGGTATCCATTGCATTTTTCACCAATTCTAGTGCATCTTTTAGTGCACTAGGCCTATAAAACCCATGCCGGAATGCTTTGGCCACTAACGCTCTAGATGAGGCATGATGCACGCATTAACCTTGATGTACATATGAAAGGATCCCTTGTCCTTCTGATGTGTTAACATATCTTTGAAGAACACTTGTGGCACTTCTTTTGTATAGCTCTTTGTTTATTATAGTGTAGGCATTTGCCCTTCTCACAATTTGCCTAGACAGGACTTCTTCACTTGGCAAGGTCTCATCATTGAGGAACATAAATATTGGTCGTGCCCACTCTAGCACCTCATGTGCCGGGGTAACTGTTTCATCAATTTCCATTGCCTCTATCGACATAACTTCTGTCGGATTACCCTAACCAGTCCTCGGGTTCTGCCGAGTCAGTCCCCGAGTTATTCAGTTTGTTCCTCCCATCTTTTTCCATTGGAATCATCTCGAATCCTAGATCTGCTGAGAGATGGATTGACTCGGATTCTGGTGATGGTATAATCGATGGTTTTCTTAAATTCTCAAGGGCTATGCTGTGTTAGACCCCTCCTTTATAAAGGAAAGGATCCCTGTGATTGCAATGCTAGTCCCTGGATCAATGCTAGCATCCACAGTTTTAGATGAAGTACACAGATACAAAGGTCGTTTATTACATTCATTCCAGAGATAAAACATAGTCTTTTACAACTCAAGGCCAAAGGCCTAATACAAGATTTTATGGAATAAGTAAATAAACACAAGTCTTCATCTTCATGTGCCACAGGCAAGCATGTTGAGTGTAGACTCATGACTCCTAATCATCATCGGAGTAACCTGCAACATCACAAGTTACAACCACAGAGGGTCAATACTTTGGAATAGTATTGGCAAGTGATACCTTAGTATATTTTTAAGTGGACTACATTACTATATGCATTTTGGCTAGGTGTAGTTTGGCTTGCTTTGCTTGAAAATAGATTTTTCCTATTAGTTGAAAACTCTAAGTTCTTCTTTGTCAAAAACATTCCCAAGGAACCACCAATAGACATTGAGGTCCTTCACCCTTGTTCACCCACAAATTTTTATTGTAGAAGTTGGAGTGATGAGATTCTTGTAGCTTCCATGTCTTGATGCTCAAAAGTGTCCATTTCCTTGGACTAGGCTAAGTACTTAGGTTTTCCATCTGCAGAGGTTGTGCACTTTCCCCACCAGACTTGGTTTCCCAAGACAGGACCTTTCAGAAGCTTTTCCTTAGTCAAAATGGACGCGCTCCAACCTATCAACCCAACTACCACCAACTGTCCAAATGACTAAGTTCTAGCAACCTATATGATCATGGCAGAGCCCATATTTCCAAGTGGTTGCACTGTAAGCTTTCTCAACACTTGGCCTCCAAATCCCTTTGTGCCTGGGTGGCATACCACAAGTGAGATACACAACCCAAGTCCATGGCCTTGTGTAACCACTCAACATAACCCAATCATTCCATTCCACCCAGGAGGTTCATTTGACTTAGTTGTTTTATTAAGAAAACATAAGTCTCTTGACTTAGAATATTTTATCATAAACTATATAGATGTTCACCACCCTTGTTTGCTAAGTAGCTAGACTAAGCAGAATATGGTAGCCTACCATAGGATAATTTCCCTAGCATTTCTACTATTCCATTCTACTTAGGATTTCCCATCTTAGCACTAGGCAAAATATCATGCAATAATTTTAGCAAAATATCTAATGCTAGAACAAAACATAGGACAAAAATGTTGATGAAAATATCACTTGCCTTGGTAGTGGGGAGAGTAGCACTCTTCACAATCACAATCACTAGTAAAATCTACACAAGAAATCATAACATACAATTACACACAATTATATACAAACAAAAATAATATGAATGCATGCATGCAAGAATTTACTAAGTGTGATTTCTTTGAAAATTCTACCAAGTATGCTCATGAGTTCAGAAACTTAACATAACACAAAATTTTGCCAACTAAACTCATTTGGCATCCACATAATTTACCAAAATAATTTCGATTTAAAATGGTCCTAAAACATGTTCTACAAATAAAATCATTTTTAACTGTTACTATATGCTAAATAAATTGGATATTATGAAAGTCCTTGTTTCACTGAATCCAACGATATAAAGTTTGCAAAAATCTAACGTGGCATTCAAAAGTTATAAGCATTTGAAGTTTGAATCTAAATCAGGTTTTAAATTCTGTTTTTAGTTTAAACCTTGCCACGCGTCATGTTCTTATTCGCTCGTACCGTTTCGCACTGGATCGAGCTCCACAGCCGTAGGATCTAAATGAAATCTGGCGGCTCAGATCGCGTACCTCTTCGGTTTGAGTGGATCTATCCTAGCGCTACGATAAGGATCTAACGGCTGTTATCGATCTGGCCAAGAACTGGCGGCGGAGCGGTGGCTACCGGCGGCAGAACAGTCAGTCGACGACGGAGGCAGTGCTACAGGGGGTAAGTGAGAACGAGGAGTAGCTCACCAGGCTCAGAAGGTTACGGCGAAGCTCGTCGTAGACGCGGTTGGTCAAGGGGCGCTCGGGCACGGCTGCGATTGCTCAACGGAGTTCGTGGCGGCGTCGGGTGCGTCAGGTGGTCGTCGTGGACGTCGCTGTGAATCTCCCCAAGGCAAGATAACGACACGGTTAGGTTCACAGGGTCAAGGGGAAGTCGTGTGCATGAACGGGAAGGCGAGGGGCGGTCTGTACCTACCGGGAAAACTCGTCGGAGTTGATGTCGCCGTCGGTGCTCGCGGTGTCAAGTGGAACCGGTGACCTGGGGCAGTACAAGACGGACTAGTGAGGCCAGAAGATGCGCAAAGATACACTGAGTCAGATAGCAAGAACGATAGGCAGAGGGGAACTTGAGGCTCACCTGAATCGCTTGCCGTAGAGGGCTCTGTCAGCGGCGGTGCACGGAGGATTGAGGGCAGCTTGGTGGCGGAGTGAGCGAGATGTTTGGGGGGAAAAGATCGCGGGGCAGAGAGGGTCTTATAGCCGGGGGAATCGACAGGAAACGCTCGAGGATAAATGCCCATTTATACCGCGCCATTACCGGCCATCACTGCTGCAGCGACGTGGTCGCAGGCGCGGTCTGGGGAAGACGAGGACGACGTGGACTGGACCCGCTCGTCAGCGAAACACGCAAGGTGTTGATGGGGTCGGGCTGTCAGCGTCTGTTTGCGTGTGCTCGCGCGTGTGATAAGGAAAGGAGATCCCCGGGTGGGCTTGCTGGGCTTGATCCGCTGCTGGGCCAGATTCTGGCCGCGCGGCCCTTTTCTATTGTTTAAGCCTTTTCTTTTTCGAAATTTATTTTCTAGTATGAATTTTGATATGAATTCAAATCCTTTTGAAACCAAACTGCCTTGGGAATTTTTGCAGGGGTTTGTGGATTCAAAAATAGTCATAATGACTAAGTGGTTACTTTGCAAGGCTTGGTCAAGCTTGGTTTTCAAAGTAATCAGAGATTTGTTCTAGTTTGCAAATGTTTGAAAGGGATTTTGAGATTATTTCTAAATTTGAAATCTTGGGTTTTAAAAATTTCACCTAAACTTTCCATCAATGGAGGCAAGCAAACAAGTACTTAAACATTCAAATTTCAAAGGGTGATGGCTATTTGGGATAATTTGACCACATGAAATCATAGCTCAAATTCTATCTCTAAGTGATTTTTGAGAAAACCCTAAATGGATGAATGATGCAAAAGATGATATGAATGAGTTTTGAAACTATGATTTTTGGGATGTTACAAATCTAACCCCCTTAAGATGAATCTCGCCCTCGAGATTCGGGTTGGCTAGCAAATAGGTGAGGGTGGTCCTTCCGAAGATCATCTTCTCTTTCCCATGTTGCTTCCTCTTCGGTGTGATGGTTCCATTGCACTTTACAAAACTTGATAGTCTTGGTCCTGGTAACTCTTTCTGCGGTCTCTAGAATTTTGACAGGCTTTTCCTCATAAGTGAGATCACTTTCTAGCTGAACTTCTTCCAAAGGTATGGTATCCTTCAAAGAAGACTCTTGCATTTCTGGGTGGCATTTCTTAAGCTGACTCACATGAAACACGTTATGGACTGCTGATAGAGATTCTGGCAATTCAATTTCGTATGCAACTTCTCCTTTTCGACTTAGAATCTTGAATGGTCCAACATATCTTGGTGCCAATTTTCCCTAAACTCCAAATCTTTTTACTCCACGAAGTGGTGATACCCTGAGGTAAGCTCTATCCCCAACTTCGTAGGTGACTTCTCTACGCTTAGAATCCGCATAGCTTTTCTGTCGAGACTGTGCTATCTTCAATCTGTCCTTAACCAATTTGACTTTCTCTTCGGCGTCTTTGATAAGATCTGGTCCGAATAAGCTTCTTTCTCCCACACCATTCCATAACAATGGGGTGGTACACTTCCTTCCGTAGAGTAACTCAAACGGTGCCATTCCAATACTAGATTGGTGACTGTTATTGTAAGAGAACTCTGCGTACGGCAAACTTTCATCCCAACTTGCTCCATAGTCTAGAGCACAGGCTCTCAACATGTCTTCAAGAATTTGGTTGGTTCTTTCTGTTTGTCCATCCGTTTGTGGATGAAAAGCAGTGCTGAATTCCAATCTCGTTCCTAAGGATTCATGAAGCTGTCTCCAGAAGTGAGATGTGAACTGGGTTCCTCTATCTGATACAATACTCTTAGGCACACCGTGAAGGCATACAATTCTGCTCATGTAAATTTTAGCTAACTTAGCACTTGTATAGGTTGTCTTTACAGGTATAAAATGAGCCACTTTAGTTAGGCGATCCACCACTACCCATATGGAATCATACCCAGACCTGGTCCTTGGTAATCCGGTATTGAAATCCATACCAATATTCTCCCACTTCCATTCAGGAATTGGCAGTGGTTGAAGCAAACCTGCTGGTTTTTGGTGCTCCGCTTTGACTCTGCTACACACATCACACAGAGCAATATGTTCGGCGATGTCCCTTTTGAGATTGTTCCACCAAAACCTTTCCTTCATGTCCATGTACATCTTGGTATTTCCCGGGTGAATAGAATACGGGGAGTTGTGCCCTTCTTGTAAGATCAGTTTTCGCAACTCTGGGTCTTGTGGAACACATATACGTTTCCCGTGCCATAAAGTACCTTGTTCATCAATATGGAAACTTTTGGCCTTCCCTAGACTAATATTTTCCTTAATCTTTCCAATTTCCTCATCAGTCTTCTGGACTTCTCGGATTCTGTCTAGTAGAGTGGGTTGAACATCTAAGGACATGAGATATCCTTCTGGTACAATCTCCAATCTGAGTTCTTTGAATTGCTTACACAAGTCATCTGGCAATTCTCCTTTTGTAAGGCCATTTACAAACGTCTTACGACTTAGAGCATCAGCTACTACATTTTCTTTACCGGGATGGTATTGCAAACTTAAGTCGTAATCCTTGATAAGTTCTAGCCATCTTCTTTGTCTCATGTTGATTTCCTTCTGGGTGAAGATATACTTCAAGCTTTTATGATCGGTGAACACTTCACAATGCTTTCCCAAAAGGTAATGTCTCCATGTTTTGAGGGCATGGACGACAGAGGCTAACTCCAAATCATGAGTAGGATAGTTTACTTCATGAGTTTTGAGTTGTCTCGAGGCATAGGCTACGACTTTACCATCTTGCATAAGTACGGCACCCAAACCTTGATGAGAAGCATCACAATATACTTGGAAATCCTTTTCCAAATCTGGCAGACATAGAACTGGTGCTGTCACAAGCCTCTTCTTCAACTCTTGGAAACTGACTTCGCAACCTTCAGTCCAAGCAAACTTCTTGTCCTTCTTTAGTAATTCTGTCATTGGCTTAGCAACCTTCGAGAAATTTTCAATGAACCTTCTGTAGTAACCTGCTAAGCCGAGGAAACTACGAACTTCTTTCACATTCTTGGGTGATTCCCATTCTGTCACTGCTGAAACCTTTGCAGGATCAACTGCCACACCATCTTTTGTCATCACATGACCAAGAAAACCAACTTTCTCTAACCAGAATTCACACTTACTGAATTTGGCATACAGTTTATGTTCCCTCAGTTTCTCAAGTATCAAGCGCAAGTGTCTTTCATGTTCTTCCTTGCTCTTGGAGTAGACTAAGATATCATCGATGAAAACGACAACGAACTTGTCAAGAAATTCCATGAACACCTTGTTCATCATATTCATGAAGTATGCCGGAGCGTTGGTTAAACCAAAGGGCATCACAGTATACTCATACAATCCATACCTTGTGGTGAAAGCCGTTTTTGGTATGTCTTGCTCCCTTATCTTGAGTTGAAAATAACCTGACTGGAGATCAATCTTCGAGAATACACATGCTCCTTCTAACTGATCAAATAAGTCGTTGATTCTTGGCAAAGGATATTTGTTCTTGATGGTAACCTCGTTGAGAGAACGGTAGTCAATACATAACCTTTGGGTTCTATCCTTCTTTTCCACGAACAAAACTGGGGCTCCCCAAGATGAAGAACTTGGTTGAATAAACCCTTTCTGCAACTGTTCTCCTAGCTGTTTCTTGAGCTCTTTCAGTTCATTAACTGACATTTTGTACGGTCTCTTAGCTATTGGTCCTGATCCTGGCACCAAATCTATCAAAAACTCCACATCTCTATCCGGTGGCATTCCTGGTAGTTCTTCCGGAAACGCATCCGGATATTCACATACTATTGGTACACTGTCCATGCTAACCCCCTTAAGAGAATTCAGCTTACTTCCTTTGGATTCAAAGTTTGACTTAAATTTTATTATTTTTCCTTCGGGGGTTGTGAGTGTAACGGTACGATTGGCACAATCTAATACTCCTTCATACTTAGCCATCTAGTCCATTCCCAAAATCACGTCTAGTCCTTGGGAATCTAGGATTATCAGGCTTACTGGAAATTTATGTTTACCAAACTCTATGGTGAGATCCCGGCATCCAAGGCTTACTATCATGTCTCCCCCCGGAGAACTAACTTTTATTGGACACCCAATGTTTTCTGATGCAAACCCATTTCTATCAACAAATGCCTTTGATATGAATGAATGAGATGCACCGGTATCAAAGAGTACAAATGCTGAAATTGAATTGAGTCTGAACTTACCAGCCACGGCATCAGGCTCCTCATAGACCTCCTCCACATTGATGTGGTTAACCTGTCCTTTCTGAAAAGGATTTGGCTTGTTAGGTCCTTCAACTTTCTTCTCAGGGCACTCATTAGCATAATGCCCCAGCTTTTTGCATTTGAAGCACTCAACCTGACTTATGTCCTTTTTAGGAGGTTGGCCTCCACTTCCACTACCATTTCCACCATAGTGGCTCTTATGTCCACCCTTGTGGTTCTTGTACTTGTCCTTGTCATGACTGCGGTGATGCTTGTTGTCATGACGGTTGTGGTTGTGCTTGCTGAATTTCCCATGTTTATGGGATCCTGAGCTGCCACTGTCATCATAGTGAGATCATTTGTGAGACAATCCCGAGCTGTGTTTGTCGGGGTGTTTCCTCTTTCTACTTTCGACTTGCTTCATTTTACTCTCCAAAATAGCAGCCTTGTCACACAAAGACTGATAAGTTGGAACATATGCCACAGCCAACTGTAGATTCAGTTCATCATTCAAGCCTTCCAGAAATTTTTCCTTTCTTTTGGCATCTGTGTCAACCTCATCCGGTGCATAGCGCGCCAGATTGTTGAACTCTTCTATATATTCTGCCACGCTGCGGTGGCTCTGTTTCAAGTTGTGAAACTCCTTCTTTTTCAGACTCATCATTCCTGATGAGATATGAGCAGTGCGAAAGCCATCTTCAAAGATATCCCAAGTCACCTCATCAATAGGAGTGGTGATTTGGAAGTTGTCCCACCATGTGGCGGCTGGTCCTTCCAACAGATGTGCTGCGAACCTGACTTTTTCAGCATCCATGCAGCCCACGGTCACTAAGTCCTTGTTCACGGAACGTAGCCAGGTATTGGCCACCATGGGATCAGTTGTTCCCGCAAACTTTGCTGGCCTCAAACGCAGAAATCTGGTGAGCATATCAAAACCCGGAGGGTTGTTGTTGTTGTTGGCGTTGTTGTTGTTGGGGTTGTTGTTGTTGTTGTTATTCTGGTTTTGGATGAATGTTGTCATCATTTGCATAAGCTGTGTTTGCGCATTCATCATTTGTTGCATTTCCGGGGTGATGTTGTTGGGGTTGGGGTTTGCGCGACGGGGAGGCATCTGTGGTTTTGTTCAAATAGATAAGAATGAGATACCCATAGATGTTTTATGCACAATACAACATAAGCAAAGACATAATAAGCAACATAAGAATAAGGGTTCAACAACCACATAATAAGCTCATGAAGTAAAACACACAAGTGGCAAGCCATCCACATGTCGGATGGTCCAATAATAAGTTCACATTAACAAGTATGAATAAGAAAGGTAAACGAGTAGTCAAATCTACTCATCAGTGTCAATCTCCTCCTCGACGAAGGTAAGACCTGCGTTCTCCATCGCGGTCTTGTTCTCCTCAATCGTAGTGGTCAAAGAATCGACCTTGGCCTTGAGAGTCCTCTTCTGGGAGCGAAGTCTCTCAATAACCATCTGCTGCTGCTCAAGCTCAAAGTCCTTGGACTTCAGTTCCTCGGTCATGTCCCGGATCTTCTTGTTCCTATCCTGGACGCGTTTCTCTTGACTCTTGAACTTACGGTCCTGGGCCTCGAACTTTGTCTCCATTTCCTTGATCATCTCATCCTGCTGCGCAAAAAGCTTGTCCTTCTCGCGAAGCTGCACCTGAAGCTCGTCATTACCTAGCATAACGTTCGTCCTGTCCGTATCTACGTGCCTGAGAAGAGTCTCTAAGTCCTGAAGATAAAGACGTATCGGCTCCGCAGTGCTCCTCGAGTCGTCCTCAAAGTTGATGGACTCTCCGTCAACATCACGTCTTCCAAAGACGTGGAAGTGAGTGCCTCTAACCTGACGGGAGTGACGGCCTAACAGTCGTCCTATGAGATCCTGCATGACTACCTCCATGCCTCTCTCCCTGTCGTTGTGCATCAGCTTGAAGACGATGGCCTCCGTAGTAGGCTCAGTCTGGCGTCCAGGCTGATTCACCTTGAATCCCCAGAGGTCCTTCCTCTCGAACTTGGTGAGTGGGTACACCGTGATGGTAGGAAGAGGGAGATCAAGCAGAGTGGTAAGCTCAATGATACGGGGACCAAAACGAGTAACCCGAAACTCCTCAACGGTGCTGATGGCAATAGGCATCTATTTATAAGATTGAAAAAGTTAGAACAACATAAATCAAGGTAAATCAAGACAAACATTCATACATATCCATGAAAACATAATTGTCACACAAGTTATGCATACATAAAACCATTACATCAATCAAGGTCCTTACTTATTTGAAATATCTTTTGGAAATAAGGTGATAAGTGGTGGTCCAACTAAGAAGTGTCCTTACAATCCAATCTCTCGGGATCTATTATTAAACACAATGTTCCTAGAGGCAATCCACCAATCTTGCTCTCTTGATTCTATCACTAAGTCTATAACATCTCCCCTTATCTCTTGGTTGGTGTCTTCCAACTCTTGAGTAAGCTCCTTCTCTTTCTCTAAGTCTTTTTGAAGGTTGAGCATTCTGCACTTGACTCTAGCACTTAGTTCTTTGATAGTCCTCCAAGCTGCATCCCTGGCTGACTCAAAGAATGTAGTGTGCATTGTAGTGTTGGTGTACATGCAGAATCCCCTTTCTTTGTGGTTGTCTTCCTTGTTTTTGTACAAGTGAAGTTGCACCCACCAATACTCCACTCCTTCATCCATCACCGGAAAGCCCTTGTACACGGCTTCACCATGTGCATCCATTGCCTCCATGAGGTCCTTGAGAATGTTGGGAAACTCAGTCTCACACTCCAAGGTCATGGTCATGAGTGGTCCCCTCTTCACGGCTTCGTTGATGGAGTTCATCTACAAAGGAAGTTGAAAGAGATTAGAAAAGTTTTACGAGAAGAATAGATAAGTGTAGAAGTAGTTTGAAAAACTTTTTCCTTAGTGGTTCTCCAATCCTAGGGTCATAATCCTACATGCAACACAGTGCTCTGATACCATCTGTTAGACCCATCCTTTATAAAGGAAAGGATCCCTGTGATTGCAATGCTAGTCCCTGGATCAATGCTAGCATCCACAGTTTTAGATGAAGTACACAGATACAAAGGTCGTTTATTACATTCATTCCAGAGATAAAACATAGTCTTTTACAACTCAAGGCCAAAGGCCTAATACAAGAGTTTATGGAATAAGTAAATAAACACAAGTCTTCATCTTCATGTGCCACAGGCAAGCATGTTGAGTGTAGACTCATGACTCCTAATCATCATCGGAGTAACCTGCAACATCACAAGTTACAGGCACAGAGGGTCAATACTTTGGAATAGTATTGGCAAGTGATACCTTAGTATATTTTTAAGTGGACTACATTACTATATGCATTTTGGCTAGGTGTAGTTTGGCTTGCTTTGCTTGAAAATAGATTTTTCCTATTAGTTCAAAACTCTAAGTTCTTCTTTGTCAAAAACATTCCCAAGGAACCAACAATAGACATTGAGGTCCTTCACCCTTGTTCACCCACAAATTTTTATTGTAGAAGTTGGAGTGATTAGATTCTTGTAGCTTCCATGTCTTGATGCTCAAAAGTGTCCATTTCCTTGGACTAGGCTAAGTACTTAGGTTTTCCATCTGCAGAGGTTGTGCACTTTCCCCACCAGACTTGGTTTCCCAAGACAGGACCTTTCAGAAGCTTTTCCTTAGTCAGAATGGACGCGCTCCAACCTATCAACCCAACTACCACCAACTGTCCAAATGACTAAGTTCTAGCAACCTATATGATCATGGCAGAGCCCATATTGCCAAGTGGTTGCACTGTAAGCTTTCTCAACACTTGGACTCCAAATCCCTTTGTGCCTGGGTGGCATACCACAAGTGAGATACACAACCCAAGTCCATGGCCTTGTGTAACCACTCAACATAACCCAATCATTCCATTCCACCCAGGAGGTTCATTTGACTTAGTTGTTTTATTAAGAAAACATAAGTCTCTTGACTTAGAATATTTTATCATAAACTATATAGATGTTCACCACCCTTGTTTGCTAAGTAGCTAGACTAAGCAGAATATGGTAGCCTACCATAGGATAATTTCCCTAGCATTTCTACTATTCCATTCTACTTAGGATTTCCCATCTTAGCACTAGGCAAAATATCATGCAATAATTTTAGCAAAATATCTAATGCTAGTACAAAACATAGGACATAAATGTTGATGAAAATATCACTTGCCTTGGTAGTGGGGAGAGTAGCACTCTTCACAATCACAATCACTAGTAAAATCTACACAAGAAATCATAGCATACAATTACATCTTTGAAAATTCTACCAAGTATGCTCATGAGTTCAGAAACTTAACATAACACAAAATTTGTAACACCCTCAGAATCGGACCTATGCAAGTTTTAGCGAAACCCGCCAAACCCGCATAGAAACGATTCAAAGGTGCCCACCAGGCACTTTCGTGCGGGTGGAAAACGAAGTAATAACATTACACAACAGTCCTCGATGGGACCCACATAACAGATATATATAACAGCGACTCAATGAGTCAAGAATACAGATATAATATACAAAGATCCAAATCACCTTGAAAATGATGGAGCGTCCGACTACGGACAAGATGCAAATTGAGCTAAGAGCCCTGAAGAATAACCAATGGCGTCCATAACCCTGCCCAGGCCAAGCCGGAAGGGTAACCCTGCTAACGACGTCGATCTCAAAACCTGCTAAAACAAAAGGGGTGCCGACAAAGGGCAAAGGAAAAAGAGGAGCGTCAGTACTGAGGCCAGTACACGGCGAGACTAGAATTCGGCGGTCCTCGCCTACATAGGTATGGTGGACTGAGCGGCAGCGGCAGCATGCACTAAGCAACCTATAGAGACTCGATACAACTGGCGGCAATCAGAGAGGGGTAAGGAAGACCTATTCGGAACCAACCTGATCCTATCACCAAACAAACCCATCCTGGCGTTTCCCCCTCGACACCGATCGAGGAAGTCGACCGAGGAACTCACACAGTTGGCATTTTTATTTATTCGGTTATCGTTGCAGCAATTACTAGTCAAGTATAGATAATCATCCTGTTAAATTAAGCAGTGGGCACTTTTAATTAACCATTCCGTTATAGTTACAACACTTACTAATCAGATACAGATAACATGAGATAACCCAAAACCCAGCAGTTGTTGGTACTTTTATTCAGCCATTCCGTTGTAGTTGCAATACTTACTAGTCAGGTACAATGGTCTCAAGCGACAATCCAAACAAGCAATTGTGGGCAGTATTATTTAGCCATTCCATTATAGTGAAGCTGATTACTAGTCATTATAAAGTCAAATTTATAGCAATAAACTTTAGTTATGCTTGTCTATGGTCGAGATACTGTGCTCCAAGTCGTCCATAACCGCGGACACGGCTTTCAGAAAGTTTTAACCCGGCCGGGGTGCACAAATAGCAACACACACACGATCAACCTCGGAAAAACCAAATCAAAACCCAACGAGGTCTTCACGACAGAGCAATCACAAGATTCAGAAATATTTCAGGGGGCCACCCCATTGAGTAGAACCGCAACGAAGTAAGCAAGCTCCGAGACGAACTCAAGGTTTGCGACAATGGCTGTAAACGACTGGGAACCGAAAGTGTGGCTGGGCTTGTCGATACCGCGAAAACACTCCGCTTACCTAAACAGTACAGTGTGCTCCTCGCACAAACGTAAATACAGAAGTAGCATGGCATAAGTACAGGATAGTAAATAAAACCTCAAACTAGTTTGTGGCCCCAAGAAATAAGACAGAATCAAGCTCTGGCTAAGGGGGGCCCATAATTCCCCATATGTGGATAGCGCGATAAATCAAGGAACAGGTATCAAGTACTCGGGGTCCTATGGGACACAAGTGGGCGTTCGGAAACCAAATGTTATCTATCACCCACCGATGCCTCTGCTTACTTCAATTTTAGTTGTTAAACAGGAATTAAAATGGACGGTAAGTAAAACTATGGTCATCTCCAACAACAAACATGCGGCAAGGCTCCAACAACTGTGGCAATTGTCGACACGCAACAGCACTAGAGCAAGCGACTACGACGCGCAAGTCCAACTATCTACCAAACACAGGTAATAGGATGTGTCCAAGGCAGTATAGGGCTGCACGGAATATCACAGGTACTGAAACTAAAGCATCGCAACACAGATAGCAATAGATCAATAGGAGGGAATAAATACTATAAAAGTAAGATAGGTAGAAAAGGGGGGGATGCTCGCCTGAAAACATTGTTGAAGGTTCATCCAAAGATCAGGGCGAAGCTCACATCAACTCAACAGCCTTATCCGCGAAGAAGCAAAACACTAGAAGAACACCGGATGCAATATATAATACTACGGCAAAAGATCGGGCATGATGCATGTATGATGTATGACGTGGCAAAGGTGCGATGCAATTAGGTCATATTAAGCGGAACCGGGGTCCCGACATTTAATTAAACGGTTCAAGTTATTTATCTACCCCGCAAATTAAATGTTGTTTTAGCATGGCAAAAGATAGCACCGGTTCGCTACAAAAATTTAAATGAGGCCAATATGAGACTAGATTTGCCCGCATATGGGCCCCATATTTAATTCTTAGGTGAATCGGCATAAGGCCCCCAAACCAATGATGTGCATGCGAGATGAATGACAATTTAATATGCGACAAGGTTATTATTTATAAGATAGGGTTTCGGGAAGGGGGTTCACACGTAGGGGGGCTCGACGATCTTGGGGTTCCGGGGTTCGGGGTCAGGTCTCAGGGTTCGACGGGTTCGACGGGACCGGCGGGATCGTTCTCGGATAACTGTGGTAGATCTTGTCGCATCCGCGGTGATCGGGCCATGTTGTCGGTCTTGACGTCTCACGCGGAGTCCTTGGCGTTCCGGAAGGAAGTACTTGTTCTGGCGTCGGGGCATCGGATTCGCCCCGATTGGTGTCGATCTTGTAGGGCCCGCGCAGTAGATCTTGGTGGTTCCGGAAGATCTTGCCGACTCCATGCGAAGGCGTTGGCGCTCTAGTTCGGTCTTCAGCGAGGCTTGGTGCACAACTCTTCAGTAGACCTTGGCGAGGTCCTCGGAAGAACTTGGAACGGCTTCGGCGTTCCATGTAAATGACCGACGGGTTCAGGGGTCTCGGCGTCTAGGTACCATGAAGATCGTGTATAACTCGTCGATGGTCCTTCTTGTGCTGCCCATTGTCGGTCTTGCTGCACGGCCGACGGCTGCCCGGGGACGGACTTGACGGCTCGCGCACGGACAGAGGATGGCGGGGCCGGAGACAGGGACCGGGGAGGCAGGAGACGAGGCGCCGACGAGGACATGGGCGAGGACGACCGGCTCGAGCCTGCGGAGGGAGGCGGCACCGCTGCAGCGGGCAGAGCCGGCGACGGCAGGGCTCCGGCGAGGCAAGCGGGGCGGCGCAGGACGGCCGAGGACGACAGGGACGGCCAGAGGCAACCGGGGGCGGCGGCGCAGAGGTGGGGCGCGGGACGAGCCGGTGCAGCGGGCTGACGCGGGTGGAGAGGGGCCGCGCCGGGAGGGGGCGCTGGCGGCGGAGGAGAGAGGGAGCGGCGGTGAGGCGGTCCGGCGAGGGAGGCAGGGCGGAGGTCGAGGCAGGCCGCGGTGGTCGGGGTTGGCGGGCGGCGTCGGCGCCAGGGGGAAGCGGGGAGGGAGCCAGGGGCGGGCGAGGAGAGGTCCGGCGGCGAGGGGGGCCGCGGCTCGGGGATGCGTGGCCGAGCGCGGAGGCGGGAGCCGGCGCCGGAGGAGGCGCAGAGGCGGGGCGGCTCCGGCGAGGAGGCGAGCTGGCGGCGAGGCGGGCGCGCCGGCGGCGGTGAGCGGCGGAGGCGGTTGGCCGCAGAGGCGAGCGCGCGAGGGAGGACGCGGTGGGGGCTGGCGGTGGGAGCGTGCGCGGGCGCGTGCGAGGGAGGCAGAGATGGAGCGGGGTCGCGTGGGGAGGGAGAGACGGGCGTGGGACCGGGGGGCCAAGGTGCTGGGATTGGGGCAGGAGGAGAGGAGTCAGGCGGGTGGGGCCGCGCGGGTGGGACCAGGGGGCAGAGAGGGAGGGCTGGTTGGTGTGTGTTGTGTGGGATGAGAGGGAGAGGTGGGGAGAGGGGTAGGATTAGGTGGCAGATTTTTAGTGGTGGGGGTGTGGGGAGAGGTGAGGTGGCGAGAGGGGGTTGGTTGGGGTGAGGTGGAGGGGAGTGTGGTGGGTAGATAGGTGGGTAGCTGTAGGATTTAGAAGGGCGGGTTAGGTGGACCAATTTTAGTTCGGGGGTGGTCGTTCGGTTCGATTGGACCGTTCGACTGCCCCACTAAAATAATATAATTAAATTATTTATTTCAACCAGCGCTTTTGCAATCCGACAGCGGACAAAACAAAATAATCCGGGGACCCGGTTTTGATGTTTGAATAAAGATGGGGCGTTTTAGAAAACAAAACGGGCTTTGCGAAAATAGTTTTATGTAAATAATGCATGATGATGACGATGCAATGCACAAATTCAACGCGATTTTCTAGTAGTGGTTTTGCGGGATGCCACAAAATTTTGCCAACTAAACTCATTTGGCATCCACATAATTTACCAAAATAATTTCCATTTAAAATGGTCCTAAAACATGTTCTACAAATAAAATCATTTTTAACTGTTACTATATGCTAAATAAATTGGATATTCTGAAAGGCCTTGTTTCACTGAATCCAACGATATAAAGTTTGCAAAAATCTAACGTGGCATTCAAAAGTTATAAGCATTTGAAGTTTGAATCTAAATCAGGTTTTAAATTCTGTTTTTAGTTTAAACCTTGCCACGCGTCATGTTCTTATTCGCTCGTACCGTTTCGCACTAGATCGAGCTCCACAGCCGTAGGATCTAAATGAAATCTGGCGGCTCAGATCGCGTACCTCTTCGGTTTGAGTGGATCTATCCTAGCGCTACGATAAGGATCTAACGGCTGTTATCGATCTGGCCAAGAACTGGTGGCGGAGCGGTGGCTACCGGCGGCGGAACAGTCAGTCGACGACGGAGGCGGCGCTACAGGGGTAAGTGAGAACGAGGAGTAGCTCACCGGTCTCAGAAGGTTACGGCGAAGCTCGTAGACGCGGTTGGTCAAGGGGCGCTCGGGCACGGCTGCGATTGCTCACCGGAGTTCGTGGCGGCGTCGGGTGCGTCAGGTGGTCGTCGTGGACGTCGCTGTGAATCTCCCCAAGGCAAGATAACGACACGGTTAGGTTCACAGGGTCAAGGGGAAGTCGTGTGCATGAATGGGAAGGCGAGGGGCGGTCTGTACCTACCGGGAAAACTCGTCGGAGTTGATGTCGCCGTCGGTGCTCGCGGTGTCAAGTGGAACCGGTGACCTGGGGCAGTACAAGA
Organism: Avena atlantica; assembly: GCA_910589765.1. Taxonomy (NCBI): domain Eukaryota; kingdom Viridiplantae; phylum Streptophyta; class Magnoliopsida; order Poales; family Poaceae; genus Avena; species Avena atlantica. Next base: position 327,109,841 of record OU342733.1, read on the forward strand.
CGGACTAGTGAGGTCAGAAGATGCGCAAAGATACACTGAGTCAGATAGCAAGAACGATAGGCAGAGGGGAACTTGAGGCTCACCTGAATCGCTTGCCGGAGAGGGCTCTGTCAGCGGCGGTGCGCGGAGGATTGAGGGCAGCCTGGTGGCGGAGTGAGCGAGATGTTTGGGGGAAAAAGATCGCGGGGCAGAGAGGGTCTTATAGCCGGGGGAATCGACAGGAAACGCTCGAGGATAAATGCCCATTTACATCGCGCCATTACCGGCCATCACTGCTGCAGCGACGTGGTCGCAGGCGCGGTCTGGGGAAGACGAGGACGACGTGGACTGGACCCGCTCGTCAGCGAAATGCGCAAGGTGTTGATGGGGTCGGGCTGTCAGCGTCTGTTTGCGTGTGCTCGCGCGTGTGAGAAGGAAAGGAGATCCCCGGGTGGGCTTGCTGGGCTTGATCCGCTGCTGGGCCAGATTCTGGCCGCGCGGCCCTTTTCTATTGTTTAAGCCTTTTCTTTTTCGAAATTTATTTTCTGGTGTGAATTTTGATATGAATTCAAATCCTTTTGAAACCAAACTGCCTTGGGAATTTTTGCAGGGGTTTGTGGATTCAAAAACAGTCATAATGACTAAGTGATTACTTTGCAAGGCTTGGTCAAGCTTGGTTTTCAAAGTAATCAGAGATTTGTTCTAGTTTGCAAATGTTTGAAAGGGATTTTGAGATTATTTCTAAATTTGAAATCTTGGGTTTTAAAAATTTCACCTAAACTTTCCATCAATGGAGGCAAGCAAACAAGTACTTAAACATTCAAATTTCAAAGGGTGATGGCTATTTGGGATAATTTGACCACATGAAATCATAGCTCAAATTCTATCTCTAAGTGATTTTTGAGAAAACCCTAAATGGATGAATGATGCAAAAGATGATATGAATGAGTTTTGAAACTATGATTTTTGGGATGTTACATGCTGGGTGGAATTGATTGCCCGGACGAACAAAATTTTGACAAGGTATCCGCGACATCATTTTCGGCCTGGGGTATGTGATGAAATTCACACCCATCAAAATAACCACTGATATTTTGCACATGGAATCTACACAAAGCCATGTTTACATCCAGGGCATCCCACTGGCCTGATACTTTCTGAACCACAAGGTCCGAATCAACAAAAACACAGAATCCGACGTATTCCAACGTCTTTTGCCACTTTCAGGCCATGCACAAGTGCCTCATATTCGGCTACATTGTTTGATGCAACAAAGTGTATTTGCAGTACATATTTCAATTGGTCCTTTCTGGGTGAGGTTAGCACTATCCCAGCTCCTAGCCCATCTCTTAATTTGGATCCATCAAAATGCATTGTCCAATAATTCGAATCAGGAAGTGGCGGCGCATATTGTATTTTGGCCCATTATACAAAAAATTAGGCCACTGCCTGAGATTTGATTGCATCTCGTCTATCGAATTGAGGAGCATAAGGAGATAACTCATTGCCCATTTGGCTATTCGCCCGCTGGCGTCTTTATTGCCCATTATATCGGCTATTGGTGCCTCACAAATCACCTTGATAGGGTGTTCCTCAAAATAATGTTTCAACTTTTTACCCAACATATATACACCGTATTCCATTTTCTGGTAGTGTGGGTAATTTTGTTTTCAAGCAGATAATACTTCACTTAGGTAATAGACTTGTCTCTGCACCAACTTGCCTTCCTCATCCCTCTCCACCACTATCACGACACATATGACTCGGTTAGTCGCTGCTATGTGGAGCAACATTGGCTCTTTTGATAGTGGTGAGGCTAGAATTAGTGCAGAGGCTAGCATTATTTTTAATTCATGAAAGGCACTATCGGCCTATGGTGTCCAGATAAACTTATTCGATTTTTTCATCAATTGATATAAGGGCAAAGCCTTTTCTCCGAGCCGACTTAAAACCGACTTAGCGATGCCAGACAGCCTGTAAACTTCTATACATTGTTGAGGCACTTTGGCAGCTCCATTCGTTCTACGGCCTGAATCTTAGTCTGATTTGCTTCTATACCTCGGCTAGACACGGGGAAATTGAGTAATTTTCCGCCTGGTACACTAAAGGTACATTTTTTCGGGTTTAACTTCATTGTAATCTCCTAAGATTCGCAAATGTTTGTCGGATATCATCTAGGAGCATATGGCTCTCTTTGGTTTTTATCACCACATCATCAACATATTCTTGGACATTTTTGCCAATTTGATCATGTAGGCATTTTTTGCATGCATCTTTGATACGTTTCCCCTGCATTACGTAAGCCGAATTTCATGGTACGATAGCAATAAGCCCATACGGGGTGATAAACGCGGTCTTTATGTGATCGGCCGGATTTAACGGTATCTGGTGGAAACCATAATACGCGTCTACAAATGATAAGAGTTCACAACCCACAGTCGAATTAATAACCTAGTCTATCCTCGGCAGAGGGAAAGGATCTTTGGGACACGTCTTATTCAAGTTCATGTAATCGATACACATGCGCCATACCACGACTACGTTCGGATCATCCTTCTTCTTTTCAACTAACACCGGATTAGACATCCAATCCGGATGAAGCACTTCCATGATGAACCGGCTCCAAGGAGCCGAGCTATCTCATCTCCAATTATCTTTCTCCTGTGTTTGGCGAAGTGGCGAAGAGGTTGCTTCACCAGCCTTGCTCCTGGCCTCACGTGCAAAGAGTGCTCAACCAGCTCCCTCGGCACACCTTGCAGATCTTGAGTAGCCCAAGCAAAGATATCCCGATTCTCACGGGGGAAGCTGGTGAGCTCACTTTCCTATTTATCGTTCAGGCCGACACCAATTGTGATGGTGCACTCTGGAAACTGATCATCAATCTGCTTCCTTAGTTGGCTGGAAGGACACACTTCCATGTGGGTTAGCAAGTGCCTGCATATTGAGCTGTGCCGACTAAGCCAAAGCCGCGACCTCCTAAATTTTTTGTTCTCCCTTGCAATGACTGATGACATGGCAAGATTTGATCTAGTCGAGGCACACTCCATCGATCTCCTGTAGTTCCCCGCAACAATTATTATCCCATGTGGCCCTGACATTTTCATCTTCAAGTAGCTATTGTGACAGCTTGACATGAACTTTGATAGAGCAGGTCGTCCGAGTAATTCATGGTAACAAATTTCAAATCCACAACCTCAAACTCTAAATTTCCAGCCCTGCAATTCTCCCTTGTGCCAAATAATACATCTACCCGGACTTCCCCAATTGGTTCACATGACAATCCTGACACAATGCCATGGAAAGTGGTTCTGGTCGACTGAAGCATGTTCTGAGAAATGCCGAGTTTGTGCATCGTGTCGTTGTACATTATGTTGATGCTGCTCCCAGTTTCTATCAGCACCTTTGAGAATTTTACATTTATGCTAGGTCCAACAAACTTCGGATCAAGCACCAAGGCATATGACCCAGGGTTTGGCATGATCTTGGGATGATCCTTGATACTCCAAGTTATTTCTTGATCTGACCAGTCCATATACCTCGACACTGCCGGCATAACTACATTGACCTCCATATGTCGGTGCTGGACATTTTGTTTATCATGTTGCTTTGTGGTGAACACACACTAAGACTGAAGGTTCTCTCTATAATCATTGCGCCCATTCTTGCTGGGATTTCCTCTATTACCCTGATCTTGATTCGCCACATGGTGAACTGCATCCCTTCGTTCTTGATTGTCATACCTCGGAGGAGGTGGTGGCAACATCAGTTGCTGAGTATTTCCTCCAGTTAACTATGGTTATTGTGGTTGGTGTTGCCCTTGCGGTGGTCCCATGTTTCCCATTGCATGTTTCATCCATGCACATTGATGAGTGGTGTGGTTAGCCGGCTTACCCGGGTTTGGCTTATGAAATTTGCATGGTTGATCCAACATGGACTCATACATTCACTTTGGCCTCTCTTGCCACTCCTTCTTTTTCTCATTACTCCACTACTTTTTTCATCATTCCCCAGCGTCCATTGTTGAGCACTGTTTTTTCTGTCGCTGGCTGCTCCAAAGTCCCGGCTAATAGAGTTACATCCGCGACTTGATTCGAGTTGTACCGGTAATCTGTCCTTTCATCTCTCCTTCTGCCTCGGAAATCATTTCTCCTGGATGATCCGGCTCCATCTAGAGCATAATGTTCTTGTTGCTCATGTTGATATACCGACATAAGTTTAGTCTGAGTAGAATCACCCATCGCATATGAGTCGGCTATTCTGATTGTCTCTAACATGGTTGGCATATCTCTTTGCAGCCTCTGCCACAACATACTTGCATACCTGCACCCCTGGGCAAACCAAGCTATTGCATGTGACTCGATCACCCCTTCACAAGAATTTCTGAGGGTACACCACCGAGTTAGGAATTCTCTATCGGTCTCATTCGGTCTCTGCTTGCACATTGCAAGCTGTTGAGGCCTATTCGGCCTCTTATATCTTCTGGTGAAGTTTCTAACAAACATCTCCTCAAAATCCAACCAACAATTGATGCTACCTGCTGGCGAGTTATTCAGCCATACTCTCGTTGGCCCCTCCAACATATGAGGCACATATCTTACTTCCCATCTGAGGTTTTGCTGAGCAATTTTCACTGCAGTGCCATAGCCAATTAACCAATTTTCACGTTTTCGTTACTCTTGGCAACTGGAAATTTGGCACAGGTGGTTCTCTCATGATTCGGGGTACAAAAAATGATGGACCCGGAGGACCTTGTTCCTCCATTATCTCTGACCTATAAATTCGGTCCAACTTCAACCTTGCATCATACGGATGCAAGTTTCTGTATCCTACCCTTTCCCCGACTACATGATTTGTCGGCCTAGCAAATCCTGCATTTTCCATCTCCGAGTAACCATCATTATATCTGTTTGGTTCTGGGTTATACGTAACTGGCCCTGCATCCCTTTCTTGCCGAGGTTCATACCTCAGCTGTTGCTGCTGAGGGATATGATGTCCTCCTCCAGCCGAATGACACGGGCCTGGATTGCCCCTTCCGTCATTCCCTTGGCTACCATCACCTCGACCGAGTTTTCTGTTCCTGCTATTACCTCAGCTCATGTTTCCTTGGTCCACATTTCTCTTTCCAGCCACTACTGGATCATATGGTACCATATGTTTGTCTCTTTTTCCAGATGTCACTTCCTTTTCCTTTCTCGGTTTATTACATGGTGATGACGCTGCCGCAGCTCATACTGCAGGAGCACCCCTAGCCGAATGAACGACTCTGGAGCCTTCGGGCCTGGCCGGGTTATTTTTGAGTAATTCCTCATTTTGCTGATTCGCTATGCGAACCAGCTCATTGTCTCGGTCCTTCTAACTTTGTCGGGCTTCGCCGGTCAGACCAGCTATATCGGCTGCAGCTACGTCTGTAGCCCTTAGGCTCTTTGTAGGAGTACTATATCTCGACAACCCCGGATCTACCGAGTCACCCGCTCTAGGATAATGCTCTTTGTTTATGTCACTAAGGAGGTTTTTCCCCTCAGTTTTAATCCATCCATTCTAGTTGGGCTAGTGTTCAGCTTATTTTCTTTTGCATACTCCGTCAGAGTAATGTTCAAAGACTGCTGGAGCTCTACTACTTTTTAGCTCCATCCAGCACTATCTGCCGGGTCTTATCCAGCTCGTCCTGCGCCTGAGCCGGATCTACAATAGGAGCTACATGTGTAGTTAAGCTATCTATTGCCTCACAAAGTATATTCTCCGGCCTTTATAAAGTAAACACTTTTTTGTGTTTTTGGTTTTTAAGAATGCAAGCCGAAAGTAAACATGCTTTTCTTGGAAAAAAATCAGAAGAAGAAATAAAAATATGAATGCAAGTTTGGAGGTTTTCAAAACCTCCCCCAAGCTTAGGATGGTTCCATGCTTAGTTGTTGTCATAGTTGGTCGTCAACCTTTCTGTCTCCGAACACCAACTTTTTAGAATTTTGTCGATAACTATACGGCTGCAACTATACGGCTGGAATAAAAAATTCCGCCGTATAGTAGGTCGTTAGACCTTCTGTAGCATTCTTTTTCACCCAAATTTTCAGAGATGCATTTTTTTATTTGGAAAATATTATTAAGCTAGTTTCTACAGATAAAATTCAAACTTTATTTTCTACTCTAAATCTATGCTTGTTTAGTCGGTATTTCTGCTACTTTTTGACAGCTGCATCTTTACGGGCGTGATGCGTGCGCCCAATGTTGACGTGGGATGCTTCATTGGAAACCCCAAGAGAAACGTGTGATGAGCACAACAGAAAGTTTCCCTCAGTAAGAGACCGAGGTTATCGAACCAGAAGGAGGAAGGAAACGACTCAAAGATGTTGCAACAACTTGGAGACCTGCACAACACAAACTCAAGACTTTGTGCCAACAAAGTGTGAGGTTTTCAAGCTCACTGGTTTGTTGTAACAAAGGATTAACTGTATGGTGTGGAAGATAATGATGTTTTGCAGCAAGTAAACAGTAACAGTGGAAGATGTATCAATGGTAAAGATTGGATCGGGGTCCATAGTTCACTAGAGGTGCTCTCCTTAGATAAACAAACATGGCACGAAGGGTAAACAAATTATAGCGGGGCAATTGATAGGACTGAGCAAGGCATAACAATGCAATACTAGACACAAAGATCCTATGAGATTCGATTGGGCAATACAACAATATACATAGACCGTCATCCAGCTGCATCTATCACTAGAAGTCCACCTTCAGGTTATCATCCGAACCCCCTCCAGTATTAAGTTGCAAGCAACAGACAAGTTCTTTAAGAAAAGTGTGTAAGGTAAATGTAGGGTTCGCAACATAGAAAACAATTTTTTTCCTACGATAGGAACAACTATGTACCAAGACTTATCTACTAGATACAAACAATGGGCAGATGTATATCCGTAGATAACATACCCTTGAAGACCGACAAAGCTTAACGAGTTAAACTCGTGGTTGATGTAGATGATCTCTTGCCGATCTCAAGATCGAGAGGAAGTCCTTAGCACCACAACTTAGTGGCGCATCCGTGCTCGCACACACGTTCGAGGCACCGAGCAACCTCGCCTCCTCTCTCCAGTGATGCAGCGGAAGCACAACTCTTTCTTGCTGAATAGTCACCGGGAACATGTATCTCGCTAGTCTGATACCATGAGGGATAAATACTAGAGAGGGAGAGAGATCCTTCACGAGGAGGTGTGACTGAGAGAGAGGAGAGGGGGCTCCTTTTATAGGAGGAGGGGGCACCCAAGGGGTGTCCGCCGGCCATGGGGGCTGCCCCCTCCCCTCCTTCATTCATGTGGGTGGACACTCCACTCACTCAAATGCCTTTCAATTCTCTCCACTCAGAAACCCACTCAAATTCCCATTAAATTTCCACCAAATTTAATGCAAACTCTCATTAAATAAAACTCCTTTTATTTATTCATAATTTTGTCAATTAATTTAATAAAAAAGATTCACATATAACCCCTTGCTAGTATTTCATTTCACAAGCAAAAACACTTTCTGCAATTTCACCCGAAAACCCGTTTCGGTATCTAGTGAAATAAATTCCTGTGCGTGTTATTATTTCCGGCATGAAACTGTTGCTCCAAATGGATGTCGGTGTCTCTTAAGTGTGTCACCTACGGTTCGCGAATAATGTGGACATGATCGAGAACCCTCTCTGATCAATAACCAGAAGCGGGATCTGGAGACCCATACTGACTCCCACACATTCAATGATGACTTTCTTGTGATCTTCTGAACCTTTTACACTAGTATCTTAATCCTTTGTTTCGCGATATATTACATGTCCGAGATTCGATCATAGGTATCTCCATACCTAGTTTGATCTCGTTACTAACATGCACTCTTTTCTTGTTCCCGTGATATAACATACTAGTGATCAAATCACTTGCTTGCAAGCTAATCAATGTGATATCACCGAGAGGGCCCAGAGCATATCTATCCGTCATTGGGATGAACAAATTCCACTCTCGATCCATGGGACTCAACATAACACTTTAGTAGTTCTGAACCCATCTTTATAATCACCCTGTTATAGTGTGACGTTTGATGTTATCAAGAAACTCTTCCGGTGTTAGTGATTGACATGATCTCATGGTCTAGGGAATTGGATCACTTCGTAAGTTGTTATAGCAATATAAACTCAATGACTTTGATCGTAATGCTATACTTCATGTTCATCACACCATTACACTAATGTTGTGACCTTGTTATTAACAACATCCAATGTCCATGATCAGGAAACCTTGATCATCTTGTTAATCAACGAGCTAGTTTATGAGAGAGGCATAACTAGGAACTTTATGTTTGTTTATTAAACACACATGTATTAATGTTTCCGTATTAGTACAATTATAGCATGCAAAATAAACATATATCATATACTTGGAATATACAGAATAACCACTTCATTATTTCCTCTCAAGGCATATTCCCTTCAGTAAACAATCCACTTGTTCCATGAACAAGAGACCATTGTTTTCTCCCTAGTGGCAACAACACATCTACAATTGTAGATATTTCTATCACTTCCCTTGATTAAGTAGAGGCATGAACCCACTATGGAGCATAAATACCCCCTCTTGGAGTCACTAGCAACTACTTGGTCAAGATAGCTACTAACAACGGAGAGCATGCAAGATCACAAACAACACAGACATGATAGAATCAAATAGAAAAAACCATTAATCAATCTGACATAGTAATCTCAATATCCATCAGATCCCCGCAAAAACAACATGCATGATTACAAATAGATGAGATATTGATCATGAACAGAGCTCACAAGATCTATACATGAAAGCACAAAGGAGGAGATACAACCATCTAGTTACTACATGGACCTGTAGTCCAAGGTGGAACTACTCACGCTTCATACCGGAGGCTGGCATGATGAAGAAGAAGGCATCCGGGATGATCTCCTCTCCGGAAGGGTGCCTGGAAGAACTTCAGATCCCCCTGATCTAGGGACGATGGTGGCGGCGGCTACAGACGGTTTCGTGGAATAATGATCGGGTACTTAGGGTTTAGGCATCGGGAGGACTTTATAGGCGAAGAGGCGAGGTAGGGGGCACCAGGGTGGCTGCACCCCCCTCAGGCACGGCTGGGCCCAGCCCGCACCACCAGGGGTTGTGGACCCCTGGTAAGTCTCCTCTGTCTCGTACTTTGGCTTTGTGTTCCCCATGGTAAAATATTGACTTTGTCTTTTGTTCCGTCCAATTCCGAGAATATTGATTTTCTGTCTTTCTGGAACCAAAAACAGAATAAAACAGGCAAATCGCATTGTGGCAACTTGTTAATAGGTTAGTACCAAAAAACATATAAAAACACCTCAAAGTGTAGACAAAGCAAAGTAAAGTAGATACTAAACAAGCATGGAACATCAAAATAGATATGTTTCCGACGTAGCAGGGCGCGCTTCCGCAAAAATGTCTGTGAAAAAGTTGTAGGAATGAGATGAACATCTTTATTATCTAACTTTAATTTATTTTATTGATATGATGGGTTGACTCCCATTAAGCATTTTATTAAGAATGGTTAAATATTTCAACTCATGTTCTGTCCTCGAATTCTTACCTTTGGTTTCCCTTTATCAAAGGCACTTACCACATGAACTCATTTTGTCGGTGAAACATACCTTTCTCCTGCTTCTAGTTTCTTTGGAAAATACCAGATTATTTCAGCATCATAAGCATTGAAGATTATTTTCCCTATAGCACAATGAACTGATGCTCCTGCAGTGCTTAGGAAAGGTCTTCCAAGTATTATATATAATATTTCATCATTGGCATTTCAAGAATAATAAAGTCAGTGGGAATAGCATGCTCATCTATTCTAAGTAGAACATCCTCAATCATACCAATAGGTTGTTTAGTGGATTTGTCAGCCATCTGTAAAGTGATAGAAGTGGGGGAGTATTCCCCTAATCCTAGCTTTTTATAGAAGGAGTATGGCATTACACTAACTCCTGCACCTAAATCACATAAAGCATTATGAATATCAGTTTTGCCTATTGAACATGAAATAGTTGGTATACCGGGATCTCCTGACTTAGACAATAGTCTCCCATTAGAAGGGAAACTAGTCACCATGGCAATGGTTTTAGTTATCTCTTTATTTCTATTAAGAATATCATGAAGAAATTTAGAATAGGCAGACACTTTTATTACATCCGCAAATGGAATTTCTAGATGAAGAGCATTAAGTGCCTTTGCGATAGAATAATAGATTACTCGATCCGGTTCTTTCTTTTTGCGATCTGGATATGGAAGTTTCTTACCTTTGTATTTTACCTTTTGTGGAGGATCAGGCTCTTTAGTTTCTTTCTTTTGTTGTTGCTTATCATTTTTCTTCTTCTCTATTGCAACAACTTCATCTTTTTTGCTTGTGTCTTTTTCTTCTCCTGGATCAACAGTTTCTGCATTAGAATTATAACTGTCATCATGTGCATCATTCTTCCCCTCCAAGGTTTGATCTTGTGTGTCTTGAGCAGTCTCACCTTGAGGATCCACCAATGTATCATCTTCCTAGCTTGCTTCGAGCAAGGCTTTTTCCTTTAGATCTTTTTCAGCTTCATATTCCGGTGGTCCTAATGGTCCCTTAACAACTGCACCTCTTCTTGGAACAACATTAGTAGAAACAGGAATATTTATATCATCGCAAAGAAAAATTTGGTAACTAGATGCTATTTGTTCACATTGGGTTTCAATCATACTGAGGTACTTGTTAAATAATTTTATTTCTTGGCCAATTTCCTCATAATTTTCTGTAAGTTCGGCCAAAATCTTTTTGTGTCTTTGAAATTTCTTATGCAAGCTACTGTAAGATTTTGCTTGTCGATGTTTTAATTCTGGAAAACTTTTCTAGTTTCATCCTTGATGACCCACAAGTATAGGGGATCGCAACAGTATTTGCGGGTAGTATTACCCAATTTATTGATTTGACACAAGGGGAGAAAAATAATACTTGCAAGCCTTAACAACTGAGTTGTCAGTTCATCTGCACCTGGAAATAGTTCTTGCTCACATAAGTTTATCAGTAGCAACAACTTGTAGTAGCAACAACAAAGCAACAACAAGAACAGCAGCAACATCAACAGTGAAACATGAGCAATAGTAACAATAACGGTAACAGTAGGATTCGAGTGCGGTAGGCATAGGGATGGATGGACGGGCATTGCATGGACGAGTCTAAACATGTAACTTGAAAATCTAGGGAATTGTATATAAATAATAACAAGCACCCAAGTACTAAACATGCATGTGCTCCAAATATAGTCATACGTGCTCGCAATGAGAAATTGCACAACATCTTTTGTCCAGGCAGCCCGTGGCAGCGGGGCCTCTAGGGAACTACTGGCAATTAAGGTGCTCCTTTTAATAGAGCATCGGAGCAAAGAATTAACACTCCATGAATACATGTGATCCTCACACCACGACCATCTCCTCCGGTTGTCCCAATCATTGTCACTTTGGGGCCTTTGGATCCGGACAATGATATGTGTACACAACTTGCAGATAAGATCACAAACAATACTATCATAATGATTCAATAATAAGTTCAGATCTGAGATCATGGCACTCGGGCCCTAGTGACAAGCATTAAGCATAACAAGTTGCAACAAAGTCAAATAGCACAAGAGAAACTAGGCACTATGCCCTAATAATCTTATTCGATTATATGATTGAACTCATCTAATCCCTACCATCCCCGAGCCTACATCGGGGGATTACTCACTCATGGATGAGGGAAACATCGGTGGTTGATGGAGATGCGTTGGTGATGACGATGGCAATGATCCTCTCCAAATTCCCCGTCCTGGCAGGGTGCCAGAGCGGAGTTTCTTGATCCGAATCTTGGTTTCTGGTGGCAGCGGCGGAGAGGAACTCTTTCTGGAAAACTATCGAACCCCCCTCGGTTTTTAGGTCGAAAGCCAACTTATAGGCGCAGAGGGAGGCCGAGGGGGTGCCTGGGGTGGCTGCACCCCCTCCAGGCATGGCCAGTGGTGGGCCCGCGCCTGGGGTGGGTGTGGGCCCCCCGGGCCTCCTCTCTGTCTCTTCTTCTGGCTCCGTGGATCTTCTGGTGAAATATAATTTTTGGCATATTTTCTGGGATTTTTCCTGATAGTTCATTTTCTACACAAAAACAAGACACCAAGGTAATTCTGCTGAAAACAGCGTCAGTCCGTGTTAGTTTTATCCAAATCACACAAGTTTAGAGAAGAAACAATAGCAAAGTGTTCGAGAAAGTAGATACGTTTTTTACGTATCAACTCCCCCCAAGCTTATCTTATTGCTTGTCCTCAAGCAATTCAGTTGAAAACTGAGTGCGATAAAAGAACTTTCACGAACACATTGCTTCATATGATGTAAATATTCTCAGCACAAGAGTAGATGCTTAGACAATTCATAATAAAGAGTATGCAACTAAGTCTACTCAATAGTCATTGCAAGCTAGGAAAAGAAACCAACTCAATAATAATAAGTATCATGAAACATAAACATAAGCAACATTGCAATGCTCATAATAAGGTATGATAGAGTGGTATCTCGCTTGCCTTTGTTTGAAGAGCACAATATAAATGCAAAGGCACCTCTGAAGTTCACATGAAGACTAGAAGTAAAGATATCAGAGATACAAGCATCAAAGTCATGACATAATTAACCAAGTTTTGCAACAAACACAAGAATGACAACTATGCTCTCAAGAAGGTTCTCATAAAATAAGTGCTGACTCAACAAGGTTGTGAAAACGGTTTTGAAAGGTTTGAAAGGCTCCCCAATGCTGAAAGGAAGGTCCTCATTAGCTTTGAGCTCTCATTGACCCTATCATAGGCATATTCATGTGGTTAAGGTGAAAGTGAGGTCCACTCTGAATCATATGCTTGACAGACCATAAACTGGAAATCCCAAGTCCCTTGAGTACGAGGATCACTCCGCATGCTACTCAACTTTGGTCACCTAAAAGTTCTTTTCATTGTAAATAGATGAATATCATCGAGAACCGCCAACGGGGTACCCCTTGCACATGGTACAGGATCTTTCCCATAACCAAAATGACAAGGCAAGCAGACAATGAGCATCTCAGCAATATTTTTATTTACCATATGCATAGATTTTTATTGATGATGATTCATAGATTCTCATTATGGTGATGTTGCAAGTTTCCACCATGATTAGGCATGGCTTAGGCTAGAGGCCCAGGCGTTTCTCTAACACAATGTAAAGACTCCATGAACTCACAACCTCCCCTTTTATTTCACATCGTCGACATCCGTAAACAAAAGAGCAAGGAATCAACTGGATGAGATATCCAAAAAGTGTTGAAAGCGTTCCCCGTGACAGCACGGTTCGGCTGACTCCCATCATATAATTAGAAAGTATATAACTTTCATGGACTAGTCACAATGGTTCAGAATTATTAAGCGCAAGGAATAAAGTGTGCCATCAAGTTCGTGAGAGATTTACTAACTAACTTTCTCAAAACAGAGAAAAAATTTATCTTGGAAGAAAACACGGCATATGGAATATGCACTAAAATAGCAAATAATGCTAATAGGTAGGTATGGTGGACACAGCTGGCAATATTAGTTTTGGGGAGTTGGATGCACAGGTAGGGCACATACCCAGTGCAAGTGAAGGCTAGCAATAGAGAGGGAGCGACAAATGAGAGAGCAACAGCTGTCATAATCATGCCTACAACAAAATAGGACTAATTATGGCATGAAAGTGATATAAGAACTCTGAGGCAAGATAAATCCTCGAGGCTTACTGACTATTGATTAGTCATATGCATACGTGAGCATGTGCCAAGTCGATTCACATGAATAGTCAGAGGAGGATACCACAATATCATACCAAAGTATGAATAAAACAATGCAAGCAAACATTCATATGACATGCTACAAACTATTAGCAAGCTGGAGATAATCATAGACAAGCAAGAACTACTAAGCATCCATAATGACATACACCTTACACAAATAGGCTAAGCATGCTCACAATGATGAGTATATGTATAAAAATTAAACAAATAGAGTTCGTTACCAGCCTCTTACCACACCTCGAGTTGTCTTAATCTTCATTATTGCCCTTCACTTGTGTGACTTGAATAATAACATGAAACCAAAATCCACTGAGGACGGCTAAACCCTGCAAAGAACTCACAAAACCAAAGAAGAACAACAAATATTTTTGGTGTTTTCGGTTTTTTTAAAGAAAGCAAACAAAGAAAAACCAAACCAAACAAGAATCAAACAAAACAAAGGAAAATAAAACCAACAACAAAAACTAAGACGCTCCAAGAACAACACAACTGTGCATGAAACAATAAAAACAAAGTGTCTAGAAAGACCTGAGATTTTTATTAATGAAGAAGGGGATGCCTTGGGTACCCCCAATCTTTGACGCTTTACCTATTAAATATTTCTTGGGGTGACATGGGGTCCCCCCCCAAGCTTGAGCTTTTGTCCATTCTTCATCTCATTACATCATTCTCTCTCTACACCTGAAATTTTTCCTTCATAAAAAACTTCACACAATCTTCATTAACAACATTAGTGTATTCAAAAGATAATAGACCTTAGGGTTTAGCTTTGGAACAGCAAAACTTTTCACTAAAAACACAAGCTACTGTAACAACTCCTTCAAAAATCTCAATTCCCCAAAAGAGAACTCAAAAAGGAATCAATAAGAAGCAAATGCAAGTAATGGCAGAAATCTGTCAAAACAGACCAGCAGGTAGAAACCGATTTTTTAGAAAATCTTCTGTTGCTCAAATCAAAAAGTGTTGAACTAACGAAAGTTATCTAACATACTGGGAGAGTTATTCATAAATTTTCAGCTCAATCCAACTTACAGAGACTCCTCACGAATTTTTATGGTGGAGGACAGAAATCTTTTTTGGGACAACAACTCCCCAAATCTTACTGCCCTCTCATTAGAGGTCATTCTTGGCACAAAAAAAGCAAACAAAAAGTATAAGGAGAGCTCATTACTGAATTAATAACTTCCAAGACTCAAGGAAACTCTTGGGTTATCTCCCAACAAGTGCTTTTCTTTAACGCCTTTAAGTTAGGCACGATGAAGAGCAAAGATTGGAAAGGAGAAAAATAAAAGTGAGCAAGTATAACCACTATGAAAACATTGTTTTGTTCATTAAAATCCCTTTGTTAACAAGGTTTATCAAGTCTTGTTACCAAAACAGTCTTATATGAAACAAAACTTTGCATTTCAGTAAATGATTATACTACCTCAATGTTGATAGCAATAGTCCCAATCATAATAGTTTCAAATTTTTCTTGTGGAATGGGACAATATATTTCTCCAACCTTGATGCTCTCAATATTTTTAATGGAATTCAGGAAATAGATCTTAGCAACCTTTTTGGGGAAATAGACAGTGTGCACATATTGAATGTTACTTTTCCTGCAGTTGATGACAACACCTGCAGTATTAAGAAAAGGTCTCCCAAGAATAATAGACATATTACCATGTTCAGGCATTTCAAGCACAACAAAATCAGTTAAAACCATGCAATTATGAGCAAATTGAACAAGAACATCCTCACATATACCAACAGGAATAGTAGTTGACTTATCAGCCATTTGCAAAGATATATCAGTTGGTATCAACTTTTCTAACTGGAGCCTCTTGTAGAGAGAAAAAGGCATAACACTAACTCCAGCTCCCAAGTCACATAAAGCAGTTCTAACATAAGTATTCTTAATGGAGCAAGGAATAGTTGGTATACGTGGATCACCAAGTTTCTTTGGAACCTTACCATTGAAGGAATAATTAGCAAGCAAAGTAGAAATATCCTCATTAGGAATCTTCCTTTTATTAGAGACAATATCCTTCATATACTTTGAATAAGGAGGCAACTTAATAGCACCAGTCAAAGGAATTTGCAAGAATAAAGGCTTCATCCACTCACAAAACTTGTTGTAGTGTTCTTCCTCCTTTGACTTGTGTTTCTTACCTAGAAAAGGCATAGGTTTCTGCACACAAGGTTCTCTCTCTTTACCCTGTTTATTAGCAATAAAATCTTTCTTTGTGTACCTGGTGTTCTTAGTGTGCTTCTCAAGTTCTTCCTCACCTTCCTCCTTATCAGGAGACTCATTTTTATCATTACCACTCTCAGTTTCAGCATCAGAGACATATATACTATTAGGATCTACAGCAGGTTCAAGTGGTTCCTCAACTATCTTATGTTTCTTTTTCTTTCTATTACGGGGACTACCACTATCTTCACCTTGTTGGGAATCCTGCTCTATTCTTTTAGGGTGTCCTTCAGGATATAAAGGATCTTGAGTAGCTATACCACTCCTAGTTCTAATTCCATAAGCATGTTTATCTCCTGAAGTATTAACTAGCATATCCTTTTGCACCTTAGCAAGTTGATCAAGTTGAGTTTGAACCATTTGAAAGTGTTTACAAAGAATTTTAATGGCATTATAAGCTCTTTCCTTAATATCTTTCAACTCATTGATATCTCTAGAGTTTTCCAATAAATGATCCTAAACTTGTTTATTAAAATACCCTTGTTTAATAATAAATGTGTCAAGCTCCTCTAAACATTGATCAGGAGGCTTACCATAAGGAATATCACCTTCATCAAAGTGTTGGAGAGATTGTACCTCAATAGTAGATGAGTGGGGAATTGGCTTACATAATTCTTCTATGGGAGGTAGATTCTTCACATCTTCAGCTCTAATACCTTTCTCCTTTAGACACTTCTTAGCTTCCTTCATCACTTCATCATTTAATGCAATAACTCCCCTCTTCTTTCTTATTGGTGTTGGAACTAGTTCAGGCATAACTAGTTCAGGAGTAATAGGATCAGGTGTATTCAGCTCAGTTGAAGTCAAATCATCATAATTCTTGCTTATCTTAGTCATTAATTCTTCAGCATCTGTAGGTGTCCTTTTTCCTGAAAACACAATCAGCAAAGCTATCTTGGTAGGTCCTAGAATCACCAGTTAGTCCATTATAATAAATATCAAGAAGCTCATTCTTAGGTAATGGACATCCAGGATGTGCATGAATCAAGGCACAGAACCTTGTCCATGACTCAGGAAATTTCTCTTCTTCTCCCTGTTTAAAATCAAAAAGTATCTACAAAGCAGCATGTCTAGCACTGGGAGGAAAATAATTTTGGAAGAAAGAAGCAATCAAACAATCAGGGCTATCAATGGAACCAAGAGGTAATCTATTAAACCAAGCCCTAGCTTCTCCTTTTAGTGAAAAAGGGAAGATCTTAGTAACAAAGTACTTGCGCATCTTAAAATCATCAGAGAATAAAGCACTCATAGTAGAAAGCTCATTCATATGAGCCACATCACTCTCATTTTCAGTCCCACAAAAAGGTTCTTTCTCAACAATATCTAAATAAGATAAATCAAGAGAGAAATCATAATCTTCATCTTTAATATCTATTGGAGAAGTGGCGAACTTAGGATCAGAGGACAACTTCGGCATAATAGTACATCTAGCAAGGAGACTGTTAATAGCACTAGTACAATGTGTGTTTCGGCACTCTTTAACAAAATCATCAGTGAACTCAATGTAACCATCATTAATATCATAACTCTCACTAGGCTTAGGTGAGCTAACAGGTGTAACATTGTCTTCACTAGGAGTTTCGGTATTTCCTAGACTAGCCATAGTAGCATCTAGAAAAGGACCTAATGAACCACTCGCATCAAGCACAGTAGAAGTAACATCTTGAGTATCAAAAGCATTTTTAGACTCAGTAGTAGTAGCAGTGTGTGTAGCATGTGTATGTGGTGGTGGTGTGACAAGCTTACTTATAACAGACAGTGAATCAAGAGCAGTAGAGGTGTTTAGGACTATACCTCTTCTTGTAGTGGATGGTAAAATAGGGAACTTTCCATCACGAGACTTCCCCATGATGAAAGGAGTAGCAGTGAACAATAATAGATCCAAGTGAACTTACAAATAAAGCTATGCTCCCCGGCAACGGAGCCAGAAAATAGTCTTGATGACCCACAAGTATAGGGGATCGCAACAGTCTTCGTGGGTAGTATTACCCAATTTATTGATTCGACACAAAGGGAGCCAAAGAATACTTGCAAGCCTTAACAACTGAGTTGTCATTTCAGCTACACCTGGAAATAGTTCTTGCTCACAGAAGTTTATTAGTAGCAACAGCAAAGCAACAACAAAGCAACAACAGGAGCAACAGCAACAGTGAAACAGGAGCAATAGTAACAATAACGGTAATAGTAGGATTTGAGTGTGGTAGGAATAGGGATGGATGGACGGGCATTGCATGGACGAGTCTAAACATGTAACTTCAAGATCTAGGGCATTGCAGATAAATAATAACAAACACCCAAGTACTAAACAATCCTAGGCATGTGCTCCAAATAAAGTCATACGTGCTCGCAATGAGAACTTGCACAACATCTTCTGTCCAGCCAGCCCGTGGTAGCGGGGCCTCTAGGGAACTACTGGCAATTAAGGTGCTCCTTTTAATAGAGCACCGGAGCAAAGCATTAACACTCTGTGAACACATGTGATCCTCACACCACAGCCATCCCCTCCGGTTGTCCCAATTATTGTCACTTTGGGACCTTTGGATCCGGACAATGATATGTGTACACAACTTGCAGATAAGATCACAAACAATTATATCATAATGATTCAATAATAAGTTCAGATATAAGTTCATGGCACTCAGGCCTTAGTGACAAGCATTAAGCACAACAAGTTGCTACAAAGTCAAATAGCATAAGAGAAACTAGGCACTATGCCCTAACAATCTTATTCGATTACATGATATAACTCATCCAATCCCTACCATCCCCAAGCCTACAGCGGGGGATTACTCACTCATGGATGAGGGAAACATTGGTGGTTGATGGAGATGCATTGGTGATGATGATGGCGATGATCCTCTCCAAATTCCCCGTCCCGATAGGGTGCCAGCACGGAGTTTCTGGATCTTAATCTTGGTTTCTGGTGGTGGCGACGGAGCGGAACTCTTTCTGGAAAACTATCGAACCCCCCTTGGTTTTTAGGTCGAAAGCCAACTTATAGGCGCAGAGGGAGGCCGAGGGGGTGCCTGGGGTGGCTGCACCCCTCCAGGCGCGGCCAGTGGTGGGCCCGTGCCTGGGGTGGGTGTGGGACCCCAGGCCTCCTCTCCGTCTCTTCTTCTGGCTCTGTGGATCTTCTAGTGAAATATAATTTTTGGCATATTTTCTGGGATTTTTCCTGATAGTTCATTTTCTACACAAAAACAAGACACCAAGGTAATTGTAAGATCCCTCCTTTATAGAGGAAAAGTATCCTTCTGATTGCAATGCTAGTCCCTGGATTAATGCTAGCATTCATAGTTTAATATGAAGTACACAGAAACAAAGGTCATTATTACAGTCATTCCAGAGACAACATAGTCTTTACAACTCCATGGCCACAGGCCTAGTACAAGAGTTTAAATAAGTAATAAGATAAATAAGTCTTCATATTCATGTGCCACGGGCAAGCATGTTGAGTGTAGACTCATGACTCCTAATCATCATCAGAGTAACCTGCAACATCACAAGTTACAGCCACAGTGGGTCAATACATTGGAATAGTATTGGCAAGTGATACCTTAGTAGTAAATTGGTGGACTAGATACTATATGCAATTTGGCTAAGTGTAGCTTAGGCTTGCTTTGCTCAAAATAGGTTTTGCCTATAGTTGAAAACACTAAGTTTTTCTTTGTCAAAAACTTGTCCCAAGGAACCACCAATAGACATTGGGGTCCTTCACCCTTGTTCAACCACAAGTTTTACTTAGAAATTGGGATGAGGAGATTCTTGATAGCTTCCATGTCTTGATGCTCAAGTTGTCCTTTTCCAGGGACATGGCTAAGTACTTAGATTCTTCCATCTGCAGAGGTTGTGCACTTTCCCCACAAGCCTTGATTTTCACCAAGACAGGACCTTTCAGAAGCCTTCCCTTAGACCAAATGGACGCGCTCCAACCTATCATCCCACTACCACCAACTTTCCAAATGGCTAAGTTATTGCAACCTATATGATCCAGGAAGATCCCATATTGCCAAGTGGCTGAAGTAGAAGCTTCTTAACATTTGGCCTCTCAAATACCTTTGTTCCTGGGTGGCTTTCCACAAGTGAGATACACAAGGTAAACCATAGAAATGGGCCTTGTGTAACCACTCAACATAAACCATTCCACCCAGGTGTTTCATTCACTTAGTTGTTTCATTAAGCAAAACACAAGTCCAAAGACTTAGAAATATTTTATCATAGCATGAATATTTCACCACCCTTGGTTGCTACTAGCTAGGCTAAGCATGGCATAGATAAGCATCTTAACTTAGAAATTTCTAGCAATTCTACAACTACTAGGATTTCCCAAGCATAGCATATAAGCAAAATATAACCATGCAAGACTAGCAAAATATTTCTAATGCATAGTAGAAAAACATAGGGATAAAATCATGAAGCACCACTTGCCTTGGTAGTTTGGAGAGTAGCTACACTCCTCACAATCACAATCACTATTTGCACCAAAATCTACACATAAAATCATAGCAACAAATCCCATACAAAATAAATGCAAAAAAATATGTATATGGATGCATGCAATATGATATGTGATGATTTTTCTAAACTCAACGAGACAAGTGCACAGTACTGGTTCATAAACAAGTTCAAAACTTGCCAAACAACCTTTATTTAAACACTAAAACATTTCTCAAATAATTTATATACACATAATAGGCCTGCACATGTTTCTGTAAGTAAAACCATTTTAACAGAAACAAAACATTAAACACATTACATATTTGGAAAGGGCTTTCTCTCCTGATTCCACTGATATAAAATTCATCAATTTTGGACGTGGGAATCAAAAGTTATGATTCAAACAAAATCAAACATCTAATAGATTCAAATTCTGATTTTAAATCTAACTAGCAGACACGCGGCGTGTTTCTATTGGTTGGTACCGGTTCGGGCGGATCGATCAACGAGAGCCACACAATTTAAATGAAGATGCACGGCAAGATCTAGCGCGTACCCCTTCGTTAAGTGAATCTAACGCAGCTGATGGATCTAGATCTAACGGTCCGCGATCAAGCGACCATACTCTGGCGGTGCTAACGGTGGCGACTGGCGTCGGCGGCTCTTCCCACGGCGGCGCGGCGACTACAGGGGGTTTTGGGTTCGTCGGAGATGCTTACCAGACTCTTGGCGATGTACTGAAGCTCAATGTGGCGATGGCTTGACAAGGGGCGCACGGACACAGCAGCACGAGCTCGTCGAAGTTGCTGGCGGCGTCAGATGCTCTCTGTCGGAGTCGAAGGCGACGTTCTGGGGCTCGAGGATCCAAAAAAAAAGTATCAGCAGGTGCGCTAGATGCAGGCGAACATGCTCGTATGATTCAGAAACAGAGGGGAACACGAGGCTCACCGAATTTTGTCGCCGGAGTTGGAGACGGCGTCAGGAACTTGCGGTGTTCGATGGAGTCGACGACCTGGGGCAGTACAGGATGAACCAAAGATATCAGAAGAAGCGCAAGGAGGTTGCGAAGCAGTCTGCATGAACCAGAGAGGAAGGGGCGCACGGTTCTCACCAGGATTGGTCGACGGAGTGGGCTCTATCTACGGCGAGGTAAGGCCAAATACGGGCAGCCTGGTGGCGTCGCGTCTGTGCTAGGTGAGGAGAAATGAGCGGCGATGGGAGGGGTTTATGTAGCCAGAGCGGGGGCGGAAATCTCTCGCCGTATCAATGCAATTTAAGCGCGGCATCACTGTGGGGAAACGGCAGCGACGAGGTGGTCATCGGCGCTGATTGAGGACGAAGGGTGACGCGGCAGTGAGGCCCAGTCGTCAGCGATAGAAAAAGTGTGGGGATGGGTCCAGGCTGTCAGCGACCTAGTGGGTGCGGGTGTGAGTAAAGAAAACGCTTCGCGGGGGGGAGGGGGTGCTGTTGGGCTAGTTGGGCTGGTTGGGCCAGATTTGACTGTTTGCTTATTTTTTTCTCTTTTATTCCTTTTCTTTTTTGTTTGATTTTTCTAAAAAGGATTTTCAAACTCCAATTCAAATCTATTTGATTTCAAATCTTCTCTGGACTTTTTTACACTGAATCTTGTACTCAAATAAGTGTCAAACCTTTCTGGTTACAAAAACCAACTTGGGTCATTTGAAAAATAGAACAAAACCAAGCCATTATGCGATATAATAATTGGCATAACCTTGGTTTTAATTTATACTTTGTTTGGAAACTTTAATCAAGCTTTTGAAATCACTTATGTTTGAATTCAGAACACTACTGAATGAATATTTGCACCTTACTCATTAGCAAGTAGCCCAAATACTAAAGTATTCATACATAAAATAATGAGCAATATATGCTCCTGTTTTTGAAATGATTTTGAAATGAAACACTAAATGATCATGGATGCATGGATGGTATGCATGAGTTTGAAATATGATTTTAGGGATGTTACAAATCTAACCCCCTTAAGGTGAATATCGCCCTCGAGATTCGGGTTGGCTAGCAAATAGGTGAGGGTGGTCTTTCCGAAGATCATCTTCTCTTTCCCATGTTGCTTCTTCTTCGGAATGATGGTTCCATTGAACTTTGCAGAACTTGATAGTCTTAGTCCGTGTGACTCTTTCTGCAGTCTCAAGAATCTTGATAGGTTTCTCCTCATAAGTGAGATCAATCTCCAATTGAACCTCTTCCAAAGGTATAGTGTCCTTCAAAGAAGTTTCTTCCATTTCTGGATGGCATTTCTTAAGCTGACTCACATGAAACACATTATGAACAACTGACAAAGACTCTGGCAATTCAATCTCATAGGCTACTTCTCCTTTGCGACTCAAAATCTTTAATGGTCCAACATATCTTGGGGGCAATTTACCTTTGACACCAAACCTCTTCACTCCACGAAGTGGTGACACTCTAAGATAAGCTCTGTCACCGACTTCATAGGTGACTTCTCTACGCTTAGGATCTGCGTAACTCTTCTGTCAGGACTGTGCTATCTTTAATCTGTCCTTAACCAGTTTGACTTTCTCTTCAGCCTCTTTGATTAGTTCTGGTCCGAACAAACTTCTTTCTCCCACACCATTCCATAGTAATGGGGTGGTACACTTTCTCCCATAGAGAAACTCAAATGGTGCCATCTCAATACTGGCTTGGTAGCTGTTATTATAAGAAAATTCTGCGTAAGGCAGACTTTCATCCCAACTGGCTCCATAGTCTAGAGCACATGCTCTCAACATGTCTTCAAGAATCTGATTAGTCCTTTCTGTTTGTCCATCAGTTTGAGGATGAAATGCAGTACTGAATTCCAACCTCGTTCCCAATGACTCATGTAATTGCCTCCAAAAATGAGAAGTGAATTGTGTTCCTCTATCAGACACAATACTCTTGGGTACTCCATGTAGACATACAATTCTACTCATATAGATCTTGGCCAACTTAGCACTTGTGTAGGTTGTCTTCACGGGTATGAAATGAGCTACTTTAGTTAGGCGATCCACTACTACCCAAATAGAATCATATCCTGACCTGGTCCTTGGCAATCCGGTAATGAAATCCATACCAATCTTGTCCCACTTCCAATCAGGAATAGGTAGTGGTTGAAGCAATCATGTTGGTTTCTGGTGTTCCGCTTTCACTCTACTACATCGTCACACAAAGCAATATGTTCGGCGATGTCCTTCTTGAGATTATTCCACCAAAATCTTTCCTTCATATCCATGTACATTTTGGTGTTACCCGGATGAATGGAATACGGTGAGTTGTGTGCTTCTTGTAAAATCAGTTTTCGAAGCTCTGGATCTTGTGGAACACAGATACGTTTTCCATGCCATAGAGTACCCTGTTCGTCTTCATGGAATCCTTTGGCTTTTCCTTTGCCAATCTTTTCCTTAATCTCTTCAATTTCCTTATCAGTCTTCTGGGATTCTTTGATCTTGTCCAACAAAGTAGGTTGAACATCTAAGGTCATGAGATGTCCTTCAGGCACAATCTCCAATCTGAGGTCTCTAAACTGAGTACACAGATCATCTGGCAATTCTCCCTTAGTAAGGCCATTCAAAAAACCTTACGGCTTAGAGCATCCGCTACAACATTTGCTTTACCAGGATGGTATTGCAAACTCAAATCATAGTCCTTGATAAGTTCTAGCCATCTTCTTTGTCTCATATTAATTTCTTTTTGGGTGAAGATATACTTCAAACTTTTGTGATCTATGAACACTTCACAACGCTTTCCCAAAAGATAGTGTCTCCATGTTTTGAGTGCATGGACAACAGAGGCTAACTCTAAATCATGAGTAGGGTAGTTCACTTCATGAGTTTTGAGTTGTCTCTTGGCATATGCCACAACTTTTCCTTCTTGCATAAGTACGGCACCTAATCCATGATGAGATGCATCACAATACACTTGGAAATCCTTCTCCAAATCTGGTAAACACAAGACTGGTGTTGTCACAAGTCTCTTCTTCAATTCTTGAAAGCTGAGTTCACAACCTTCAGACCAAGCAAATTTCTTGTCTTTCTTTAGCAATTCTGTCATAGGTTTTGCTACCTTGGAGAATTCTCAATGAACCTTCTGTAGTAACCTTCTAAGCCAAGGAAACTACGAACTTCTTTCACTGACTTGGGAGATTCCCATTCAGTTACAGCTGAAACTTTAGCAGGATCAACTACAACACCATCTCCTGACACAATGTGTCCAAGAAATCCAACTTCATTCAACCAGAATTCACACTTGCTGAATTTGGCATACAGTTTATGCTCTCTAAGCTTCTCAAGTATCAAACGCAAATGTCCTTCATGTTCTTCTTTTCTCTTGGAGTAGATCAAAATGTCATCGATGAAAACAACAACAAACTTATCAAGAAATTCCATGAACACCTTGTTCATCATATTCATGAAGTATGTTGGGGCATTGGTCAAACCAAATGGCATCACGGTATACTCATACAATCCATACCTTGTGGTAAAAGTTGTCTTAGGTATGTCTTGTTCCCTTATCTTAAGTTGGAAATAACCTGACCGGAGATCAATCTTTGAGAACACACAAGCTCCTTCTAGCTGATCAAACAAGTCATTGATTCTAGGCAAAGGGTATTTATTCTTGATAGTCACTTCATTGAGTGAACGGTAATCTATGCATAACCTTTGACTTCTATCTTTCTTCTCCAAAAAAAACTGGTGCTCCCCAAGATGAAGAACTTGGTTGAATAAATCCTTTCTGCAACTGTTCTCCAAGTTGTTTCTTGAGTTCTTTCAGTTCATCAACTGACATCTTGTACGGTCTCTTTTCTATTGGTCCAGATCCTGGTAGCAAATCAATAAGAAACTCCACTTCTCTATCTGGTGGCATTCTCGGCAATTCTTCCGGAAACACATCCGGATATTCACTCACAATTGGCACACTGTCTATGCTAACCCCCTTAAGAGAATTTAGCTTACTCCCTTTTGATTCAAAGTTAGACTTGAATCTAATCAGTTTCTTCTCCGGGGTTGTGAGTGCAACAGTATGATTAGCACAATCTAGTACTCCTTCATACTTAGCCATCCAATCCATTCCCAATATTACATCCAGTCCTTGAGAATCTAGGATTATCAAACTCACTGGAAACTTATGTTTTCCAAACTCTATTACTAGATCCCGGCATCCAAGACTCACTATCATATCTCCACCTAGAGAACTAACTTTTATTGGACACCCAATGTTTTCAGTCGGAAACCCATTTCTATCAACAAATTCTTTTGATATGAATGAATGTGATGCTCCAGTATCAAAAAGAACAAGTGCTGGAATAGAATTGAGTTTGAACTTACCAGCAACAACATCTGGCTCTCCATAAATTTCCTCCACATTGATGTGGTTCACTTGTCCCTTCTGAAAAGGGTTGGGCTTGTTGGGTCCTTCAACTTTCTTTTCTGGGCATTCATTTGCATAAAGCCCCATCTTCTTGCACTTGAAACACTCAACCTGACTGAGATCCTTCTTGACTGGCTGGCTTCCACTGCCACTTCCACTTCCACTGTGGTGGCTCTTATATCCACCCTTGTGATTCTTGTACTTGTCATTACCATGACTACGGTGATGCTTGTTGTCATGATGACGGTTGTGGTTGTGGTGCTTGTTGAATTTCCCATGCTTGTGGGATCCTGAGCTTCCACTATCATCATAATGGGAACGCTTGTGAGATGATCCCGAGCTGTGCTTGTCTGAGTGCTTTCTCTTCCTACTCTCAACCTGATTCATTTTGTTCTCCAAAATAGCAGCCTTATCACAAAGAGACTGATAAGTGGGAACATAGGCCACTGATAGCTGCAAGTTCAGTTCATCATTCAACCCTTCAAGGAACTTTTCCTTCCTCTTAGCATCAGTGTCAACTTCATCCGGTGCATAACGCGCCAGATTGTTGAACTCCTCAATATATTCAGCCACGCTGCGGTGGCGCTGCTTCAGGTTATGGAATTCTTTCTTCTTCAAACTCATCACTCCGGATGAGATGTGATCAGTACGGAAACCATCTTCAAAGATAGCCCATGTCACATATGCAATGGGTGTGGTGATCTGGAAGTTATCCCACCAAGTAGCTGCTGGTCCTTCCAACAAGTGAGCTGCAAATCTGACTTTCTCTTCATCAGTACAACCAACTGTTACCAAGTCCTTGTTCACAGAGCGTAGCCAATCATTGGCCACCATAGGATCAGTTATTCCTGAGAACTTTGCTGGACTCAATATCAAGAACCTGGTAATCATGTCAAAACCCGGTGGGTTGTTGTTATTATTGTTGTTATTGTTGTTTTTGTTCTGGTTCTGGATGAACGTAGTCATCATCTGCATCAGCTGAGTCTGAGCTTTCATCATTTGCTGCATCTCAGGAGTGATGTTGTTGTTGTTGGGGTTGGGATTGGCACGACGGGGAGGCATATGTGGTTTGTTCAATGGATATAAGAATGAGATACCCATAGATGCTATCATGCACAATACATCACATAAACAATCACCAAGCATGCATCATAATAATAAAAGTTCAACAACAAAGATAACAAGTTTGCAAAGTAAACACACCAATAGCAAGCCATCCATATGTTGGATGGTCATTGCGACTCAATAAAAGCATGATAAATAAATGATAAATGAGTAGTCATCACTACTCCTCGGCATCAACCTCCTCCTCAACAAATGTAAGACCTGCAATCTCCATAGCGGTCTTGTATTCCTCAACATTGGTGGTCAAGGTTTCTACTTTGGCTTTGAGAGCCTTCTTCTGAGAACGAAGCCTCTCAATCACAGTCTGCTGATGCTCGAGCTCGAATTCCTTGGCCTCCAGTTCTGCAGTCATGTCTCGAATCCTCTTGTTCCTATCTTGGACTCGCTTCTCTTGGCTCTTGAACTTTCTGTCCTGACCCTCGAACTTGGCCTCCATATCTTTGACTATCTCATCTTGCTCTGCGAAGAGTTTGTCCTTCTCACGAAGCTGCACCTGGAGTTCGTCATTGCTGAGCATGACGTTGGTCCTATCAGTGTCCACGTGCCTAAGAAGAACCTCTAAGTCCTGGAGGTATAGACGAATCGGCTCTGCTGTCTCCATCAAAGTGTCCTCGAAGTCGATGGCCTCTCCATCCTCATCACGTCTACCGAAGGCGTGGAAATGAGTACCTCTAACCTGTCGAGAGTGTCTCCCTAACAGACGTCCAATCAAGTCCTGCATGACTACCTCTAGGCCTCTCTCCTTGTCATCGTGCATGAGCTTGAAGATGATAGCCTCCGTGGTAGGCTCAGTCTGGCGTCCGGGCTGATTGACCTTGAAGCCCCAAAAGTCTTTCCTCTCAAACTTGGTGAGGGGAAGCACCATGATGGTAGGAAGAGGGAGATTGAGCAAACTAGTGAGCTCAATAATACGAGGGCCAAAACGTGTTCCCTGGAACTCTTCAACAGTGCTGATGGTAACATTAGGCATCTATTTAATAAGATAGAAAAAGTTAGAATCAACACAATTTTAAGACAAATATCAAGATAAGGCATCACATGCATAGTTTTGGAAATCAAAACACAAGTCATAGCATTCATAAAATCCAAGGTTCAACTTATTTAGACACCATTTTTTGGAAAATAAAATGATAAGTGTGGTGGTCCAACTAACGAAGTACGCTTACAATCCCATCTCACTTGCCAAGTTGGCTAACAGGATATTTCTAGAAGCAATCTATCTATCTATAGTACATGACTCCATTACTAAGTCTATAATGTCTCCTCTTAAGGTTTGGTTGGTAGCCTCCAACTCTTGGGTATGTTTCTTTTCTTCCTTCAGGTCATTTTGAGTGTTGAGCATTCTGCACTTGACTCTATCACCAAGTTCTTTGATGGCTTTCCAAGCTGCATCCCTTGCTGAATCAAAGAATGTGGTGTGCATCACTGAATTGGTGACCATGCAGAATCCTGATTCTTTGTGGTTGTCTTCCTTGTTTTTATACAAGTGAAGTTGCACCCACCAGTACTCAACTCCTTCATCCATCACAGCAAAACCTTTGTACACAGTTGTACCATGTATTCCCATTGCAACCATGAGGTCCTTGAGAGCCTTGGGGAATTCTGTCTCATATTCCAAAGTCATTGTCATGAGTGGTCCCTTCCTTACGGCTTCGTTGATGGAGTTCATCTACAAATAGAGATGAGAAAGAAGTTTAGAAAAGTTTACGAGAAGAAAAGACAAGTGTGGAAGTTGTTGAATTTTTTTCCTTAGTGGTTTCCAATCCTAGGGTCATAATCCATCAGGCAACACAGTGCTCTGATACCATCTGTAAGATCCCTCCTTTATAGAGGAAAAGGATCCCTGTGATTGCAATGCTAGTCCCTGGATCAATGCTAGCATCCACAGTTTAAGATGAAGTACACAGAAACAAAGGTCATTATTACAGTCATTGCAGAGACAACATTGTCTTTACAACTCCATGGCCACAGGCCTAGTACAAGAGTTTAAATAAGTAATAAGATAAATAAGTCTTCATCTTCATGTGCCACAGGCAAGCATGTTGAGTGTAGACTCATGACTCCTAATCATCATCAGAGTAACCTGCAACATCACAAGTTACAGCCACAGTGGGTCAATACATTGGAATAGTATTGGCAAGTGATACCTTAGTAGTAAATTGGTGGACTAGATACTATATGCAATTTGGCTAAGTGTAGCTTAGGCTTGCTTTGCTCAAAATAGGTTTTGCCTATTAGTTGAAAACACTAAGTTTTTATTTGTCAAAAACTTGTCCCAAGGAACCACCAATAGACATTGGGGTCCTTCACCCTTGTTCAACCACAAGTTTTACTTAGAAATTGGGATGAGGAGATTCTTGATAGCTTCCATGTCTTGATGCTCAAGGTTTCCTTTTCCAGGGACATGGCTAAGTACTTAGATTCTTCCATCTGCAGAGGTTGTGCACTTTCCCCACAAGCCTTGATTTTCACCAAGACAGGACCTTTCAGAAGCCTTCCCTTAGACCAAATGGACGCGCTCCAACCTATCATCCCACTACCACCAACTGTCCAAATGGCTAAGTTATTGCAACCTATATGATCCAGGCAGAGCCCATATTGCCAAGTGACTGCACTAGAAGCTTATTAACATTTGTCCTCTCAAATCCCTTTGTTCCTAGGTGTCTTTCCACAAGTGAGATACACAAGGTAAACCATATAAATGGGCCTTGTGTAACTACTCAACATAAACCATTCCTTCCATTCCACCCAGGTGTTTCATTCACTTAGTTGTTTTATTAAGCAAAACACAAGTCCAAAGACTTAGAAATATTTTATCATAGCATGAATATTTCACTACCCTTGGTTGCTACTATCTAGGCTAAGCATGGCATAGATAAGCATCTTAACTTAGAAATTTCTAGCAATTCTATAACTACTAGGATTTCCCAAGCATAGCATATAAGCAAAATATAACCATGCAAGACTAGCAAAATATTTCTAATGCATAGTAGAAAAACATAGGGATAAAATCATGAAGCACCACTTGTCTTAGTAGTTTGGAGAGTAGATACACTCCTCACAATCACAATCACTATTTGCACCAAAATCTACACATAAAATCATAGCAACAAATCACATACAAAATAAATACAAGCAAAAATATATGGATGCATGCAATATGATATGTGATGATTTTTCTAAACTCAACAAGACAACTGCACAGTACTGGTTCATAAACAAGTTCAAAACTTGCCAAACAACCTTTATTTAAACACTAAAACATTTCTCAAATAATTTATATACACATAATAGGCCTACACATGTTTCTGTAAATGAAACCATTTTAACAGAAACAAAACATTAAACACATTACATATTTGGAAAGGGCTTTCTCTTTTGATTCCATTGATATAAAATTCATCAATTTTGGACGTGGGAATCAAAAGTTATGATTAAAACAAAATTAAACATCTAATAGATTCAAATTCTGAATTTAAATCTAACTAGCAGACACGCGGCGTGTTTCTATTGGTTGGTACCGGTTTGGGCGGATCGATCAACGAGAGCCACACGATTTAAATGAAGATGCACGGCCAGATCTAGCGTGTACCCCTTCGTTAAGTGAATCTAACGCAGCCGATGGATCTAGATCTAACGGTCCGCGATCAAGCGACCATACTCTGGCGGTGCTAACGGTGGCGACTGGCGGCGGCGGCTCTGTCCACGGCGGCGCGGTGACTACAGCGGGTTTTGGGGTCGTGGGAGATGCTTACCAGACTCGTGGCAATGTACTGAAGCTCAACGTGGCGATGGCTTGACAAGGGGCGCACGGACACAGCAGCACGAGCTCGTCGGAGTTGCTGGCGGCGTCAGATGCTCTCTGTCGGAGTCGAAGGCGACGTTCTGGGGCTCGAGGATCCAAACAAAAAGTATCAGCATGTGCGCTAGATGTAGGCGAACATGCTCGTATGATTCAGAAACAGAGGGGAACACGAGGCTCACCGAATTTTGTCGCCGGAGTTGGAGACGGCGTCAGGAACTTGCGGTGTTCGATGGAGTCGACGACCTGTGGCAGTACAGGACGAACCAAAGATATCAGAAGAAGTGCAAGGAGGTTGCGAAGCAGTCTGCATGAACCAGAGAGAAGGGGCGCACGGTGCTCACTAGGATTGGTCGTCAGAGTGGGCTCTGTCTGCGGCGAGGTAAGGCCAAATACGGGCAGCCTGGTGGCGTCGCGTCTATGCTAGGTGAGGGGAAATGAGCAGCGAGGGCAGGGGTTTATGTAGCCAGAGCGGGGGTGGAAATCTCTCGCCGTATCAATGCAATTTAAGTGCGGCATCACTGCGGGGAAACGGCAGCGGCGAGGTGGTCATCGGCGCTGATTGAGGATGAAGGGCGACGCGGCAGTGAGGCCCAGTCGTCAGCGAGAGAAAAAGTGTGGGGATGGGTCCAAGCTGTCAGCGACCTAGTGGGTGCGGGTGTGAGTAAAGAAAATGCTTCGCGGGGGGGTGCTGTTGGGCTGGTTGGGCCAGATTTGACTGTTTGCTTATTTTTTTCTCTTTTATTCCTTTTCTTTTCTGTTTGATTTTTCTAAAAAGGATTTTCAAACTCCAATTCAAATCTGTTTGATTTCAAATCTTCTCTGGACTTTTGTACAGTGAGTCTTGTACTCAAATAAGTGTCAAACCTTTCTGGTTACAAAAACCAACTTGGGTCATTTGAAAAATAGAACAAAACCAAGCCATTATGTGATATAATAATTGGCGTAACCTTGGTTTTAATTTATACTTTGTTTGGAAACTTTAATCAAGCTTTTGAAATCACTTATGTTTGAATTCAAAACACTACTGAATGAATATTTGCACCTTACTCATTAGCAAGTAGCCCAAAGACTAAAGTATTCATACATAAAATAATGAGCAATATATGCTCCTGTTTTTGAAATGATTTTGAAATGAAACCCTAAATGATCATGGATGCATGGATGATATGCATGAGTTTGAAATATGATTTTAGTGATGTTACAGTAATTCTGCTGTAAACAGCTTCAGTCTGTGTTAGTTGTATCCAAACCACACAAGTTTAGAGAAGAAACAATAGCAAAGTGTTCGAGAAAGTAGATACGTTTTGGACGTATCAATCCTCTTCAGTAAAAGCTTGTAACAAATCTACTTTATTTTCCTTAACAAGTTCAGAAGGTATACCTTTTTGCTTCATGGTTTTGCGTACTTCAGGCATAAGATCAGGATTTATATGAAGTATTCTTTTTTCCGGTTTTGTACCAAAATCAGGAATATATAAAGAATCATTCTTAGCCCTAGTAGACATCAATTCCAAACATGCTTTAACAGTTAAAGTATTTATCGATCCTCCTGCTGATGAATCTAGCAACTCTCTGCATTGATTATTAAGGTCGTGGTAAAATAACTGGCAAACTGTTGACTCAGAATAGCCATGATTAGGAATACTATTGATCATTCTAAAAAATCTTTCCCAGGCTTGTGGGTAGTTTTCTCCCACGTTCTGACTAAAATTGCCTATATTATTTCTAAGTGTTGTTACCTTTGTAAAAGGATTAGACCTATTTATGAATTTAACAATGTAGTTTTCCCAATATTTAATATAATGGCGAGGGAGAGAATATAACCAGTCTAGAGCTTTACCTTCGAGAGACCAACGAAATAATTTTAGACGAGAGAATTCTCTTGGCAAACCTTTTGGTTCTAGTGATGTTATCACATCATCGAACTCTCTAGATGCCTTCATGGGTCCCGATCTTCCCTTGCACTGAAGGCTTTTTCCTGTAAAATTTTAATAATTTCACTGTCAAATCGATATTCCCTAACTCCAGGATTAGGAAATTCTATTAGCTGTTTAAGAAATGCAGAGTTTGGAGCACTATATTCTCTGAGAGTCTTATCAAGTTTCTTGGGGGTTGTCCTATGAATGTACATGATTTCCATGAAGTCACTTAGGTTGTCAACTTCAAATTTATTCGATCTCAAAAGTTTTTCAATAATTACCTCACAGCTTTGAGTAGGCACACGTTCAAAATAATCTGGTAGATAGGCCCTACCAGAGCGTGTAGACCCTTTGTCTCCTAGGGAGACGCTCATGTAATAGTAACACCTAAAATGTCAAGAGACAAAATACTTAGCACTTAGCTCCCCGACAACGGCGCCAGAAAATAGCTTGATGGCTGCAAGTGCACAGATCGTTTGTAGCTAGTTTCGAATTTAGGATGTCGATCCCACAGGGAGCCCACAGGTAAGTGTCTATTGGTGAAGTCTATGTCACACCTGAAGTTGTCACAGGTCTTCGAGTGAATTTACTGCAAGTGTTGAAATAAGAATAGATTTTGGATTAAATAAAGTTTTAAATAAAACTAAAATGTAAACTTCAGAAATAAAAAGCATAAAAAGTAAAGAACGATTTGTTTGTTGTTTTCTGCAGATGACGAAGTAGGTGCGGGGAGTTTCAGTTCATAGTGATAGTGAATGTGCCTAGTGAATGAGTGATAAGTGTAACAATTATAATCTTATAAGTATGTGTGTAGGCGAGCAAACCATAATGAGCCGGAACTCCTCTTTGTAGATTTCATCCCAACTTCAATAATCCTACTAGCCTGTTTACCACAACCATGGGCAGTCACTAGATGATTAAGATCCTTCAGGTTGCTTAGAAATTAAGCTCCTTGGATCGTACTAATGCAATAAGCTCGGTGGTTCCTTGTTATCCTCGAGTCAAACTAGTTTCCCATTGATATCCCTGTGTCACTCGAGAGTCGCCGGTATGCTAGTAAACAACATTATATCTATGCAGAACAAAGCATCATGTTGTCTGGGCCCTTAATTGGACAACAGGCATTTAGCATCCCACAAATAGTCAAGAACGCATAATATAGTAATTAAAATTAACCACAAACTTAATGGAAATTATATAGGCACATCACATCTCACCAATCCCCTACATCTCCCACGCCTAAGGGAAATTACTCACACATGAGAGAAGAAAGCATCATCGATATAATTAAATAAAGGGAGTTATTCTTGATATTACCGTGGAGATCCATAATAAGAAACAGAAATAAATCCAACACAATTCAAGATAGGAAGAACAATCTCAAACCCTAATCTTGGAAGGTGGATATTTCTCTCACAAGTACAAGTAATGTCTTTGGAGGTGTGGTAGCTAGGAGATCGAAGATCAGGGAGCGTGATGAAGAATGTCTTATCCTTCTTCTCCGGATCTCTTCTTTCTCCCTTCTGGATGGTGTGGCGGCTTGTGTGTTCTGTTTTCGACCTTAGCCTCTTCACGAAAGTTGTCACTTTTAATAAGATGGAGGAGATGGAAACTATACGGTGGGAACTATATGGCTAGAGAAATATTACCACCGTATAGTTGCTCGTTAAAGTTTTAGTATCCTCTCCTCGATACTTCCAAAAATAGACTTGCTTGTTTTCGTCTGAATATTGTGTTTTTGCTGTTAAACCTCTCTGTTGATGTTCAAAACCTGAAACAGACATTAAAAACCAAGTTTTCTTTGCTACCAAAGTATTAGCGTTAGGTAAAGCTAGAAAACCATCAAATCCAAATGAAAACCATCGATAGAAACCATCAAAAATGTGTAGAATGACATAGCTATCAACTATACCCCATCAATGGGTCTGGATCAGTAAGAAATATAGCCCCCAAATCATTTAGATCAGTGGGTACGCCCTTCTCAGGGAAGATCTCCGCATGAAGAGTCTTGAAAGTGCGATTGGAGCGAATCGAAAGATTGCACCCACGCATGATGTTTGCCTCCAAAGTGCCAATTGCATCTGACAAAGGATCGGATCTAAGATCCTCTTCCAATATCAGAGATTGGCAAGTGAATTTCTAGAAAAAGGGAATGATTTAGGAACTCGAAGAAGCAAAAGGGTATATGCACATATAAACAAAGGATGCAACACAACTTACTAGTCAGGTAGGAATTCAAAGCTTCCACACGAAGTTGAACATCATTGTCCCGCATATCCACGGCTTAGGTTTTATTCCTTAGTGATTCAGCTTCGGAAGCGATATCTTGTTTAGCTTTTTCAAGAACAATTTTGTTTTGTAGAGGCCTCAACCTGAAAAGATAGAGCCTCCTGTGTTTACAATGCTAGTCCCTGGATCAATAGCTAGCATCCACAGTTAAGATGTAATATCAAGAAACAAAGGTCATAATATAACTTTATAACCAGGAATAACATAGATATATTACATCTTACATAGCTCATATGGGTATTACATTACATTGCAGCGGAATAACTATGGTCAAGTGGTCCTTCATCTTCAAAGTTCCACAGGCAGATGTTGGTTGTAGACTTTGTAATCCTAAACAATCAATCTTCACTAAAATCAATCAAACCTGCAACATACAAGTTACAGCCACAAAGGGTCAATACATTTGAATTGTATTGGCAAGTGATACTATGGTATTATGGTGGAGTCTATCATCTATATGCATTTGGCTAAGTGGAGTTGAGGCTTGCATTGCTCAAAATAGATTTTTCCTTAACATTTGAAAATACTAAGTTTTTGCTTAACAAAATCATTTTCTCAATCAAAGATTTCAAGATCCTTGTACCAAGCCATCTCTCCATCAATGATTGAAGAATTCAAACAACCCTTGTTCAATCCACAAGTTTTAACTTTAGAATTTTGAATGATGAGATTCTTGATTGCTTCCATGTCTTGATGCTCAAATTGTCCTTTACCAGGGACATGGCTAAGTACTTAGGTTTTACACTCTGCAGAGGTGGTGCAATTTCCCCACAAGACTTGGTTTCCCAAGACAAGATCTTTCAGAAGCTTTCCCTTAGACCAAAATGGACGCGTGCCCACCTATCAAACACTACCACCCACTGTCCATATGGCTAAGTTCTTGCAACCTATATGATCATGGCAGAGCCCATATTGCCAAGTGGTTGCACTTGAAGCTTCTCAACATTTGACATCTCAAATCCCTTTGTTTCCTGGGTGGCCATCCACAAGTGAGATACACAATCCAAGTCCATGGCATTGTGAACCACTCAACCAATCTCCACCAAGCAAGCCCATTCCACCCAGGGGATTCATTAACTTAGTTGTTTTATTAAACAAAACATAAGTCCTCAGACTTAGAGATTTTTCCATAGTGTGAATATATTTTCCACCCATGTTTTCTATTAGCTAGGCTAAGCTTGGTAGTAATAGGAAACTTAACTTAGGAAATCCTACTAAGGATTCATCTACTAGGTTTTCCTATAGCAAGATCTATACTTAGTAAAATCCATGCAAGTTTACTTAACAAAATCACTAATGCATAGAGAAAGTAATGGGACAAAAAGGTATGAAGCATCACTTGCCTTTTTGGTAGGGAATGGTGGTTCACTCCTTGATCTTGCTAGTCTCACACTTCACTACAAGTCAATCAAGAAAACACACATTCAATTCTCATTCCAAACCAAAATCAAACAAACAATTTTTCTCACACAAAGTAATGGAATCTAAGTCATGCATAGGTATGCCAAGGTTGGTTCTATTGCAAGGATGGTCTCCACTAGTCTTGTAAACTTCGTAAGTTCCAAATTGGTCATTTACCAAAATGGCAAAGTCATTTGCAAATGGGTTTTATTCATAAGCCATTTCTTAAATCCATTCATCATTTCATGTGGTGAAAAATGTTTTTATCAAGGCAAAACTATTAAGTTGTTCACCAAATGAGTTGCTAATTTGCAAAACTTGGTGTTTTGAGTCAGTGGGTTTGATCAAACCATTTTCTTAAAGTTTTCTTTCCATAAACATTTTTATAACAAAAACCATTCTTTTTATTTGGCTAGAAAATGACTAAGTCAAGTAATCCAACTAAAATCTTTCCAAAATCATTTTTAACACAAAGGGTTGGTTCCTAGGGACAGTAAGGTCACAACAATCCAATTTGCAAAGGTTTTACTTCAAAATTATTTTCAATAAATAAATTACATTTCTATTTGACTAGAAATGGTTTTAAATTAAAGAATCATTTCTTAATTTATCCAAATACATTTTTGTGTCCACAAAGTGTTTCCTAGGGTTAGTAGGTTCAAATCAATCCAATTGCCAAAGATTTTAACCCTAAATTCAATTTTACACAATTTTTACATTCTTAACAAGCATACAAATGTTTCTGCAATTTCAAACAAGCTAACAGATACTATTTGTCAAACTAAGGCCATGGTTGGCTAGGGCTTGTTCTCCTGAATCCATTGATATAAAATTTGCCAAATTTGGACGTGTGGTTTGAAAGTTACAATGGTTTGAAAATTACAAACAAATCTGTTTTCAATTTCTGTTTTTAAACAGACAGGTGACACGCGGCGTCGTTCTACTGGTTGATACCGGTTCGGCCGGATCAGCATCGTGAACCGCAGGATCTAACTGGAAACGTGCGACGCAGATTGACGCATACCCCTTCGCTCACTTTCTTTCCCAGCCGCTGGATCAAGATCGGACGGCTGCTGCTTCCTGGCCAAGGACTGGCGGCGCGATGACAACGGCGAGCGGCGGAGCGGCCGGTTGGCGGCGGCGCTGGCGAGGCAGGAAGCAAGAAAGGGTAAGAAGATGCTCACCAGGCTCAGGAGGACACGGCAAAGCTCAAGGTACTGCTGGTTCGACGAGGGGCACGCGAAGTTGTGATTAATTGCTCGCCGGAGACTTGGTCGGCGTCAGATGGTCCTGGAGCTCGTCGTGGGTGGAGCTGTGGTTCGCCCCGAGGGAAAACGAGTACACGATTAGACGCAGTCGAGTGTGGCAAGTGTAGGAGCATGAACGAGAGAGCACGGGGCGGTCGGTGTTTACCATGGGACTTCGTCGGAGTGAGGCAGACGCGGCGGCGCGGTCAGATGTTGTCGAAGTCGATGCTCTGGGCGCCTGCGGATGAATGATTGGCACGGTAAGATGTGCCAGGATGCGGTGAGCGTGCTCGTGTGTTCGGGGAGGCAGGAGATGGCGTGGCTCGGCCGTATTCGTCGGTGGAAGCTCGTCGGAGACGGAGCTGTTCGAGGACAAATTGCGACGGCCTGGAGGCGTGCTCGGGGAAGGAGGCAGAGGGGAAACGGAGAGGAGAGGGAGACGATTAAATGTGCATGATCACTGCAGGTTTAACTCGTGGCATTAAGGTGAATTAAACTGGAGGATTCAACGGCAGAACGGGGAAGAATGGGTCGCTGAGGGTGAGGACGAAGAACAGTAGGGTGTCGGGTCCGCTGGCAGTGAAAGAAAGGGAGAAGGGGAGGGGTCCACATGTCTGTTGCTCCGCGGGTTCCTTCTACGGTGAGAAAACGTTTCGCTGCGGTGGGGTGGGGATTGGGCTAGGTGGGCTGTTTGGGCTGGCTCAGTTGGGTCAGTCCATTTCCTTTTTTTTTTCTGTCTGATTCTTTTTTCTATTTTCTAACTCTATTTTGTAAATTCAAACAACTAAACAATGTTCAAAACAAATCAAACATACACCAGACTTTGCAACTTTGGATTTGGTTCTTTTTTGTAGCATAAACCAACTTCTAAAATAAAATAATATTTTAAATCTTTTTAGGTTCCATTTATTAATTAAATAAAATGGACCATGGTTTATTAATAAAATAGGGTTTGGTTTATTTAATAAAATCTCCATTTTAAATCCAAATATTTTCAAAACCAAATCAGTAGATTTTATTTGGAAATAAATAATATTTGGAAAATTTGTTTAAAACAAAATAACCTTTTATTTTAGGGTCCATTAATAATTAAATAAAATGGCCTTAGTTATTAAATCAAATAGAGTTTGATTTTATTATTAAAATGTTTATTTGAAACCTAAATATTTTCAAAACCAAATCAGTAGATTTTATTTGAGAATATAAAATACTTGGAAAACTTATTTAAAATAATTTAATAAGTTTTGATGTTTTAATTAAAATGGTAAAACCTTTTATTAAATAAAGTTGGATATTAAATCCTTATTATTTTATTTAAACAAACCTTTATTATTTTTAAATAAAACTTTATTATTTTGTTTAAAATAAAATGTTTTAATTTCCAAAGCTTGTCCAATGTTTAATTTGGCTTTATAAAATATTCTTTATTTATAAACTTCTATTTCATTTGAAAACAAAACTTTTCATTTAATTGTTTCAAAATAATATTTCCAAATGTTTTTATTTTTCCTTTTATTTAATGTTTATCTTTTTAAAATCGCTTTAGGTTTTATTTAATTCAAATGGGTTTGAAGTTCCAATTGCATTCAAAAAGTTTCTTTTGGCTCTGAAAATCAAACAAAGTTTTATTTTATTCATTTATTTTCACATTACAAGATTTGGAAAATCTTGGGATGTGACAGACTACCACCCTTAAAATAAATCTCGTCCCGGGATTTGGGGAGGCTAGGGTTACAAGCAAGTTCAAAACAACTAGGGTACTACCACCCTTAAAATTTTTCAAACAAAATTTACATCTTGTCCTTCTTGGGATCTTGGAAAAACTTCTCTAACAAACTTTTGCATTGAGTCCTTGGTTTCGATGCCTGACTTATGATCCAAGGTTGAGATCCTTCATAGACTTGTTTAACTTGTTCTCCATTCTTTCTGGACAATTGTTTGTATAGTGGCCTAGTTCCTTGCATTTGAAACATGTGACAAGGTTGAGATCTCTCATAGGCTGGTTTATCTTATGCTTCATCTTTCCTGGACAGTAGTTTGCATAATGTCCTAACTCTTTGCAGTGTTTGCACATCACTTGGCTAAAATCCTTCCTTATATTGGGTTTCACTAGCTTTTGTTTGTCTTCTTGTCTCTTCTCCTTTTCTGGGCATTCATTGGCATAGTGTCCCATCTCTTTGCATTTGAAACATTGCACTTGTGTAATATCCTTCTTGTTAGTGTTGGGGCATTTCTTCTTCTTCTTTTTGGGTCTCTCCAA
Organism: Avena atlantica; assembly: GCA_910589765.1. Classification (NCBI taxonomy): domain Eukaryota; kingdom Viridiplantae; phylum Streptophyta; class Magnoliopsida; order Poales; family Poaceae; genus Avena; species Avena atlantica. The sequence goes on from OU342733.1 coordinate 327,149,763, forward strand.
AGCTAGGAGTTCTTCTAGTTCAAGTTCTTCATGAGTGGGAGATCTTTCTCTCTTCTTGGGGCATTGATCTTCATGCTCCTTGGATGCATGATCCTTGTATCTAAAAACATTGCTAGCTTGGGTTCCTTCTAGAATAACATCTTTGTCATCCTTGTTGTCATTAGCTCTTTGGGAAAAGTTTTCTCCCATGTTGATCATTTGAGTAACCAATCCTTGCAACATTTGGGATTGAAGTTTCAAAATCCTTTGTATGGATGGGTCTAGTCCATTGTTGTTGGCTAAAAGCTGAGTTGTATCTTGGCTCAACTGGTTTTGGGTTGCTATAAGTTCTCTCATGTTGTCTTCTTGGTTGGTGTTGGTGTCTCTTGGAGTAGTCATCTGTTTTGGGTTGGATTGGGATTAGAATAGGGAAAATATTTCTAAGGAATTATTTCTAATCACACACATCACAATTCACACAAACAATGTGCATGCAATCACAAGCAAACACTCCACTCAAACAACAAGTTTCAAGCACATTTTTAGTCAACAAAATATTTTTGTTACACCACATAAGTTGGTGTATTTGACTTAACTAAAATATGGTGGTCCATCTATATGGTTCACTTGTGATCCTTCCATCCTTCTTGGTTGATCCTTCTTACATGAGATCATGGTTTCCTTGGAAAAACTTTTGGTCACAATACTTCAAATGATGTAGGCTCCTTCTAACTTTTTGCATTCCCTCAGTCTCTAAATCTTGAGCAAGATTTCCTTGTTTCACTTGTAGTCCTTAGTAGTTTCCAAGTTGGAAGTCCTTGGTGTACATGCTGAAGATGTTGAAGTCATTAGAGTTGAAGATGTTGAAGAAGTCCTTTGCACATGGTGTAGTCTTTGGTCATGGGTAGGTTTTCCATCAAGTTGAAGTAGAGTTGAAACCAAAATGGTTGAGGAAAGAGCTTACAAGTTTTTGTAAATAAGTTTTTGGAACAAAACAACTCCTATTTTTCTAAGGGTTTTTGTCCAATCCTAGGTTTACAAATCCTACAGGCAACACAACCTGGCTCTGATACCATCTGTAGAGGCCTCAACCTGAAAAGGTAGAGCCTCCTGTGTTTACAATGCTAGTCCCTGGATCAATAGCTAGCATCCACAGTTAAGATGTAATATCAAGAAACAAAGGTCATAATATAACTTTATAACCAGGAATAACATAGATATATTACATCTTACATAGCTCATATGGCTATTACATTACATTGCAGCGGAATAACTATGGTCAAGTGGTCCTTCATCTTCAAAGTGCCACAGGCAGATGTTGGTTGTAGACTTTGTAATCCTAAACAATCAATCTTCACTAAAATCAATCAAACCTGCAACATACAAGTTACAGCCACAAAGGGTCAATACATTTGAATTGTATTGGCAAGTGATACTATGGTATTATGGTGGAGTCTATCATCTATATGCATTTGGCTAAGTGGAGTTGAGGCTTGCATTGCTCAAAATAGATTTTTCCTTAACATTTGAAAATACTAAGTGTTTGCTTATCAAAATCATTTTCTCAATCAAAGATTTCAAGATCCTTGTACCAAGCCATCTCTCCATCAATGATTGAAGAATTCAAACAACCCTTGTTCAATCCACAAGTTTTAACTTTAGAATTTTGAATGATGAGATTCTTGATTGCTTCCATGTCTTGATGCTCAAATTGTCCTTTACCAGGGACATGGCTAAGTACTTAGGTTTTACACTCTGCAGAGGTGGTGCACTTTCCCCACAAGACTTGGTTTCCCAAGACAAGATCTTTCAGAAGCTTTCCCTTAGACCAAAATGGACGCGTTCCCACCTATCAAACACTACCACCCACTGTCCATATGGCTAAGTTCTTGCAACCTATATGATCATGGCAGAGCCCATATTGCCAAGTGGTTGCACTTGAAGCTTCTCAACATTTGACATCTCAAATCCCTTTGTTTCCTGGGTGGCCATCCACAAGTGAGATACACAATCCAAGTCCATGGCATTGTGAACCACTCAACCAATCTCCACCAAGCAAGCCCATTCCACCCAGGGGATTCATTAACTTAGTTGTTTTATTAAACAAAACATAAGTCCTCAGACTTAGAGATTTTTCCATAGTGTGAATATATTTTCCACCCATGTTTTCTATTAGCTAGGCTAAGCTTGGTAGTAATAGGAAACTTAACTTAGGAAATCCTACTAAGGATTCATCTACTAGGTTTTCCTATAGCAAGATCTATACTTAGTAAAATCCATGCAAGTTTACTTAACAAAATCACTAATGCATAGAGAAAGTAATGGGACAAAAAGGTATGAAGCATCACTTGACTTTTTGGTAGGGAATGGTGGTTCACTCCTTGATCTTGCTAGTCTCACACTTCACTACAAGTCAATCAAGAAAACACACATTCAATTCTCATTCCAAACCAAAATCAAACAAACAATTTTTCTCACACAAAGTAATGGAATCTAAGTCATGCATAGGTATGCCAAGGTTGGTTCTATTGCAAGGATGGTCTCCACTAGTCTTGTAAACTTTGTAAGTTCCAAATTGGTCATTTACCAAAATGGCAAAGTCATTTGCAAATGGGTTTTATTCATAAGCCATTTCTTAAATCCATTCATCATTTCATGTGGTGAAAAATGTTTTTATCAAGGCAAAACTATTAAGTTGTTCACCAAATGAGTTTCTAATTTGCAAAACTTGGTGTTTTGAGTCAGTGGGTTTGATCAAACCATTTTCTTAAAGTTTTCTTTCCATAAACATTTTTATAACAAAAACCATTCTTTTTATTTGGCTAGAAAATGACTAAGTCAAGTAATCCAACTAAAATCTTTCCAAAATCATTTTTAACACAAAGGGTTGGTTCCTAGGGACAGTAAGGTCACAACAATCCAATTTGCAAAGGTTTTACTTCAAAATTATTTTCAATAAATAAATTACATTTCTATTTGACTAGAAATGGTTTTAAATTAAAGAATCATTTCTTAATTTATCCAAATACATTTTTGTGTCCACAAAGTGTTTCCTAGGGTCAGTAGGTTCAAATCAATCCAATTGCCAAAGATTTTAACCCTAAATTCAATTTTACACAATTTTTACATTCTTAACAAGCATACAAATGTTTCTGCAATTTCAAACAAGCTAACAGATACTATTTGTCAAACTAAGGCCATGGTTGGCTAGGGCTTGTTCTCCTGAATCCATTGATATAAAATTTGCCAAATTTGGACGTGTGGTTTGAAAGTTACAATGGTTTGAAAATTACAAACAAATCTGTTTTCAATTTCTGTTTTTAAACAGACAGGTGACACGCGGCGTCGTTCTACTGGTTGATACCGGTTCGGCCGGATCAGCATCGTGAACCGCAGGATCTAACTGGAAACGTGCGGCGCAGATTGACGCATACCCCTTCGCTCACTTTCTTTCCCAGCCGCTGGATCAAGATCGGACGGCTGCTGCTTCCTGGCCAAGGACTGGCGGCGCGATGACAACGGCGAGCGGCGGAGCGGCCGGTTGGCGGCGGCGCTGGCGAGGCAGGAAGCAAGAAAGGGTAAGAAGATGCTCACCAGGCTCAGGAGGACACGGCGAAGCTCAAGGTACTGCTGGTTCGACGAGGGGCACGCGAAGTTGTGATTAATTGCTCGCCGGAGACTTGGTCGGCGTCAGATGGTCCTGGAGCTCGTCGTGGGTGGAGCTGTGGTTCGCCCCGAGGGAAAACGAGTACACGATTAGACGCAGTCGAGTGTGGCAAGTGTAGGAGCATGAACGAGAGAGCACGGGGCGGTCGGTGTTTACCATGGGACTTCGTCGGAGTGAGGCAGACGCGGCGGCGCGGTCAGATGTTGTCGAAGTCGATGCTCTGGGCGCCTGCGGATGAATGATTGGCACGGTAAGATGTGCCAGGATGCGGTGAGCGTGCTCGTGTGTTCGGGGAGGCAGGAGATGGCGTGGCTCGGCCGTATTCGTCGGTGGAAGCTCGTCGGAGACGGAGCTGTTCGAGGACAAATTGCGACGGCCTGGAGGCGTGCTCGGGGAAGGAGGCAGAGGGGAAACGGAGAGGAGAGGGAGACGATTAAATGTGCGTGATCACTGCAGGTTTAACTCGCGGCATTAAGGTGAATTAAACTGGAGGATTCAACGGCAGAACGGGGAAGAATGGGTCGCTGAGGGTGAGGACGAAGAACAGTAGGGTGTCGGGTCCGCTGGCAGTGAAAGAAAGGGAGAAGGGGAGGGGTCCACATGTCTGTTGCTCCGCGGGTTCCTTCTACGGTGAGAAAACGTTTCGCTGCGGTGGGGTGGGGATTGGGCTAGGTGGGCTGTTTGGGCTGGCTCAGTTGGGTCAGTCCATTTCCATATTTTTTTTCTGTCTGATTTTTTTTTCTATTTTCTAACTCTGTTTTGTAAATTCAAACAACTAAACAATGTTCAAAACAAATCAAACATACACCAGACTTTGCAACTTTGGATTTGGTTCTGTTTTGTAGCATAAACCAACTTCTAAAATAAAATAATATTTTAAATCTTTTTAGGTTCCATTTATTAATTAAATAAAATGGACCATGGTTTATTAATAAAATAGGGTTTGGTTTATTTAATAAAATCTCCATTTTAAATCCAAATATTTTCAAAACCAAATCAGTAGATTTTATTTGGAAATAAATAATATTTGGAAAATTTGTTTAAAACAAAATAACCTTTTATTTTAGGGTCCATTAATAATTAAATAAAATGGCCTTAGTTATTAAATCAAATAGAGTTTGATTTTATTATTAAAATGTTTATTTGAAACCTAAATATTTTAAAACCGAATTAGTAGATTTTATTTGAGAATATAAAATACTTGGAAAACTTATTTAAAATAATTTAATAAGTTTTGATGTTTTAATTAAAATGGTAAAACCTTTTATTAAATAAAGTTGGATATTAAATCCTTATTATTTTATTTAAACAAACCTTTATTATTTTTAAATAAACCTTTATTATTTTGTTTAAAATAAAATGTTTTAATTTCCAAAGCTTATCCAATGTTTAATTTGGCTTTATAAAATATTCTTTATTTATAAACTTCTATTTCATTTGAAAACAAAACTTTTCATTTAATTGTTTCAAAATAATATTTCCAAATGTTTTTATTTTTCCTTTTATTTAATGTTTATCTTTTTAAAATCTCTTTAGGTTTTATTTTAATTCAAATGGGTTTGAAGTTCCAATTGCATTCAAAAAGTTTCTTTTGGCTCTGAAAATCAAACAAAGTTTTATTTTATTCATTTATTTTCACATTACAAGATTTGGAAAATCTTGGGATGTGACATGTTTTCTTTAGCTTGGCTTCCATCTCGTCCACTCGTTTCAGTGCTTGATCTTGAATAACCGTAGATTCAGCGGCCACAGCTCTATCAGAAAGCAAACTGTCATAACATGCAAATGTTCGGGTACAAAAAGGCCAATGAAAAGTAAAACAAGACACAACTTTGGAGTCTTCAGCTTCATGATGGATCTTGATAAAGAGAGAGGCCACGCATCAGCGTCTATGCCAAAAGAAGACAAGATCACTTAAGGGTTATAATAAAGGATTTCTTCAAGAAATCAAAACTAGTGAGTCACTCACATCGTTCATGTCAGGATTTGAAGGATTTTTTACTATTGCCACATCCTTGCCCGAGATTTTCTTCTTCTTCGTTGGTGGCTCAGAGGGCAATAAGGCCGTATTCTTCTGATCAAATTTCACGATAGTTTTTCCCAGAGGGCCGGCTTTGCTTGTTGTTTGATCCATAAGCTTTGGAGGAGGAGATGAAGTAGCGACACCAACTGGCGACTTCGGAGAGGCATCCTCATCCTCTTCGCTCCTGGTAGAACAAAATTTCATCGACTAGGTATTTTTTTCTCAGGTAAAGAATAAAAACAAAGGGAAAAAGAGCAAGTTACTTATGAGCTAATGTCTTGCGCCATCCAGAATATCCCCTTGCGGGGAGCATCAGGAGCAGTTTTGATATTTTGCGTCTTGGAACCTGTTGAATCATCGGAATCCTCGACTATTTCAACAGGATCAGTGCGCTTTCTCTTTCCAGTAGCAGGCACCATCTCAAAATCTTCGGAATGATCCGATGGAACTGACGTAGTTTCATGATATGAGCTTGCAGTTGGTGCCTCGTCTTCCTCAACTATGCCTGGAGCATCGGCATATCATTTAGATATAGTGGCGCTATCACGCAGATCCCCAGCTTCGGGTAAGGGAGGTAGACATAACAAGTGATCATGGCCCTATTGATAAGGAAAATTTGCAATGGAAAAAAATTAACCCGAGAAACAACAAATTAAGGATATGAGCATCAAACAGATGGGAACACAACAAAAGCTTTACCTCAGGTGAGGATGTTTCTTGGTAAAGGGCTTCACCCGATAGTCAGGGGGACAGGGCTGTTCTTCGTCAGCGTTGTGAACGAGCTCACCCTCTTCTCCAAAATCTTAAGTGTAAGATCATTGGGTTTTATCCTCATTGGATCCTTTATACCAGCATAGCTCCACATACCGGCCAACTTAGCTTGTAGAGGTTAGATACGAATCCGAAGAAAATATGTCAGAATCTGAAGACCCAACTATTCTGTAGTATGCAGATTCTCGATTTGGTCTAGCAACGGCTTGATCTCTTTAATTTTTTCGGCTGAGGGGCGCTCCTCCCAGGAACCAACCTCAAGCAAGTTTTTGTCGGGTCGATGGGGGCTAACCCGAACTTCTGACCAACGACTTGTTGGTCCTTGATATAGAACCACTTTGTTTTCCAACCTCAGACACAGTCCATGGTTTTCAAGTCAAAGTAGGCTACATCCAAGCGCACAGATATTTTTGCGCCTCCAACATCGTGAACAACGATGTCGGTGGCATTACGACAAAAAAATTAGAAATGCTTCCGCATACCCCAGTGGGGATGGATCCATAGGAAACACTCGCACAAGGCGATGAAAAAGGCAATGTGGAGGATGGAGTTCGGCGTCAGCTGGTAGAGCTGTACGCCATAGACAAAAAGAATCCCATGCAGGAATTCGTGGGCAGGAAGAGAAAGACCGTGGAAGAGAAAGTAGAGAAACATTAGCCGCCATCCAGATTCCGGTGCGGCCGTACTATCCCCGTCGGGCAGTTTGCAGGTGCCCTCCTCCTGCAGGTGATAGTTACGAGCCTCACGCATATAGCGAGCCGGGCACTTCCACGGCATCCACCCGATAGCCCTCGTCTTCTTCGTGTTAGCATCAGCAGCAGACGAAGCTCCCTTGGATCGACCCATGGCAGTTTTCGGAGGGGGCGGTGCAAAAATAACAAGCAGAATTGGAGGTTCGCAGGAACAATGAAACGCTCTCAGTGGCAGAATAAAGGAGGAAGATGATGGCAAATAAAGAAGAAGGGAAGTAAATCCCTAACTTAGTCAATATAAAGAAATATAGCAAGATTATGCACCGTTTATTGAGAGTTATGAAGCACCAAATGGAGCGAGATGCAGACACATGGCAGCGATGAAGAAGGGAAGAATTGTGTGCGGTTAAAAATATCACAGTAAATCCGCTGGTGGCCGCACGACGCCTCGATTTTCGTGCTAGATGTGGGGCCACACGGTAATAGTATCACCACTACGCCTCCCACGCCTCAGCATGCACTAAACATTAGGGCCCACACAAGGATATGTCCCATCGACAAAACTGTAGCACGCCATCTTCGTCATCGATGACTTCATGTGCGGTCAAAAAAGCAAGGAACTCAAGCTCATCTGAATAAAAACATGGAGTCTATGATCCAATACATGCACCCGAACATAGACTCAGGGGCTACTCCCATCCAAAGCACTATCGCACACCCGATAAAATTCAACATAGTACATTCCTCAGACAGAGGATATACTTTGAGCCTAGGCTCTGATGAAAGCACTGCAACATAGCCTCGGGGGCTGTCACACACCCGATAGAATAAATACTCCTACGGAGTTGACATTTTCAGCATGAGGAAAGTACAAGTTTTAAGCCTACACTCGAATCCAAGAATTCGTCTATAGCCTCGGGGGCTACTCCCATCAGGAGCACTATCGTGCACCCGATAAATATTCTAAAGAAAACCTATGAGTATTACATACTTGTATCCTCATAAAGTTACTCCCATCGGGAGCACCCGATAAAATACTTAAGAAGTCGATAACTTCAGCTACTCTAATAGCCAAATAAGGCAGTCGATAAAATCCTCTTAGACCGCGTCCGCCATGATAACATGTCTGAATGTCGTGTCCATGACATGAAGATAAGACCCCAGGAGTTATCCTGATGTGTCTTGGTAACCGCACACGAATACGCTCTACCAATATTTATCTATATCTGTGATAAGATGAAAAGTACCGATGGATGCATCGTGTACCCAAAATATAAAGAACTGGGATTTAGTATTTGATAATACCTCTGCGGCCTGAACTGAATTATGCCAGCAAATACCGAGTTCAAGTCTGGGGACTTGAATTTGGTGTAGGTTCACGTTGTCTTTGCCCAAGTGCAATTAATTGGTTCCTGATCCGTCGGATGCATCAGAATCATTGTACAAAATCCCTACAAATCTTATAAAAGATCGACTGCTTACAACAAAGAACTTCGGCTAAAATAGCTAAACAAAATTTTGAGACTCGACCTGAATCTGCGATTCAGATAGAGTCTTGGGAGCTACTGACATGGGTATGTCCTAGCGGGTCCCTATGATTATTTACCCTAGGCGCATAAAATCTTATGGCCCATGAAGTCCCAATGAAGTCCAAGAAGCACCCGACAGAATAAAGGCTTTCCTTGTCCACTAAGGAAAATTTAGGAACCGACATAGAGTTTGCATTGTAAACATTAACTTGTAACCTCTCCACTAAGGATCTAGGACCCATCCTCTCATATAAAGGATGGGAGGACCCGATGGACAGGGCATCGTAGCTTTCCAGCAATCCTCCGTGAGCTAGACCACAACTAGCGAATCGGTGATTTTGTAACCGAGATTTCCCAATAAGTACACTTCATCGACTTCCTTGTTTGTCTAATCAGCCGACGAAATCTCCAATGCTCTCTTTTCCATGAAACGCAAAGTCCATAACAATGGGCATTGCCGAGGTTACCCCTCGTCTCTCATCGTCATCGTCATCCTCATCGTCGTCCACATCCTCATCATCATCATCATCCTGAGCAATCCCCTTGCCGTGAGGGGGAGAAGAGGAGGACACATCCTCAAACTTGGACCAATCCACACAGCCCTGGCTCTAGTGACCATAAGAGAGTGTCCCATCTGAAGCCTACTAGGAGGAGTCAATATCCATGGGTTGGTTGATCCTATTTAGTTCCTTCATGACATTGCTATTGTCCTTCTAGGCATCATACTGACCATGGTGAATATCAATGTTCTAACACAGGAGCATCCTCTTCCACCAGGAATGCTTCTTCACCTTCTTATGTACTTCCTCTCTAGTGGTGTCAAAATGATATGCATTGCTTGCTTGCTTCATGCGAGGACCGCAGGGAGCAAGCTCATACACTTCTTGCACATCATCAAACGCATCACCACTATCCTCATCCTCGTAGTCATCAGGCTCAAAAACACTTTGAGACTAAGAATATCCATAGGGTGTCTGGGAGGAAGGATCCCCCTTTCTCTAAAGCTTGGCTACATTGTGTTGAACAAGATTGTCATAGAGCAAAGGGGTTGCTGGAGTGTCGGAAGCAATGAGCTTCATCACATAAGGTGCATGGAGAGGACACTTCTTGTCCACAATGCACTTGTGCAATCCTTGATAGATGAAGTCCATGACATCAATAACACCACCCTCATGGTCGGGACCAAGAATGAACATAGAATGAGCATGATCCATGAGGTTGATTTCAGCACCTCGTATTTCATCCTTGTTACCTGCCTTGGGAGTGAGAGTATGGTGGAACATGCGAAGCAGAATGTTGTAGAGCAGCTTGATGTTGGTGGTTTTCCCAAACACTCCATCCTAGGAATAGATAGGAGCTAACCTGCCTTATTGTAAGCTTGATCGTGAACATGCATCATTTCACCGCTAGGACCATTGGGTTTGAAAGGAAAACCAAGAATGCTTGCAAATTGCACCATGTTGGAGTGACACCATATAGTACCGGACATCCACTCAAGAGGAATGTCCACAGTATCACCAAAAACAACTATGGCATAGAACTGTTGGACCAACTCAATGTTGTAGTCTTCTTTTGTTTGAAAGATGGTGTGCATCCCCATCTTCTCGCTCACCCAAAGAGTATCCTGGAAATACTCAAAAGCGCGCGGCTTCTCAACCTCCAACCACTGCATAGGACACACATGAGTCCTAAACCCACAGAACACCTCAGAATAGAGAAGTGATTGTTCATTCCTCTAGAAATGACCATCAGGGGAGGAGAAGGGCAGAGAATAGAACTATTTAATTCTCATCTCCACAAACTCCTCGTTGCTCAAATCAGTCAAGGTGGTCAAAGACTCAAACTTCCCGTGCTTGGCTTCATCGCTTTTCAGTTTCTTGATCTTCTCATGCTTCATTATTGAACGCTCACATGCTGACTGCCTGACCACAGATGGATCAGCATGGATATCACACTCTTCGTTATATCGTAACTTGCAAGGAGGACGACGAGCTTTTTGACCGGCACAGACCGACGAGGACGAGAACCGTGAAAACACAGGATAGAAGTAGCATAGGAGGTAAGCACATTTGTCTAGGAGTTGTCAAAAAGATAATAGAAATCAAAGTAAAACAATTTTGAACTAACTAATCTTCGCCAGACCGTCCCGGAAAAGTATCCCGGAGGCTTCGGCAGCCCTGGACATTCTAGTGTGTAAACACCGGATACTCTGGCTGGACCAGAATATCATGTGCATACAAGCCGGAGAATCTGGTCAGAGCCTTGGTAGATGATACATTGGAAACGTATCTATAATTTTTGATGCTCCATGTTTGTTTGTATCAACTTTTCTTTGCTTTGTCTACACTTTGAGGTATTTTTATACACTTTTCGGAAATAACCTATTGACAAGATGCCACAGTGCCAGTTGCATGTTTTCTGCTATTTTTGGTTTCAGAAAGCTAAAAAATGAATATTCTAGGTATTGGACGGGACAAAAGACAAAGTTCATATTTTTCCGGGAGCGATACAGAAAATCAAAGATGAGACGGAGGAGGAAACCAGGATGGACACACCCTAGGTGGGCGCGGGCCTACCCTAAGCCACACCCACAGGGGTGTGGGCCCCCTAGCCCCCCACCGACCTTTCCTCCTTCACCTATAAGAAGCCCTCGGGGAGAAAACCCTAAATAATCCATCATACTTCTAGAAAAAGCTCTGTTGCGTCGCCGCCACCGAAGGGGAGATTCGGGGGACAGAAAGTCTCTGTTCCGGCACCCTGCCGGGACAGGGAAGTGCCCCTAGAGCCATCTCCATCGATCTCCACCACCATATCCATCACCGTTGCTGATTCCCATGATGAGGAGGGAGTAGTTCTTCCTTGAGGCTAAGGGCTCTACCGGTAGCTATGTGTTCATCTCTCTCTCTATGCATGATCTTGTTGTGGTCATGAGCTTTGTAATCAACTAGATCTACCTTGCTACTTAAGTGCTTCATTAGATCTCTGCTCTCCCCATGTGTGTGAAAGTGACAACGTGCACGCCATGGTGGCACTTAGGCTTGAGTCTACATAAATACTCTTTGTGATTTAATAGATCTATGCTTTTCCCCACGTGTGTGAAAGTGACAACGTGCATACCGTGTGTGGCACTTTGGCTAGATTGAATATTTGTTATGAGTTATATTTGGAGATGGATGTCTCTATGAAATTGTGGTGTTTGTTGGAACCTTCTAGAGCTCAAGGTGACAGTGTGGGGTTATCTAGATTGGGGAAGGCGTACTTTGAGGTGTGTTTTTATAGCCCTACCATGGATTAGACTGTCCAACCGGAGAGTAGTTAAGAATAGTATCATGAAGAGAGGATATTTATATGAGAGAGTGTTCACTAGTGAAAGTATAATCCCTAGGCCTTGTTTCTAAGCATTGAAACACCATTTGCCACTAGATATGTTGCATGTTTGCTTGCTTCTAGTCTTTTCCTCCACGTCATCAGCTATTTTCTGGCACCACTACCACTTGTATTTCACTATCTCTTCGTCGAACTAGTGCACCTATACACCTGACAAGTGTATTGGTTGTGTTGGGGAAAAAAGAGACTTCTTGTATCATGATTGTAGGGTTGCTTGAGAGGGGATACCTTTGACCACTTCCTCCCTGAGTTCGATAAACATTGGGTGATCCACTTAAGGGAAACTTGCAGCTGTTCTACAAACCTCTGCACTTGGAGGCCCAACAATTGTCTACAAGAATAGAAGTGCGTAGACATCAAGCTATTTTCTAGCGCCGTTGCCGGGGAGGTAAGGTAAAAGGTACTCACATCCTCTGGTGTGAGTGCTCGAATTTATTTCCTTTAGATTATGTAATTTTGTCTTTTTGTTTCTTTTTTTCACTAGTTAGGCTTAATGGAAAACAACAACAAAATTAGAGAGCTTTATAGTATTTATCTTGAGTTAGGACATGAAGTGTTTGAAGAGAAAATTAAAAAATCTATGGAACTTTATTTGCATGCTTAAGCAATGTTATTAGTATGAATTCTTTGGAAACCATTATTTCTAATGCTATGGAAAAGTCTAAGCTTGGGGAAGCTAGTTTTGATGAAAATGATCTTTTTAGTCCCCCAGCTTTGGAAGATAGATATTCTATTGCTTATGATGATACCAAACCCCCAATTTATGATGATTACAATGATGAATATGATATTTTCAGTCCACCTACTATTGAGGAGAAAAAATATTTTGATTACAATATGCCTCCTATATTTGATGACTATGGTGATGAGAATAATAATGATAGCTATTTTGATGAATTTGCTCCCACTACAATTAATAAGAATGACTATGCTTATGTGGAGAGTAATAATCATTTTATGCATGTGGCTCATGATAAGAATGTTGTATGTGATAGTTATATTGTTAATTTTATTCATTTTTCTACTACAAGTTATTATGAGAGAGGGAAACATGGTCTTATGCATCTCAAAAATATTAAGTTTCCCCTCTTTATGTTGAAAATTTCGAAGTTGCACTTGTTTTACGTTCCTATGCTTGTTGCTTTGTGCCTTCATGACTTCTTTATTTACAATATTACTATGCATAGGAAGTGGGTTAGACTTAAATGTGTTTCGAATTTGCTTCTTGATGCTCTCTATTACTTCAATTCATATTTCTTATGTGAGCATCTTCTCAAACTATCAAGCCTAACTTAAAGGCGTTAAAGAAAAGTACTTGTTGGGAGATAACCCAAGATTTTTCATGAGTCTTGGAAGTTATTACTTCTGTAATGACCTCTCTGTATCCTTTTTGTTTAGTTTTTGTGCCAAGAATGACCTCTAATGAGAGGGAAGTAAGATTTGGGGAGTTGCTGTCCCGAAATAGATTTATGTCCTCCACCATAAAAATTTGTGAGGAGTCTCTGTAACTCGGATTGAGCTGATAATTTACGAATACATCCCCCAGTATGTTAGCTAACTTTTGTTAGTTCAACACTTTTTGATTTGAGCAACAGAAGATTTTCTACAAAATCGGTTTCTACCTGCTGGTCTGTTTTGACAGATTTCTGCCATTATTTGCATTTGCTTCTTATTGGTTCTTTTTTGAGTTCTCTTTTGGGGAATTGAGATTTTTGATGGAGTTGCTACAGTAGCTTGTGTTTTTAGTGAAAAGCTTTGCCTATGGGTCTAATATCTTTTGAATATACTAATGTTGCTAATGAAGATCGTGTGAAGTTTTGTATGAAGGAAAAAATTGCAGGTGTAGAGAGAGAATGATGTAATAAGATGAAGAGTGGACAAAAGCTCAAGCTTAGGGATACCACCCCGGTGTCACCCCAAGAAATATCCAAGAGGTACAAGCATCAAAGTGTGGGACATCAATAAAAATCTCAGGTCTTTCTAGACACTTTGTTTTTATTGTTTCATGCATTGTTATGTTGTTCTTGGACCGTCTTAGTTTTAGTTTGCTTAGTTTGCTTGGGTAAGTTGGTTGGTTACACCACACTTCTTTTGGAGAGAGACACACTCTGTTTCCATTGCCTAGAACACTCTAGTTTTCACTCTTATTGTTTTGTGAGTGTTCACTTTTGCTAGCACTGCATTCAGCGTTAGTTTTCTTGTGCTTTCACCTTAGAACTTTTAGTTCTTATTTGTGTATTTGTGAGAAAATCTCACTGATCTTTATTGATTATTATCTTTGTGAGTTGTTTCAAATAAGTTGTTTGGTGTTGGAAAAGAGTAGGAAGCTTCATGCTTAAGTGGTACAAAAGGGAGCTTGTTCTGACTATCGCTTAGACTTATCATGTCATGCTAGATCTTGTTTTGACCTTATGCTTAGTGATTATTGCTGTAGCATGACTTGTTCCAAACAATTAGGATTTCTTAATGTGCCTTGAAGGAATCATGCATTTTTTTAGCATATAAAAGCAAAGTATTGTGGTATACTCCTTTGATGCTTTGTTTGGGTTGACTTGGCCCATGATCACACCATGTTATGACTATGAACAAGTCACCATAGCCTCTAAGATCATTTAGTCCTTGACTTGTAGTACCACTTTATGCTTTGATTAGTAATGTTTTATTGCTCTGCATGATTATGGTCATTATTGCTCTCTTAGTTGGTTGCTTCCAGTCTTTTCCTAGCCTCCACTTGTATGAGTAAGCTCTACTCATGCTTCCAACTCCCAAGAAACCAAGTTATTCCAAAGTGTCCACTATAAACTCCTATGCATGGTGTGTTACACCATTCCAAGTATATTCTTGTTTTCAGCTATCTTCCAATTAAAAACTATCTTGTTATGTGAAAACTTAGTGATTAAAGCCCTCACAAACTTGATGGCACACTTTATATTCTTTGCCCCTAATAAACTTGAACCATTGTGTCATCTATGGTGTATATGCTTGCACTTATACACTAGAATTAGCAGAACCATGCTGTCATGGGGAACGTTTTCAACATTGCACTTGTACTCAGTTGATATCATGCTCTTTTGTCTATGGATGTCACCGGTGTGAAATAAAGAGGGAGCTTGTAAGTCCATGGAGTTTGTATTTTGTGTTAGAGAAACGCCTGGGCCGCTATCCTAAGCCATGCCTAATCATGGTGGAAACTTGCAGCATCACCATAGTGAGATATCTATGAAGCATCCTCAATAAAAAGCCATGCACATAGTAAATAAAAAGATCGTTGAGATGCTCATTGTCTGCTTGCCTTGTCATTTTGGTTATGGGATAGCTCCTGTACCAGGTGCAAGGGGTACCCTGTTGGCGGTTCTCTATGATATGCAAATACTTACAATGACAAGAACTTACAGGTGACTGAAGTTGAGTAGCATGAGGCGTGGCCCTCGTATTCAAGGGACTTGAGATTGCCAACTTATACTTTGTCAAGCATATACTCCATAGTTTGTTCACTTTAACCTTAATAACTTCAAGATGCTTATGATAGGGGCAATGAGGGCTGAAAGCTAACAAGTACCATAATTTTTGGACGCTCTTTTTGAAACCTGAAATCCCTGCTTCCTTTATGAAAGGCTTTTCTTCCACTACTATTGAGTCTCCACCTTATACCTTTCGGCATCATTAAGAGAGCATAGTTGCCATTCTTAGTTCTATGTGCAGTGTCCCAAAGCTTATTGATTGATGCATATTGTGATACTACTTGTTCTTGTGCTATTTATTTCTAGTCACCCTTGTGAACTTTGAAGGTGGCCTATGCATATATTTGCTACTCTATAAGGGACAAGCTGATTTCCACTATGCTATGTTTTCTGTATGCGAAACAAACAAACGTTTTTCAATGCATGTTATTCATGATCTTTGTTTGTATCCTATCTTGTTGCATGCATAGTTACTTTGTCTTACTGTTAGAACTCCATCTTTCATGCACATGTTTAGAGTTCTTTGATCCCAGATTTCAATGCTTGTAGATGGTTTGATCTTGGTTTTCATGGTTCATGTCACCTCAAAAATTATTCTTTTTATCACTTACCTACTCGAGGACGAGCATGAGTTAAGCTTGGGGATGCTTGATACATTGGAAACATGTCTATAATTTTTTATGTTCCATGCTTGTTTAGTATCTACTTTGCTTTGCTTTGCCTAAACTTTGAGGTGTTTTTATATCTTTTCTGGAACTAACCGATTAACAAGTTGCCATGGTGCCAGTTGCCTGTTTTCTTCTGTTTTTGGTTCCAGAAAGGTAGAAAATCAATATTCTCGGAATTTGACGGGACAAAATCCAAAGTCAATATCTTTCTGTGGGGAACACGAAGTCCTGGGGGGTGCAGCCGCCTCGGGCACCCCCTCGGCCTCCCTCTTCGCCTATAAGAAGGCCCCGATGCAGAAACCCTAGGAACCCGATCAAAACTCCATGAAACCGTCTATAGCCGCTGCCACCATCGTCCCTAGGTCGAGGGGGTCTGAAGTTCTTCCCGGCACCCTCACGGAGGGGAGATCATCCCGGAGGCCTTCTTCTCCGGTATGATGCATGACTAGTTCCACCTTGGACTATGAGTCCATGTAGTAGTTAGATGGTTGTATCTCCTCCTTATGCTTTCATGTATAGATCTTGTGAGCTCTGTTCATGATAAAGATCTAATATATTTGTAATCATGCATGTTGTGTTTGCGGGGATCCGATGGATATTGAGACTATTATGTCAGTTTGGTTAATGGTTTTGTCTTTATGATTCTATCATGTTTGTGTTGCTTGTGATCTTGCATGCTCTCCGTTGTTAGTAGCTATCTTGGCCGAGTAGTTTCTAGTGACTCCAAGAGGGGGTATTTATGCTCGATAGTGGGTTCATGCCTCTAGTTTCCAAGGGAAGTGACAGAAATCTCTTCGGTTGTAGATGTGTCCACTATAAACTCCTATGCATGGTGTGTTACACCATTCCAAGTATATTCTTGTTTTCAGCTATCTTCCAATTAAAAACTATTTTTTTATGTGAAAACTTAATGATTAAAGCCCTGACAAACTTGATGGCACACTTTTTATTCTTTGCTCCTAATAAACTTGAACCATTGTGTCGTCTATGTTATATGCTTGCACTTACACGTTGGAATTAGCAGAACCATGCTATCATGGGGAATGTTTTCAACATTCCACTTGTACTTTGTACTCAGTTGATATCATGCTCTTTTGTCTATGGATGTCACCGGTGTGAAATAAAGAGGGAGCTTGTAAGTCCATGGAGTATGTATTTTGTGTTAGAGAAACACCTCGGCCGCTAGCCTAAGCCATGCCTAATCATGGTGGAAACTTGCAGCATCACTATAGTGAGCTATCTATGAAGCATCCTCAATAAAAAGCTATGCACATAGTAAATAAAAAAGATCGCTGAGATGCTCATTGCCTGCTTGCCTTGTCATTTTGGTTATGGGATAGCTCCTGTACCATGTGCAAGGGGTACCCCGTTGGCGGTTGTCTATGATATGCAAATACTTACAATGATAAGAACTTAGAGGTGACTAAAGTTGAGTAACATGAGGCGTGGCCCTCGTATTCAAGGGACTCGAGATTTCCAACTTATACTTTGTCAAGCATATAATCCATAGTTTGTTCACTTTAACCTTAACCACTTCAAGATTCTTATGATAGGGGCAATGAGGGTAGAAAGCTAACAAGTACCATAATTTTTGGAAGCTCTTTTTGAAACTTGAAATCCCTGCTTCCCTTATGAAGGGCCTTTCTTTCACTATTGTTGAGTCTCCACCTTCTACCTTTAGGCACCATTAAGAGAGCATAGTTTCCATTCTTAGTTCTCTGTGTAGTGTCCCAAAACTTATTGATTGATGCATATTGTGATATTATTTGTTCTTGTGCTATTTGTTTCTACTCACCCTTGTGAACTTTGAAGGTGTCCTATGCATCTATTTGCTACTCTATGAGGGATAAGCTGATTTCCACTATGCTATGTTTTCTGTATGCGAAACAAACAAACGTTTGTCTATGAGGATCTTTGTTTGTAGCCTATCTTGTTGCATGCATAGTTACTTTGTCTTACTGTTAGAACTCCATCTTTCATGCACATGTTTAGAGTTATTTGATCCTAGCTTTCAATGCTTGCAAATGTTTTGATCTTTGTTTTGATGGTGCATGTCACCTCAAAAAATATTCTTTTTATCACTTACCTACTAGAGGACGAGCATGAGTTAAGCTTGGGGATGCTTGATACGTCGGAAACGTATCTATAATTTTTTATGCTCCATGCTTGTTTTGTATCAACTTTGCTTTGCTTTGTCTAAACTTTGAGGTATTTTTATACACTTTCTGGAACTAACCTATTGAGAAGATGCCACAGTGCCAGTTGCCTGTTTTCTGCTGTTTTTGGTTTCAGAAAGCTAAAAAATGAATATTCTCGAAATTGGACGGGACAAAAGCCAAAGTTCGTATTTTTTTGGGAGCGATATAGAAAATCGAATACTAGACGGAGGAGGAAACCAGAGTGGCCACACACTAGGTGGGCGCGGGCCCACCCTAGGCGGCGCCCCTGGCCTCCCACCGACCTTGCCTCCTTCACGTAGGAGAAAACCCTAAATAATCCATCATACTTTTAGAAAAAGCTCCGCTGCATCGCCGTCACCGAAGGGGAGATTCGGGGGACAGAAAGTCTCTGTTCATGTACCCTGCCGGGATGGGGAAGTGCCCCCGTATCCATCTCCATCGATCTCCACCACCATCTCCATCACCGTTGATGATTCCCATGATGAGGAGGGAGTAGTTCTTCCTCGAGGCTAAGGGCTCTATCGGTAGCTATGTGTTCATCTCTCTCTCTATGCATGATCGTGTTGTGGTCATGAGCTTTGTAATCAAGTAGATCTACCTTGCTACTCAAGTTCTTCATTAGATCTCTGCTCTTCCCATGTGTGTGAAAGTGATAGTGTGCACGCCATGGTGGCACTTAGGCTTGAATCTACATAAACTTTGTGCTTTAATAGATCAATGTATTTCCCCACGTGTGTGAAAGTGACAGCGTGCATACCGTGTGTGGCACTTTGGCTAGATTGAATATTTATTATGAATTATATTTGGAGTTGGATGTCTCTATGAAATTGTGGTGTTTGTTGGAACCTTCTAGCGCTCAAGGTGACAGTGTGGGGTTATCTAGATTGGGGAAGGCGGACTTTGAGGTGTGTTGTTATAGCCCTACCATGGATTAGAGTGTCCAACTGGAGAGTAGTTAAGAGTAGTATCATGAAGAGAGGATATTTATATGAGAGAGTGTTCACTAGTGAAAGTATGATTCCTAGGCCTTGTTTCTAAACATTGAAGCACTGTTTTCCACTAGATATGTTGCATGTTTGCTTGCTTCCGGTCTTTTCCTCCACGCCATCAGCTATTTTCTGGCACCATTACCACTTGTATTTCACTACCTCTTCGTTGAACTAGTGCACCTATACACCTGACGAGTGTATTGGGTGTGTTGGGGACACAAGAGACTTCTTGTATCTTGATTGTAGGGTTGCTTGAGAGGGGATACCTTTGACCACTTACTCCCTGAGTTCGATAAACCTTGGGTATCCACTTAAGGGAAACTTGCTGCTGTTCTACAAACCTCTACACTTGCAGACCCAACAACTGTCTACAAGAATAGAAGTGCGTAGACATTAGTAGATCCTGGACAGTGCCGGGAAGATCACTCGGAACGAATCAGCGTTGCTAAGATTACTACTAAGGTGTACACTGCACGCAAGGGAGAAATGGGAATGGATTGTAGTATTGCAAAGTCCTCAAGATTTCAACTAGGCCATGCCTAGGGGGAGGAAGAGGAAGGACAAAATACCCGTATCCATGGAGTGCTCCACCAGTGGGGAAGAGGTCCCAGCAGTGGAGGGGTGGAGTTGGCCGGAGGTAGCGGCTGGATCCAGGCCAGAGACGGCCTCCCGGCGGTGTTCTAGGGAGAGGGGCGACTGGTTTGGAGAGAGGTGGAGTCAGGGATGGAGAAAGGACCTAGTCTCACTTCACCTCGACTCCTTAACTCTTGATTCTGAAACTGCCTCGGCCGGACTGTCCAGGCGTAATACGCCGGAGTGTCCAGGTCGGCCAGTCATTCCAGGGTGCACAAAGCGGAGTATTAAGGCCAGTCGGATACTCCGGTGCATACATGATGGATTCTCCAGCCCCTTCGACCCAGAATGCCAGGAACAGAAATTGGACAAATCTGTTTGGCAAGATTAGCATGTTTTAAGATGAGAATAGGCCTGGGATTGAGAAACCACACTAAAGAGAACTATGAATAATAAAAATCCAAATAAATTTCAAATAAAACTTTGATTTAATCAAACCAAGAACCAACTCTTCACAAAGAAGAGGGCGGTGGCCGAGGCCACCATGTAAGAGTGTGAGGCATGACACCGCGAAGAATTATCCTTGGGTTCATAGCCACTACTCATCAATGAAGCTCACATATCACAAAATGATATTAAGATAAATGATTGTATTAATGTTGGCATTATGGGGGGGGGGAATAGCCCAATAGATTAGGACCGCACTCCCCCTATCTCCATGCCTGCACCTAAACCAAACAATGATCAAGTTATAGGTGAGTATGAAAGATGATCAAGTCAGACTCCTTGAATCTGTGATATTTAGCTCATTCCTCAAATAGCAAAACCTTGCTTCATTAAGTGGATTTCTTAATATATCGGCAAGTTGGTATTCGGTTGAAACATAATCTCTAATGAAATGATGACGAATCTCAATATGCTTCATTCTTGCATGATCCACCGGGTTGTAGGAAATCTTGATAGCACTTCTATTGTCATATAAAAAAGGCACTTTGTCACAATGGACACCATATTCCTTTAAAGTTTGCCTCATCCATAACAATTGACTGCATGCACTAGCAACTGTGACATATTCGGCTTTGGTGGTGGAGAAATATATGCAATTTTGCTTCTTAGAGGACCAACACACCAAGGACCTACCAAGAAATTGGCAAGCCCCGAAGGTTGATTTCCTATCAACCTTGTCACCAGCCCAATCTGAATCCGTGTACCCACAAAGATAGAATGTTGAGCCCCTAGGATACCACACACCATAGTTTGGAGTATGAACCAAATATCGAAAGATTCTTTTGACCGCCATGAAGTGACTTTATTTAGGAGCTGCTTCATATCTTGCACACACTCCTACACTTAACACAATATCAGGTCTACATGCACAAAGGTAAAGCAAAGAACCATGGATCAGTATACCTTTTGATCCACATATTTACCATTTGGATTTAGTTCAAGATGAGTTTTGGTTGCCATGGGAGTAGGAGCTCCATTTAGTTCTTCCATGTTGAACATCTTGAGCATGTCTTGAGTATACTTGGCTTGATTGAAGAAAGTTACTCCTCTTACTTGCTTGATCTCAAAACCAAGGAATAACCTCAACTCTCCCATCATAGACATCCTAAACCTATTAGCCATAAGCTTTGAGAATTCATCATTAAATGCTTTGTTAGACGACCCAAAGATAATATCCTCAACATATATTTGGCAAACGAAAAGCTCCCCATTAACCTTCTTAGTAAAAAGAGTGGGATCAATTTTCCCAACTTCAAACCCACGGTCTAGCAACAACTCTCTAAGGTGCTCATACCACATGCGTGGAGCTTGTTTAAGCCCATAGAGCGTCTTATCAAGCTTGTAGACGTGATTTGGGAAGTTGGGATCCTCGAACCCTGGGGGTTGCTTAACATAAACCAACTCATGCAATGGACCATTTGGAAAAGAACTTTCCACATCCATTTGTTGCAATTTAAAATTATGATGTGCAACATATGTAAGAAGGATACAGATGGACTCAAGGCGAGCCATGGGAGCATAGGTCTCTCCATAATCAATGCCTTCAATTTGAGAGAACCCTTGAGCTACCAATATTGCCTTGTTACTCATAATAATTTCATGTTCATCTTGCTTGTTCTTGAATATCCATTTAGTGTCAATAACATTGCGGCAATCTTTGGGATTTTCTACTAACTTCCAAACTTTGTTTCTCTCGAAGTTTTTGAGCTCATTATGCATGGATTCTAGCCAATCTGAGTCTTCAAGAGCTTTCCACACTTTCTTGGGATCCACCATGGATATATGAGCTTGATGCTCACCAAAATGCTTCAATTGAGCTCGAGTGGACATTCCACTCCTTATATCACCAAGAACATTGTCAAGAGTGTGGTCCCTTCTTTCCAACATTCTATCCACTCTAGCTTTGTGATGTGTTACGATCTCCTTGTTGTTTCTTGTGGGGATCTCTTCATCATTTTGGTCCTCGTCTTGACCTTAATCTTGACCTTGATCATCAATGGGTTCATTCTCATCATCATGATGCATAGTTTGACCTTGTTATTGATCAGGCATACTACTTGATAGGCTTCGAGATGATCTTGCGGACGATTGAATGAATCTGCCTTGTTCAACTGACCGCACAGGGCTGGACAATCCGGTTAATGGAGAGGCTAGATAATATTGCCCAAAGCTTCCAGCCTGATCAACTTGATGAGGGTTCTCATCTTGTCCTTGGCTTGAGTCATCATTGGCTTAAAAAATAGGAGCTTGTTGATGCTGTGAAGATGAGGGGTCCACTTGGGTAGAGCATAGTTCTTCTCGATCCGCCACAAGGGGTTTCTCGACGGGGCGGATGAATCCCGCACCCATTCTTCTTATGGAATTTTTAGTTATTTCATCATCTACATCACAAATATCAACTCGCCTACTTGGGGACAATTATATTCTTTGAAAACCACACTACAAGACTCTATGACAATCCCGGAGAGTTTATCATGGATTCTATAAGTATGGGAATCGAGACCATAGCCAACAAAAATACCCTCTAAAGCTTTGGAATCAAATTTGGACAATTGAACACCTTTATGAGGTTGAACAATTATAACCAAACACCTAGAAGTATGAAACACTGGGCTTGTTATCGGTATGTATTTCATATGTAATCTTGATCAACTCTTTGCGGAGGTAGATCTGGTTCGATGCATGGCATGCGGTGGAGATTGCCTCAGCCCAAAAGTTGTATGTAGACTTAAACTCTGCCAACATGGACCTTTCCATATCCATTAATGTCTAGTTCTTCCTCTCATCTACACCATTTTGTTGAGAGGTATATGCAGCGGAATATTGATGTTTTATCCCCTCATCACTAAGAAATCCATTCAAGGTGTAGTTCTTGAATTTGGTACCATTGTCGCTTCTTATCACCAACCCAGGGACATTGTATTGACATTGAACTATATTGAAAAATTCGATGAAGTATTGTTGGGTCTCACTCTTCAACTTGAAGAAGTATACCCATGTATATATTGAGTAGTCATCAACAATCACCAAACTATATTTCTTCCCACCAAGACTCGCATGAGATGGAGGACCAAAGAGATCCACATGAAGGATCTCCAAGATCCTCTTGGACTTTATGATTTTATTGGGTTTGTGGGGATAATCATGAATCTTTCCTTCAACACAAGCCCTTCATAGACGATATTTGTCAAAACAAACATTTTCTTTTAGTCCAATAATATGGCCACCCTTGTGGAGACTTTGCAAAGTTCTCATATTGACATGGGCTAGACGGCGATGCTAAAGCCAACCCACATCAGCCTTTCCAAATAGGCACATCGCACTTGTAGTGGTCTTCCCCGAAAAATTCACCACATACAAGTCATTTTCGATGTACCCAACGAAAGCAGCCTTTAGAGTCTTTCTCCACAAGAGAACCACAATATCATTATCAATAAAGACGACAAATCCCATCTTTACAGGAGCACGGACCGGAAGTAAATTATACCCAAGGGTCTCAACAAGCATGACATCCACGAGAGTAGTATCGTGTGCAACCATAACCTTGCCAAGATGTATTACCTTAGACCTTGACTTATCGGCATATATGATGGTTATTTGATCATGATTTGGCCTCATCTCCGTCATTGTCACCTTGCTTTCGGTCATATGACTTGTGCATCCACTATCAAGCACCCACTTTGACCCACCAGAAGCATAGTTCTACAAGAGATCAAACTAACTTTTAGGAACCCATTTTTTAATGGGTCCTCTTTTGTTAGTGACAAGGGTCTTGGGAACCCAAATAGACCAAGCAATATAACCATCAAGTGGTCCAACATATTATGCAAAAACATCACCATATTAATTATGCATTAAAACATAGTGAGGGTTAGCAATTCCTGCAAAGTCATCTTGTGACATCGTTTTTCCACTTGTGGTATTACTACCCACAATGTTCTTGTATTTTGCTTGTGCGGGCTTGGCCTTCATCTTCTTGTTCTTCTTCTTCTTGGCCTTGGACACATAGCCAATGCCTCCTTTCTCATTATTTGACCTTTTCTTACTCAAAAGGTCATTAAGAGACTTGTTTCCTTTGGGAAAGGTGGCTTTTGCAAGATCCCCCTTCAACCTAGCATTTTCCTCAAGGATGTTTGTACTACTAGAAGGAATAAAAATACTAGGTGAAGAAACATCATTAAATTGAGTTTGAAGTTGTTCATGAGACTTTGTGAGAGTCAAGAGTTCACTTTCCAAGGCCTTATGAGCTTTGTCAAGCTTCTTAAAGTCCTTGGCAAGTTTTTCATGAACAACAACCAAACTCAATCTTATCCTTTTTAGCCTTTTTATACTTAGCAATGGCACGATCACGTTCTTTAATGATTTTATTGATGATTTTATCTTTTGCCTCATCGAGGCCTTCAAGTTTTTCTTCAAGAGACTCCCTAGTATCTTGCTCTTCTTCTAGAGCATTAGTTAGAGCATCCATCTCAAGAATGTGCTCTCTCCCAAGTTTGCATATCTCATCAAGAATATCTTGTGTGTGATAAAGTTGATTCAAAAGATTCACAAAATGCTTCTTGTGATCCCCTTGCAAGTTAGTCATATAAACATCGAAAGCAACTAATTACTCCTTCAACTAAAGAGTTATATCATCATCCAATTCATCATTGATCATAGAGGTGGAGAGAGAAGATGATGATACCTCTGATCCTCTTGCCATAAGGCAAGTGATGTTCTTGTTGGGGATATTCTCATTTGGAGAGTCGAAGAGTGAGAAAGTGGTTGTAGAGGTGGTGGTGATGGCTGCCACACCATTTTATGTCTCTTCTTCTTCCTCCTCATCTTCATCATCGGATGGGAACTCTTCATGTGCTATCAATGCAATGTCACCCGACTTCTTGTTGGTGGCATTCTTTTTGAAGAAAGGCATCTTGAAGGGGACTTTTGACTTTTTCTTTAATACAAGTTCACCACCTTGATCTTCTCTTTTCTCATAGGGATATCCAACAACAAAATTATAGAGGTCACCATAGTTGAAGCAAGTTCTCAATCTTGAATTATTCTCCTTTCTACCACTTGAGTTGCTTCTTCGTTGCATCTCCATCTCGGCCTTAGCGGGGTCTTTCCAAAAGTTCCTTGCATATAAGGCCATGTATTCACCATGAGAAACCTTGACATCTTCGAGGTGGCTCATAGTCGGAACTTCATCACTTCCTTCTTCTTCCTCATACTCCAAAACCTTGGCCTTCAAGGCAAGATTAACACCATTACTCACTACAAGGGCACGAGCGTGGGCATATTTGGCATTCTTGGTAGCAACCTTGAAGGTGGACATCTCTTGCATAACTTCATTGGAGGTCATGAGATGGTAGTTGTGCCTTCATTGCAAACTCTTCAAGTCAGTGGGCTCGAAGGGCATGAGCGAACTCACATAATTCCTCTTTATCCACACATCATCCACATGTGAGGCACCAACATTTCTAAATGTGGTGGCAGTGTATTTGAATCTTTGATACATGTCTTCATGGTCCTCACCATCCTTCATATAGAATCCTTCGGCTTCATTGCTCAAGGCATCATATCAGTTTCTTCGCATGCTCTCATTTCCAACAAACTAATCAATGATAGCATCCACAGCTTCCTGGCGGTGTTGAGGTGTTCAATGTGAGGGAAATCTTTTGGCCCCACACCAAGTTGAATCACGTGCAACATGGTGGCATTGAGTTAACTATTGACCACTTATCTTGTTGTCAAGTTGGTTGGATCCTCAATTTCGAGACCTTCTTCAATAATATTCCACAAGTCAATGCAAGAGCTGCGCACATGAGATTTCATCAAAACTTTCCATTGGGCAAAATAATGTGCAACTAGCATAGGTGGGTCTCCTCTATTATTTATATGTGGATGAGGGATCGGAGGGTCGAGAGAGTACCAAGGGACCGAATGGAACCCTTCCTTCTCTTTATCCTTATTGGGAGTGTTACTAAGGGATTCAAGTTTTTCATCCCCCAAATTATTATCCTCGGGACGAGGTGGAACCTCATCCTTAGAAGAAGAATTCGGATCCTCGGGTGAGGTGGAGGGCACTGTCGGTTTTTCCTTCACGAATTTCATCATCATTTCACGCAACTCACTTATTTGACTAGACATGGAATATTCCAAAGATTTGAAATCTTTCATAGTGACCATGTCCCCATCCTCACCATCATGGCTACCCATACTCTCTTAGGCGGTAAATCCTGAATTAAGATCCAAGGCTCTGATACCAATTGAAAGAATCGTATGGGCACCTAGAGGGGGTGAATAGGTGCTACTTCAAATTTAACTCCTTTTCAATTTAGGGTTTGAAACAAAAGGAAGATTCTCTAGATATACAACTAAGGTGAATTTACCTATATGTCACACTAGAGCAACTAACTAAGCAAGTGTAATATATAAGTAAAGTGCGGTAAAGGATATAAGTAACCACAATGGAGCACACAGAGACACAAGGATGTTTTCTCGCAGTTCCTTCCTTTTGAGGGAAAGTATGTATGATTTTGGAGAGGGGGTGGTTTCAAACCACCAATGCCACAAAAGGATTCCCTTGTTCTCCGGTGAAACTCACCCCAAAGGAATCAATTAACTCTTCCACTATATCGGTAACCTTGAGGTGGAAACCGACACCTTTACAAAAAGTCTGAGAAACATATCCACGACTGAATTGGAGGCTCCTGAATGCAAGCAAGCTATCACAACAATCAAAGACAAGCTTGTAAGAACCAAATCAAGAACTAGGATTTGCAATGAAACACTAGAGCAAGGGGGCCCTCAAGTAAATGAGGGGGAAATGAATATCTCTTTTGGTGAATATGTAGATCAAGGCCTCCTCCTTCGATTATCCAATGATAAAGGACTTTGGATGGTTGGAGGGGGATCTCGTTTATTTAGTGGCTCAGCTTCTAGGGTTCTTGAGTTTCAGGACGAGCAACTACCCAAGGTAGAAGAAGATGCCATTATATAGGGCCTCGGGAAAAATAGTCGTTGGAGTCACATAACCCGGAGTGTTCGACAGGAACTAGCCGTACATTCCGGCCTAGGCCGGACACTCTGCCTGGCAGAGTTTCTTCAAAGAATTGGGCCAGAGTCCGCCTAGAGTCTGATATGGCATACTGACAGGTAGCCACCTTCTTCCAAAAATCCATGGCTAGACATTCCAGCTAGCACCAGCCGGACAGTCCGGCAGAACTGAGTTCTACACACTTAAAAGCCTGAAATCCACTTTGATTCAATTCATTTAGAATCATGTTTTACCTTTGAGGGAGCAATAATATAACTATATGCCGACAAGATAAAATGCCCTGAAACACTATGTCACACGATTAAAACTTTCCTCGTGTTGTCAAAAACATCACAACATTAAGAGAGGAAAAATGCACTTTCAATGGGATACCTAGTGTGTTTTCCTAATGGTAAGCATGACATAAACTATCTCCAACTTTATTGTGTGGAATATTTTGGGTTGATGAAGACGGGACATGGTGTGGGTGTGATACTCGCCAAGAGAAGGGAATCACTATACAAAAATTGGTGAGTATTTGAGTGTCGAATCCATGAATAGCTTAAGGTAAAGTAACTGTTTTCTAAATCCCTATAACCCGCTTATATTGTCCTTCGTGCAAAGCAATGAACTAGAGTGTGTAAGGTACTTTTTACTTCTAACTAGAAAAAATTAAAGTACTGAAAGTAATATAGAAATAAATCTAGTAAAAGTAAGGTAACATAAAGTAAAAGTAACATCAAGTAAAGTAAAAGAAAGTAAAAGTAAAAGCGAGTAACTCAAGGGAGTAAATGTTTTGGAATTTTTTTATTTTATTCATTTGATTGTCACAATTAGGGAATCACATGGATAATCTATATTGACATGTAGGTGGAGAGGATTAGTGGTGGGTGGATCTCGAAGATAACTGTGTGCTGGGACAAGGTATAAATAGTGGCCAATCAAATAGCTCACCAGTGGTGGAACACACCTGTCAGCGAGATGTGCCTGAACAGACTGAGGGGAGCGTTTGACTATTCTAAAGTGGTTTGGATCACTTTTCACATCGATTGAAATGCACGAAGCAATATAGAATACCTACTTCACCAAAGCATGGCATTTAAAAACGCTGCTCCTGTGTACCACCTAGCGTGGCACAAAAATCTGTTGTTATCGAGTCTAACATGACATATACAGGGCCACTGCAAAAATTTGGTGCCGTTGGTGCTCATATGTCGAGTGAACAACTTTTGCATGTACTTTTCGCTTGTGCCAACCAAAAAAGTGTCGCGCATGGGGGTTATTTTTGTAATGAACATGTGGCAGCATGACCTTGCCACCTCAAGCGATCACGGCAGGTGCCACATGTCAGTTGGCAGGCCTGCTACCACAGAGAAGGTGATCGTTTTCGACAATTTATTTGACAGATGGTGCTTTTTGGTAATTCACTAGACAATGGTTCTTATTGTAAGAAATTCTTCGGAATACAATTCTCCCCTTTTTCCTGAAACGCAATATTACATGGGACACTCGGCATTGAACATGAACATTCAAGCAATTATGCCGAGTTTTTTCATCACTAAGAAATGTGCAACCACGTGCTCCCCTTGTAGGCTTATATCCTCGCTGGTAGCTTCCGTGGTCTGGCAACAAGTGAGAGGGGCGCATTTTTTAACAAATCTAACCATTCGGTGAAGCTGATTCCTCGTCTAACCACTTGAAAAAACTATTTGAAAATCTGACCCCCTAGATTTGAGTCCATTCATAAAAAATAAAGTCAAAACTGTGCAGGTCTACGCTAACGAGTAGCAGCAGGGGAGCAAACCAAAGGAGATCGGTGCCAAGCCACTTTGCGATGAAATGAGGACAGCGCCAAGGAACATGGCACTAAAGTGAGGTCGACGCCAAGTGCAAAGGCGTCGAAACCCTAGGGTGCTTTCCTAATTTCTTGTTGTTAGCACTGACCGATACAAGTTCCATTTTATATGATGCCAAACTATAGGAGTTCCATTTTAGATGGTGTTGAAATTAATGGAAGATTTCAAAATAGTTTTGCTCAGAAGTTAGACAAAAAATTAGTTTCGAGTAGGGATTAGATTTTTCAAAAAAAGGACTGTCCTATCGCGCGACCGTACTGACCGAATCTCGTTAGCGCGATGCGGTGACCCAGCATACCACTTCATGATGTAGTACACTATAGTCATTGACATAACACCAATGAAACACCATTCACTAGTATTGCATCCCTCAGAGTGGTACAACAGAAACACAGCAGGTCCAAGACATGACTATAGGTTACAACTCAACTCTTTACACAAGATCCAGAGAACATTCTAGGTTAAAGAGAGAGAAAGAAACTTCTTACAAAGAAGAATCAGAAATACACAACTCAAAAACTATCATAATATTAAGACTACTATCTTAACTAATGGTCTGGCATTGCTGCTATTGCAATACACTATAGAAATAGGTTCTAAGGCTAGAGGTTATATTCCAATCTAATCGGTAACTTCGTCTTCACTTGAGTTGGTGTATATGTTGACTTTCTTGACTTCATTGAAGAGTTTTAGCTTTTGATGATGATTTCTGGAGCATGACTTGATATAGACGTCGTCTTAATAGCTTCAGAATCTAGCAAGGGTTAAGAAGATACGTTGAGTACGAGCGTACTCAGCAAGTTCACTAGAAAAGGAGTGTTTGATGCACTATATCTACAGCCACAGACCGTAGGTCTTAGGCAATGCAAGTTTTCATAAACATTTCTTCAAAGGTTGCTTTTATTCTGAAAAGCTATGTCCGTCAGCCTTCATGGGTTTACCAGAACTTACATGGAGTTCCTTTCCCACCGCGTTCGAACCTCCTTCCCGGAACAGGGAGTAACAAGTTACAGTTCTTACACTCTACAGAGGTGTGTTACTTTACCCATGAGAGATCTTAGCTTTGTTGCACATACGAGTTGCAGGATCATTCACACTTCCTTGGTGTGAGGCCCAAACTAAGATCCAAGCCAATCACTACCTTCTCCACGACACTTCATGTCTCCTTGTTGTATGCCAGCCCACCTATTGAATTATGGCAATTGGCAGTACAGACCGTTCAAATGCCAGAACTATCATGGGACGTTGAGGGATCCCACCCATATGTTGCATATCTCCTACGAATTACCAATAAATGCACACTACGGAGATAACATCCACGACCCTCACATCCGGATCCATGCGAGAGGGAAAATATACAGCTGACTTCTTCGCCCCATTCCAAATATCATGGTCAACGCGTAATATACGGCGTAAGAATCACTGGCGACATTGGTTGTTAAGGCCTAGATAATATGTTCCTTTACCACCAGAACTTTTATAGTAGGTTATTACCTCATGGTAAATAACCTATAATCACATTATTATGAAAATAGTGTTTTTGGACCTTTTTCAAATGCAGGTGATGACAACACTGGATTTGGAAAATACTTTACAGAAAATAATCAAAGGACATGAGCAAGTGTGAACTTGCCTTTTGTGATTGCAAGATTATGCACTCACGGTCTTCAAGACAATATAAGATCCAAAATCTGAAAATAGCATCATTGGTCCGGTAAGGACTAATGTTTAAAGAAGCAAGATGCTATTATGCATAAATAATGTAATGCAATTTCGTAAACTCGAATCCTGGGGATAGCGTTGTTCTAGGGTTTGGATACTGGAAATGGTTACTTTAGAATGTGTTGCCCTTTTAGATTAAGTTTCACACTTGTGCTTCTTATTAAGGCTTGTGAGTGTGTGTGAAAGAACATGTCAGTATAATAAAGCACACACAATAATGGAATACTCAAGTGGGAAATGTATTCGTAGAGTATGTATATAAGGTTTGTTCATCATTTAGAGCTTCCATAAAAATGCTTAAGTCTTGCTTTATAATGTACCTTAAAAGAATAACTTTTGAAGAAAATCTTACTTAGTTAAGGAGAAGTATTTAAATTTTAAGTTAACCTTATTAGGTGTTCTTTCTAGTTATAGTCTTTAAGTAAGAAAGAATTGCTCTATTTGAATAGTGATATTAGTAGTATTTGAGACTTATCTATCTTGGTTTTTAACTTGGTTAGTTTGGTATTAATATGCTTTATAACTTAACTATAACAGACCAAAGTTAACTATAAAGTATATAATAAAGTTTTTAGTATAATATTTAAAGTATTGCAGACTAAAGTTAACTTTAAAAGCATAGATGGAATTAAGGTATATTTCTAGTGTTATTTGTATCTTGTTCACTTTATATTGTTTCCTTAAAGTTACTTCAGAATGGTTATATTTTTATTTGGTGTAGTGGTTTCTTGATTTTATAATGGAATAGAATCATTTATCTTCTTGTGAATGAATGGTTATAGTTTGTAAACAAGGAAATAATATCACTTGAACTACTAATGGATTCACTATAGTGTTTTGGTATGTTTATAAACTTGTGGTTGAAGTAAGTAAAGAGGTTTTATTTAACTACAAATTATTCTTGGAGATTTTATATTGGATAATGATCCTTTTATAAAATAATCTACACTTATGGTTGAAGGATAATTCAATAAAATTTTACTTAAAGTGTGTTAACCCATTTTGACTTCATACCATCAATATTTAAGACTAATACTATTTATCAGATACAATTGGCTAATTTTTAGAATTATTGGCAAATTTTATTTACCTCTATATGAATTATTAATTAAGGAGATTAGTTTTAAATTCAAGTTATTAGGGTATTAAGTTTTTATTTACTTCAAAAGTATAATAATATATTTTTAACATGTATGTGTTATTTTTGTGATCATTTTGGTATATTACATTTATTTTTGTGATTTATAAATAATAAGATATGATTTTTATAAGATTTATTACTTTATAAATACTTAATAAATAATAAATATTTAATTAAGTGAAGTAATAATGCATAATTATAGTTTTAAAGTATACTACCTCCGTTTCAAGGCTTAAGGCGTACACGCTTTCCAAAGCAAAGTTTGACCGAATGAATTGAATAACAACATCTTGATTATATTGTACATAATTAGTATCGTTGGATTCGTATTAAAAAATACTTTCCAGTGGTACTAGTTTTATACCAAAACTTTTTACGTATTTAGAGTAATTCTTGATCAAAGAAAAAACACGCAAAACGAGGAAGCCTTAAGCCCTGAAATGGAGGAAGTAGTTCTTATTTTTCTAAGATTTTTGGTATTTTATTTATATTTTTAATATTTACCATTATTAGAATATGAATTATCAAAGCTTTATTACTTATAAAATCTTTATTAAATAATGTTTATTTAAATAATTAACATAATAATATTTGATAATAGTTTAATGTTATAGATTATATTTTTCTAAACATTTTCATATATTACACATATTTTTCTGAATTATAAAACAAAAGTTATGAAATTTCTAAAATTTAATCATTTTGGTAATTTTTAATTAAATAACTAAATGTGTTTATTAGGTAATGCTGATGTCAGCAAGAAGTGAGGGGTTTTTCTCACCAGAGCCAATCCTACCCCAGTCACTGACTGGTGGGACCTTTGCCATGTCATCTCTATGTTTTTATTTATTATAGAAAACATTATCACAATTTCTAAAAATGATAAAAACATGAATATGACATCAGCGTGATGTCACGCTGACGTCATTCGCGTTTGAATCCTCTCTGGTTGATGATCAAGCCAACGATTTATTGCGCGCGCAGTTGTTCTTGGGCTTATGGGAAAGAGGACGTCACAGGGAACCTTATAGTGGCGGCGCCACTCGATTTAGGTCACCAGAAAAGTGGGGGCGACGGTGGCTAACGGCGGTGGTGGCAGATGCTCGTCGGAGAAATAAACTGGGGCACCGAGATTGCAGCAAAGCGGTTGCTGAGACGTGAGGAGGTCGAAATCGACGGGAAGCTTGGCCGCCGGACTTCGGGAACGAGGTCACAATTGAGGCTCCCTGACCTCCCTCAGCTTCCGTGAGAGGGGGCAATCGGACGGGAAGAGCACGAAGAACATGGGAGTGGTCTCGGTTGTCCAAGAGGAGCTCGAATTTGATGGCCATGAGCTCATCCAGGGGCTAGGGTTTCGGGTCAGAGGGAGAGAGAGAGAGAGAGAGAGAGAGAGAGAGAGAGAGAGAGAGAGAGAGAGAGAGAGAGAGGAGAAATGATGCACGACGAGGTTCTACCGGTGGCGCAAGGTTATTTATAGGCGATGAGAAGCGGTGGCGCGTATCGTGGTGTCGATCGGGCGGTCGCCGGAGCTCCACTGAGCTGCTTCACCGGCAGTGCTTTCTGTCACAAGGAAGAAGAAAGCAAGAAAAGAACGAAGGGGTACTGGGCCGGAGTTGGGCTGCTCGCGGGCTGTCTGAGGGCAACGAGTAAGGAAGAGGGGAAATGGGCCATGGGCTAGGAGGTGATTTCTCTATTTTTTCTCTCTGTTTGTTTTTCTTTTTCGATTTTTATTTTCTGTTTTCTTTTTTCAACTTATTTAAGAAATTATTTTGACTTATTTTTATGGAATTTCTTTGCTAAATACTTGCAGCAATGATAAGATTATTTAGAATCAATTTGTGAACTTTTATTATATAATGTTATATTTCTTTATTTTGTTTACATAGATCATTCTAATATTTGGTAAGGGATTTTGTTATTAATTTTCTTTCCATAATAAACCATTGATTTATTATATTATATTTCCTTATTTGTTTATAAAACTTAGTTCTAATTAATTTAGAGTTTGGAAGGAACTGTATATATATGGTGATCCTTTTCTTATTATATGATACATAAAGTTCTAGGGAATTAATGTGGTTAATAGTATTCTCATGAATTTAGGAAATAGCAATGTATATATTTATTACAATTAACATATGTGTTAAGGTTTGAATTGAAAATGCTTACCATAAGTTCTTAGGAGATTTAATATTCTCATATTTCTTTTATTTATATGAATAAAGATTATTGGTTAAGACATATTGTCTTCATGTTGGCGATCAAGAATAATATCACCCTTTTTAACATAGAAAGTTATTATCTGGTATGTCTTATGAAAAGGATTTGATAAAGATAACTCCTAAGCACCTTTAATTATGATAATTAGGAATAACAAGATGTGCTTAAGTGATTTGCTATAGGAAATATTCCTATAAACCATTGTGGAAACAAGATGATAGATCAATCAGATGAGATGGATGTTTAAGCTTGATTATAGATTTAGGTTTTAGTGTTTACCAAGAATTCTTATCTTCCATAATTCACAATTTGTACTTCTAATTAAGGAATTCCTTTCCTAGATATACTATTTCTTCTTATCCATCATCATGTGTTAACATGATGAGATTTACTTCACAAGAAAATTCTTATCCACCTTTATTCCTCTAAATCAATTTATAAATCCAAAGAGCTTGGCACTGAAGCTTTCATAATCCTCTCATATCCATACCTTGGTTATATCAACTACTCTACTGCTGATAATCTCCAATCCAACTAGTTACTTCTACTCCATTCATACACTTCCTTAATAATCAACCACTACTATTACTTTAGTGGATGCATATATCAAACTACTTTCCTTCAAAGCTTACTATTATTTTAAGAGGAATAACACTACTTCAATAACTCCATGCTACTCTAGCTTTAGCTTGGTCATGCTATCTTATATCTAGTTCACTTCAGTAGCTTATACTCCAACCTCACATTATATTAATATGACTTGTCATGGCTAACCTAGGATAACATATCTATACTAGGTTTCAATCATGTTTTATCCACCAATGTCACTTATACATGATATAAGCATTCAATCTTGGTGAGTAATGCATGATCATTATAATCCTTTGATCCTTTATGGTTTAGGTTTCTAGTTGGCTAATCAAGGCTTCCATCCATACAATATTACAGTTGTATTATAATTATATTCTATTTATCTCTATTGGATTAAGAGATATAATCCATTGACTATACCTACTTGATCCAATAGGACTACTCCTCGTAACTATCTTTAGGATTCATCCTTATAATCTTCTTTATTACCATATAATTATATATTCCAAATAACTCTTCTATCATTTCAGAAGTGAGTTAACTCCATCAAATATCACAATGATATTATTTTCTTCCAACACTCCCATCCTATAGATGATATCTAAATCTAGCATTACCACTTACCTCTTCTTACCTCTTTCTCAAAAGGACTTTAAGTAAACGTTATTATAAGTACAAGAGTTGCTAGGTCAATAATTGATAGATTAAGACTTGGTGAATCAATAGTTGATTACTCAACATTGATGAACAATTGATATTAGGATAAGATTCAATGGAGATGATCAGGATTGATATGGAAATAAATGTATATGGTCAATGATCTTGACTTGTCTTCTTTCCTACTCAATCTTATTAAAGAAATAAGGTTAAGTATTACCATGGTACTCATGGTATAAGTAGGTGAGATTAAGATAGATCAAGATTTAGTTGTTACATTCTGATTACTTAAGTTATATTTATAACTTGGTATTCATGGGTTCTATAATGAATACTGGGATATGACTACTTAAGGATCAAAGATAAATCATTAAATAATGTATTAGGGTTTAACTTTCATTGAATTTGATCTACCCTTAGATCAAATCTTCCTTACCCAAAATAAGGTTTTAACACAGGTCATATTGAAACTTATCGCAGTCAACTTGAGGATCTACTTCAATTCCATCAAGTTGAGAGAAGCTTCAATCACTTTGACAAGTTTTTTATTTAAAAGCGCACAAATTATTCGGATTTTCTATGCATGAATGCAATGCACACATCTGTGTTCAGCTTATTTCTAAGCTCTAATGCTGGGATGTTACAGACTCTCCCCCTTAAAATAAACTTCGTCCTCAAAGTTCGTATACTCTCACGTTTTGGAGTAAGGAATTGGCTTGTGTTGGTTACAGCATTTCTCAACTCCATGGTAACCTCAAATGGAAATAATTGTATTATTCCATATCCAGATACTTTCCTCGAATTCTCACCATACTTGGCAATCTTTTACCTTGGTGTTTCCAATACTCCAAGGTTCTTTTTACTTTAGTAGCTTAGGGATATATCCTTATTACAAAATCCTTTTAATTGGGTCTCTTATTTAGTTCATTTCCCTAATTAGGTATCCTAATCCAATTCCCTTACTTGATCATTGAATTTCCTTAATGTATTATGCAAGGTCTAGGAAGTCTCACTAAAACAGAGTTTTAATTGTTATAACACAATAGTTGTATCCAAAAGACTAAATTTTTGTATTGTCATTTTATGATTTATAATGGTGGTTCTTCCGAAGGTTGGATTTGAACTCATTTAGTCCATACCCATTGGAATTTTTTTTCCTCTATACTTGTCCAATTGGATGTGCTTTGTTCCCTCTTAAGGGTCACTTAAGAGTTGTTTCCTTTAGAATTAGTCTGTTAGGACTAATCTATGTTATCACCTTCTAGTTTTTTTACCTTATCAAGCTTTAGATAATCTATTATTATCACCTTAATTACTTCTTCAACTTCCTTATATTTATTTCCTTAAGGTTTGAGTACTACTACCTCAAAGTATACTTCGGTCTTTCTTCTAGACATACTTCCGAAAGTACTTGTATAATAATGTCTTCTTTTGACATCATGAAAATAAGGCTTAATGTTGTTATAGGTTAGTACTTCTTCTTCGACCTTTACTCTGAAATTCAGATAACGGTACTTCCGCTTACTGTTTACTCTCCCCCTTAGGGTTTACTAATAGTCTCTAAACTACAAATCAGCTAGCCATTGGCTTTTTAGTTAGAATGTTGGTCTTGTCGAACTTATCTCCTACCTAGTTGGGTTCTCATGAAAGATTGTATGGTGTATACACACAATTGTGGATCTCCGAAGTGAATCTTTCAGCATTATTTGTCTTACTATTTGAACATTTTCTCTTTGATAGGTCAATTTTCGCGAAGAGTCTCGAAAGATGATCGCTTAAGTTTTATACTCCTTTAGGTCTTACTTAGCTTAGGCCAAGTTTTATGCTCTTTATGCAACTTTTGAGATGATCTGGTTAACTATGTCAACCAATACCGGCTGCGGACAAGATACCAACTGTGGATCGGAATACCGACTATAGATCAAATATCAGCTGCAGATTATCCTAGGTTGTAGGTATTACCCTACGGCTTCCAACATCCTTATGGCATTCTCTCTGAATTGTCAGAGCTTGAATACCACTTTGGTTCCAATGCTAATTCTTTGTACTTATTCATGATACTTCCATGAACTTGGTACTACTGCTTCATTAACCTCTTAACAACATTACCTACTTTGATTGAATCTAAAGTTCACTACCTCTTGTTGCCCCATACATCTTCTACACTAATCTTCCTTCTTATTGTTGGCTAGTAATAATCTGAAGTTGACCCTCCTTCATATAAGTCTTCATATTGGTCTTCGGAACTCGTCACTCCCTTACATGAATTCCCATTCCTATCTAGGTCTATAACATCAAGTAGTAACTGGATGGTGCAACATGCATTTGCACACCAAGTCAAACTTCATGTACAAATCTAGTCAATCAAGAAGATCCAAGAAAAACAAATAAATCCAAATGTGGTACATATAACACACAATATTCTAAGCCTGGAATATAGTAGTTGAGTATAATATCTCTAGAATTCAGGCTTACTCGTGTATTATATGACACATCCTCGTATAGGTTTACATTGTGATACTTAGCACTTAAGGTCAAACTATTCTTTGTCTCATAATTTACCCAAATTGCTCAATTGCAATAGGATAATCTTAAACAAAGTGGTCTCAATTTGGTTTTGACTGACCTTTAGTCTCACTTTTTGGAACGACTAATATAACCAACCTATCATTATTTAGTAAACTAACCTCACATGATTACTCCAAATGACTAATCAAATATTAGTTGCTAACTAAAACCAAAGATTATTAGAAATTTCTAGCACCTACGACTTCTATCATAGTTCTACCATGTTATTTTCTTACTTCTACCTCAAGATAATTCACTAAGTACTTGTCATACTTACCCTTACATCATGGTTTCGGAGCTAATCTCACCATAATATTGTTATGTTTTAATTATTTACATGATTCAAGAGCTAATCTAACCATGATGACCTTGTTTCACATTACTCTATTATTAAATCCTAACATAATTGCACTTCATCACGTAGAATTCTCAAATGAATCCCACATGCTTACTACTCATTACATCAACATTTATCCTAATGATGTTCATCATGTTGTCTTTGGTTATCAACTAATCAATAAGATTTTACTGCTCTTACTTAAATTCTAGGGTTTAGCTATACTATTAGAACTACTTCAACTGATATCTTACACTTGATCCTAATCTACTATGACCAATTAGCTTTCCTAAAGTATCTGGGTGGATTATGTCTCCTTCGGAAGACACTAAATAGCACCTTACTAAGAAAATATGAATAACTACTCCATATGATCTCCTAAACTTAGTCATATTCTACATTACTGATTTAGCTTACTTTAAGACATATTAATGGTGTTCTACCCTCTTGGGACTAGCACTATACAAGGAAAATATGGATAACGACTTTTAAGAAAGATGACCAAAGCATCCAACTTAAGTGTGACAAGATTATCCTCAAGTGGATACTCATCACCGGTCAGAAGAATATTTGGTTTAGATAAGATGGCTCCTATAGTCACTATCCAACCTATAGATCTTCCTAAAAGGGTCTTAATCCTAAAGACAAAGCATATGTTCTGATACCAACTGCGGTGACCCAGCATACCACAGCATGATGTAGTACACTATAGTCGTTGACATAACACCAATGAAACACCGTTCACTAGTATTACATCCCTCAGAGTGGTACAACAGAAACACAGCAGGTCCAAGACATGACTATAGGTTACAACTCAACTCTTTACACAAGATCCAGAGAACACTCTAGGTTAAAGAGAGAGAGAAAGAAACTTCTTACAACGAAGAATCATAAATACACAACTCAAAAACTATCATACTATTAAGACTAGTATCTTAACTAATGGTCTGGCATTGCTGCTATTGCAATACACTATAGAAATATGTTCTAAGGCTAGAGGTTATATTCCTATCTAATCAGTAACTTCATCTTCACTTGAGTTGGTGTATATGTTGACTTTCTTGACTTCATTGAAGATCTTTAGCTTTTGATGATGATTTCTGGAGCATGACTTGATGTAGACGTCGTCTTAATGGCTTCAGAATCTAGCAAGGGTTAAGAAGATACGTTGAGTACGAGCGTACTTAGCAAGTTCACTATAAAAGGAGTGTTTGATGCACTATATCTACAGCCACAGACCGTAGGTCGTAGGCAATGCAAGTTTTCATCAACATTTCTTCAAAGGTTGCTTTTATTCTGAAAAGCTATGTCTGTCAGCCTTCACGGGTTTACCAGAACTTACATGGAGTTCCTTTCCCGTAGCATTCGCAGATCCTTCCCGGAACAGGGAGTAACAAGTTACATTGCTTACACTCTGCAGAGGTGCGTTAATTTACCCATGAGAGATCTTAGCTTTGTTGCACATCCGAGTTGTAGTCTCGTTCACACTTCCTTGGTGTGAGGCCCAGACTAAGATCCAAGCCAATCTCTGCCTTCTCCGCGACCCCGCATGTCTCCTTGGTGTACGCCAGCCCACCTATAGAATTACGGCAATTGGCAGTACAGGCCATTCAGATGCCGGAACTATCGTGGGACGTTGAGGGCTCCCACCCATATGTTGCATATCTCCTAGGAATTACCAATAAATGCATGCTTCGGAGATAACAGCCACGACCCACACATACGGCTCCATGCGAGAGGGAAAAGCTATAGCTGACTTCTTTGTCCCATCCAAATCTCATGGTCAACGCGTAATATACGACGTAAGAATCACTGGCGACATTGGTTGTTAAGTCCTAGATAATATGTTCCTTTACCATCGGAACTTTTATAGTAGGTTATTACCTCATGGTAAATAACCTATAATCACATTATTATGAAAATAGTGTTTTCGGACCTTTTTCAAATGCAGGTGATGACAACACTGGATTTGCAAAATACTTTACAGAAAATAATCAAAGTACATGAGAAATTGTGAACTTGCCTTTTGTGATTGAAAGATTATGCACTCACGGTCTTCAAGACAATATAAGATCCAAAATTTGAAAACAGCATCATTGGTCCGATACATATAAGATGCTATTATGCATAAATAATGTAATGCAATTTCGTAAACTCGAATCCTAGGGATAGCGTTGTTCTAGGGTTTGGATACTGGAAATGGTTACTTTAGAATGTGTTGCCCTTTTAGATTAAGTTTCACACTTGTGCTTCTTATTAAGGCTTGTGAGTGTGTGTGACACAACATGTAAGTATAATAAAGCACACACAATAATGGAATACTCAAGTGGGAAATGTATCTGTAGAGTATGTATATAAGGTTTGTTCATCATTTAGAGCTTTCATAAAAATGCTTATTGCTTTATTTATAATGTATCTTAAAAGAATAACTTTTGAAGAAAATCTTACTTAGTTAAGGAGAAGTATTTAAATTTTAAGTTAACCTTATTAGGTGTTCTTTCTAGTTATAGTCTTTAAATAAGAAAGAATTGCTCTATTTGAATAATGATATTAGTAGTATTTGAGACTTATCTATCTTGGTTTTTAACTTGGTTAGTTTGGTATTAAGATGCTTTATAACTTAATTATAACAGACCAAAGTTATCTATAAAGTATATAATAAAGTGTTTAGTATAATATTTAAAGTATTGCAGACTAAAGTTAACTTTAAAGACATAGATGGAATTAAGGTATATTGATAGTGTTATTTGTATATTGTTCACTTTATATTGTTTTCTTAAAGTTACTTAAGAATGGTTATATTTTTATTTGGTGTAGTGGTTTCTTGATTTTATAATGGAATAGAATCATTTATCTTCTTGTGAATGAATGGTTATAGTTTGTAAACAAGGAAATAATATCACTTGAACTACTAATGGATTCACTATAGTGTTTTGGTATGTTTATAAACTTGTGGTTGTAGTAAGTAAAGAGGTTTTATTTAACTACAAATTATTCTTGGAGATTTTATATTGGATAATGATCCTTTTATAAAATAATCTACACTTATGGTTGAAGGATAATTCAATAAAATTGTATTTAAAGTGTGTTAAACCATTTTGAATTCATATCATCAATATTTAAGACTAATACTATTTATTAGATTCAATTGGCTAATTTTTAGAATTATTAGTAAATTTTATTTACCTTTATATGAATTATTAATTAAGGAAATTATTTTTAAATTGTAGAGGTCCCAACCTTTAATAAGGTAGAGATCCCTGTGTTTACAATGCTAGTCCCTGGATCAATAGCTATCATCCACTACTAAGATGTAATATCAAGAAACAAAGGTCATAATACAACTTTATAACCAGGAATAAAAATAATTCATTATATCTTACATAGCTCATTTGGCTATCTCATTACAATGCAGCAGAAATAACTATATAGCATGGAGTCCTTCATCTTCAAAGTGCCACAGGTAATCATGTTGGTTGTAGACTTGTAATCCTATTCAACACACTTCACTAACATAAAAAAACCCTGCAACATAATAAGTTCCAGCCACAAGGGTCAATACATTTGAATTGTATTGGCAAGTTTCACTACTATGTAGAAATAAGTGGATCCTATCAATACATGCATATTTGGCTAAGTAGGGTTTAGGCTCATTTGCAGAAAGCAATATAGTTTTATCCTATCTTTTAAAAATAGTTTTGATCTTTTGACAATTTTTCTGAACACCTTGGAAAACTCCAAGTGCTTCTAATCCCTTGTTGACACCATCAAGTTTTAATTTGAGAAATTGGAGTGTCGAGATCTTCCATAGCTTCAGGACTTAGTTGCTCAGAGTTGTCCATAACCGGCGACACGACTAAGTACTTAGAATTTGATCTTCTGCAGAAGTTGTACACTTTACCCACATGACACAATCTTGTCTTGACGCCACCAGTGGCAGTTGGATAAGTACACACCAAATGGAGTACCGGCAGATCGAGAATGTGACAAAGTCTTTCCATTGAAGTCCTCCCAATACATTATGCTAGCACATCTACCAGGCACCATTGTAAGGATATACTTCCAGTACGTAATTCTAGTTAACCTGAATAGTTACCAATGCAAGGGTCTTCCACTATGTAATTGACTAAGCCAGAGCCCATTTAGCATGTGGCTGTACACGGAAGCCATTGTACGAGAAACATGTTCAATCTCTAAGTCCCTGGGTGGTTTTCTTCTAGTGCACACACGAAAAAGATAGCCATATATACATGGTTCCCTTCGTTGCCACCTTATCCACAATTGAGTATCCACATTCCACCCAGGTGATTCATTGAGTACTTGTTTTATTATATAAAACATATATTTTTCCAACACTTCATATAATCATAACATGGTATTCCACCCCAAGTCTATAGAAAGGCTAAGCATACTACAACTATGATGTTTTCACCAAGGAATATATAAAGGATATCCTAATAGGACATAGCATAGCATAGTAGCATAATAACCATATCATGCATACTACAAAAATTCCACTAAGTGTAATGAAAATAGTAGGACATGGATGATAGTGCCACTTGCCTTTTTAGTAGAGAATATTGGGTCACTCCTTGATCTTTCAACAATCACACTCTTCAAACTTTAC
The DNA here is from genome assembly GCA_910589765.1 of Avena atlantica. NCBI lineage: Eukaryota > Viridiplantae > Streptophyta > Magnoliopsida > Poales > Poaceae > Avena > Avena atlantica. The sequence continues at coordinate 327,192,929 of OU342733.1, forward strand.
TACAATTCAATCAAGAAAGCACATATTCAAACCAACATTCAAACAATTCACTCATAAAACAATAAAATCAAGCCATGCATGCAAGCATGCAAAATATTGTTTTATTTGCAAAAGTGGTTTCTAGTAGGCTCTACACATTTTAAAGTTCCTATTGATCATTTAAAAAAGTGGTAAAACCATTTAAATTCAAGTTGGTGAAAATGGCCATTTGAATCATTTTTTTTGCTAGAAGTGATTTAAATCAAAGTAATATTTTGTAGTTTTAGCCAAATATATTCTTTAAACACAAATGTTAGTGTTTATTATTAAAGGGTTTAATATTAATTCATTTGCAAAGGTTTTCACCTAAATTCCACTTTCAAATCAAAACAACATTTGTATTTTCTAGAAATGCCTTTAGCAAAGTGATAATTTACTATGGTTCATCAAATATATTTTTAAATCCTAAAACTTGGTGTTTAGGGTCAGAGAGTTTAAATCACATAATTTTCCAAAAGGTTTTACTTTAAAAGCATTTTTAAACCATAATCAATATTTTTATTTAGCTAGAAATGCTTTTATTCAAAGATTTAATTCCTAAGTGTCACCAAATATACTTTTAAATCTATAAGCTGGTTTTTATGGTCAGTAGGTTCAAAAAAAAATATTTACAAAATATTTTACCCCAAAATCATTTTTAGAATAAATTTTATACACAAAATATGTCTACACATGTTTCTGCAAAATAAAATTATTAAGTTGATTGGATTGCTTAATCTTGTTGAAATTTTGAATAAAAAGAAACTTTTGTTGTTGATTGATATCTTACTAAGCGACAGTAAAAGAAGAGGATTACTATGACTACCAAGTTTTGAACAAACCCAAGAAAATTGTTTGATTTCTCATCCGTGAACCTTCCATTAATACAAGTTCTTAAGTTAAATCACCGTTTGCAAACCCTATTTTGAAATTACCGAAAATACTCCTACAAGACTACAAACAAGGTATTATGAATCCATTTGTTTAAATATGAAAAATATTTCTATCAAGTGTCCTGTGATGATCTACAGAATTTTAGAAAATTTTGGAGACAAGAATCAACTCATTTGGAGATCATATGAAAAAGATATAAAGTAAATAAGGAAATAGAAAAGGAGAAAAGAATAAACAAAAAAAACTAAACCTAACCGCTAACGGACCGAGCGGCCCAGCATCCCACCTCTCCCTTCTCTTCCCTACCGCTGCGAGCAGCGCGCCAGCCGTGCCAACGGGCCGGCCCAACACTAGCCCGCCTCCTCTCCCGCGGCCGCTGACGCGTGGACCCCACATGTCATCTCCCTCCTCCGGTTACAGACCTGGACGCGAACGCCGCCGCTCCCGAATGGAATCCCCACGAATTTCGCCGTTTTCCGCGCAAATCCTTTCCCCTTCTACACGAATCCGCCCCCATATAAATCCTCTAACCCTGCAGCTTTTTCCCCCTTTTGAAACACCCCGAAAACCCTAGCCCTGAGCCGATTCGGATCTCGTCGACGCCGCGCCATTGTTGCTCACGGGAGCTCGAGGTAGAGCACTGTCTGGTCCACCCCGTGCTCTCTTCTCTCCCTAGATCCCTTCCCCTTGGAGCATCGCTTCACCCTATTCCGTTTCCGCTCTCGCAGGAACACCGTAGGCCGCCGAATTCGTCGCCGGAGTACCACAGGCGCCATGGAGCTCCATCCGACTGTCTCAGTCGCTGCAGGAAGCAAGGGAAGTCACTGAGGGTACCCGCGAGATCGTGGTAACGCGACGCACCCCGTCGTCCACTCCGACGTCCTGGGAACTCGCCGTAGCACTGCCTAACGTCGCCATATGAGCCGCTCGCCGCCGCTCACCGTCGACCAGGCCGGTGAGCCAGCAGGGTTTGGTTCCCATCCATCGGATTTGAGACGGGCGCTCTAGATTAGATCGAGGCCCAACCGGTATCCTCCAATCAGTGTGTGTGCCGTGTGTCGCCCAGTCAGCAAGTTCCGTCACCGCCCCGTCATCGCTGCGTCAGCCCAGGTCGGTGCCCAGTCAGCGCCGGAATATTCCTTTATATTCCCTTCTGTTTTAAAATTTAATTAAAATTGCAAAACATATATAGATCTTAGAAAATTCATAATAAAATATCTGTATATCCAAATATTGCAAATAATATATCTACGGATTCAGAAAATTATGTAGAATATTAATACAAAATTAGATCTAAATTTAACTGTCTAATTGTATTGTAATAATTTAAATGGTTTAATAGACTTTTTAGACTAAATAAATCATAATAAATTATTTGTAGATCCAAAAAAATACAAATAAAGTATATATGGATTCATAATTTCATATACGACATTAATATACTATTGGATACAATTTTTGAAATATAAAAATTGCTGTATTAATTTAATTACTTTTAATGGCTATTTAAATTATTAAATTCATAGTAAATTATTTATAGATTAGAAAAATATAAATAATATGTGTATGGATTCACAATTTCTAGTAGAATGCAGATCTTGTCTTAGACATAATTTTTTATGAAGTAATATTTTAAATGAATTAAAGTCCATTAAATGGTAATTAAATCATAGAAAAGGATTTATAACTCCGATTAGGGTGAATCCAATTCCTACTGGTTTGTAATATCCTCTATACAGTATAACTTAGAACCAAGTTTTACTCCACAATTAGGACAGAAATTGCAACAAAACTATTAAAACCCCTTTATCAATATTTATTGATAAATACCCTATTTCTTTAATTGATCTCATACATGCATCATATGATCTATTAATGCTCAGAGAACTAAATATAAGCATTGTAACATATTAAACCATCATGTATGTTTGTGACCATCCTGTTTGTTACGTTTGCAATTGTTTTGATTGGAACTACCTTGTCCTCGTATTAGATTGTTCGGAGAGTGTGATTGCTGTGGAGAAATACAATCATCACCCATATTATCAACATAAGGCAAGTTACACCACTTGTTCATATCTTTTGTCCCAGTTTTGATTCTATGCATGTGACCTTCAAAATTCTATAGTACGCATGTGTAGGATGTTCCAGTAGAACTTTTCCTTGGTATTATTTTTCAAGTGCGATGATTTTGTAGTATGCCATGAGTAACTCCATACTTAGGGTTTTCCCTTCCTAATAGGTTACCCCTGTTTTGCTAAGTATTGCTTGCTATGCTATATATATGAAAAGTACCGTTGGGGGGTTCGAAAGACAATGAATTTTTCTAAGTATAAAGGCTCTCTTGAGCAAACTTTTCTTCTCAAATCCACTTCAAAATAAAACTAAGTTTTCTTCTGGGCAGAATGGTTGTCGGTTCAACGAGTGAGATTTTGGTGGAGGACGGCCGCCCAGGAATCAAAGAAGTCTGCCATGTTTCAGAATTCAGAAGCTTCCAGTGCAACCACAATACATATGGGCTTTGTCTTGGCCTAGTACTTAGTGGGAAACCTCACCTGGGTACCAACATTTGGAGGTTCTTGGCACGGTTGGATCCAGAAGGTAGAGGGGCTACTAAGGGAAAGCCTCGTCATGGTCTTGTCTGTAAAAGGACTTGATCGTGGATTGTGGGAAAAGTGCACAAACTCTCGAGAGTATTGCAATCTGATCGATCATCCCTGTTCACGGAAACAGAACAACATTGAGCATCTGAAGGATGGAGCCTCTGAAGGATCTTCCTCTCTCTTTTCTAAACAAAGTTTTGAAACCCCATGGCGTGAGTAATATCGCTAATGGGTGGGATTTTGGGAACTTGGTGCGTAATATCCAAGTGTCACTTGGTGAGTAATATCCAAGTATTTGGTTGTTTGGACACTTGGTGAGTAATATCCTCGTGTGCCAATCGACCCTATTTTATCTAAGCAAATGTTTACAAAGTAGGGTAAAACTCTCTCTCTCTTTTCTCCATACTTAGAGAAAATTATCTTTATGTAAATGAACTCCAAATCCTAAACTATCCTTGCATGTAGAGTTAGTATTTCCTTCCTTAGTGTAATTTGCCAATACATTCAAAGTATTGACCCAACTTGTTGGCTGCACGTTTCATGTGCAGAATTTCGGAGATTGTTGAAAGGTGCGCTAGGCTCACGGGTCTTCACTCAACCTGCCTGTGGCATTGATGGGACTCATGTTGTATATTTTTCGCTTTTGTTGTAATAATGTAAACTCTGGATTATTCGATTCATATAATAAAGACTTGTGTTTTACATGATATTTCATCGACTCTGAGTGCTAGCTATTGATCCAGGGACTAGCATGTTAATCACAGGGACTTAGGATCTTACTTGATCTGAGGTCACTACAGATGGTATCAGAGCAACAGATGGTATCAGAGCATTAGTTGACTGTAGATCGTGACCCTAGACATGGAGAAACCTTAGGACAAATATTTTCTAAATTATTTCAGAAAACTCTCATACTTCTCATCATCTACCTTTGGGGTTTTAAAATTTCTTAAGTCTCTTCTTTTCAACATTAGAAAATGACCACTACACACTTCAAGGAGAAACTTTTCTGAAGATTACCTTTTCAAAGAAAATGATCTCAATGTTTCGATTAAGTCGAGATTGAAGACCTCCATGAAAGATGTTCCAGGACTGAAGCTACGATATTGAAGAATTCGAAGGCCTTAAGTCAATGTTATTAACTAAAGAACTCGAAAGATTTAAGATTATGCAGAACATGAAGACTATCAAGAGCACGAAGACTTTTGAAGACTCGAAGCCTCGAAGTTTCCAAGTGACCTATTAAGAACCGAACCCGAATAAGATTTCGCTAAATATAGATGTGACAAATTGTTTGCTATCTTGTATGGTTTATTACCTTAGCTAATAAAAACCTATTTTCTAAATAAAATTGCTTGTACGGGTTCTTCTTCTTTCCTCCATACTCCATTCGTTCTTACTCTAAACCTTGGGAAAATTTACAGATGGGCCATAAAAATAAGTGGGACAAGGAATTCAACTTCACCAAGCGTAAGAGACACGCCGATGCAAATAAGTGGATGCACCAGGTTGAAGAAAGAATGAAGGATGCCAACATTGAAGCCAATAGAATGGTTCATCATGCCACCCAATTCCTAAAGGACGAGGCTGCAACCTTATGGGAGATGCAACACGCCATTAATGATCATCAAGGGACGATATGTTGGGAAGAATTTAAAGAAGTTCTACTACAATCTTGTTTCGTCACTCGTATACCAAAAACCCAAGAGGTTGAAGTCCCAAAACATTCAGCTTGCACGATCTGTGGAGAAATAGGACACACCTCCAAGGAGCATCGTGATCAGTGCCCCTATTGTGAAGAAAGACACCCATCTGAAGAATGCCCCACCTCTCAAGTTACATGCTTCCTGTGCGAAGGTACCAACCACAACCCCTCTCAATGTCACCTCTACACGATGGTGCAACAAGTGAATCGGCAAGTTAGAAACAGAATGCGCCAAGGCATGTCATCCTTACAAAAGAAGAGGAAGGATCTAATTAAAGTGGTGTGCTTCCAGTGTCACAATACTGGGCATTATGTTGTTGATTGTCCAGAATAGAAAAATGTGGGTGGGAAGGATGGAAACAATGATGGTAATGGTAATGGATGCAGTAGCGACAAGAAGCCCAAGAAAGATCCTGGCCAGGTGACATGCTACAAGTGTGGAGAAACAGGGCATTACGCTTCAGATTGTCCCGAGAAAAGGAAGGATGGTGGTGGAAATCGCAACCAAAATGGTAATGGCAAGAAGCCTAATTTGTCCATCAGGCTACGACGAATTATGTTAGTGTGAGCTAAACCTACAAATTGTTATACCCAGAAAACCCAACAATCCAATCCTTTTAAGGGTGGTAGCACCCCAGTGAAACTCAAACCTATTTCTTTCTAGCCTTCTCGAATCTCGAGGACAATATTCCTTTTAAGGGTGGTAGTCTGTAACATCCCGAATTTTTCCTAAATTTGGAATGATAAAATAAAATTATTAAGTTGATTGGATTGCTTAATCTTGTTGAAATTTTGAATAAAAAGAAACTTTTGTTGTTGATTCATATCTTACTAAGCCACAATAAAAGAAGAGGATTACTATGACTACCAAGTTTTGAACAAACCCAAGACAATTGTTTGATTTCTCATCCGTGAACCTTCCATTAATACAAGTTCTTAAGTTAAATCACCGTTTGCAAACCCTATTTTGAAATTACCGAAAATACTCCTACAAGACTACAAACAAGGTATTATGAATCCATTTGTTTAAATATGAAAAATATTTCTATAAAGTGTCCTGTGATGATCTACAGAATTTTAGAAAATTTTGGAGACAAGAATCAACTCATTTGGAGATCATATGAAAAAGATATAAAAGTAAATAAGGAAATAGAAAAGGAGAAAAGAATAAACAAAAAAAAAAAAAACTAACCGCTAACGGACCGAGCGGCCCAGCATCCCACCTCTCCCTTCTCTTCCCTACCACCGCGAGCAGCGCGCAGTGCGCCAGCCGTGCCAACGGGTCGGCCCAACACAAGCCCGCCTCCTCTCCCGCGGTCGCAGACGCGTGGACCCCACATGTCATCTCCCTCCTCCGGTTAGAGAACTGGACGCGAACGCCGCCGCTCCCGAATGGAATCCCCACGAATTTCGCCGGTTTCCGCGCAAATCCTTGCCCCCTTCTGCACGAATCCGCCCCCATATAAATCCTCTCACCCCGCAGCTTTTTTTCCCTTTTGAAACACCCCGAAAACCCTAGCCATGATCCGATTCGGATCTCGCCAACGCCGCACCATTGTTGCTCATGGGGGCTCGAGGTAGAGCACGGTCTGGTCCACCCCGTGCCCTCTTCTCTCCCTAGATCCCTTCCCCTTGGAGCATCGCTTCACCCTGTTTTGTTTCCCCTCTCGCAGGAACACCGTAGGCCGCCGAATTCGTCGCCGGAGTACCACAGGCGCCATGGAGCTCCATCCGACCTTCTCCGTCAGCGCCGGAATATTACTTTATATTCCCTTGTGTTTTAAAATTGAATTAAAATTGCAAAACATATATAGATCTTAGAAAATTCATAATAAAATATCTGTATATCCAAATATTGCAAATAATATATCTACGGATTCAGAAAATTATGTAGAATATTAATACAAGATTAGATCTAAATTTTACTGTATAATTGTATTGTAATAATTTAAATGGTTTAATAGACTTTTTAGACTAAATAAATTATAATAAATTATTTGTAGATCCAAAAAAATACAAATAAAGTATATATGGATTCATAATTTCATATACGACATTAATATACTGTTAGATACAATTTTTGAAATATAAAAATTGCTGTATTAATTTAATTACTTATAATGGCTATTTAAATTATTAAATTCATAATAAATTATTTATAGATTAGAAAAATATAAATAATATGTGTATGGATTCACAATTTCTCGTAGAATACAGATCTTGTCTTAGACATAATTTTTTTATGAAGTAATATTTTAAATGAATTAAACTCCATTAAATGGTAATTAAATCATAGAAAATGATTTATAACTCCGATTAGGGTGAATCCAATTCCTACTGGTTTGTATTAATATCCTCTATACATTATAACTTAGAACCAAATTTTACTCCACAATTAGGACAGGAGTTGCAACAAAACTATTAAAACCCCTTTATCAATATTTATTGATAAATACCCTATTGCTTTAATTAATCTCATACATGCATCATATGATCTATTAATGCTTAGAGAACTAAATATAAGCATTGTAACATATTAAACCATCATGTATGTTTGTGACCATCCTGTTTGCTATGTTTGCAATTGTTTTGATTGGAACTACCTTGTCCTCGTATTAGATTGTTCGGAGAGTGCGATTGCTGCGGAGAAATACAATCATCACCCATATTATCAACATAAGGCAAGTTACACCACTTCATATCTTTTGTCCCAGTTTTGATTCTATGCATGTGACCTTCAAAATTCTATAGTATGCATGTGTAGGATGTTCCAGTAGAACTTTTCCTTGGTATTATTTTGCAAGTGCGATGATTTTGTAGTATGCCATGAGTAACTCCATACTTAGGGTTTTCCCTTCCTAATAGGTTACCCCTGTTTTGTTAAGTATTGCTTGCTATGCTATATATATGAAAAGTATCGTTGGGGGGTTCGAAAGACAATGAATTTTTCTAAGTATAAAGGCTCTCTTGAGCAAACTTTTCTTCTCAAATCCACTTCAAAATAAAACTAAGTTTTCTTTTGGGCGGAATGGTTGTCGGGTCAACGAGTGAGATTTTGGTGGAGGATGGCCGCCCAGGAATCAAAGAAGTCTGCCATGTTTCAGAATTCAGAAGCTTCCAGTGCAACCACAATACATATGGGCTCTGTCTTGGCCTAGTACTTAGTGGGAAACCTCACCTGGGTACCAACATTTGGAGGTTCTTGGCACGGTTGGATCCAGAAGGTAGAGGGGCTACTAAGGGAAAGCCTCGTCATGGTCTTGTCTGTAAAAGGACTTGATCGTGGATTGTGGGAAAAGTGCACAAACTCTCGAGAGTATTGGAATCTGATCGATCAGACGTGTTCACGGAAACAGAACAACATTCAGTATCTGAAGGATGGAGCCTCTGAAGGATCTTCCTCTCTCTTTCTAAACAAAGTTTTGAAACCCCATGGCGTGAGTAATATCACTAATGGGTGGGATTTTGGGAACTTGGTGCGTAATATCCAAGTGTCACTTGGTGAGTAATATCCAAGTGTTTGGTTGTTTGGACACTTTGTGAGTAATATCCTCGTGTGCCATTCGACCCTATTTTATCTAAGCAAATGTTTACAAAGTAGGGTAAAACTCTCTCTCTCTTTTCTCCATACTTAGAGAAAATTAGCTTTATGCAAATGAACTCCAAAGTGTAAACTAGCCTTGCATGTAGAGTTAGTCTTTCCTTCCTTGGTGTAATTTGCCAATTCATTCAAAGTATTGACCCAACTTGTTGGTTGCACGTTGCATGTGCAGAATTTCGGATATTGTTGAAAGGTGCGCTAGGATCGCGGGTCTTCACTCAACCTGCCTGTGGCATTGATGGGACTCATGTTGTATATTTTTCGCTTCTGTGGTAATAATGTAAACTCTGGATTATTCGATTCATGTAATAAAGACTTGTGTTTTACATGATATTTCATCGACTGTGAGTGCTAGCTATTTATCCAGGGACTAGCATGTTAATCACAGGGACTTAGGATCTTACTTGATCCGAGGTCACTACATCCTAGTTGTCGTAACCTTCCTGGGGTCCATCATCCTGGTACTCCTGGCCACGGGAATAGCCAGGGACAAAGCCATGAGTACTCTTTAAGTACTCGCAAACTAATACTAAGAAGTGAAGGGGGTCTTTGTAATATGACACTAAGCTCTAGGGTTGTTTTGCAAAAGCCATATTTACCTCTACTAAGTTCAGAAGCAAGAGAAGCTAGTCACAATTTTATAACTCTTAAGTGGGAACGTGTATTTCGTGCCACAACTTTGTTGTGGTCCAGTCAAATTCTCAATTCATTTCACAAGTCATTTTGAAAACATCTGACGGGGAACAGTATGGCCACTCCAACTGTCCATAACTGCGGACGCGGCTATTCAAATAGTTTGACACTCTGCAGAGATTGTACACTTTCACCACAACATTCGATACATCCGTCAGGAACAAATCTTGAATTCACCATACTCAGTATGCGGATAATCAATCCTAACCTTTTAATTACACGCCCTAGTATAAGCACCTCTCCTGTGAGTTTGGCCTCCCAACCATGACCAACTGTCATCTTGGGTACTGCACAGGTGGACAATCTTCACAAGGTAGCCTCATCTTAGACCTTGGTCGTGAGGGAACCAATACTAAGGTATATAAGTTTCCAGTCAAGCCCTACCCAATCTTCGGGTATTGTGGTTGTACGGTAAAATTGGAATGGTATCGCATCCAGACAACCATCAGTTTTATAAAGGGCTAAGGCTCATGCCTCAACATTTTCATCACCAAAATCATCTGGTGTTCGGAAACACATGTCAAAACATATCAGTAGAGTGATCCATCATTCTAAGGTTTTCATAACCATTTTTGCACCAAGTATTCCCATCTAAAGTTGATCAAGTTTTATGCTTAGCACTAGCATCTACAGGTGGGGGTGAGTACTAATGAGGGTGGTAAACAAGTGGAGTTTTACTAAGTTCAATCTCATGCCTTAGGATGACATCAAGATTATCTAGCTTAGGCCAAATTTTATGCTCTTTATGCAACCTTCAATTATCTTCCTAGAATCTACAAGTCACTTAAGTAAACTCTAAAAGAAAGCTTTGATAACGAAATAAAGTAAAAGGCTTGCAAGTAAAAACTAGCATTGGGTTATCAAGTGAGTATGATCACATATGCTTAAGGAATCTAGTTGGCATGGTAACAAGCAAGTATTAGCTTGCACATTCAACTAGTAGTATTAGGCTTGCAAGTATTGGCTTGCACAATATCAGTATAAGCTTGCCTTGTGCAGAGCAGTGGTTGAAGTTCTCCTCGGCTTCTTCTTCATAGTATCCTCCTTCCTCCTCGTATCCTTGGTCGGTACTAGCGTCTATAAATAAATACGAGGTACACAATCACCAAATGATACTTAACTACTTTCAATCGTCACACAAAGGGGTGCTATAGATGATCTAGCATCATCACTAACATTACAAGACTAAGGCACTGGACTTAATGATTTTTGTTTTAGAAAAGTAATTTCTACTCATTGAAAAACTACTTAAGATTTAATATTCTCCAAACCAAACATGGGATCATGTTGACACATGTCATCACCACATATTTAGTCCATGGGAATGTGATAAGGTTTTACCCTTTTGACACGTTGACACGTGTCACAATTTAATAAGGTTTTACCCTTTTATTTTAATTAAATAAGTGACTAGAAATGCCTATGTGACCTTCTTTTTATTTCTTGAACATTATTTCTATAAGTAAACCCATATATTTTTATATATTCTGAAAGGTATGATTAAATGTGATTTTTGAGAGTTGGAATCAACTCAAAAGCTAACACGGTTTAAATTTGAAAAATGTTTGAATGCAGAAAAGCTTCTGCCTTGTTATTTTTACCAAGGATGATCTATAGATCCAAATGACTTGAATCCAACGGGCTTGGATTCAGCATTTCCAGACCTTTCTAACAAAATTGGTTTCATTCAATTTGGTTCACTGAATCGAGATGGGTTGATTTTTGAAACTAGGTACAGAACTGTGTTTGAATGAAAATGGAAAATTCCAAATTCAAACAAATGGGCTGCGCGGGAAACGATACTGGGCCGGCCTGCGAAGCACAGCGCTTACGCGGGCTGGTTAAGTGGCTGTCCCCACGCGTTAGTGAGACAGGGGGTGCGAAGCGGTATGGGTAAATGTGGTGCATTCGATCCAGTTCTAATCCAACGGCTATGGTTCATCGTCCACGTCGGGCAACGCCGGCGAGACAGAACCCTAACGCGGCAGGTGGGGGTCGTGGGAGGCTCACTGGGGCTCAGGCGAGGGTCGGCGAGGAGGGCGAACGACGAAGTCGATGACGGCGAACCTCCTGGTACTGGCAGCTTCTCCTGGGGCGGCTCCAATCGCTGGCCCCCTTCTTCTCCAGCAGCGGCGGGCTCCGGTGAAATTCCGACGAAGCGCTCCTCGCCTTGCTCCGGTAATAGGGTGGAACGATCAGTGAGGAGAGGGGAGTAGAATGGTGTGAAGATTTTGAGCTGGGGTGGCCTCTATTTGTAGTCTCGACGACTAGACCGAATGGGATGGGCAGGCGACGGTGGCGACATGGCTACGGGATGCTAGAGGCATGGCCGGCGGTGGCGATCGATCGGTGGTATCCTGGCGATGCTCTATGGCTTTAATGCGCGTGTAGGCGTGGTGGAAAACGGTATGGAACACGCGATGCTCTGCGCGGCAGAGGCGGCGTCTTCGACAGGGAGCGGTGGCTGTGAGGCATGGGGCGGTGAACGGGGATGTCTGGTGGTCTCCTGGGATGGTGGTGATCGCGTATGCACGCGGCGAGGGCGGTGCGTGGTCTGTGGGCGTCTGTCGAGGGTGGCGCTCTCGCGCATGCTCGGCATGGTTGTTGGCAAGCTGGGCACGGTCTGTGCGTGTGGTCCAGGGGCTGGCAAGGTTCGAGCGCTGGACAGGGGGTGGCCGTGGACGGTGGGCTGTTTCCTAGACAAGGTTGGCACGGCTAGTTCTTCTCCTAACTTGATGTCCACACTAGGGTGACATGGTGAGGCTCGGCTGTTCACCATTGATGGCATTGCCAAGCTTACAGTGGGGCTAGTGCTTAGTTAAGTTTGCTAGATGATCTACTGAGGTTGCTGTGAGCTAGAGAGGGAACCAGTTAGGCCCAAATCACTGCTCACAATAGTGTTTAGGATTTGATTGATTTGCATCAGCAAGGTGTTTGATGAAATGGCCGCAAGAATTCAAGTTTTGAATTTTGAAAGGATTTTTGGTGGGTGTGCTAGGTAGGTGCTGGTGAGTCTGTGGATGCTTGGGTTTTGAAAGTTGAGCTTGTTTGAGTGGTTTTTGAAAAAGTGGGATCTTCCCATATGATAAAGATTCAATTTTGAACTGTCATTTAAACTATGCATTCAAATGTTTTTGGATGATCACAAGGTGGGCCTTGGTACTTTGTTATGAGTATTATCAAGGGGTGCAAATATCCAAACAAGTTTCTGTTAAGTTTTGAAAGTTAGAGACAGCCAAAGTAGGCATGGGAGTTAATTTGGCCAAAATGACCATTCCCTTATTTTGTTTGTTTTGATTTATTTGTCTTTGGGAAAAGTGTGGGTATTATTTAGATGATGTTTATTTCACCTAAGAATCCATTTACAAGCAAAGAAACACACAAGCAAGGTGATTCAAAAGAATTCAAATTGGAATGCATACACACATGCATGCTTTCATATTTTTATTTAGAAAAGTTTTTGTTAACCCTAATTTTGATGATTAGAGTTTGATGATCCAAGTTTAGTATTTTTGGGATGTTACAGGATTAAAAGTTATGAATTTTACAAATCATATCATCTAATAGATCTAATTCTATTTTTAAATCGAAGTTAGTGCCACGCGTCTTAATTTTATTGGTCCACACCGCCTCGGGTAGATCGAGCTACATAGGCCGTCAGATCTAACTTAATCGCATGGTGCAGAAGCCATCTTACCTCTTCGTTTAAGTTTCTATCGTGACGCTTGGATCTAAATCCAACAGTTCTAAACACGATGACCATAGATGGGCGGCGCTGGCGGCGGCGCTCTGACGGTGGTGTTGCCGATGAACCAGGAAGCGCGGGCGAGGGAGAAGGGGCTTACCAGACTCGCAGGAGTGTGGCGATGCTCAACATGGTCTCTGTCGGCTAAGGGGCGCACGGGTTCCAGAGGGATTGCTCGCCGGAGTCCGTGGCGTCGTCGGGTCCGTCTGTTCGTTGTCGAAGGCGAGGTTACAGGCCAAGCCAAAGCAAAAGAACGACGCAGTTAGATGCGCGCAAGGATGCTGAATGCTTGGCTAGTAACCAGAGAGGAGGAGGCACCTTGTTCTTACGGGGAGGGGTCGCCGGAGAAGTGGCAGACGACAACGGCGTTCGGAGGTTGTCCTTGCTGACGCTCTAGAGCATGCGCGGTCGGGCTGAAGCTACTGGCAGATGCGCCTGGTGTTGCGAACAGACCCGTGCAAGATAGGAGGCAGGAGGGGGTCTAGGTTGGCCGGAATCGGCCGGAGTAGCTCATCGGGGACAGTGGGTTCAAGCTCGCGATTGCGGCAGCCTGGTGGCAAAGGGGGAGTGAGGTCCGGGGAAAATGGAGGGGAGGGAAAGGCGCTTAAGAGTGCGTCATCGCTAGAGGAATTAACGTCGCCAATTACTCGAATTTACAAGGATTGAATCGCGGTAGAACGACGAGGTGTGATGGGGGGAAACGGTCGTCGCGGGTTGAAGACGATGATAGGGCAAGTGGGTCCCGTTCGTTAGCGAGGTGAGTGGGGGTTAGGTGGGATCCTTTGTTCAGTGACTTCGTGGGTGCGAACGCGAGTGAAAAACGTTTCGGGGGAGAGGGGAAAGTGGGCTGCGAGTTTGGGCTGGACTGGGCCTGTTTCTAGGCTGGCTTTGTTTCTTTTTTTATACTGAATCTTTTTCTTTTTCCTTTTATGTTTTGATTTTTGTTTAAATAATTCAAACACCATTTGAAATCAAACCTTTACCAAACTTTGTGTATATTTATTAATACTGTTTATTATCATATTCTAAAGTCCATTTTAGAATATTTCCTTTATTATTTTAGAGTCTATTATTTATTTTAAATAGACATTTGTCTTTATTTCAAATAAGATTTAAATATGTTTTCAAACTCTTTTTGAATTCTAAATTTTACCAAACCTTTTTCAGTAGGTTTTATTTATTCTCTCGTGCAAAATAATTCACTTTGAATTTATTATTTAAAATACTTTCATATGATTTAATGTTCATTTAAATTGGGAATTGTCTTTATTTAAATGAAATTGGATATTAATCAATCCTTATGATTTTATTTAATTCTTTACTCTTTTTATTAATCAATAATCTTTCATTTCATTTGCTTGACCAAGATTTGATTTGGCTTTTAATATTCCTTATTTATTTATTTCTTTCTTTGCCTTATAAAATCCATATCTTTTTATTTAAAGATCCAAAATTGATGATTCCAATTTATATAATTTTATTTAATATTTGTTTATCTTTTTAAATCACTTTAGGATTTATTTGCTCAAGATTTGGCATGGACTTGAGATAGGGCTTTATTAGCTTTGGAAATTGATTCCTTTTATCTTAATAAATTCATAAGTTTTTATCTATGACTCCAAATTGAGTGAAACCAATTCCTATGGTTTTATAATATTCTTATTTATCATTATTGATCATTTATAAATGTTTGTTGCTAAATTTTTATATGGATAAAATCCATAGTCTTAGAGAGGTCTTGGAAATGAATTATTCCATTAGGGTTTTAGGGTTTTGGTTTAAACTTTCCAAGTGTTTAAATCCCAAGATACATTATTGATAAATGCATTTCACTTTATTGAAATTTTGTTTGGTACCTTTTTCATTCAAAGTTTGTTCAAGATGGATTTTTATGTTTCCATTTGGAATCAAAAAGCTTCTTTTCACCCTAAATTTCATCAATTATTTATTTTGTTTATTTATTTTTCACATTTCAAAATTGGAAAATTTTGGGATGTGACATAAATTCAAGTTATTAGGGTATTAAGTTTTTATTTACTTCAAAAGTATAATAATATATTTTTAACATGTAGGTGTTATTTTTGTGATCATTTTGGTATATTACATTTATTTTTGTGATTTATCAATAATAAGATATGACTTTTATAAGATTTATTAATTTATAAATACTTAATAAATAATAAATATTTAATTAAGTGCAGTAATAATGCATATAGTTTTAAAGTATAGTTCTTATTTTTCTAAGATTTTTTGTATTTTAATTATATTTTTAATATTTAGCATTATTCAAATATGAATTATCAAAGCTTTATTACTTATAAAATATTTATTAAATAATGTTTATTTAAATAATTAACATAAAAGTATTTGATAATAGTTTAATGTTATAGATTTTATTTTTCTAAACATTTTCATATATTACACATATTTTTCTGAATTATAAAACAAAAGTTATGAAATTTCTAAGGTTTAATCATTTTGGGAATTTTTAATTAAATAACTAAATGGGTTTATTAGGTAATGCTGATGTCAACAAGAAGTGAGGTGTTTTTCATCTCTATGTTTTTATTTAGTACAGAAAACATTATCACAATTTCTAAAAATGATAAAAACATGAATATGACATCAGCGTGATGTCACGCTGACGTCATTCACATTTGAATCCTCTCTAGTTGATGATCAAGCCAACGATTTAGTGCGCGCGCGGAGTTGTTCTTGGGCATATGGGAAAGAGGATGTCGCAGGGAACCTTATAGTGGCAGCACCGCTCAATTAGGTCACCAGAACAGTGGGGGCAACGGTGGCTAACGGCGGCGGTGGCAGATGATCATCGAAGAAATAAACTGGGCGAGAACGAGTAAAATAAATGGTCCCCGAGCATCGCAAGCTCACCGAGAGTGCAGCGAAGCGGTTGCTAAGATGTGAGGAGGTCGAAATCGACGGGAAGCTCGGCGACCGGACTTCGGGAACGAGGTCACGATTGAGGCTCCCTGACCTCCCACAGCTTCCGTGAGAGGGGGCAATCGGATGGGAAGAGCACGAAGAACATGGGAGTGGTCGCCGTTGTCCAAGAGGAGCTCGAATTCGACGGCCATGAGCTCATCCAGGGGCTAGGGTTTCGGGTCAGAGGAAAACAAAGAGAGAGAGACGGGGGAAATTATGCACGGCGAGGTTCTACCGGCGGCGCAAGGTTATTTATAGGCGATGAGAAGCGGTGGCGCGTCTCGTGGCGTCGATTGGGCGGTCGTCGGAGCTCCACCGAGTTGCTTCTCCGGCAGTGCTTTCTATCACGAGGAAGAACAAAGCAAGAAAAGAACGAAGGGGTACTGGGTCGGAGTTGGGCTGCTCGCAGGCTGTCTGAGGGCAATGAGTAAGGAAGAGGGGAAATGGGCCATGGGCTGGGAGATCATTTCTCTATTTTTTTCTCTCTATTTGTTTTTCTTTTTCGATTTCTATTTTCTGTTTTCTTTTTTTTAACCTTTTATTTAAGCAATTATTTTGACTTATTTTTATGGAATTTCTTTGCTAAATACTTGCAGCAATGATAAGATTATTTAGACTCAATTTGTGAACTTTTATTATATAATGTTATATTTCTTTATTTTGTTTATATAGATCCTTCCAATATTTGGTAAGGGATTTTGTTATTAATTTTCTTTCCATAATAAACCATTGATTTATTATATTATATTTCCTTATTTCTTTATAAAACTTAGTTCTAATTAATTTAGAGTTTGGAAGGAAATGTATATATATGGTGATCATTTTCTTACTATATGATACATAAAGTTCTAGGGAATTAATATGGTTAATAGTATTCTCATGAATTTAGGAAATATCAAAGTATATATTTATTACAATTAACATATGAGTTAAGGTTTGAATTGAAAATGCTTACCATAAGTTCTTAGGAGATTTAATATTCTCATATTTCTTTTATTTATATGAATAAAGATTATTGGTTAAGACATATTGTCTTTATGTTGGTGATTGTGAGGATCAGAACTTAACTTCTAGACCCCCTGTGTTTATTCGTCAATCCCAAGATCAACGTTGACGACACAGCGAAATGTATATCATTGTAGACATACAAAATAGTAATTATTACAAAGTCTGAATAACAACATAGTGAAATGTTTAGTGACATTTATTACATCCAGAAACACAGCGGAAATATAAAATGCGTAGCGACTCCATCTCAGCCACAGGCAGTCGATGTAGTCCACGAGGCCTCACTCATCAGCGTCATCGTAGTAAACATAGTCATCTCCTTCTCCATAGTACTCTGAAGTATCAACAAAAGTATTGCCATGAGTACATGACGTACTCAACATACCCCTTATGCAAAACCTATAATATCTACATGTGGCTTTATGTGGAGGTTATATGGTTCTTTTGCATAAAGCCAATTTTATTTGCAATATGGTAATAGTTTTGATGAAAGTGGTTTTTTAACAAAAACATGTTTATCATCAATGTGGTAATTCTCAATATTGTGATTGTCCACGACAACTCACACAGATCATAGATTCCGGGATAAGAATAGGGGCAAAGAGGGAAGTAGCAAGACAGGTTCCCGTATGTCAAGAAAGATTCATGTGTCGTCCATGACCGTGGACACGGCTATTCGAATACTTTAAACTCTGCAGAGGTTGTACACTTTTCCCACACGACACAATCCCGTCTTGACGCCCACCAGCCATCGCTGGTTTAATACACACCGATTGGTGTACCGGCAGATGGATTGTGACAAGGTCTTTTAGTTAGATCCCCCAAAGATATGACATGCCCACCCGGTATGGCGCACGGAACTGAGAGTATGTCCCCAAACCGGTCCCCCCATCTGTGCCGAAGGTTCTCCCGCAGGCAGACACCTCATCAGCGGTACGGCGACATCAACACCTAAGGCTGACTAACTTACTTAACCAAGCCAGTGCCCATTATAGCATGTGGTTGTACGGTTGGTCACAATCTTCAAATCCAAGACTTATTAGGACCACATGTGGCACGGACAACGGATTTCCCCCTCCAACTAGTGAAGGGTAGCCAATCGCTCCTTCCTTTGATCCAGCTATCGCCCGCGCCAGTGTTTAGACGGTAAGTTTCACCCAGAGTAGAATAGAGTAGAGGAAGCAACAACAGCTAGCTCAGCGAGCTCATCAAGTTTCAAAAAGGGGTGTATGTGACCCGAGGGTCATCCAATTCCTCCCAAGAGGGGAGATCAAAGATCCTACTTATTATTGAGCATGGCTAAGCAATTCTACTCTAATAAGACTACTATGTAGTATCTACTCAGGGTATTGTATGGCGACAGGTGTATCAAGGTATGTGTGTAACCAAAATAGCATATATTTGTAAAACAATAAAATATAATGCACTTTATAAAGCTAGGATAAGACATGGTAAGGGGAATGCCTTCGTTGCCGTGAAAGTGTTCTTCCCCGAAATCTTGATCCTGCTCGAACCCGTCGCTCCCTACGCGTCATAACGATGAACCACCGATAAATACACATTTCAAATAACCACAAATAAGATCCAAATATAAAGATCCAATAAAAAGACCCAAATAGGCTTGCGAGGTTTGGACGGTTCGGTATAATAAGGGTCGTTCTACCGTTTTTAATTAATTAAATAAGTTAGGAAAATAATATATTTCTTAAAATATTTGCGTCGCATAAATAAAAATATGTCATGCACAAATAGACTATATGCTAGCTAGTCATACGGTAAGCACACAAGTGATAAAGGTATGCAAGAAGCTACTAACCATACACGCATAAAATACTAGATCATATGAGCTAAGCACACACATGCATGCATATGCATGAAGAATCTAAGATGAGAAAATCTGGTGCATGCAATGTTATAACATCTGTAATTCTATAGTCATGCATTTAGCAAGTAGTATAGACAATAGCATGGTATTTAAAAGTAACAATCAACAGTGTTATGCTCACAACAGAATTACTTGCTATTCTACTACTTCAACACGATGAGAAACATGCACTAAATAAATCTTAGCAAAATAACATGATATTATAAGCAGGATGAATATACTATACTAATTATGGTTTACGAACCATCTGACATGCTCTACTGAATATACACTAGCTGAATAACAAATGAAAAGATGTAACCCGTAGGACAATAATTCATCTAGTTAGACACGTATAGACAAGTGTGAGACTATACGGAGAACATGATTCTATTTCTGCTAAATACATCTACTACTAAACATGTATAAATAATTTGAAAAAGATACTACCTGACTAGCATATGCAACCTAATAGAAGGCGATCCTACAAAGTTTAGACCATGTAGTCATAAGCACGCGAGAACAATAGCAACAGTACCCTAGGTATATATATTCTACCGGAGCTAACAACATGCATGACCTCATGAATATGTATCAAAATAATTTGACTAACCGTACGTAGTATTCTCAATCTAAAGTCACTGTTGGGTTCCTAGACGCATTTGTCAAATTTTCTAAGCTGGAACCAAGATCAACCGACGTGTACGTGGTGGCCTAATTTGCTCATGCCATCGGACGGCATTCGGTTCACCGGTGTCGCCGTAAACTATAAAACTACGGCGGGAAAACATGTCTAGGAGGTAGGCATATGTGCCGATAGGAGGTGGGTGCAAGGATTTATGCCGAAGCTCACCGAGTACGACACGATCATCGGACGAAGATGATGAAATGGAATGAACGTAGGTGAAGTGCGTCTCCGGCGATCAGTGACTTGTCCTTCTAGCCCGACGAATCTGCCCTGCTCCTTCTCTCAGTCGCGGTACAGCAGCTCACCCCACTCTCGCCCTCTCCTTGCCGGAGCTGTCGGAAGTGTGGCCGGCGACCAGCGAGCTCTCCAAAAAAGAACTAGGATAGGAGACAAGGCTCCGGCGGTGGTGTGGAATGGCAGGAGGGAGACACCGGTAATGGTATGTGGATTAATATTTGGGCGTATGAATAATGGCATCAGTTTCTAGTGAATTATGGCATTGATTGATGGGCATTTCCTGTTGACGGGAAGAAGATGAGCAGTGCGCGATTGTTTCAAGACTTGGCCGAAAGCTGGGGCATGGGCGTGATGTGCTAGGCTCTGTCTCATAATACGCTCATGTGAATCAATCGACCGTTCAGCTAACCTCTAGCTATCTTAGTTGCATGCATCGATTTGGTACTTAGAAGAAGAGAGAGAGAGAGAGAGAGAGAGAGAGAGAGAGAGAGAGAGAGAGAGAGAGAGAGAGAGAGAGAGAGAGAGAGAGAGAGAGAGAGAGAGAGAGAGAGAAAGACCAACAAGCAACAATTTGCATGCATAAAAGAGGAGATAGAAGGGAATGCATATATGCCTATATGGTATAGTACTATGTCTGACATGCATGCACATGCCTGTGCATGCAACACCCAAATGATTTTTTGTAAAGAACCAACATTTGGCAAATTAAAAGCAGATTCAAATAAAAAATACAAAATGTATTGTGAGGAAATATTCTCCTTCTTATATAAGTATAATTAATTTCAATATAGTCGGAATTAATTTAAGAATACAAAACAACATATTATTTTATGTCGCCGCAACATCCTTTGAGAAAAAATTAACCATAAAAATCAGGATGTTACAGTGATCAAGAATAATATCACCATTTTTAGCATAGAAAGTTATTATCTGGTATGTCTTATGAAAAGGATTTGATAAAGATAACTCCTAAGCACCTTTAATTATGATAATTAGGAATAACAAGATGTGCTTAAGTGATTTGTTATAGGAAATATTCCTATAAACCATTGTGGAAACAAGATGATAGATCAATCAGATGAGATGGATGTTTAAGCTTGATTATAGATTTAGGTTTTAGTGTTTACTAAGAATTCTTATCTTCCATAATTCATAATTCTGGACTTCTAATTAAGGAATTCCTTTCCTAGATATACTATTTCTTCTTATCCATCATCATTTGTTAACATGATGAGATTTACTTCACAAGAAAATTCTTATCCACCTTTATTCCTCTAAATCAATTTATAAATCCAAAGAGCGTGGCACTGAAGCTTTCATAATCCTCTCATATCCATACCTTGGTTATATCAACTACTCCACTGCTGATAATCTCCAATCCAACAAGTAGTTACTTCTACTCCATTCATACACTTCCTTAATCATCCACCACTACTATTACTCCAGTGGATGCATATATCAAACTACTTTCCTTCAAAGCTTACTATTCTTTTAAGAGGAATAACACTACTTCAATAACTCCATGCTACTCTAGCTTTAGCTTGGTCATGCTATCTTATATCTACTTCACTTCAGTAGCTTATACTCCAACCTCACATTATATTAATATGATTTTTCATGGATAACCTAGGATAACATATCTATACTAGGTTTCAATCATGTTTTATCCACCAATGTCACTTATACATGATATAAGCATTCAATCTTGGTGAGTAAGGCATGGTCATTATAATCCTTTGATCCTTTATGGTTTAGGTTTCTAGTTGGCTAATCAAGGCTTCCATCCATACAATATTACAGTTGTATTATAATTATCTTTTGTTTATATCTATTGGATTAAGATATATAATCCATTGACTATACCTACTTGATCCAATAGGACTACTCCTGGTAACTATCTTCAGGATTCATCCTTATAATCTTATTTATTACCATATAATTATATATTCCAAATAACTCTTCTATCATTTGAGAAGTGAGTTAACTCCATCAAATATCACAATGATCTTATTTTCTTCCAGCACTCCCATCCTATAGATGATATATAAATCCAGCATTACCACTTACCTCTTCTTACCTCTTTATCAAAAGGACTTTAAGATAACGTTATTATAAGGACAAGAGTTGCTAGGTCAATAATTGATAGGTTAAGACTTGGTGAATCAATAGTTGATTACTCAACATTGATGAACAATATATATTAGGATAAGATTCAATGGAGATGATAAGGATTGATATGGAAATAAAGGTGTATGGTGAATGATCTTGACTTGTCTTCTTTCCTACTCAATCTTATTAAAGAGCTAAGGTTAAGTATTACCATGATACTCATGGTATAAGTAGATGAGATTAAGATAGATCAAGATTTAGTTATTACATTCTTATTACTTAAGTTATATTTATAACTTGGTATTCATGGGTTGTATAATGAATACTGGTATATGACTACTTAAGGATCAAAGATAAATCATTAAATAATGTATTAGGGTTTAACTTTCATTACATTTGATCTACCCTTAGATCAAATCTTCCTTACGCAAAATAAGGTTTTAACAAAGGTCATATTGAAAATTATCGCAGTCAACTTGATGATCTACTTCAATTCCATCAAGTTTTTTATTTAAAAGCTAGAAAATTATTCGTATTTTCTATGCATGAATGTAATGCACACATATGTGTTCAGCTTATTTCTAAGCTCTAATGTTGGGATGTTACACGCGACGCCGACGTGCCCAACGTGAGCGCGACTGCGAGCCATGAGTCAGCATCCAGGTTAGACGCCATTCGTGCCAATTCACTAACAAGTGATGCCAATGATGCGTGCACCCGATGTTGACGTGGGACACTTCATTGGTACCCCAAGAGCAAGGTGTGATGAGCAAGCCAAGATGTAATATAGTTGGAAATTTTTCAAGTGTGGAAACAAAGGACACTATGCAGATGTTTGCCCAGAGAAGTATCATCAAGACCCCAAGCAAGCCAAGATGTAATCTAGTTGGAAATTTTTAAGGGTGGTAGTACCCTAGATGCTTTGAGCCAACTTGTAACCCTAGCCTTCCCAAATCTCGGTACGAGATTTATTTTAAGGGTGGTAGCCTGTCACATCCCAAATTTTCCAAATTTTGTAATGTGAAAAAAAATAAACAAAATAAATAATTGTTGAAATTTAAGGTGAAAAGAAACTTTTTGTTTCTAAATGGAAACTTAAAAATCCCATCTAGAACAAATTTTGGTTAATGTTTGAATCCAACTAAATTCAAATCAAGTGGAGTGCATTCTTCATAAATGCATCTGGAAATTTAAACACTTGGAAGTAAACCCAAACCCTAAAAACCCTAATGGAAGAAAAACATTTCCAAGTTATCTCTAAGCCTATGGTTTTGATCCACATAAAACTTGGTGAACAAACTTTTCAAAATGATCAAGAATGACAAATATAAATATCATAAAACCATATGAATTGGTTTCACTTAGCCATAGATAAAATCTTATGAATTTAATAAGATAAGGAAATTGAATTTCCAAAGCTAATAAAGCGCCTATCTAAAAATCCATACCAAATGGTAAGTAAATAATCCTAAAGAGAATTAAAAGGATAAACAAATACTAAATAAAATTATACAAATTGGAATCACCAAGTTTGGACTTATAAATAAAAAGATATGGATTTTATAAGGCAAAGAAAGAAATATTAAATAAGGAATATTTAAAGGCCAAATTAAAACTTGTCCAAGACCATAAGTAAATGGAATAATCATAATCCAAGTTCAAATTAAGTAAATGGATAAATAATATTGAAATAAAATAATATGGCCTTAACGAAATTCTATTGGATTAAGACAATTTTCCCTAATAAGAATAATTAATTAAATCATGGGAAAATAGTATTTGGAATTTACCCAAGTGGAATAAAAGTTATTTAATTAACTTAAATGGAATCAAGGAAATCACCTAAATAAAATTTATGGAATTAAAACTATAATTTATTTCATTGGAATAAAGACAAATACCCAAATTAAAATGATTAATGAATCATAATAAAAATATTCCAAATAATTCAAGGTAAATTATTTGACATCCTAATAAATAAATAAAACCTACTGAATAGGTTTGGTAAAAATATGGTTTTCAAATAATGTTTTAAAACACATTAAAACCTATTTGAAATAAAGACAAATGACTATTTATAAAATAAATAAAAGACCCCAAAAAGAATAAAAGAATTATTCTAAATTTGACTTCAGAATGTATTAATAAATAGTATAAGAATATACACAAAGTTTGGTTGAAGATTGAATTCAAATAGTTGTTTGAAATGATTAAACAAAATCAAAACATAATAAAAGAAATGGAAAAAGAAAAATAAACAGGAGAAGGAAAAAATAAACAAAACAGCCAGCCCAGGAGCAAGGCCCAACCCAGCCCAGCGGCGCAGCCCATCTCCTTTCCCTCCCCGAACCGTTTTCCACTCAGGAACTCACCCCCTCAGACGCTGACTGCTAGGTCCCACCTCCCCTCTCTCTCTCTCGCTGACGCCAGGCCCCACCGCTAGGTCATCATCTCCCTCACCCGCCGCGGTGACCACGCTCCCTCCTCGCCGTTACCGGCCGTTGTAGAATTGATTCGCTGCGAGTAATGGCTCAGTTAATCACAACGTGACCTCACTCGTTTAAACCACCTCCCTCTCCCCTCCCTTTTCCCTCAGGAACCGCTGCAAGAGAGCCCCCAAGTCGTCCCCAATTCCACCTACACCGTCGCTGCCTCCGACGAGGTCCCGCTCGAATTCCGGCAAACCCAGGTCGCGCCTTGCCCCTTCGACCACCCGAGCCTACTCCCCATCCCCTGGCACTTCTCTCTGCACCCTCAGCTCACTCGCGCGCGCCTCAGACGCTCGGGAACGACGACGTCTCCTCGCCACTGTCCACGGCCTCGACTCCGGCAAGCATTCCTAGTAGGTTTCGTCCACCCATCCTATTCTGGTTGACACTATCTTATTCTCCCTTGTCATGCGCATCTTCTAGCGTTCACCAATCACTTGCGCATGTCATGTAGTGTCGCCAACGATGATCGACCGAGCGCATCGTTGCCAGTAGGAACTCCGGTGAGCAATTCCCCAGGAACCCGTGCGCCCCCTGCCTCCTCGCGAACACGTTGAGCATCAGCAGCATGCTGCGAACTCGGTGAGGCCCCTCTCTCTCTCTTTCTCGCATCCTGCATCGTCGGTAATGACACCGTCAGAGCGCGCGCCGCCGTTCGCTGCTGCCAGCGCCGCCAGATCATGGTCGAGCAGCTGTGGTCCGTTGGATCTCGATCTGTTGGCTAGGATAGATTCATTTAATCGAAGTGGTACGTGTGATCTGTGCCGTGCGATTAAGTGAGATCCTGCGGTCAGAACAGCTCAATCCAAACGAAACGGTACCGACCAATAATATTGAGCCACGTGGCCAGAGTCTGTTTAAAACAGAAAATTTTGTTCCATGGGATATGCAAACTTGAAAAATTCATAACTCTTAATCTACACGTCCAAATTTTGCAAATTTTATATCACCGGAATCAGCAAGACAAGTACTTTGCAACCATGCATGTTTTTTAATGTTTTGCTTCTGGAAAATTGGTTGAATTTGCAGAAACTTGTGTAGGCATATTTTGAATATAAAATTCCTTCTAAAATTATTTTTGTGATAAAATCTTTGGAAAATGGTTTGTTTTGAACCTACTGACCATATAAACTAACTTGTGGTTTCAAAAACATATTTTGTGGGGCAAAAGAATAAATCTTTGATTTAGAACATTTCTAGTCAAATAAAAATATTGTTTATATGTTAAAAATACTTTTTAGGGAAAAAACCTTTGGGAAATGTTTTGGATTAAACTCTCTGACCCCAAACACCAAGTTTTAGAATTAAAAATGTATTTGGTGAACCCTATAAAGATTATTGCTTTGCTAAAGGCATTTTGAACCACATAAAATATTGATTTGTTTTAAAAATGATTTATAAGTAAAATCTTTTGCAAATGGTTTTGCCACTTTATAAAAAAATGACCAATAGATGTTTTAGAATGTTTATAACCTATTAGAAACCACTTTTGTAAATAAAACAATCTTTGGCATGCTTGCATGCATTACTTTGTTTCTATTATTTTATGTGATGTTTGCTTGAATGGTAGATTGAATTCTTGCTTGCTTGATTGAATTGTAGTGGAATTTGAAGAGTGTGCTCATTGTAAGATCAAGGAGTGAACTTATATTCTCTACCAAAAAGGAAAGTGATGCTTCATACTTTTGTCCCATTATTTTCACTATGCATTAGTGATATTTCTATGTAGGACTTGCATGGAATTTTTGCTAGTATAAATTATGCCATGGGAAATCCTAGTAGATGAAACCTTAGTAGAATTTTCCTAAGTTAAGATTCCTACTACTATCATGCTTAGCTTAGCTAGTAGAAAGCAAGGGTGGATTATATTCATGCTATGGAATATTTCTAAGTCAAGGACTTGTGTTTTGTTTAATAAAACAACTAAGTGAATGAATCACCTGGGTGGAATGGAAGGAATGGTTTGTGTTGAGTGGTTATACAAGGCCCATTTCTATGGTTTACCTTGTGTATCTCACTTGTGGAATGCCACCCAGGAACAAAGAGATTTTAGATGTCAAATGTTGAGAAGCTTCAAGTGCAGCCACTTGGCATTATGGGCTCGGCCTGGATCATATAGGTTGCAATAACTTAGCCAAATGGACAGTTGGTGGTAGGGTATGATAGGTTGGAACGCGTCCATTCTGGTCTAAGGGAAGGCTTCTGAAATATCTTGTCTTGGTGAAACCAAGTCTTGTGGGGAAAGTGCACCACCTCTGAAGAGTGTAAAATCTAAGTACTTAGCCATGTCCCTAGCGAAGGACAATTTGAGCATCAAGACATGGAAGCTATCAAGAATCTCCTCATCCCAATTTCTAAGTTAAAAAATTTGTTGGTTGAACAAGGGTTGAAGGATCACCAATTTCTATTGGGAGATGCCTTGGGTGATTTTTGACAAACAAAAACTTAGTGTTTTCAAAAGATAAGGAAAATCTATTTTGAGCAAAGCAAGCCTAAGCTCCACTTAGCCAAATTCATATAGATGATAAACTCCACTATACTACCATAGTATCACTTGCCAATACAATTCAAATGTATTGACCCTTGTGGCTGTAACTTATTATGTTGCAGGTTTATTTGAAGTTAGTGGGATGTGTTAATTAGGTTTACAAGTCTACAACCAACATGATTGCCTGTGGAACTTTGAAGATGAAGGACCCCATGCTATAGTTATTTCTGATGCATTGTAATGAGATAGCCAAATAAGCTATGTAAGATGTAATGAATTATTTTATTCCTGGTTATAAAGTTGTATTATGACCTTTGTTTCTTGATATTACATCTTAACTGTGGATGCTAGCTATTGATCCAGGGACTAGCATTGTAAACACAGGGATCTCTACCTTATTAAAGGTTGGGACCTCTACACAAGGTGCCGGGAAGAACTTCAGATCCCCCTGATCTAGGGACAATGGTGACAGCGGCTACAGATGGTTTCGTGCAGTTTTGGTCGGGTTCCTAGGGTTTCTGCATCGGGGTTTCTTATAGGCGAAGAGGGAGGCCGAGGGGGTGCCCTAGGCGGCTGCACCCCCCCCCCCAGGACTTCGTGTTCCCCACAGAAAGATATTGACTTTGGCTTTTGTCCCGTCCAATTCCGAGAATATTGATGTTATGCCTTTCTGGAACCAAAAACAGAAGAAAACATGCAACTGGCACCGTGGCAACTTGTTAATAGGTTAGTTCCAGAAAAGATATAAAAACACCTCAAAGTGTAGACAAAGCAAAGAAAAGTAGATACTAAACAAGCATGGAACATCAAAAATTATAGATACATTTCCAACGAATCAAGCATCCCCAAGCTTAACTCCTGCTCGTCCTCGAGTAGGTTAGTGATAAAAAGAATAATTTTTGAGGTGACATGCACCATCAAAACCAAGATCAAACCATTTGCAAGCATTGAAAGCTGGGATCAAAGAACTATAAACATGTGCATGAAAGATGGAGTTCTAACAGTAAGACAAAGTAACTCTGCATGCAAGAAGACAGGCTACAAACAAAGATCATGAATAACATGCATTGAAAAACGTTTGTTTGTTTCGCATACAGAAAGCATAGCATAGTGGCAATCAGCTTGTCCCTCATAGAGTAGCAAATAGATGCATAGGCCACCTTCAAAGTTCACAAGGGTGACTAGAAACAAATAGCACAAGAACAAGTAATATCACAATATGCATCAATAAATAAGCTTTGGGACACTACACATAGAACTAATAATGGCAACTATGATCTCTTAATGGTGCCTAAAGGTAGAAGGTGGAGACTCAATAGTGGTGGAAGAAAAGTCTTCCATAAAGGAAGCAGGAATTTCAAGTTTCAAAAAGAGCTTCCAAAAATTATGGTACTTGTTAGCTTTCAGCCCTCATTGCCCCTATCATAAGCATCTTGAAGTGATTAAGGTTAAAGTGAACAAACTATGGAGTATATGCTTGACAAAGTATAAGTTGGCAATCTCAAGTCCCTTGAATACGAGGGCCACACCTCATGCTACTCAACTTCAGTCACCTGTAAGTTCTTGTCATTATAAGTATTTGCATATCATAGAGAACCGCCAACGGGGTACCCCTTGCACCTGGTACAGGAGCTATCCCATAACCAAAATGACAAGGCAAGCAGACAATGAGCATCTCAGCGATCTTTTTATTTACTATGTGCATAGCTTTTTATTGAGGATGCTTCATAGATAGCTCACTATGGTGATGCTGCAAGTTTCCACCATGATTAGGCATGGCTTAGGCTAGCTCCCCAGGCGTTTCTCTAACACAAAATACAAACTCCATGGACTTACAAGCTCCCTCTTTATTTCACACCAGTGACATCCATAGACAAAAGAGCATGATATCAACTGAGTACAAAGTACAAGTGAAATGTTGAAAATGTTCCACATGACAGCATGGTTTTGCTAATTCCAACATATAAGTGCAAGAATATACACCATAGATGACACAATGGTTCATGTTTATTAGGGGAAAAGAATATAAAGTGTGCCATCAAGTTTGTGATGGCTTTAATCACTAATTTTCACATAACAAGATAGTTTTTAATTGGAAGATAGCTGAAAAGAAGAATATACTTGGAATGATGTAACACACCATGCATAGGAGTTTATAGTGGACACTTTGGAATAACTAGGTTTCTTGGGAGTTGGAAGCATGAGTAGAGCTTACTCATACAAGTGGAGGCTAGCAAAAGACTGGGAGCAACCAAATAAGAGAGCAATAGAGTCCATAATCATGCAGAGCGACAAAACATTACTAATCAAAGCATAGAGTGGTACTACAAGTCAAGGACTAAATGATATTAGAGGCTATGGTGACTTGTCATAGTCATAACATGGTGCGATCATGTGCCAAGTCAACCCAAACAAAGCATCAAAGGAGAATACCACAATACTATGCTTTTGCATGCTAAAACAACTCATAATTTATTCAAGGCACACTAAGCAATCCCAAATATTTGGAACAAGACATGCTACAGCAATAATCACTAATAATAAGGTCAAAACAACACCTAGAATGTCATGCTAAAGTCTAAGTCATAGTCAATGCAACCTCCTCTTGCACTTTCAAGCAAGAACTTCCTACTCTTGTCCAACACCAAGCAACTTATTTTCAACAACACAGCAAGAACGGGGGCCCAATCTACTTTATTCAAGCAAACTAAACAACCTAAGCAAAGAAAATGAAAACTAAGACGCTCCAAGAACAACACAACTGTGCATGAAACAATAAAAACGAAGTGTCTAGACAGACCTGAGCTTTTTATTGATGAAGAAGGGGATGCCTTGGGCATCCCCAAGATTTGACGCTTGTAACTCTTGGATATTTCTTGGGGTGACACCATGGTGGAATCCCCAATATTGAGCTTTTTTCCTTTCTTCATCTCATTACATCACTCTCTCTCTACACCTGAAATTTTTCCTTCATACAAAACTTCACACAATCTTCATTAGCAACATTAGTTTATTCAAAAGATATTAGACCTCTGGCAAAGCTTTGGAACAACAAAACTTTTCAATAAAAACACAAGCTACTGTAGTAACTCCTTCAAAAAGATCAATTCCCCAAAAGAGAACTCAAAAAGGAATCAATAAGAAGCAAATGCAAATAATGGCAGAAATCTGTCAAAACAGACCAGCAGGTAGAAACCGATTTTTTCGAAAATCTTATGTTGCTCAAATCAAAAAGTGTTGAACTAACGAAAGTTATCTAACATACTAGGGGATTTATTCGTAAATGTTTAGATCTTATGTTACTCATCATGAATTTTTATGGTGGAGGACAGAAATCTGTTTTGGGACAGCAACTCCCCAAATCTTACTTCCCTCTCATTAGAGGTCATTCTTGGCACAAAAATCAAACAAAAAGGATAAGGAGAGGTAATTACTGAAGTAGTAACTTCCAAGACTCAAGGAAACTCTTGGGTTATCTCCCAACAAGTACTTTTCTTTAACGCCTTTAAGTTCGGCACAAGAAGCAAGAAGAATCAAGTATTTTCAAATGAGGAAGCATTAACATCAAACCTTGCTTTCAAAGGAGGAGCAAAAAGCAACCTCTCTATCCTCATAGGGAAGTGTTTAATACCTTTCTTGAATGGAAAATGATATTTAATGGTGTCTTCTTTCATATCAATGATGGCACCAACATTTCTAAGAAAAGATCTTCCCAAAGTAATAGGACAAGAAGCATTGTATTCAACATCCAAAACATAGAAATCCACAGGGACATAAGCATTATTAACATAATTAGAACATCATTAATACTCCCTATGAGTTTCTTCTTAGCATTATCATTAAGTGGTACATCCAAATAACAATCTTCCAAAGGTGGAAAATCAAGCATTTCATAAATCTTCCTAGGCATAATAGAGACACTAGAACCAAGATGACATGAAGCTTTGAGATCAAAATCATTCACTAGCATATTAATAATGGGTTCCCAACTATCTTCTACTTTCCTAGGAATAGAAGCTTTGTGTTTTAACTTCTCTTCCTTAATCTTAACAAGAGCATCTGTAATGTGTTTGGTGAAAGCAACATGCATATCACAAGCATCAGGACTTCTAGCAAGCTTTTGCAAGAACATAATAACTTTAGAAATATTGCAACCATCAATATCAAAATCAAACTTAGCATCACTTGTAGTAGGCTCAATAGGCTTAGGCATAGGAGTAGGAGGAACATGGACTACTTGTGGTTTCGTGGTGATGGTGCACACACTATTATTTCTATCAATTTCAGCTTCACTTTTCCCACCTAGCATGAAGTTAGCTAATAGCCTAACATTTTCATCAATAGTAACTTGTATGGCATGAGTAGTAGCAAAGGTACTTTTCATGGTTTCCTGTTTAGCAGCCATTTTATTAATCAAGGAGGACTGAGCTTCAGACAAAGAGGATATATTCTTCTCAGCACTCAATTTTTTTACTGTAAACTAGGAATTTCTCTATTCAGATTCTCAAGCTCATGACTAATATTTTTCAAGATAATAGACTGTTCTTCCATAGTTTTGGTGAAAATATTATTTTTCTCATATTGCATCTACATAAAATTCTTAGTGGATCTCTCTACTTATAGAATCCTTTCTTCACTAGGCATTCCAGATCTACCATGATAAGCACTTCTGCTAGGAGGATAAGGCCTATAATTACCATAAGTATTGTTGCCAAAATTGTTGTTTCTAATGAAGTTCACATCAACTTGCTCTTCTTGAGCAAGAAAAGAGGATAAGGGAACACTATTAGGATCTAAAGGAGCTTTCCCATTAACAAGCATAGCCATAATAACATCAATCTTATCACTCAAAGAGGAAGTTTCCTCAACAGAATTTATCTTCTTACCATGTGGAGCTCTCTCGGTGTGCCATTCAGAGTAGTTAACCATCATATTATCAAGGAGTCTTATTGCAGCACCCAAATTGATGCTCATAAAGGTGCCTCTAGCAGCTCAGTCCATGAGTGGGACAATTATTAACCAAAAATTTCGTTCTTTCCCAAGCTTGAGCAACATGTTCATTATCAAGTTGTTTAAATTTCATAATGTCACTTCTCATAGAAATAATCTTAGCAGGAGGGTAGTACTTTCCAATAAAAGCATCTTTGCACTTAATCCAAGAATCAATACTATTTTTAGGCAAAGATAGCAACCATTCTTTAGCTTTTCCTCTCAAGGAGAAAGGAAAACGCTTAAGCTTAATAATATCACCATCTACATCCTTATACTTCTGCATCTCACAAAGTTCAACAAAGTTATTGAGATGGGCAGCAGCGTCATCAGAACTAGCACCAGAAAATTGCTCTCTCATCACAAGATTTAACAAGGCAAGCTTAATTTCATAAAAGGTGGCATCAGGAGCAGGTGGAGCAATAGGTGTGCTAAGGAAATCATTGTTGTTGGTTCTAGTGAAGTCGCACAACTTGGTGTTCTTAGCAGAGTTCATTTTGGCAAAGGTGGAGCAAGCCAAAAACAGCAGCAGCAGCAGAGCAGGAACTAATTTTTTTTGTGTTTTTGAATAAAGAAAGCAAACCAAACTAGAATAATTTTTGGGGTTTTTTGAAAAGGGGCAAACAAAACCAAGCAAAATAAACTAAGCAAACCAAAAACAAAGTAAAGAGAAAGGAAGTGGAGGACTCCCCTTGTGAAGACGTCCTTAGCCTCCCCGGCAACGGCGCTAGAAATCTTGATACGTGCACCCGGTGTTGACGTGGGACACTTCGTTGGAACCCCAAGAGCAAGGTGTGATGAGCACAGCAACAAGTTTCCCTCAGTAGAGACCGAGGTTATCGAACTAGAAGGAGGAAGGAAACGTCACACAGGTGTTGCAAACAACGTGGAGACCTGCACAACACAAACTCAAGACTTTGTCCCAACGAATCAGTGAGGTTGCCAAGCTCATCGGTTTGCTGTAACAAAGGATTAACTGTATGGTGTGGAAGGTAATGGTGGTTTGCAGCAAGTAAACAGGTAACAGTGGAAGATAGATTGGACCGGGGTCCATAGTTTACTAGAGGTGCTCTCCTTAGATAAACAACATGGCATGAAGGGTAAACAAATTACAGCAGGTTAATTGACAGGAACTGAGCAAGGCATAACATTGTAATACTAGTCAGAAAGATCCTATGAGATTCGATTGGGCAATACAAAAAGATACATAGACCGCCATCCAACTCCATCTATGACTAGAAGTCCACCTTCAGGTTATCATCCAAACCCCCTCCAGTATTAAGTTACAAGCAACAGACAACTACTTTAAGCAAAGTGTGTAAGGTAAACAATCCACTTGTTCCATGAACAAGAGACCGTTGTTTTCTCCCTAGTAGCAACAAAACATCTACAACCTAAGAGATTTCTGTCACTTCCCTTGGAAACTAGAGGCATGAACCCACTATCGAGCATAAATACCCCCTCTTGGAGTCACTAGCAACTACTCGGCCAATATAGCTACTAACAATGGAGAGCATGCAAGATCACAAACAACACAGACATGATAGAATCATAAAGACAAAACATTAACCAAACTGACATAATAATCTCAATATCCATTGGATGCCCGCAAACACAACATGCATGATTACAAATAGATTAGATCTTGATCATGAACGGAGCTCACAAGATCTATACATGAAAGCACAAGGAGGAGATACAACCATCTAGCTACTACATGGACCCATAGTCCAAGGTGGAACTACTCACACATCATACCGGAGAATAAGGCCTACGGGATGATCTCCCCTCCGGCAGGGTGCCGGAAAGAACTTCAGATCCCCCCCCAGTCTAGGGACGATGGTGGTGGCAGCTATAGACGGTTTCGTGGAGTTTTGATCGGGTTCCTAGGGTTTCTGCATCGGGGGCTTCTTATAGGCGAAGAGGGAGGCCGAGGGGGTGCCCGAGGCGGCTGCACCCCCAGGCACGGGGTGGGCCCACCCGTGCGGCCAGGGGGTGTGGCCCCCTTGAGGCCCTCCTCTGTATCTCCTCTAGACTTCGTGTTCCCCACAGAAAGATATTGACTTTGGCTTTTGTCCCGTCCAATTCCGAGAATATTGATTTTCTGCCTTTCTAGAACCAAAAACAGAAGAAAACAGGCAACCGGCACTGTGGCAACTTGTTAATAGGTTAGTTTCAGAAAAGATGTAAAAACACCTCAAAATGTAGATTAAGCAAAGTAGATACTAAACAAGCATGGAACATAAAAAATTATAGATACATTTCCGACGTATTAGCCAACTAACCCAATCTGTCACGCTGAGATTCTAGCGCGCGACTACAAGCGACCTATCGCGCTGAAACGCTAATGCACGATGTCTAGCTCCGCATCCTACTTCCTCCCCGATGAATTCAAATCCCGCCTCACATCCCTAACCCTCGGCGCAAGTCTACAAAACCCCACCTAACCCCTAACGCATCTTCTTCTTCTCTAAGAAAAACCCAACTCCCCTTCTTCAAGATCTAGCAGGAATTCCCATCCTATGCTACACAAAATGCCTACCTTGCAAGATCTCAGCCACATCAAACTCCGCCGCCCACCACCCCTGCCATAGCCCAATCCTGAAATCTATCCTAAAGTAGATCCATGTCCTCCCAAAACAACCCACAACCTCTTTCCCCCTCCCATCCCTACCCCAATCTAACACAAATATATGCAATCAAACCGAGCATAAAGATCTGGAGCAGCAGGATTGTATCATAGCGCAAGATTGAAGCCTTGAACCTTAAAAAAATCTAGGTATATCTACTCATAGAAAGTCCCATGAGTAAGTAATTGAAATTTCCATGATATTCATACTAAAAAAGTCAGAAAATTTCGTTCAAGCATATGTTTCCAGTTTCAAAATCAACTTGAAACCAACAAACCCCTTCATCTCCCACCCCATCCTCAGTTGCCATGGTAAAAACTACTAAACTGCCATGCTAATCAAGCATAAAAAAAATGTATGTAGGATAATTAGTAAGGTTGTACGTTGCATAATGTATGAAAAAGAGCTATCTTTAGCATGTTTATTTTAAAGTACCAACTTCGGAATTTTTAAAATGCCATCCACCTAAAAATGCCATGAAATGCCATATGGTATCGGCTACAAAAAATTCCCTAAAGTCTCAACAGTAATTGACAAATTTGGTTGTTATTTCGAAAAATGCAATTTGACAAAAAATGCCACGAAGTATAGAATGTAACTACCATGTTGGTTTTGATTGAATAAAAATTCTTTGCTCACAAATGCCATCATGCCTAATACGTAATAGCATTGAAGAGTGAATTATAACTTCCATGGAGTGTATTTTGTAAAAATGTCATCTAGTTAGAACATAAAATTGCCAAAAAATAGAGATGTAGGTTAAATATTATGGATACACATTGTATGAACATGAAAATGACCTAGCTTTATCATGTTTATTTTAAAATGGCCAACTTCTGATTAGTTGAAATGTTTTCTACCAAAAATTCCAAGAAATGACAACTGGGAATTGTTGGGCCACGCAGAGATAAAACAAAAAATTTCCTCTAACATGGTGATCCCAAGATCCAGCTGAGGTAGAACGCCACGAGGTTTACCACTAGACGCGCAGTTGCAGATTACTGATGAAGCGCGTCAGTTGATGCAGTGTAGTCCTTTGCGATCTGATCGTCCCGGTGCTGATCGTACAGCACCTCTGCTGGTATCCACACGTGCAAGGAGGAGCACCGGCGGCGAACTGCTAGGTTCGGAACGACGGCAGGACTGTTGTGGAGCTAGGATTTCCAACACATGGAATGACCTAACCGATCAACCATTAACCATTCTGGGTTACGGTGCTCCACTATATATAGGGAGTCCCATTCACTAAAGCCCATATAATATTAGTCCCTGTGAGTCCGACAAACTGACTCAGTCCAAATCAGGCTCGGGTCCAACCCAACCAGATTTCCAGTTCAAATCCAATCCGAACTTGCTCCCGCTCTTAAGTGTGTGACCCGACAGGATCATGGCTACTCAGACATGATTGGAGTCCGACTCACAATCGATCAGAAGGCAGCGGCTCCTAGCAGAACATGCCGACTCCCAAGTACCAAAGAGTCATGACGACTTGCCTTTCCAATGTGACTTGCGTCCGAGTTCCTTTTGCCTCACGATATACCTTGTCAGACTATAGGTGAATATATGTCATCCCTTAAATAGTCTGACTCTCTTCTCGATCCGAGATAAGTGATTCACCCGACTAACTCTTAGTCGATCGCCTCGGTTAACACTTAACCGAGTCGTGCATGGCCATGCTTTCTGAATCATATCTCACAAGAGGGCCTAGAGAATATCTCTCCAAGTGGAGGGGCAAATACCCATCTTGGTTATTCACATCATGCAGCTGAAATGGATCGTATGGGCACCTAGAGGGGGGTGAATAGGTGCTAACCAATTTTTAATACTTTTTCAATTTTAGGCTTGACACAAAGTAAATTCTCTAGATATGCAACTACGAGAATTTCCCTATATGCAACCCTAACTACTAAGCACAAAAAGAGAGGAGCGAAGGAATCGTAGTGGAGCACGCGGAGACACAGGGATTTGTTTTACCGCAGTTCCTTCCTTGTTAAGGGAAGTACATCTGCGTTGGAGGGGTGGGCGGTTCTAAGACCACCATGCCACAATAGGCCTCACCCTATTCTCCGATGGATCTCGCCACGAGAGGCATGATCCACCTTCTCCACTATTGGATCCCTTCAAGGCGGGAACCGGTGCCTTTTACAACACTATCGGGGCACACACCCACAACCGAATTGGGGGCTCCCGAGATGACAACAAGCTGCCACAAGAACAAGGTTTATCAATATAAACAAAAACAAGGATCTAGGTATTTGCAATAAATACTAGATCGGTGGTTCCCTAAATGAATGGGGAGAAGATGAGGCGCTTGATTGTAGTTGATGAAGATCGAGTCCTCCTCCTTTGATTCACCAATGGACGGAGCCTTGGAGTGTATCTAGGAGGAGTTCTCTCGGATGAAGATTGCAGATCAGGTCTATTCTTTTTCGTGTGAATCAAGAGATCTGGACAGAGGGGGAAGACAGGCTTAAATACCCCCTGCCCAGAACAAGCCGTCGGAGAAATTTGGGGGCGGATTATCCGCCCCCTTTGGGACGTACTATCCGCCCTAGGGAGAAAATCCGCCCCCCAGGACGGAAACTCCGGGGAAAACTCCGCCCCCTATACAGAGAGCGACGCAGCCTTGACTTGAAGAAATTTCCAAAGGTGGCGGATTATCCGCCCTCGCCAGGGGCGGACTATCCGCCCTTGGGAGGAAGTCCTCCCAAGGACCGGAAAGTCCAAGGGAAACTCCGCCCCCCATACAGAGAGCGATGCAGCCTTGACTTCAAGGAAATCCTCGAGGGGGCGGATAGTCCGCACCCAAGGGGCGGACAATCCGGGCACAAACTCCGCCCCCCTCTCTGGGGGTCGCGCACACTTGAAAGAGGGATGGGGAGGATTATCCGCCCCCTCGGAGGGGCGGATTATCCGCCCCCAGAAAGCAGTTTCCTTCCCTTCTTGATGTACAGATCTGCAGCACTTCAACACACGTTAAATAATCCTTGATATTGTTATCTAACACACAAAACACTAGGGATTATGAAATGTTCTTTCAGTCTCCCCCTTTTTGGTGTTAGATGACAATATTAGGATTTGCAAACGACTACTAACGACACCTTCAAATTAAATGAAAGAGGCTCCCCCTAGATGTGTGCATATTTAAAATTTGCCTTTGAAATACACATGCACACACTAGAGAAAACGCAACTTTCATAGCAAAGACAATTAAAACGAGGTGAGTTAGTAAACAAGGTCATACCACCGGGATGTGAAAATCCCATGATTGATGCATACATAAGATAATCCCATGATTCCATATGCCATCAAATAGAATGCCAGACTTCATAGATAAATCCAGAATTCCATGAGAGTAGATCCACAATATAAATCCAGAATTCCATAGGACCATACATCATAAAGCACACGACAGAATCTTACATTAACCAAACACAAATAACACGAATAAGTTCACGCTAAAGGGTCACAAGCATGCAAATAAAAACGAACGAATGGAAAAGCAAGTGCTTGCGCCCGACCCATGCAAATCCGGTGACCTAATACTACTTCTCCCCCTTTGGCATCGAAACGCCAAAAGGAAGAAGAGCGATGCTAATGCCCCAGAAGATCACGCCTTCTCAACAAACAGTGATGGTACTACACACCCAAAGTTGCAAGAATAAATCGAACAAAAGCCAAAATTGGGTGTGTTTTCCATAAGAACAAGAAATATGCAAGAACATCCAAAGAGAGTCATTAGAAACCAACTCTTCTCAAGGAAGAGGGTGGTGGCCGAGGCCACCATGTTGGAGCGCATGGCATGACACCGCGAAGAGGTATCTTGAGTTCAAAACCAATGCTCATCGATGACCCACATATCACAAAGTGATATTAAGGGAAATGATTTTTTTTGCTTTTGGCATTATGGGGGGAGGGTTAGCCCAATCAATTAGGACCACACTCCCCCTATGTCTATGCCCGCATCTAAACCAAATACATGAAAAAGAGCAAGTGAGTGTGCAAGGATAGTCAAGCCAAGCTCCTTGAATCTATGATATTTAGCTCATTCCTCAAATAACAAAATCTTGCTTCATCAAGGGGCTTCATGAAAATATCAGCAAGTTGGTTCTTCGTGCTCACAAAGGATAGGGCAATATCACCACGAGCAACATGATCCCAAATGAAGTGGTTGCGAATATCAATATGTTTTGTTCTTGTATGCTGCACGAGATTGTAAGCAATTTTGATAGCACTTTCATTGTCACATAATAGAGGCACTTTGTCACAATTCCTTTAAAGTTTTCCTCATCCATAATAATTGTGTACAAGCACTTGCAGCAGCAACATATTCATCTTCAGCGGTTGAAAGAGAAATACAATTCTGTTTTTTTGAAGGCCAACACACTAGAGACCTGCCCAAGAATTGACATGCACCAGAGGTTGATTTCCTATCATCTTTGTCACCAGCCCAATCTGAATCAGTGTAACCACATAGAGAGAAACTTGAACCCTTGGGATACCATAACCCAAAATTTGGGGAATGAACCAAATATCTGAAGATTCGTTTGACCGCCACTAAGTGGCTTTATTTAGGAGCGGCTTGGTACCTTACACACACTCCTACACTTAACACGATATCGGGCCTAGATGCGCAAAGGTAAAGGAGAGAGTCGATCATGGATCGGTATAACTTTTGGTCCACGTCTTTACCCTTGGGATTGAGCTCAAGATGACACTTTGTTTGCATTGGAGTAGCCACACCATTGAGATCCGTCATCTTGAACCTTTTGAGCATGTCTTGGATGTACTTAGCTTGATTAATAAAAGTTCCCTCTATAAGTTGTTTGATCTCAAATTCAAGAAAGAACCTCAACTCACCCATCATGGACATCTCAAACCTGTCAGTCATAAGCTTTGAAAATTCATCGTTAAAAGCTTGGTTAGTAGAGCCAAAAATAATGTCATCTACATAAAGTTGGCATACAAAAAGCTCCCCATTAACCTTCTTAGTAAAAAGAGTGCGATCGATTTGCCCAACTTCGAATCCACGGTCTAGCAAAAGCTCTTTAAGGTGCTCATACCACGCACGTGGGGCTTGTTTAAGGCCATAGAGCGCCTTATCGAGTTTGTAGACATGGTTCGGAAATTTGGGGTCCTCAAAACCCGGGGGCTGCTTGACGTATACTAACTCATGGAGAGGACCATTAAGAAATGCACTCTTAACATCTATTTGCTGTAATTTAAAATTATGATGGGCTGCATAGGCAAGAATGATACAGATGGACTCAAGACGAGCCACAGGAGCATAGGTCTCGCCAAAATCAATTCCTTCCACTTGAGAGAATCCTTGAGCCACGAGTCTTGCTTTATTCCTCACAACAATGCCATTTTCATCTTGTTTGTTCTTGAAGATCCACTTGGTACCGATAACATTGCGACAATCCTTGGGTTTCTCTATGAGCTTCCAAACTTTGTTGCGTTCGAAGTTATTTAATTATTCATGCATTGCAACAACCCAATCGGGGTCTTCAAGAGCATCAAAGACCTTCTTCGGTTCAACCATGGAAATGTGAGCTTGATGATCACAGAAGCTTGCAAGTTCTCTTCTAGTAGATACCCTTCTTCGTAGATCACCAGCAACCTTGTCAAGAGTGTGACCCCTTAGTTCAAGGTTCCGATCAGCACGAGACTTGCGACGAGTCTCAATGTCCTTATTGTTTCTAGAAGGAGTTGATTAAGTATTTGTATTCTGGTCTTGACCACTGCTTTGCCCTTGATCTTGATCTGAGTTAACACCAGGAGATTGCTGCTGAGTTTGTTCTTCAGGGCCGGATAATCCGCCCCTTGGAGGGGTCGGACTATCCGGCCTGGGAGGTGAAGCACCAGTGCCTTCTTCCTGAGAGTGCCTGACAGGAGTTGGAGAACCAGGGCCGGATAATCCGCCCTCGGGGGCCGGAGAATCCAGCCTGGGAGCTTCTTGACTGTTGTCTTCTCCTTCGTATCTCCTGGAACGAGTTGGAGTGCCAAGGGCAGATTGTCCGCCCCTTGGAGGGGGCGGATAGTCTGGCCTGGGACTACCAGCTTGTCCAGGAGACAGATGATCTTCAGCAGGTTGCGGTGTTGGTGTAGAGTTTTCTCCAGTAGTAGGAGCTTGTTGATCTTGTGTAGATGAGGGCTCCACTTGAGTGGAGCATTGTCCTTCCCAATCCGCCACAAGGGGTTCCTCAATGGGGTGGAAAAATCCCACGCCCATTCTTCTTATGGCATCTTGGGGTATTTCAACATCTGCATCACAAACATCAACTTTCCCTACAAAGGAGCCGTTATTTTCATCGAACTCCACACTACAAGATTCTACAACAATCCCAGTGAGCTTGTTGTAGACTCTGTAAGTGTGGGATTCGGCACCATAACCAACAAAAATACCTTCTAAATCCTTGGACTCAAATTTACACAAGCGGACACCTTTAATAAGAAAGAAACACTTACACCCGAATACCCTGAAGTATGAGATGTTGGGTTCGTTACCGGTAAGTATTTCATAAGGAGTCTTGTCCAAAATCTTGTGGAGATAGAGCCGGTTTGATGAGTGACAAGTAGTGGATATGGCTTCAGCAGAAAAATTGTAAGGAGACTTGAATTTAGCCAACATTGATCTTGCCATATCCATCAAAGTCAGGTTCTTCCTCTCAGCTACACCATTTTGTTGAGGGG
This sequence comes from Avena atlantica, assembly GCA_910589765.1. Lineage (NCBI taxonomy): Eukaryota > Viridiplantae > Streptophyta > Magnoliopsida > Poales > Poaceae > Avena > Avena atlantica. Next base: position 327,234,329 of record OU342733.1, read on the forward strand.
TGTACGCAGCGGAATATTGATGTCTAATCCCCTCTTCGCTTAGAAACTCATTCAAGGTGTAGTTTTTGAATTCAGAGCCGTTGTCACTCCTTATTGCCAAGATAGGAACATTATGTTGACGTTGAACTTCATTGGCAAAGTCAATGACTGTTTGTTGAGTCTCACTCTTTAGTTTGAAGAAATAGACCCATGTATATCTTGAGTAATCATCGACAATGACCAAGCAATATTTCTTCCCACCAAGACTTGCATGAGAAGGAGGACCAAATAAATCCACATGAAGTAATTCCAAGATCCTCTTTGAAGACACAATAGTCTTCCTCTTGTGGGGAGAGTCGTGCATTTTGCCTTCAACACAAGCCCTGCAAACATGATATTTGGCAAAGGAGACATTGTCTTTTAGTCCAAGGATGTGGCCACCCTTGTGGAGACTTTCAAAGTTCTCATGTTGACATGGGCTAAACGACGATGACATAGCCAGCCCACGTCGGCCTTTCCGAATAGACACATTGGACCTGAAGTGGTTTTCCCCGAAAAGTCCACCATATACAGGTCATTTTAGACGTATCCAACGAAAGCGGCCTTTAGAGACTTGCTCCACAAGAGTACCACCAAATCATCATCGATAAAAACAGCAAAACCCATCTTGCCAAGGGCACGAACAGAAATAAGGTTGTAACCGAGGGTCTCAACAAGCATGACATCCACGAGAGAGATATCATGGGCAACCACAACTTTGCCAAGACCCAATACCTGAGATTTAGACTTATCACCATAGGAGACTGTGATATTATCAAAATTTGGATGCATCTCCGTGATGATCTCCTTGCTTCCGGTCATATAACTAGTGCATCCACTATCCAGCACCCATTTCGACCCACCGGAGGCATAGCCCTGCAAGAGAATTACTTCTTGATTTTAGGTACCCATTTTTCAATGGGTCCTTTCATGTTAGTAACAAGGGTCTTTGGGACCCAAATAGACCAAGCAATATATTCATCAAAGGGACCGACATAATAAGCATAAACATCGACATAATCATCACAAAAGAGTTCATAATTTAGATTGTGAGACCCTGCAAAACCAATATTGTTAGTCTTGTCTTTTGTGACATTCTTCTCAGCGGCGCTTGTCTTTGATTGCACATTCTTGGTCTTGTTCTTCTTGTTTTTCTTTTTCTTGGACTTAGTGACATACCCAAGTCCCTCTTTACCATGATTTGACCTTTGCTTGTCAAGGACTTCATCAAGCACACCCTTATCCTTGGGAGTGATGTCCTTGACTGCTTCTTTTTCCACACTGGCATTTACCTTTTGACTATATGTTGAGTTGGATGAGCTAGGAACATCATATTTAGCCAATCGACTTTGAAGCTGATCATGTGACTCATTGAGAATAGAGAAATTGTTTTTCAACGCCTTGTGAGCATTGTCAAGTTTCTCCAATTCCTCGGAGAGTCTATCATGAGCAGCCCCAAAGTCAATCTTTTCTTTCTTTAACTTCTTTGCTTTGGTGACTGCATTGTCACGTTCCTTAACAAGTTTAGCCGCAATTTCTTCATGTGACTCTTCAATGGACTCAAGCCTCTCTTCAAGAGAGACCCGAGCTTCTTCTTCTTCCTCAAGAGCATTTTTTAAGGATGCAATTTCCATTGCATCCTCTCTTTCAATTCTGCCCTTTTCTTCGAGGAGTGCTTCGTTTTGGGCCAGCTGATCCATAAGAGCTTCAAAACGAACTTTGTGCTCACCTTGCAAGTTAGTGTAGAAGTAATCCAAAGCAATAATCTCTTCTTTAACCTTAAGACTAGTAGGATCATCCATGTCAATCATAGCCTTAGGAAAAGAAGAGTTAGAAGTCGTTACCTCAGAGCTTCTTGCCATGAGACAAGTAGCATTCTTGTTGATGATGTTTTCATTCGGAGAGTCGAAGAGAGATGCTGATGTAGATGTGGTGGCTATAGCAGCCACCTCTTGAGAGCTATCGTCCTCGTCCTCATCTTCACTTCCCGATGAATATTCTTCTTGAGCCGCTAGAACAATCTTCGGTTGCTTCTTGAAGGGAGCATTCTTCTTTACAAACTGTTTCTTGCGTGGAGCCTTTGACTTGTCCTTGAAAATAATTCTTCCTCCATTATCTTCCATACTTTGATATGGACACTCAGCTACAAAGTGCAGCCGGTCACCACAGTTGAAACATGTTCTCAGCTTGGGACCATTTTGTTTTCTTCCATAGGCTCCACTCTTGCATTCTAGTTCAGCTTTACCCTTGGCTGGATCTTTCCAAAAGTTTCTAGCATAAAGAGCCAAGTATTGTCCGTGGATCCTTTTTATATCCCCGGGGAAGTCCAGACCTTCTACGGCATATTCATCATGATCAATCACACTAGTCTTCAAGGCCATTTTGACCCCCTTTTGCATCCCCATAGCTCGAGCACGAGCATCCTCGGCATTCTTGGCAGCCACTTTGAAAGCGGCCATTTCTTGCATTACCTCATTGGATGACATGAGGTGATAGTTATGCCTACCTTGGAGACTTTTCAAATCTGTGGGCTCAAATGGCATAAGAGCACTGACATACTTGCGCTTGATCCAAGCATCATCAACATGAGTTGCACCGAGGTTTCTGAAAGTTGTGGCTATTGCCTTGAGCCTCCTATACATGTCCTCGTGGTCTTCTCCATCCAACATATAGAATCCTTCAACTTCGTTGCTCAAAGCATCATATCTATTCCTTCTCATACTTTCATTTCCGATGAAGAGCTCGGTGAGGGCATCCCAAGCTTCCTTAGCTGTGCTAAGATGCTGAATGTGTGGCATGTCTTTGTCACCCACACCAAGTTGTATCATGTGTAGAGCTGTAGCGTTGAGTTGGCTATCAACAACTTCTCTTCTTGTGAGATTGTTGGGGTTTCCAACATGAAGACCATTTTCTATGATTTTCCACAACTCAATGGAGGAACTGCACACATGAGACTTCATAAAAAATTGCCATTGAGAAAAAGTAGATGCAGAAAGTTTGGGTGGATCACCCCTATTATGTATATGTGGGTGAGGGATAGGTGGATCAGGATAATACACATGAGAAACCTAATTGTATCCATCCTTACCACTATCCTTTTTCGAGGAGGAGCTCTTGCTAGTGTCATCACCAACCACTTCGTTCTCTTTGGAATTGGTTTTACTTGTTTCCTTGGATTGCGGAGTGGTAGCCTCAGAGTTAGATGGAGATGATGCTGGGGATGGGGAGAGATGCATTATCAATTGATGCATCTCTTCCATCTTAGCCTCCATTGAACGCACCAAGTTTGTTTCCAACGTCTTGAGATCGTTCATGGTGACTACATTCGGAGCATCACTCCCATCTACCTTGGAACCCATACTTCTATTAGGCGGTTAAGCCCGAAATAAGAGCCAAGGCTCTGATGCCAATTGAAATGGATTGTATGGGCACCTAGAGGGGGGGGTGAATAGGTGCTAACCAATTTTTAATACTTTTTCAATTTTAGGCTTGACACAAAGTAAATTCTCTAGGTATACAACTACGAGAATTTCCCTATATGCAACCCTAACTACTAAGCACGAAAAGAGAGGAGCGAAGGAACCGTAGTGGAGCACGCGGAGACACAGGGATTTGTTTTACCGCGGTTCATTTCTTGTTAAGGGAAGTACATCTGCGTTGGAGGGGTGGGCGGTTCTAAGACCACCACGCCACAATAGGCCTCACCCTATTCTCCGATGGATCTCGCCACGAGAGGCCTGATCCACCTTCTCCACTATTGGATCCCTTTAAGGCGGGAACCAGTGCCTTTTACAACACTATCGGGGCACACACCCACAACCGAATTGGGGGCTCCCGAGATGACAACAAGATGCCACAAGAACAAGGTTTATCAATATAAACAAAAACAAGGATCTAGGTATTTGCAAGAAATACTAGATCGGTGGTTCCCCAAATGAATGGGGGAGAAGATGAAGCGCTTGATTGTAGTTGATGAAGATCGAGTCCTCCTCCTTTTATTCCCCAATGGATGGAGCCTTTTAGTGTATCTAGGTGGAGTTCTCTCAGATGAAGATTGCAGATCTTCTTTTTTGGGTGAATCAAGAGATCTGGACAGAGGGGGAAGACAGGCTTAAATACCCCTGCCCAGAACAAGCCGTTGGAGAAATTTGGGGGCGGATTATCCGCCCCCCTTTGGGGCGGACTATCCGCCCTAGGGAGAAAATCCGCCCCCCAGGACGGAAACTCCGGGGAAAACTCCGCCCCTATACAGAGAGCGACGCAGCCTTGACTTGAAGAAATTTCCAGAGGGGGCGGATTATCCGCCCTCGCCAGGGGCAGACTATCCGCCCTTGGGAGAAAGTCCGCCCAAGGACCGGAAAGTCCGAGGGAAACTCCGCCTCCCATACAGAGAGCGACGCATCCTTGACTTGAAGGAAATCCTCGAGGGGGCGGACAATCCGGGCACAAACTCCGCCCCCCTCTCTGGGGGTCGCGCACACTTGAAAGAGGGATGAGGCGGATTATCCGCCCCCAGAAAGCAGTGTCCTTCCCTTCTTGATGTACAGATCTGCAACACTTCAACACACGTTAAATAATCCTTGATATTGTTATCTAACACACAAAACACTAGGGATTATGAAATGTTCTTTCAGCAGCTTGATTCTCAGTCGACCCGAACTCTGCCTTTATAACTGCCCAGTTACGGATCAACGTTTGACAGAACCTAAGTCGGTGATCCTCAACTCGGATTATGCAATAACCTCAGGTATAAGGATTACATTGATTGAGATATACAAATGACAACTTGTTCGTTGTATCTCAATATGGGTCAATCTGACTCGCTAAACTCTTTAGCCGAATCTGTGTAAGTTGGAATAGCATCTCCATGCCCATGACAATTGGAAACGAGTCATCAAGCCAACTTTCACATTGGTCTAAGTTGTGTGTCCAGCACAACCTCAATGACCAAGGATATTTAGTACAAACAACATGAATGCATAGTTCCACAACCGAATCACATATTCAATGATACACACATTAGGTGTTTATACAAGGACTACTTAATATCTTTATGAATACAATGGGAAATATCATCATACATGATTGCCTCTAGGGCATATTCCCAACAGGAATGCCATGTAGTGTCAACTCTGAAAAATGCCATGAAGTTTCAGCTATAAATGCTATTCTAAGATGTGAACACCATGTTGGTTTTGTATTGAAGTAACATGTCAAGCTGACAAAATGCCATTTAGCATAAACTGTAGTAGCTTTGAAGTGTAAAATAAAAATGCCATGGAGTGTAACTTCAACAAATGTCATCTAGTTAGCACATAAAATTTGTCAAGATGTATATAGAAATAAGATGGTGATTAACAGCAAGGTACAATAGCAAAGCAGTTCATACATCACATATATACGAATTACAGTCGTGCACTTAGTATTTTACATCACTGGTGAGACTAAAACAAAAGTATATAACAATCTAGCACACATTTAAACTATCGTTTTGCTACATTACAGAATAGAAAAACAGGGTAAGAAAAGAACAGAGAGTATCTGGGAGATGTCGGGGTGACGACAGTCCATATGCATATGTACATACAGGTTTGATTGATCATTAAAAAATATCCATAAGTTCAATCAAACAAACCATTCCCGTACATTGTGCATCAGACCTGTAGAAGAAAAAAATTAGTTAGAATTTATTATTGCCAACTTAGAATTAACTGGATACTAATGTTTTGATTTTGCAAAATTTGCAGGATAGATCTAGAAAGCAGTAACCAGAAAGTAACCAGAATCAAGATGGCGGTTATGAAGAAGTTGATCAATGGTTTGGTCCCATTTTAAACATAGAGCATCAAATTATGATGGATATGTAGACAAATAATATATCATGCCCGCTGATGCCGCTACTACAACAAGCCATTGCCTAGGCATGAACATTGAAGATACCTTGTACAGAAAATTGCCATGCTAATACAGTAAAAATTGCTAGTTCATCGGTTAATTTAGTGTGGACACATGATATAGATTTCATAGAGTTGCCATCAGAACAATGAAAGATGTCGTGATCAGAAGTTATCGTGCTAATAAAATAGAAAATGCCAACTGTTAAACATAATAAATGTCAGGGATTCTGACAAAGATAAATTATATCAAATTAAGTTGCACTGGATTGGAAGAATAAAGTTGCCATGCATGTATATATAAAAATACCATTGACTAACATTGATTTTGTTTTAAAATTATCGCATGTGCAAACAGCACTCAATTGTGTTTGAACACCCCGCCGTATCGAACCAAACTGGAGGGAGCTGCAGGCAAACTACACTCATTCTCTGCCAGCGCACAAAATACAGAGGCAGCTACAGAAGATGCAGACTACGCGCAAAAAAAGACATATCTAATTAGGCTGGATTTATCCCCACTAAGTCTTTAGCAGAAAATCTAGAAAAACCTCCAGATCATGTAAATTTGTCCACCATCTTTGCTTGCCACCTAGCCGGAAAAAACACCCAAAAGAAGTTGACAGAAAATCCAATCATGTATAGCTAGTAGTAGCCATCAGTCGCGGTCTTGTGATCCTAGAGACAATCCTTCATTGCCGTAGCATTGCGTCCGCAAAACCATCAAATCATGTAATTAGTGCACCACAGACCACACCACCTATTTCCGTCCTGCCACATTCGCCCAAAAAAGACCAAGAGAGAGAGAGAGAGAGTTGGCTACTTATTAGCTGAGGTGTTGTGATGGCGGCGACCACGGGGGCAGAGACGCCGAACCTGTCGTCCGCACCGGCAACACCGGGCACGCCTTCGCCGCTGTTCGCGGGGCCAAAGGTGGACTCGTTGTCGTATGACCGCAAGTCGATGTCGCGGTGCAAATGCCTGCCGGTGGAGTCGTTGAAGTCGCTGGACATCTCCCTCACCGGCAAGGTACGCTCGCTCGCCGCGGACCATGCACGCACACATTGCAGGCTGCTCGCTCCCGGCATTTCTGTTGCTCCCTGATGGATGATTGTCCTCCTTTCTTCTCTTGTGTCTGTTTTGTTTTGAAGCGAGATGTCTTTTTTACGACATAACGACCTGTCTTTAATTGGATTTCTCTCCTTCTCCTAAATTGTGCCGGAGACCTCTTCTGACGAGGCGTATATTGCATAACTAACTTGTACTACGTGATGGTACAATGGCTTTAGCGGCTAGGCTGGCGTTTTTTTTTTTTTTGAAAATAGGATAATCTCCAGACTCTACGTAGTGTATATTTGTAACAGTACCAAAATCTTGTCTAAGTCTACAGACACAGCAGTCATGACTCATATGAAGACGCATAAGTGATTCTTTTTAGTTTGATAAACATTGATGGAGGATCATCGGTAGAGAAGGTACAATAGTTTAGTTTTCGTATGTCCTGCGCGTGTCATGTTTTGTAAGTAGACTTAGAAGAGAAAAAATCGAGTCCACCTATTTCCAACTACAGAAGATGTAGACTACGCCCAAAAAATACATATCTAGTTAGGCTGGATTTATCTCCACTGAGTGTTTAGCAGAAAATCTAGAAAAACCTCCAGATCATGTAAATTTGTCCACTATCTTTGCTTGCCACTCAGCCAGAAAAAACATCCAAAAGAAGTTGACAGAAATCCAATCATGTATAGCTAGTACTAGCATCAGTCGCGGTCTTTTGATCCATCCTTCCATTGCCATAGCATTGCCTCCGCAAAAATCATCATGTAATTAGTGCACCACAGACCACACCAGCTATTTCCATTCCGCCACATTCGCCTAAAAAGACCAAAAAAAGAGAGAGAGAGAGAGAGAGAGAGAGAGAGAGAGAGAGAGAGTTGGTTGCTTATTAGCTGAGGTGCTGTGATGGCGGCGACCACGGGGACAGAGACGCCGAACATGTCGTCCGCACCGGCGACGCCAAGCACGCCGCCGCTGTTCATGGGGCCAAAGGTGGACTCACTGTCGTATGACCGCAAGTCAATGCCGCGGTGCAAGTGCCTGTCAGTGGACTCGTGAAAGTCGTCGGACGTCTCGCTCACCCGCAATGTACGCTGGCTCATCGCGGACCATGCACGCCCACATTGCAGGCTGCTCGCTACCCGCATCTCTGTTGCTCCCTGATGGATGACTGTCCTCTGTTTTTTCTCTTGTGTCTGATTTTTTTTTGAAATGAGATGTCTTTTTTTTACGACATAACGACCTGTCTTGAATTAGATTTTTCTCATTTTCCTAAATTGTGCGGGAGACCTCTTCTGACAAGGCATATATTGCATAACTAACGTGTACTACGTGATGGTACAATGGGTTTAGTGGCTAGATTGGTGTTTTTTTTTTGAAAAATAGATAATCTCCAGACTCTACGTAGTGTATATTTGCAACAGTACCAAAATCTTGTCTAAGTCTAGGGGCACAGCAGTCATAACTCATATGAAGAGGCATGAATAATTCTTTTTAGTTTGGTAAACATTGATAAAGGATCATCGGTAGAGAAGGTATAATAGTTTAGTTTCCGTATGTCATGTTGTCATCATGCTTCGTAAGTAGACATAGAAGAGAAAAAATCAAGTCCACCTATTTCCAACTACAGAAGATGCAGACTATGCCCAAAAAAAAAAGACATATCTAGTTAGTCTGGATTTATCCGTACTGAGTCCTTAGCAGAAAATTTAGAAAAAACTGCAGATTATGTAAATTTGTCCACCATCTTTGCTTGACACCCAACCGGAAAAAACATCCAAAAGAAGTTGACAGCAAATCCAATCATGTATAGCTAATAGTAGCCATCAGTCGTGGTCTTGTGATCTGAAGACAATCCTTCCATTGCCATAGCATTGCCTCCACAAAAACCATCAAATCATGTAATTAGTGCACCACATACCACACCACCTATTTCCATCCCGCCACATTCGCCTTAAAAAGACCAAAAAAAAACAGAGAGAAAGTTGGTTGCTTATTAGCTAAGGTGCTGTGATGGCGGCGACCACGGAGGCAGAGACGCTGAACCTGTCGTCCGTGTTAGAAATAAGCACGTCGTAGTACAGGGGTACGTATCCGAGTAGACAAGGGTAGCCGAATAGAGTAGGAATTAGATGTCCTAATCCTACTAGGTTAGCTATACAAAATCTGCTATATATACGTGTGTAAGGCCCGTGTAAAAATAACCCGTGAGAGACAGAAGCAATAAAAATACTAGAGACAGGAGCGATATGCTCCTGTGGCAATAACCGATCGTTTCTGTGTGCGTGCGTGTGTTTCGTGAGCCAGCTCTACTAGTTGATCGATTCTAGTTAAGGGCAGCTTATTAGTACGTACGTGTATCTCGGCGACTTGTCCTTGCGTACGATCTTGCCGGAAATTGATCAGAGTTGCCGCTACTGCTACGCGTCGGCTGTCGTCGGAAAGTACTCGACGAACGGCGTCGCATATTGGGCCAATTTCCAACAGTCCGCACCGGCGACGCCAGGCACGCCGCCACCGCTGTTCATGGGCCAAAGGTGGACTCGCTGTCGTATGACTGTAAGTCAATGCCGCGGTGCAAATGCCTGCCGGTGGACACGTGGAAGTCGTCGGACGTTTCGCTCACCCGCAAGGTACGCTCGCTCGTCGTGGACTATGCATGCGCACATTGCAGGCTGCTCGCTCCCCGCATTTATGTTGCTCCCTGATGGATGACTGTCCTCTGTTCTTCTCTTGTGTCTAATTTTTTTTGAAACGAGATGTCTTTTTTTTTACGACATAACGACCTATCTTGAATTAGATTTCTCTCATTTTTCTAAATTGCCTGGGAGACCTCTTCTGATGAGGCATATATTGCATAACTAACATGTACTACGTGATGGTACAATGGGTTTAGTGGCTAGGCTGGTGTCTTTTTTGGAAAATAGGATAATCTCCAGACTCTACGTAGTGTATATTTGCAACAGTACCAAAATCTTGTCTAATTCTATGGGCACAGCAGTCATAACTCATATGAAGACGCATGAGTAATTCTTTTTAGTTTGGTAAACATTGATGAAGAATCATCGGTAGAGAAGATACAATAGTTTAGTTTCCGTATATCATGTTGTCATCATGCTTTGTAAGTAGACTTAGGCCCAGTTCTTTTGGCGGCTTCTCCCAGAAGTTGCCCTACCCCCAGCTTCCTGCGGAAGCCGGTTCAAAGTTTTTGCGAGGCTTCCAAATTTGTTTAGACTTAACTATTCTGGAAGCCTCGTAATTTTTTTAGACCGGCTTCTCCAGGAAGCTGGGGGGAGGACGGCTTCTTGGAGAAGCCCCTAAAAGAACTGGGACTTAGAAGAGAAAAAATTAAGTCCACTTATTTCCAACTACAGAAGATGCAGACTACGCCCAAAACAGACATATCTAGTTAGGCTAGATTTATCTGTACTGAGTCCTTAGCAGAAAATTTAGAAAAACCTACAGATCATGTAAATTTGTCCATCATCTTTGCTTGCCACCCAGCCGGAAAAAACATTCAAAAGAAGTTGACAGCAAATCCAATCATGTATAGCTAGTAGTAGCCATCAGTCGTGGTCTTGTGATCTGGAGACAATCCTTCTATTGCCATAGCATTGCCTCCGCAAAAACCATCATATCATGTAATTAGTGCACCACAGACCACACCACATATTTCCATCCCGCCACATTCGCCCAAAAAAGACCAAGAGAGAGAGAGAGAGTTGGCTGCTTATTAGCTGAGATGTTGTGATGGCGACGGCCATGGGGACAGAGACCCCGAACCTGTCATCCACACCGGCGACGCCAGGCACGCCGCCGCTGTTCACGGGGCCAAAGGTGAACTCGTTTTCGTATGACCACAAGTCGATGCCGCGGTGCAAGTGCCTGCCAGTGGAGTCGTGGAAGTCGCCGGACGTCTCGCTCACCCGCAAGGTACGCTCGCTCGCCGCGGACCATGCACGCGCACATTGCAGGCTGCTCGCTCCCCGCATTTCTGTTGCTCCCTGATGGATGACTGTCCTCTGTTTTTCTCTTGTGTCTGGTTTTTCTTTAAAACGAGATGTCTTTTTTTACGACATAACATTATGTCTTGAATTGGATTTCTCTCCTTTTTCTAAATTGTGCGGGAGACCTCTTCTGACGAGGCACATATTACATAACTAATGTGTACTACGTGATGGTACAATGGGTTTAGTGGATAGGCTGGCGTTTTTTTGGAAGATAGGATAATCTCCAGACTCTACGTAGTGTATATTTGCAACAGTACCAAAATCTTGTCTAAGTCTATCGGCACAGGAGTCATGACTCATATGAAGACGCATGAGTGATTCTTTTTAGTTTGGTAAATATTGATGAAGGATCATTGATAAAAAAGGTACAATAGTTTAGTTTTCATAGTATGTCCTATGTAGACTTAGAAGAGAAAAAATTAAGTCCACCTATTTCCAACTACAGAAGATGCAGACTACGCCCAAAAAAAGACATATGTACTAAGGCTGGATTTATCCCCACTGAGTTCTTAGCAGAAAATCTAGAAAAACCTTCAGATCATGTAAAATTGTCCAATATCTTTGCTTGCCACCCAGCCGTAAAAAACACCCAAAAGAAGTTGATAGAAAATCCAATCATGTATAGCTAGTAGTAGCCATCGGTCGCGGTCTTGTGATCCCTGGAGACAATCCTTCTACTGCCATAGCATTGCCTCCGCAAAAACCATCAAATCATATAATTAGTGCACCACATACCACACCACCTATTTCCATCCCGCCACATTCGCCTAAAAAAACCAAAGAGACACACAGAGAGAGAGAGTTGCTCGATTATTAGCTGAGGTGCTATAATGGCGGTGACCACGGGGGCAAAGACGCCGAACCTGTTCTCCGCACCAGCGCCGCCGGGCACGCCGCCGCCGCTGTTCGCGGGGCCAAAGGTGGACTCGCTGTCGTATGACCGCAAGTCGATGCCGCGGTGCAAGTGCCTGCCGGTGGACTCGTGGAAGTCACCGGAGATCTCGCTCACCCGCAAGGTACGCTCGCTCGCCGCGGACCATGCACGCGCACATTGCAGGCTGCTCGCTCCCCATATTTCTGTAGCTCCCTGATGGATGACTGTCCTCTTTCTTTCTCTTGTGTCCGATTTTTTTTAAACGATATATTTTTTTTACGACATAACGACATGTCTTGAATTGGATTTCTCTTCTTCTCCTAAATTGTGCGGGAGACCTCTTCTGACGAGCCATATATTGCATAACTAACGTGTACTACATGATGGTATAATGGGTTTAGTGGCTAAACTGGCGTTTTTTCTTTTGGAAAATAGGATAATCTCGAGACTCTACGTAGTGTATATTTGTAACAGTACCAAAATCTTGTCTAAGTCTACGGGCACAACAGTCATGACTCATATGAAGACGCATGAGTGATTCTTTTTAGTTTGGTAAACATTAACGAAGTGATCATCGGTAGAGAAGGTACAATAGTTTAGTTTCCGTATATCCTGCACGTTTTATCGTGCTTTCTAAGTAGACTTTAAAGAGGAAAAATCGAGTCATTTGCCCCCTTCCCCTTCTAAAGATTCAGATTCTCGGTTTTGCCCCCCACCCCCCCCCCCCACCCACACACACACACACACCCACACACCCACACACACACACCACCACCACCACCACCCCCACACACACCACCCACCCACCCACCCACACACACACACACACAATACATGTTGGGCTAGGTCCGCCATTGTCCGGCATTATTTGTCTAAGGTATTTTGATACTCTATCCGTTTGTGTGAATATGGCGCACACACACGCTTCTCAGGATTTACCTTTTATTAAGAATTAATTCAAGCACACAAGGATTATTTAATAGAAAACATACACCATTAGGAAGTATTTTTAAATACGAATTTAAGCATATGAATTTTGAACAACATAAGAGATACTGTTGCTGGATATTTTTATCAAAGATTCATTCAAAAAATGGGTGCATCCTATTCATGGGAATGGAAGGCGTGCAAACTATTATGGATGTATTGTTGTTCTGTATTATGAATGTTGTGCCAGCTTTACAAAAAAAGAACAGTTCTATTTTTTATATTATACATTATATCCTTGGGATGCAATTATATATTCTTATAGCCCTGGTAACTAAAAATAGAAAAAGTTTTCAGAAGTTTTTTTGAAAAAACTGTCAGGATCATTGCCTATTTATTAAGAAAATGTCCGATTTTTACATGTTCACATAGAAGCCTATTTTAAAAGAAACATGCCAAAATAACCACACCACTCCATGCGGACTACTCTTCATGGATTGCAACCTCGGCCACACCAGGAAACCATGCACCTTCAAACAGAAAAATATCAGTGTCACGGCTTCTAGGTATGTGAGACTCACATTGTTGAAAAATATGACTATTATTTTCCTTCCACATGACGTGGAGCGCACGCTCGATGTGAGCCTTTTAAGTGTACTTACCTTAGGGACCAATCTAGTAAAAACATGATTAAGAAGTCCAAAAGGAATTCTTAAGAAAAGTATAATGCAATGTAAAAAAGGTGACATTTTTTGCACATCAGGTATCTCTTAGTGCTCCACCTTGGTACGCCGCTTTATATGTTCAATTTAACCGTAACGTTTTTCGAAATGGGGTAGCCCTAGACTTTACAGCCATTGATGCATACAAGTATTTTATTTCATGATTAAAAGTTTATTCGAACAATAACCATACATTTGATAAAAAACTACTAAAATGTCAACATGCTGTTTTTTAAAGGACTTGCTATATATATTTCTGTGATGGGAAGGGAAATCATTTGGACGACTTTCGCCACACATGTGCGAGCTAGATTTCACCGGAAAAAAGTACATGTACGAACTGTGTTTCCCTGACAGAACATGTTCGAACTAGACGAAATTAGACTTCTCGTAGTTAACAGTGTCATTGTGCATCTTGTTTATAGAATTTCTGGTAAGACGACATAATAGTGGCTACACGTCTATTTGAGTTAAAGGACAATTATTTCTGCGATAAGGTTCTTTGGACGTGACGTGAGAGAACTATATGTCCAAAACTCGTAGTAGTTGACCCATGAGATCGCTTCACTCCAGCCACCCGTGAGCGACGAGAGTGGTTGCTTCACGCTCGCTGGTGGCATGTCCAATCTCAACGTGTCCGCGTAGAATTAATGGAGAACCCATGGTTTCTGAATAACGAGGCAGCGATGCAGCACACCTAAAATTCAAGTGTGATGGTAGAATTGTTTTGTCGTTTCAACACTTCAGTCAGTGCTGGATGATCATGCCTGCTACTAAATCCGAAAGTGTAGACGCAACTTCAATAGTAGTAGGTGTCTAAAGATTTTTTTTCTTCGGCTTCAACTTGCGTGCCGAACATACCTCCTTTCTCTCTCCTGAAGCCTCCCCTCCTCCTGTTTTAAGAGTCAGCTTTGACCGTCCGGATCCGGTTCCTCTCGCCGCCGTCGGCCTCGCCGGTTGGTGTAGAGATAGATCAGGACCTCGGCTACCTCCCTCCAGTAGTAATTTTAGGATTCGGTTTAGGCTTTGGGTTAGTCCCATTTAATTCCATGTGGAGTCTGAGGGTCGGTCGGTGGTCCTTGGCGGTCGAAACCACCGCATCTCAAGTCAGCCATCTCCCTCTTCCTCAAGCCCTTGGAAGGTGACGAGGCGGACGGTTTTCGCAGGCGCTTGCATCCCTCAAAATAAGGCATGCCTTTGGATCTTAGGACCGAGCTATATGGGCGTAGTTCGATGCGTTGTGGTGTTGCTCCTGTTCATGACCGTGCTCCGGAGGTGTGAGCCGATGGTGGCGACTGGGAGCAGCGCTACAGGCTCCCCAAATAAGGTTCTTGGTTTGGGCTCCCTCTACTGGTACCTTCTTGTCTGTTCTCCTCTGGATTGTGGCAGATCTCTAGAGTTTGAGGGTGGCCGGCTTTCAACGCAGCAGTTGTTAAGCCTGCTTTTGCCGGAGGTGCTCAGATTAGGGTGAATCCATGCTCTCCTCTGCCCCTCTCTTCGGTGGAGTTGAGGATACGAGAAGGGTTGCTGCACCTCGATACGGATGCCGAAGGTGTGGGAGAAGAAAAGCCTTCACTTGCTCGAGTTCATCCTTGTTGGTCCATGGTGACCTGCAATTTTTTCTTTGGTTTGCTCCAGCCCCAATCCAAACTCCAATGGGAGGCCCCTTTCGAAGTCTGATGTTGTTGTGGTTCTCGTCGGCATCGAAGAAAGTGGCAAAGTCCCTGCGGCGGTGTTCGGCAATGACAAGCTTGGCTTCCGGCTCGACGGTGGGAATGCGAAGGACTAGATTGTAACTTACCATCTTTTAGCAAGGTCCTTTCTACCTCTACCAGGGACCCATATGTTATTACCTATTCTATGGGGTTCTATGTAATATTCATGTACACCCATTGGATGATTTGATGATAAGGCTTCTAGCCCTTTTAGAGGCTCCCTGTGTTTTAAAAAAAAAAACACTTGCGTGCTAGACAATTGTTCAGTATAAAAGAAAAGACAGACGGTACTCCTACTATACTGGAGTAGAAATATATTTCTTAGATGGGCTAGGCCCAGTTTGTTCTCGATTGCAGTACATAGGCCGTGATCCACGAGTCCTTGTGACTGAGCACTACGAATGGTTAGCTATTTATTTATTTATTTGAGGTAACGAATGGTTAGCTATTTAGTACCACCTCGCCCTTTCAAATGCAAATAAGCCAGCTTATAAGGCGAGGGCTCCGCACATGTTGCACGACCTTACTTGAACAGGATCAGTTCTTTAGGAATCGTACCATTGCATCCTTTACCAATATATATACAAGGATACAAGGATAAGGAGGCAAGCACTAAAGTCTGGTTGTGCATTCTGATCACTAGGCCAGAGCGTTATTAACGTCTTGGATGGCTGTGGATGATTGTTCCTGTGCAGTGTGGCCTAGAGGTTGTCTGAAAGTTGCAACTCTTTTTTTCTTTTGCTTGTAGTGTGAATCTGAACTACATTACTGACCATCAAGTTAGTTAGCACACTACTTCTGACAAGTTTAGTTTCACGTACTAGTATTTGGTTTATCTTCTTTTTAATTTGCTTTATCAATGCACGATTCAGTAATCACCTGGACTCAACCTGCTAACCGATGACTGGTATATGCGTGCAGCTGGGCGCCGAGTTCGTGGGCACTTTCATCCTCATCTTCTTCGCGACGGCGGCGCCGATCGTGAACCAGAAGTACGGCGGCGCGATCTCGCCGTTCGGCAACGCGGCTTGCGCGGGCCTTGCCGTGACGACCATCATCCTTTCGACGGGCCACATCTCCGGTGCGCACCTGAACCCGTCGCTGACCATCGCGTTCGCGGCGCTGCGGCACTTCCCTTGGCTCCAGGTCCCCGCCTACGTGGCCGTCCAGGTTTTGGGCTCCATCTGCGCCGGCTTCGCGCTCAAGGGCGTGTTCCACCCGTTCCTCTCCGGCGGCGTCACCGTCCCGGACGTCACCATCTCCACCGCCCAGGCCTTCTTCACCGAGTTCATCATCACCTTCAACCTCCTCTTCGTCGTCACCGCCGTCGCCACCGACACCCGAGCCGTACGGGCCTGACCAATCCCCATATCCTCTTCGCCCCGTGCCCTGCTCTGTTTCTTCACTCTCTTCCAAGATTTAGCTGTAATTTCTTTCCTGCTGTTGCGTCTTGCGTGCAGGTAGGTGAGCTAGCCGGGATCGCGGTGGGAGCAGCCGTGACGCTCAACATCCTTGTGGCCGGGTAAGTTGTGCAGCGCAACGTGCAATGTGAATCAAGTCTTGAGAGATACTGACGCGTGTGTGCACCTGTATGTCAGGCCGACGACGGGAGGTTCGATGAACCCGGTGAGGACACTGGGGCCCGCGGTGGCAGCGGGGAACTACCGGCAGCTGTGGATATACCTGGTGGCGCCGACACTGGGCGCGGTGGCCGGCGCCGGCGTGTACACGGTGGTCAAGCTCAGGGACGTGAACGGCGAGACTCCGCGCCCGCAGCACAGCTTCCGACGCTGATCCACCGACCCATGCCTACTTATCGTCGATCCCAGTGGCCAGCATGAATTATTGGGTACGTACTACGTACGACGGGTAAAATCAGGTATGATCGGTCGATTACTAGTACGATTCCTAGCACGGGCACACCGTGACTGATTTCATTCGTGTCCCGTGCTGTAATAAACCGACGTCGCTCTGCTTCGTTCAGAACGGCGTGGACTTGTGTTTCGGTTAATCGGTGTGAACCAATTTGTGGCGTTCAGTTCAGTCGTGTCAGTTTCAGTGTCAAAATAAAAGGGTTGCGCGGTATCTGGCCGCGTGAATGTACGTGAGACTCCTTAATTAAGATCTGTACGGTGCTGTATGTCTGTATCAATCTATAGTTTCTCTTTCGTTACTTCTATACTCCGTACCTTCGTACACATGGTGTCTGTTTGCATTTGATCTCGCCGATCTCTTTTCACGTTGCAAATGGCAAGCATAGAAGGAAGATCCTACAGCTTGAACAAAAAAAAGGAAGGAACAACAATCGGTCATGAAAATATAAAAAATTGCATCTCAGAGTTCTATAAAAAGTTGTTTGGTGCACAAGCACATAGCTACTTCTCTCTAGAACCGAATTGCAACGCAGTGAGCCATCTCAGAGTTCTATAAAAAGTTGTTTGGTGCACAAGCACATAGCTACTTCTCTCTAGAACCGAATTGCAACGCAGTGAGCAATCGCACCAGACATCTCCCCTCTCTCCCACAGCGTGTGAGACTTGATCGTGTGAGATCGGGCCGATCACGAGCCTTCTCCGGTGGCTTTGCCGGCCGGAGATGGCGGAGGAGACGCACCGAAGTAGGTGCTACATGTAGGTCTAGGTTTTCGGCAATTTGCCGATAGTTTGGAGTGTAGGAGAACAAGATCATGCAGCAGATTGCACACCTCGATCGTTTCATATTTATACACATTACAACTTGGAGAACGAGTTAGCCTAGATTGGTTTTAATCGATACATAGAAACCGACGGTACAAATCGATTACGTTCTCTTGATTGATTTAAACACGATTTTATGGAGATATCTGGCACGCCCCTCTAGTCTGAACATGGGGACACACCGTCACCAATGTGAAGACTAATCCCGAACTCCATGAACAAGGGCGTCGGCAAGCCCTTGGTAAAGGTATCTGCAAATTGGTTGTTGAGGGGAACATGCAATACTCGCAAAGCACCAACCGCAACCTTTTTCCGCACAAAGTGAATCTCCAATTCAATGTGTTTGGTACAATGATGATGGACTGGGTTGGAATACATGTAAATTGCGGAGAAGTTGTCACAATAAACAATTGTAGGACTGTAAAGAGGGCGTTGGAGCTCAAGTAGCAAGTGTCGGAGCCAACATGTCTCAGCAATGGCAGTGGCAACAAAACGGTACGCAGCCTTGGCACTATTGCAAGAAACTGTCGGTTGTCGACAAGATGACCAGGAAACCAGGTTGTCACCCAAAAATATATAGGACCCAAACATAGAGAGATGTTTATCCGGGCATCCAGCCCAATCAGCATCCGAATAAGCAACAGGATTTTGTGTAGGAGAACAATAAAGAATGAGACCGAGTTCAAGTGTGTCCTTGAGATAGCGAAGGATCCGTTTGATAAGAAGAATGTGGGGTTATCGAGGGTCGTGCATATGAAGACTGACTTGGTGAATAACATAAGAGATTTTTGGACGTGTGACAATGATGTATTGTAAAGCCCTAGCAAAACTACGATAGTGGAAAGGATGAGAGACGGGTGTACCATCCAAAGTAGGGAGTTTGGATTTGGTGTCGATAGGTGTAGAGGAAGGATTGCAGTCGGTCATACCTGCACGGTTAAGAACATCGACAATATATTGACGTTGAGATAAGTGGAGTGTAGTAGGAGTACGGGTAACAAAAATCCAACAAAATGATGAAGAGGACCAAGATACTTCATGGAAAATTCAATACTAAGTTGGGAAGTTATTTTATGAAGAGTAGAGGAGGAAGAGGAAATTAGGATTATGTCGTCAACATAAAGAAGGAGATATGCTGTTAGGGGACCATGGTGAAGAATAGATAGAGAACCATCGGACTTGGACTCAAGGAACCCTATGGAGCGAGCATAAGTGGTGAAGTATTGAAACCATGCACGAGGGGCTTGTTTAGGCCATATATAGATTTTTGAAGACGACATACGTGAGTAGGATATCGAGCATCAACAAAAGTAGAGGGTTGCTCACATTAGACTTCCTCCTTTAAATTGCCATGTAAGAAGGCATTCTTAACATCGAGTTGGTGGATAGTCCATGATTGAGAAAGAGCTAGGGATAGGAAAACTCGGGTGGGTGCAGGTTTGACGATAGGGATAAATGTTTCATTAGAATCAATACCAGGTTGTTGAGTGAATCCTCTCACTATCCAACGGGCTTTGTGACGAGCAAGAGATCCATTAGAGTAAAATTTTTGGTGAAATTTCCATTTGTCGCTGACAGTGTTAGAGCCCGGAGGAGGAGGAGGAACGAGGCTCTATGTTCCATTGCTTTATGAGAGCGTTGTATTCTTATTGCATAGTTTGGCGCCACAAGGGATCACGATGGGCAACAAGATAGTTGTGAGGAATTAGGGAGGAAGAGACAACCTAGAGATTGAGACATTCTTTGGGTCCTAGGAGTTTGCTAGTTATCCGACGTGTACGATGACTAGGAGGTGGTGGTGGCGGCGTAGGAATAAGGGAGGAAAATGGCGAGGCTTCGAGTGTCGCAGGTGGTGCATCAAGATTGATAGGGATGCTATGATGCAATGGAGAGGGTGGATTAGGCAGGGGCGCTACTGCGGAAGAGGATTGAGCGTTTTGCGTTGCTGCAGAAGAAGCAGCTGTCATGGCAGGATTGGCTACCGCGACAGAGTTTTTGGCTGTCGTGGCAGGTGACGGCAGCACAAAGGCAGAAGTTTGGGACGGTAGGAGAAAAATGGGAGGGTCGAGTCTAATAGGATAAATTATTCGAAGGAGGGTGGATTAGGACTGGGTGGGGACGTTTATGGAAAGGTAGTTTCTTGGAAGGTGACATGGTGAGAGATTATAATGCGTCAGTTGTCTAGATCTAAACACCGGTAACCTCGATGATAATAGGGGTAGCCTAAAATTAGATAGCGGATGACACGAGGGGCTAGTTTATGTGGTGTGGTCCTAGAGATGTTGGGGAAACATAGACACCCGAATACATGAAGATTATGATAACACGGATGGCGACTATATATAAGAAAGATTGGTGTAGTGAAGGGAGATAAATTAGTTGATCGGATGTTTAAGAAATATGTAGCGGTGTGGAGGGCTTCTGCCCAAAAAGAAGAGGAGAGTGAGGCTTGGAAAAGAAGAGTACAAATAACATCATTAGTGGTGTGAATGGTCTCTCGGTTTTGCCATTTTGTTGGGGATGTATATGGGCATGAAAAATGAAAAAGAATGTTGTTGTGGGTACAAATAGTATCAAGTTTAGTGTTGTAAAATTTTTGGCCATTGTCAAATTGAATATATTGAATAGAGAGAGAGAATTGTGTGACATAAGTGAGAGTTGCATAAACATAAAAAAAATGCATAGGGGGGACTCCAAAAATATTAACTGAAATCATCAACGATAATTAAGTAGTATAAAAAACCAAAGGAGCTGGGTATAGGGGATGTCCATAGATCAAAATGAAGATGCTCAAACGGACAACTAGTAAAAGACCATGAAGCATAAAATGGGGACCTGGTGTGTTTCCCTAATTGACAAGCATGACATAAACTATCTCCAACTTTATTGTGTGGAATATGTTGGGTTGATGAAGACGAGTAATGGTGTGGGTTGTTGGGGATATGCTATATGGGTATCCTTATAGCATGTCTCCTATCCGGATAACCCGGGTGGCCCACAGTTAGATGGATCCAGAAGGGAGGCCCATGCCGGATAAAGGAAGGCTACAGAGGATTCACCGACGTACCCGGAGCCTTGGAGTGCAAGACACGTTAGACTGATTGTATACTGTGTAGGACGCTATAACCTGTCCGACTAGGACTTTTCCCTGTAACCCTAGGACCTAACGACTATATAAGTCGGGCCTATGGGAGCCTTTAGGACAAGACACAACTCATACCTCGCACAGCGAACCGATCCCTGTAACTCGGCGTATTGCCATTATAGTGATTTAAGTAGGATTCTGCCACCGTTATGGGATTTGAACCTGGGTAAGTTGTGTAACCTCGTACCCGTCAACCGTCCGCCTTCCCCCACGTCTCTAAACACGCACTGTGAGGACCCCTCCATGACGTACTCGTCGGCAATACCACGACAGTTGGCGCCCACCATGGGGCAAGAGGCGCTTCAGGCTCTTCAGCGGGCGAGGACCAAGATCTTCGTGGGAATCGGCGAAACTGTAGCCATCGGTCGTGTTCTCTTCTCCGGCAATGTTCCGATCTCCCCCCCTCCCCAGACGAGATCTGGATCCCGGTGAAGACGAACCCTACGCGATGCTCGATCATCCCCATCGGGATATCCATCTCTTCATCGGCGAAACCGACTCGGGCACTAGTTCCCTAGGAGTCGGAGGAGCGTCAAGACCCGCACGGACCGCCTACGGGCAGGATATGGAAGGTCGATGTCGGATCTCTCTTTGGAGTTTGCCAACAAAGATCGGAAAAATTCAAGGCCCACCCTGTAACACCCTCAGAATCGACCCTATGCAAGTTTCAGCGCTTCCCGCCAAACCCGCATAGAAACGATTCAAAGGTGCCCACCAGGCACTTTCGTGCGGGTGGAAAACAAAGTAATAACATTACACAACAGTCCTCGATGGGACCCACAGAACAGATATATATACAACACGACTCCATGAGTCAAGAATACAGATATACAGAACAAAGATCCAAATCACCTTGAAAACGATAGAGCGTCCAGCTACGGACAAGATGCAAATGGGGCTAAGAGCCCTGAAGAATAACCAATGGCGTCCATAACCCTGCTCAGGCCAAGCCGGAAGGGTAACCCTGCTAACGACGTCGAAACCTGCTAAAACAAAAGGGGTGCCGACAAAGGGCAAAGGAAAAAGAGGAGCGTCAGTACTGAGGCCAGTACACGGTGAGGCTAGAATTCGGCGGTCCTCGCCTACATAGGTATGGTGGACTGAGCGGCAGCGGCAGCATGCACTAAACAACCTATAGAGACCCAATACAACTGTCGGTTATCAGAGAGGGATAGGAAAGACCTATTCGAGACCAACCTGATGCTACCATCAAACGAACCCATCCTGGTGTTTCCCCCTCGAGACCAAACGAGGAAGTCAACCGAGGAACTCACACGGTTGGCAGTTTTATTTATTCAGTTATCGTTGCAGCAATTACTAGTCAAGTGTAGATAATCATCCTGATATAATAAGCAGTGGGCAATTTTAGTTAACCATTCCGTTGTAGTTGCGACACTTACTAGTCAGATACAATTAGCATGAGATATCCCAAAACCCAACAGTTGTTGGTACTTTTATTTAGTCATTCCATTATAGTTGCAATACTTACTAGTCAGATACAATGGTAGCAAGCGACAACCCAAACAAGCAAGTGTTGGCAGTTTTATTTAGCCATTCCATTATAGTGAAGCTGATTACTAGTCATTATAAAGTCAAATTTATAGCACTACTTTAGTTATAGTTGTCTATGATCGAGATACTGTGCTCCAAGTCGTCCATAACCGCGGACACGACTTTCAGAAAGTTTTACCCTGCAGGGGTGCACAAATAGCAACACACACTCGATCAACCTCGGAAAAACCAAATCAAAACCCAACGAGGCCTTCACGACAAAGCAATCACAAGATTCAGAAATATTTCCGGGGGCCACCCCGTTGAGTACACCCGCAACGAAGTTAGCTGACTCCGAGACGGACTCAAGGTTTGGGTGGACGGATGTAAACGACTGGGAACCCGAAAGTGTGACTGGGCTTGTCGATACCGCGAAATCGTGTCCCGATCCTAAACAGTACAGGTGCTCCTCGCACAATCGTAATTAAAGCAGTAAAGCATGGCATAAGTACAGGATAGTAAATAAAACCTCAAACTAGTTTGTGGCCCCAAGAAATAAGAATGAATCAAGCTCTGGCTCAGGGGGGTCCCATAATCCTCCCGGATGTGGATAGCGCGAATATTCAAGGAACAGGTATCAAGTATTCGGGGTCCTACGGGACACAAGTGGACGGTTAACAACCAAATAACATCTATTGCCCACCTGTGCCTCTGCATTTACCTACTTCAATTTTAGTTGTTAAACAGAAATTAAAGTAAACGATAATTAAAGCCATGATCATCTCCAACATTAAACATGCGGCAATACTCCAACAACTATGGTACTTGACGACACGCAACAGCACTTGAGCAAGCGACTACGACGCGCAGGTCCAACTATCTACCAAACCATAGGTAATAGGAGGTGTCCAAGGCAATATAAAGCTGCAAGGGATATCACGGGTACGAAAGCTAGAGCATCGCAACACAGATAGCAATAGATCAACAGGAGGGAATAAATACTATAAAAGTAAGATAGGTAGAAAGGGGGAGGTGCTCGCCTGAAAACATTGCCGAAGGTTCATCCGAATATCGGGGCGAAGCTCACATCAACTCAACGGCCTTATCCGCGAAGAAGCAAAACACTAGAATAAACACCGGAGGCACTATTTAATACCACGGCAGAAGATCGGGCATGATGCATGTATGATGTATGACATGGCAAAGCTGCGATGCAATTAGGTCATATTAAGCGGAACCGGGGTCCCGATAATTATTTACTAGGTTCATGTTGTTTAGATACCCTGCAATTTTAATGTTGTCTTAACATGGTGTGGCATCCCGCAAAACCACTACTAGAAAATCGCGTTGTTTTTGTGCATTGCATCATCATGACCGCATGCTCCTGTCATCATGCCACATTGCATTTGAGCATCGTCATCATCTTGCATTTGCTTGCATAAAACTATTTGCAGAAAAACCTGTCTTTATTTTCTAAACGCCCCGTTTTGTTTTCAAAATGCAAACCCGGGTCGCCGGAATATTTTGTTTTGACTAAATATGTTTTGCAAACGGTCCGTCTAAATAAATAAAATATTGCATTATTTTTAGTGGGGCAGTCGAACGGGCCGGATAGACCGAACGACCGCCCCAGAAATTAATCGGCCCACCCATAATCCTTTTGCTACCAGACAACCTACCCAGCCCTCCTCTCCACCTCACCCCGCCCTATAGCAACTCGCCACCTCACCTTTGGCCATCCCCCCTCCAATCAAAACTAGCCACCTCAACAACTCACCCCAATTCCACCTGCCACACACGCAGCACTCCCCCACACCTGGCCCACTCCCCACGCTCACCACGCACGCAGCCGGCCAGCAGCTCCCACCTCCTCCACCAGCCCCGCCCCCTGACACCCTAGTCCCACCCGCGTGGACCCCGTCCCCTGGCCCACCGCTACCGCACGCCTCCTGCCACGTTCCTCCCCGTCTCGCCCCAACCCGTCTTCCCCGCATCGATCCCCCTCCTCTGCTCCTTGTCGCGCGTCGTCGCGCAGCACCCTCCGACCCCGCCGCCCGCACCTCTCTGGCCGGCGGCCTCCCTCGCGCGCTCGCCTCGTCGGACCCTCCCGCCGGCGTCGCGCCCCTCCGCTCCTCCCTCCGCAGGACCCGTCCCCGGCCGCCTCTCCATCCCGCTGCCCACCTGCGGCCGGCCTCGCCGGTCCTTCCTCGGCCTCCTCCGGTCCGCCCGTCGCCCAGGAGCGCCTCCGGCCGCGTCGTCGCCCGCCGCCTCACCCGCCAGCACGCCGCCACCGCGACCACGCTTCCTCCTCCCTCCTCCGCTCCTCCCCATCGGCGCCGTCCCCCGCCTCGCGTTCCTCGCCGGAGGCCCTCTGCGGTCGCCGTTCGTCGCCAGGCCGCCTCCACCTTCCATCTTCCCCGCCTCCGGCCGCGGCGCCCCCTCTGCTCACCTCCCCGTGGCCGAGCCCGCCTCTCACCGCCGTTCGCCGCCGCCCCTGCTTGCCGTCGCCGGCGACCCCGACGCGACCCCCTCGCCGGCTTCGGCCTCCCTCAGCAAACCGCCCCGGCAGCCTCCTCCAGCGCCGGCTCGAGATCGCCGACGCTCTGGCCGCGTCCATGCCGGCCCCTAGACGTCCTCACCATCCCTCCCGGTGGCCGCCTGCGCGCTACCTCCGACGAGCTCGGCCTTCTCCTCCATCTCGCGCGTGCAGCCTCTCCCGTGCCTTAGGTAGCAGCATCCCCGCATCAGTACCAGGGGCCCCTGTTGGGTGTACGATCGCGAGTAGGACGACAAGAACTTCTACCGGAAAACAAACCCCGAAGACCCAACCCCGGTGCGACAAGTACCCCTCGAGGACGCAGAGCACTTCTTCCCGGATCTGTTGCCGAGAACCCTTGGACGCCAAGATCGTCTCGATAATGATGTTTTGAAGAATGGACCTGGCGTACCCCGAGGACCCTGACGCCGTTTCCAAGTTCGCCACCGGTGAATAGGGAGAAAAACCTCAAGGACTTCGACACGGAGCGTCAAGATCGCCTCACGGAATCCGAAGCGCGGACCCGACAAGGGCGTCGCGACGATAAGAACGACAGCGACCAGGCGAGTCCGATGCGCCCCGACGCCACGCCAAGTTCGTCTACCCGAACGCCAAGATCTACCCCGATCCGAAGACCCTAACCCCGGAGCCCGAGAACGTTCCGTCGAACCCTGGCCCCTGAGACCGACCCCGAACCCCCCCGATCCCCAAGATCTGTCGAACCCTAATGTGTGACCCCTTTTCTCGAGCCCTATTTTATAAATGTAATAACAATTGTTGCATGTTAAATCATTCATCTTGCATGCATATTGTCGTGTGGTTTGGGGGCCTTATGCCGATTCACCTCATAATTTAATATGGGACCCATATGCGGGCAAATCTAGCCTCATATTGGCCTCATTTAGATTTGTGTAGCGAACCGGTGCTATCTTCTGCCATGTTAAGACAACATTTAAAATGCAGGGTAGCTAAATAACACGAACCACCTAATTAATTGTCGGGACCCCGGTTCCGCTTAATCTGGCCTAATTGCATCGCATCTTTGCCATGCCATACATCATGCATGCATCATGTCGATCTTCTGCCGATGTATTAAACACTGCATCCGGTGTTTATTCTAGTGTTTTGCTTCTTCGCGGATAAGGCCGTGGAGTTGATGCGAGTGTCGACCCGATCTTCGATTGAACCTTCGACAATGTTTTCAGGCGAGCATCTCCCCCTTTCTACCTATCTTACGTTTTATAGTATTTACTCCCTCCTGTTGATCTATTGCTATCTGTGTTGCGATGCTCTAGTTTTTCGTACCCGTGATATCCCTTGCAGCCTATATTGCCTTGGACACACCCTATTACCTGTTGTTTGGTAGATAGTTGTACTTGTGCGTCGAAGTTGCTTGCTCAAGTGCTGTTGCGTGTCGTCAAGTGCCACAGTTGTTGATGTATTGTCTCATGTTGATGTTGGAGATGATCATAGTTTTACTTATTGTTCACTTTAATTCCTGTTTAACAACTAAAATTGAAGTAAGTAGAGGCATCGGTGGGTGATAGATAATATTTGGTTTCCGAACGCCCACTTGTGTCCCGTAGGACCCCGAGTACTTGATACCTGTTCCTTGATTTTATCGCGCTATCCACATCCGGGAGGTATATGGGACCCCCCTGAGCCAGAGCATGATTCATTCTTATTTCTCGGGGCCACAAAATAGTTTGAGGTTTTATTTACGATCCTGTACTTATGCCATGCTTTACTGCTTTATTTAAATTGTGCGACAGATAGCACCTGTACTGTTTAGGTAAGCGGAGTGTTTTCGCGGTATCGACAGTCCCCGTTTGGGGATTTGCTGTCGTTTACAGCCACTGACACAAACCTTGGGTCCGTCTCGGAGCTAGCTTACTTCGTTGCGGGTAAGACTTCAAGGGGTGGCCCCCTGAAATATTTCTGAATCCTGTGATTGCTTTGTCGTGAAAGCCTCGTTGGGTTTTGATTTGGTTTTTCCGAGGTTGATCGAGTGTGTGTTGCTATTGGTGCACCCCGGACGGGTAAAACTTTCTGAAAGCCGTGTCCGCGGTTATGGACGACTTGGAGCACAGTATCTCGACCATAGACAAGCATAACTAAAGTTTATTGCTATAAATTTGACTTTATAATGACTAGTAATCAGCTTCACTATAATGGAATGGCTAAATAATACTGCCCACAATTGCTTGTTTGGAGTGTCGCTTGCGACCATTGTACCTGACTAGTAAGTATTACAACTACAACGAATTGGCGGAATAAAAGTACCAACAACTGCTGGGTTTTTGGGTTATCTCATGCTAATTGTATCTGATTAGTAAGTGTTGCAACTACAACGGAATGATTAACTAAAAGTGTCCACTGTTTATTTTATCAGGATGATTATCTATACTTGACTAGTAATTGCCGCAACGATAACCGAATAAGTAAAACTGCCAACGGTGTGAGTTCCTCGGTTGACTTCCTTGATTGGTCTCGAGGGGGAAACGCCAGGATGGGTTTGTTTGATGGTAGTATCAGGTTGGTTCCGAGTAGGTATTTCTTACCCCTCTCTGATAACCGCCAGTCGTATCGAGTCTCTATAGGTTGTTTAGTGCATGCTGCCGCTGCCGCTTCAGTCCACCATACCTATGTAGGCGAGGACCGCCGAATTCTAGTCTCGCCATGTACTGGCCTCGGTACTGACGCTCCTTCTTTTTCCTTTGCCCTTGTCGGCACCCCTTTTGTTTAAGCAGGTTTTGAGATCGACGTCGTTAGCAGGGTTACCCTTCCGGCTTGGCCTGGGCAGGGTTATGGACGCCATTGGTTATTCTTCAGGGCTCTTAGCCCCATTTGCATCTTGTCCGTAGTCGGACGCTCTATCATTTTCAAGGTGATTTGGATCTTTGTATATTATATCTGTATTCTTGACTCATTGAGTCACTGTTATATATATCTGTTCTGTGGGTCCCATCGAGGACTGTTGTGTAATGTTATTACTTCGTTTTCCACCCGCACGAAAGTGCCTGGTGGGCACCTTTGAATCGTTTCTATGCGGGTTTGGCGGGTTTTCGCTAAAACTTGCATAGGTCCGATTCTGAGGGTGTTACAGAGTGGTATCAGAGCTCAGCTGTTGCGATACCCCACAAGTCCAGCCTGTAGGATAACCTAGCTAACGGCCGAAGTAGAGTGTCAAAACTATTTTTGAAAATCGGTTGGATAGTTCTGAATAGGTCTGATTTTACTCCTTACCCCTCTGCTATTCCCCTCTTATCTCTACGTGTTTTGAATCCGCTCTCGTCTCTTTCTTCGAGTCCAGGAATTTCGTGGTTGGGTTTCCGTCGTACCTTCAGGGTTTCGCTTCCTTCTTTGATAACGGTGTTCTACCATCCAGTGTTCAAGTTGCCTGAGGAATCCTTCGTCTGTGGTACCATTCTTTGTTCCTTGTTTGTGCCTTCCGGTGTTTTCCGACGCGACGACATCATCTACGCCCGATCCGATGCAAAGTCTGCATCACTCCTTTGTTCCGAACCTCGCTTGTCGAGATCTTCAGTCTAATTCCGAGAGTTGGTTGCATAATCCGCCTATTCATGTGCAGAGTAATGGTTTGGGTGCGCGATGGACTGATCACCATCCGACTACTCTTATCATTCGCTCTTGTACATCGAATCAGTGGATCCAGCAGTTTTACTCCGTCCACGGAAGTTAGGGGTGGCTTTATTTGTTGATACCTCTACCTTCGACCTTTTGTTCCCGGAGTGTTCTCTCGACGATCACGGACAATGACCTCTTGTTAGTGGTGTCGCGAGGATCTACACGAAGCGCGAAGGATCAGACCGCCGACCTTCTTTCCGGTACCATGAGGCGGATCTCGAGGGCGAGATCCATTGTTAGTGGTGTCGAATTGTGGCATCCCGCAAAACCACTACTAGAAAATCGCGTTGTTTTTGTGCATTGCATCATCATGACCGCATGCTCCTGTCATCATGCCACATTGCATTTGAGCATCGTCATCATCTTGCATTTGCTTGCATAAAACTATTTGCAGAAAAACCTGTCTTTATTTTCTAAACGCCCCGTTTTGTTTTCAAAATGCAAACCCGGGTCGCCGGAATATTTTGTTTTGACTAAATATGTTTTGCAAACGGTCCGTCTAAATAAATAAAATATTGCATTATTTTTAGTGGGGCAGTCGAACGGGCCGGATAGACCGAACGACCGCCCCAGAAATTAATCGGCCCACCCGTAATCCTTTTGCTACCAGACAACCTACCCAGCCCTCCTCTCCACCTCACCCCGCCCTATAGCAACTCGCCACCTCACCTTTGGCCATCCCCCCCTCCAATCAAAACTAGCCACCTCAACAACTCACCCCAATTCCACCTGCCACACACGCAGCACTCCCCCACACCTGGCCCACTCCCCACGCTCACCACGCACGCAGCCGGCCAGCAGCTCCCACCTCCTCCACCAGCCCCGCCCCCTGACACCCTGGTCCCACCCGCGTGGACCCCGTCCCCTGGCCCACCGCTACCGCACGCCTCCTGCCCCGTTCCTCCCCGTCTCGCCCCAACCCGTCTTCCCCGCATCGATCCCCCTCCTCTGCTCCTTGTCGCGCGCCGTCGCGCAGCACCCTCCGACCCCGCCGCCCGCACCTCTCTGGCCAGTGGCCTCCCTCGCGCGCTCGCCTCGTCGGACCCTCCCGCCGGCCCCGCGCCCCTCCGCTCCTCCCTCCGCAGGACCCGTCCCCGGCCGCCTCTCCATCCCGCTGCCCACCTGCGGCCGGCCTCGCCGGTCCTTCCTCGGCCTCCTCCGGTCCGCCCGTCGCCCAGGAGCGCCTCCGGCCGCGTCGTCGCCCGCCGCCTCACCCGCCAGCACGCCGCCACCGCGACCACGCTTCCTCCTCCCTCCTCCGCTCCTCCCCATCGGCGCCGTCCCCCGCCCCGCGTTCCTCGCCGGAGGCCCTCTGCGGCCGCCGTTTGTCGCCAGGCCGCCTCCACCTTCCATCTTCCCCGCCTCCGGCCGCGGCGCCCCCTCTGCTCACCTCCCCGTGGCCGAGCCCGCCTCTCACCGCCGTTCCCGCCGCCCCTGCTTGCCGTCGCCGGCGACCCCGACGCGACCCCCTCGCCGGCTTTGGCCTCCCTCAGCAAACCGCCCCGGCAGCCTCCTCCAGCGCCGGCTCGAGCTCGCCGACGCTCTGGCCGCGTCCATGCCGGCCCCTATATGTCCTCACCATCCCTCCCGGTGGCCGCCTGCGCGCTGCCTCCGACGAGCTCGGCCTTCTCCTCCATCTCGCGCGTGCAGCCTCTCCCGTGCCTTAGGCAGCAGCATCCCCGCATCAGTACCAGGGGCCCCTGTTGGGTTTACGATCGCAAGTAGGACGACAAGAACTTCTACCGGAAAACAAACCCCGAAGACCCAACCCCGGTGCGACAAGTACCCCTCGAGGACGCAGAGCACTTCTTCCCGAATCTGTTGCCGAGAACCCTTGGACGCCAAGATCGTCTCAATAATGATGTTTTGAAGAATGGACCTGGCGTACCCCGAGGACCCTGACGCCGTTTCCAAGTTCGCCACCGGTGAATAGGGAGAAAAACCTCAAGGACTTCGACACGGAGCGTCAAGATCGTCTCACGGAATCCGAAGCGCGGACCCGACAAGGGCGTCGCGACGACAAGAACGACAGCGACCAGGCGAGTCCGATGCGCCCCGACGCCACGCCAAGTTCGTCTACCCGAACGCCAAGATCTACCCCGATCCGAAGACCCTAACCCCGGAGCCCGAGAACGTTCCGTCGAACCCTGGCCCCTGAGACCGACCCCGAACCCCCCCGATCCCCAAGATCTGCCGAACCCTAATGTGTGACCCCTTTTCTCGAGCTCTATTTTATAAATGTAATAACAATTGTTGCACGTTAAATCATTCATCTTGCATGCATATTGTCGTGTGGTTTGGGGGCCTTATGCTGATTCACCTCATAATTAAATATGGGACCCATATGCGGGCAAATCTAGCCTCATATTGTCCTCATTTAGATTTGTGTAGCGAACCGGTGCTATCTTCTGCCATGTTAAGACAACATTTAAAATGCAGGGTAGCTAAATAACATGAACCACCTAATTAATTGTCGGGACCCCGGTTCCGCTTAATCTGGCCTAATTGCATCGCATCTTTGCCATGCCATACATCATGCATGCATCATGCCGATCTTCTGCCGATGTATTAAACACTGCATCCGGTGTTTATTCTAGTGTTTTGCTTCTTCGCGGATAAGGCCGTAGAGTTGATGCGAGTGTCGACCCGATCTTCGGTTGAACCTTCGACAATGTTTTCAGGCGAGCATCTCCCCCTTTCTACCTATCTTACGTTTTATAGTATTTACTCCCTCCTGTTGATCTATTGCTATCTGTGTTGCGATGCTCTAGTTTTTCGTACCCGTGATATCCCTTGCAGCCTATATTGCCTTGGACACACCCTATTACCTGTTGTTTGGTAGATAGTTGGACTTGCGCGTCGAAGTTGCTTGCTCAAGTGCTGTTGCGTGTCGTCAAGTGCCACAGTTGTTGATGTATTGTCTCATGTTGATGTTGGAGATGATCATAGTTTTACTTATTGTTCACTTTAATTCCTGTTTAACAACTAAAATTGAAGTAAGTAGAGGCATCGGTGGGTGATAGATAATATTTGGTTTCCGAACGCCCACTTGTGTCCCGTAGGACCCCGAGTACTTGATACCTGTTCCTTGATTTTATCGCGCTATCCACATCCGGGAGGTATATGGGACCCCCCTGAGCCAGAGCATGATTCATTCTTATTTCTCGGGGCCACAAACTAGTTTGAGGTTTTATTTACGATCCTGTACTTATGCCATGCTTTATTGCTTTATTTAAATTGTGCGACAGATAGCACCTGTACTGTTTAGGTAAGCGGAGTGTTTTCGCGGTATCGACAGTCCCCGTTTGGGGATTTGCTGTCGTTTACAGCCACTGACGCAAACCTTGGGTCCGTCTCGGAGCTAGCTTACTTCGTTGCGGGTAAGACTTCAAGGGGTGGCCCCCTGAAATATTTCTGAATACTGTGATTGCTTTGTCGTGAAAGCCTCGTTGGGTTTTGATTTGGTTTTTCCGAGGTTGATCGAGTGTGTGTTGCTATTGGTGCACCCCGACCGGGTAAAACTTTCTGAAAGCCGTGTCCGCGGTTATGGACGACTTGGAGCACAGTATCTCGACCATAGACAAGCATAACTAAAGTTTATTGCTATAAATTTGACTTTATAATGACTAGTAATCAGCTTCACTATAATGGAATGGCTAAATAATACTGCCCACAATTGCTTGTTTGGAGTGTCGCTTGCGACCATTGTACCTGACTAGTAAGTATTACAACTACAACGAATTGGCGGAATAAAAGTACCAACAACTGCTGGGTTTTTGGGTTATCTCATGCTAATTGTATCTGATTAGTAAGTGTTGCAACTACAACGGAATGATTAACTAAAAGTGCCCACTGTTTATTTTATCAGGATGATTATCTATACTTGACTAGTAATTTCCGCAACGATAATCGAATAAGTAAAACTGCCAACGGTGTGAGTTCCTCGGTTGACTTCCTTGATTGGTCTCGAGGGGGAAACGCCAGGATGGGTTTGTTTGATGGTAGTATCAGGTTGGTTCCGAGTAGGTCTTTCTTACCCCTCTCTGATAACCGCCAGTCGTATCGAGTCTCTATAGGTTGTTTAGTGCATGCTGCCGCTGCCGCTTCAGTCCACCATACCTATGTAGGCGAGGACCGCCGAATTCTAGTCTCGCCGTGTACTGGCCTCAGTACTGACGCTCCTTCTTTTTCCTTTGCCCTTGTCGGCACCCCTTTTGTTTAAGCAGGTTTTGAGATCGACGTCGTTAGCAGGGTTACCCTTCCGGCTTGGCCTGGGCAGGGTTATGGAAGCCATTGGTTATTCTTTAGGGCTCTTAGCCCCATTTGCATCTTGTCCGTAGTCGGACGCTCTATCATTTTCAAGGTGATTTGGATCTTTGTATATTATATCTGTATTCTTGACTCATTGAGTCGCTGTTATATATATATCTGTTCTGTGGGTCCCATCGAGGACTGTTGTGTAATGTTATTACTTCGTTTTCCACCCGCACGAAAGTGCCTGGTGGGCACCTTTGAATCGTTTCTATGCGGGTTTGGCGGGTTTTCGCTATAACTTGCATAGGTCTGATTCTGAGGGTGTTACACATGGCAAATTATATCACCGGTTCGATGCACAAATTTAAATGGGGCCAATATTAGACTAGATGTGCCCGCATATGGGCCCCATATTTAATTTAGGTGAATCGGCATAACGCCCCCAAACCACAATATGTATGCAAGGATGCGCAAATTAATATGCAACAATTTGATATTACATTTATAAAATAGGGCTCGAGAAAAGGGGACACACATTAGGGTTCGGCGATCTTGGTTCCGGGGGGTTCGGGGTTTGACAGGGTTCGACGGGGGCGAGGTTCGATGGGATCGGTCTCGGACAACGGAAGTAGATCTTGTCGCATCCGGGAAGCAGGACTTGGTTCGGCGTCAGGGGCGCATCAGATTCGCCGTGGTCGGTGTCGATCTTGTCGGGTCCCACGGGGTCGGGCTTCGAAGCCAGGAAGGAGTACATGGCGTTGCCGAACGGAAGTCTTGATGGTCCTCGGGTCCGAGAAGATCTTTTCGCACGGTGTCCGGGTAGGCGAACTTGTCGGTTCCGCGGTTTCGATTGTCGGTGTCGGACTCGGGTCTCGGCACTGGGAGATCTTGTGGTTCGGGCTGCGGGGTCCGTGTTCATTTGCATTGCGTTGGTGAAGATCTCGTGATGCCGGGGGCCATCTCCGTTATAATGACCCATCAACAAGACGGGCACGGGCAGAGGCACCAAAGACAGAACAAACCAAAGAGGCATGTCCCCTGTGGATACCGACTCGAACACCTTGCGGGCAGGGCGTGCTCGGGGTCCAGGCACCCAACGTTGGCAGCCACGCGCAGGGATCGGCGTCGAGGAGGAGGGGCTTGCAGGGCAGGTCTCGAGCGGTGGCGACGGTTGGCTGCATGGAGGAGAGGTAGGGACGGCCATGGCGCAGCAGGCTCGCGGCGATAGACGCGGGGCGAGACGGTCCAGGATGGAGGCGGCCGGGGGTCCTCTACGAGGTGGTGCGGGCTCGACTCGCGGAGCGGAGTCGGACGGAGGAGGCCAGGGGCTTGAGGCGGCCGGCGCTGCGGTCGAAGGGGGGGTTGAGGAGGTGGCGGACGGCGGGGCTCCACGGGGCGGCGAGGCCAAGGGCCACGGGCGACGGGGACGGCCGGAGCTTGCAAGCAGGGAGGCGCCGGCGATCGGAGAAGGCGAGGCCGACGCGGGGCGGCGCCGAGAGCGAACGGGGGGAGGAGCTTGGGGAGCTTGCGAGGGGCACCGGCCGGAGGCGGGGATGAGGACGGCCCGGCGGCGGCGGTACAGGGGAGCTCCTGGCGGCGTCTGTAGAGGACCCTGCGGGCGCGCGGCGCCGGCGGAGGGCAGCCGAGGAAGCAGGTGGCGGCGGTGCGCTCGCAGAGGACGGGGCGGACGCGGACGCCGGACGGTGGTCGGAGAGAGGGGCGCGGCAGGAAGGACAGAGGAGGCGCCGGCGAAGGTCGACCGCGGCCTGGGCGGAGGCAGCACAGGAGGAGGCCGCGAGCGACTGGCGGCGCTCGGGAGTTGGAGAGATGGCGACGCCGAGGGGGAAGGGGTGGGGAAGCGGGTTGGGGTCAGAGGGAGGAAGGAGAGAGCGGGGGGGTGGGCAACGGTGGTGGGGCCAGAGGTGGGCCAGAGGGGAGAGAGGGAGCGGGGTGAGAGAGGAGGGTCGCGTGGCGGGGCCAGGTTGTCAGTGGGGGGTTGGGGTGCGCCAGCGGGTGGAGGTGGGATCGGTAGATGGAGGTGGGGCGCTGGGCGGGACAAGGCAGGTGGGCCAGGTGGGGAGGCAGGGGGAAAGGGAATGGGGCCAGAGGTTGTTGACCAGGGGGGTGGAGGCTGGGATTGGTGAGGTGGCTGAGCCGAGGATGAGGTGGAGGGAACGGTGAGGTGGAGGGAGGGGATTGGTGGGGATGATGTGGAGGGGCTGGGTAGGATTAGATGTAGGTAGGAAAAGGTTGGTCTAGGGTTGGGTTTTTGGGCCTATCGGAGTTGTAGACTGCTGCTAGCTGGGCCGTTGGGCCTGGCGGGCGGCGGTCTCCTCTGGGGTTTATAAAATAGGGTTTTTATGTTAATATATTTATTTTGTTCTGTTCAAATTAAAACAGTTGCAACTATGTTGTAGACAAAATAAAATATCCGGAGACCCGGGTTTTAATTTGAAATCAAGACGGGGCGTTTAGAAAACAAAAACAGGCTTTGCGAAATTATTTTTATGCAAACAAATGCAAGATGACATGACGATGCTCAATTGCAATGAGGCATGATGACATGAGCATGCGGTCATGATGATGCAACGCACAAAAACAACGCGATTTTCTAGTAGTGGTTTTGCGGGATGCCACACACCCAAACCGCCCCTATGCAGGATATAATGGTGGAAGATCGCTGCAAGTCCGCCGGCTTCGCCCGTGCATCTGGACAGTAGAGATCCAAGTTCGTCGATGTGGTTACTATCTTCGATCTGGCGCGTTGCATTCATAGAGAGGGAGAAAAACCCCGCGATTACCTTACCAGATGGCTCCGTATACGGGCCGACCTGGCACACTACCCCCATGATGATGCCATGTATCACTTTGTGGAAGGAATGGACCAAGGAACACTTCTCCGACATTCACTAAGGCGGCATCAGGCTTCTTGATGCCTCGCCTTAGAAGGCATGGTGAACACCTACAACAACTACACGGAGGCTGAGGAGGCAGCCCAGACAGCGCTTGCGCTCATAGACGGTGCATCTCCGCATCAGCCACTGCCACCACCGCCTCCGATCGTTGTCACTGCAGCTGCACCATCGTCTCCGATCGTTGTTGCAGTAGCTGCACCCCCACCTCCAGTCGTCATCTCTGTTGTTGCACCACCACCGCCCATCATAGAGGAAGCCCCGACACCCTCCGAGTTCGTGCTTGACACGCTCTACGCCGACATCAGCGCTGACTCGGAGGAGATAGACTTCATCCTGGAGGAGCTAGACTCTACCATGCAGGAGATGGAGGAGGATTACAAGCGCGACGAGCGGGCCAACAACGCCTTCATGTCCCGATAGGTGTTCGTCGCCATTGGGACGGTGATGGATGAAGATCAACCCGGACGAGCTCCGCCTACAATGCTGAACAAGGGGAAGGGAACACATGTTGCTGCCGACAATGATCGTGCAAAGGTCATGCCCCCTCCGCCTAACCCAATGCAGCAGCCGCAGGAACTCGGCATCGGTCCGAGTAACAACAACACCGCAAACCCGCCGCCTCCAGCATCTACATTTGTTGCTGCCCAAATTACTCCGGCTGATAGAGTGATGTATGGCAACCTGCTCGTCGAGCCCATGACTGTAGCTCATATCCGGAGCGTAGTCCAGCTTGACGAGAAGCGTCAGTAGCTGCTGGAGGAAGCACAGGCCATCGCGGAGCAAGGCGCAAAGCTAGATCGAGATCTGGCCAACGTGCAAAAGTCAATAAAGAAATCTAGAGCCATGGAGGCCGAGTACAAGACTCTGCTCCAGCAGCAGAAGGCTAAGAAATCTCCGGCTCGCGTCATCAATGATCCTGGTGTACGGAGAAACCTAGGATGGGCCCCCTCGAAGCCGCCACAAGCAAAGTCATATATTGACAACAAAGGCAGGCAGGTGATGCCCACTCCTCTTCTTAATCTCGCCATCGCCAAGACCCTTGTGGAGCAGGATAGATCACCCACGACAGTGGAGGAGGTTTATGACCTTGTGGCCAAGGCGGTGAAACAACAGGAAAAGGCCACCTCTCAGAGGCTTGAGTCTGACCCAGCGTTTTGCCAGTCTAGTCAGCATAAGCTGCCAAGGGATCGATCTCCTCAGGATGTTGGGTCCCAGACGGGTTCATCAGAGCGAAGACAGAGGGATGCGCGCAACAGGGAAGATGCTATCCCCATATCCTCTGACCATAGAGACAAGGCTCATCCCCGTCGCCCATCTCCACCGCCCCGATCCCCCCGACATCGCGAAGACACCAAGGCTCACCATCCCACCGATATGCCTCCACCAAGGCAGCACAGCATCGTCATCCACGACAACACGGAGCATACCCGTCATGATGGAGAGCGCAACAAAGGACACAAGAGCAGGTCGCACCATGACCCTCCACGTTCGACAAGAAACCGCGATAAGCGTGAGGCGTCGTGGGGGGGTAACAACAAGAAGGCTAACCCACCGCCACCTCCGCCTCCCTCGCCCCCCTAGCAGCCACCATGGTGGAGGAGGCATGCATCGTTCACGCAGCCCATCCCTTGATGGCAAGAATAAGAAAAGAAGCCCGGAGCCATACGACGCACGTTCACGTCTGGACAAGATCCATGAGGCCCGGGAAGGACCATACCTGGGACCACGTTGCTTTGGACCTATGATACGGTCCGCAACTTACCCCAAGGGTTTCCGGATTGACAATACCATCAAGCCCTATGACGGCACCGCCAAGCCAGCTACATGGTTACAGGATTATGGAAACGCGGTAGAGATCGCCGGGGGTAACCCCAACATCACCGTCAAATACCTTCCATTGATGTTGACGGGCACGGCCCGACAATGGATTGATGACTTGCCGGAGAACTTCGAGGGTACGTACACACGTCCATGTACTGTTGGTGGTTTACAGCGGTGCGTGCAGGAGAAAGACGAGACATCTCGCGCCTACCTCTCTCGCTGGCTGGATATGAAGAATTCCTGTGCAGGAGTGCACGCTCAGACTATGATATGTCGGAAAGGTATCTATAATTTTTGATGCTTCATGCTTGTTTTGTATCTACTTTGCTTTGATTTGTCTACACTTTGAGGTGTTTTTATATCTTTTCTAGAACTAACTTATTAACAAGTTGCCACCGGGCCAGTTGCTTGTTTTCTTCTGTTTTTGGTTCCAGAAAGGCACAAAATCAATATTCTCAGAATTGGATGGGACAAAAGACAAAGTCATTGTTTTTCCTGGAGCAACACAGAACCATGAAGCAGATCCAGAGGGGGGCACAGGGTGGCCGCACCCCCCTAGGCGCGGGCAAGCCCTGGGGGCGCCCACAGGGGGTGTGGGCCCCCTGGACCCCCACCGACCTTGATTCCTGCGCCTATAATAGCCCCTGATGAGAAAACCCTAAATAATCCATAAGAAATCCACGAAAACCTCTATAGCGCCGTCGCCATCGAAAGGGAGATTTGGGGGACAGAAAGTCTCTGTTTCGGCACCCTGCCGGGACGGGGAAGTGCCCCCGGAGCCATCTCCATTGCCATCTTCATCACCATTGTTGATTCTCATGATGAGGAGGGAGTAGTTCTTCCTCAGGGCTAAGGGATCTACCGGTAGCTATGTGTTCATCTCTCTCTCTATGCATGGTCATATTGTGATCATGAGCTTTGTAATCAAGTAGATCTACCTTGCTACTCAAGTGCTTTAATAGATCTCTGCTCCCCCGTGTGTGTGAAAGTGACAGCGTGCATGCCATGGTGGCACTTAGGCTTGAGTCTACATAAGTACTCTTTGTGCTTTAATAGATCTATGCTTTTCCCCACGTGTGTGAAAGTGACAGCGGGCATACCGTGTGTGGCACTTTGGCTAGATTGAATATTTGTTATGAGTTATATTTGGAGTTGGATGTCTTTATGAAATTGTGGTGTTTGTTGAAACCATCTAGCGCTCAGGGTGACAGTGTGGGGTTATCTAGATTGGGGAAGGCCCTACCATGGATTAGAGTGTCCAACCGGAGAGTAGTTAAGAGTATTATCATGAAGAGAGGATATTTATATGAGAGAGTGTTCACTAGTGAAAGTATGATCCCTAGGCCTTGTTTCTAAGCATTGAAACACCGTTTGCATCTAGATCTGTTTCATGTTTGCTTGCTTCCATATTTATTCCGTTTGCCGGGAGGTTTTGGTCCTTTACCTTACCTCACCATCAAGCTCTTTTCTGGCACCGTTACCCCACAACAACAAGTCAAAAGCTATTTTCTGGCACCGTTACCACTTGTATTTCACTATCTCTTCGCCGAAGTAGTGCACCTATACACCTGACAAGTGTATTGGGTGTGTTGGGGACACAAGAGACTTCTTGTATCTTGATTGCAGGGTTTCTTGAGAGGGAATACCTTTGACCACTCCTCCCTGAGTTCGATAAACCTTGGGTGATCCACTTAAGGGAAACTTGCTGCTGTTCTACAAACCTCTGCACTTGGAGGCCCAACAACTGTCTACAAGAATAGAAGTGCGTAGACATCAAGCTCTTTTCTGGCGCTGTTGCCGGGGAGGTAAGGTAAAAGGTACTCACATCCTCCGGTGTGATTGCTTGAAGTTATTTCCTTTAGATTCTACAGTTTTGTCTCTTTGTTTCTTGTTTTCACTAGTTAGGCTTAATGGAAAACAACAACAAAATTAGAGAGCTTTATAGTGTTTATCTTGAGTTAGGACATGAATGTTTTAAGAGAAAATTAAAATATGGAACTTTATTTGCATGCTAATAGCAATGTTATTAGTATGAATTCTTTGGACACCATTGTTGTTAATGCTATGGAAAAGTCTAAGCTTGGGGAAGCTAGTTTTTATGAAAATGATCTTTTTAGTCCCCCAAGCACGGAGGAGAAAATTTTACTTTGATGATACTTTGCCTCCAATATATGATGATTACAATGATGAGTATGATATTTTCAGTCCACCTACTATTGAGGAGAAAATTTATTGTGATTAGAATATGCCTCCTATTTTTGATGATTATGGTGATGAGAATAATATTGATAGCTATGTTGTTGAATTTGCTCCCACTACAACTAATGACTATGCTTATGTGGAGAGTATTAATTATTTTATACATGTGTCTCATGATAAGAATGTTTTATGTGATAGTTATATTTTTATTTTGTTCATGTTGCTACTGGAAGTTATTATGAGAGAGGGAAACATGGTTTTATGCATCTCAATAATATTAAGTTTCCCCTCTTTATGTTGAAAGTCTTGAAGTTGCACTTGTTTTGCTTTCCTATGCTTGGTGCTTTGTGATTTCATGACTTGTTTCTTTACAAGATTCCTATGCATAGGAAGTGGGTTGGACTTAAATGTGTTTTTAATTTGCTCCTTGATGCTCTCTTTTGCTTCAATTCATATTTCTTATGTGAGCATCTTCTCAAACTATCAAGCCTAACTTAAAGGCGTTAAAGAAAAGTACTTGTTGGGAGATAACCCAAGAGTTTCCTTGAGTATTGGAAGTTATTACTTTAGTAATGACCTCTCCTTATCCTTTTTGTTAGATTTTTGTGCCAAGAATGACCTCTAATGAGCGGGAAGTAAGATTTGGGGAGTTGCTATCCCGAAACAGATTTCTGTCCTCCACCATAAAAATTCGTGAGGAGTCTCTGTAACTCAGATTGAGCTAAATATTTACGAATGAATCCCCCAGTATGTTAGCTAACTTTAGTTAGTTCAACACTTTTTTATTTTAGCAACAGAAGATGTTCAAAAAAATCGGTTTCTACCTGCTGGTCTGTTTTGACAGATTTCTGCCATTATTTGCATTTGCTTCTTATTGATTCCTTTTTGGGTTCTTTTTGGGAAGTTGAGCTTTTTGAGGGAATTGATACAGTAGATTGTGTTTTTAGTGAAAGTTCTTTTGTTCCATATATTTTCCTAAGGGACTAATATCTTTTGAATACACTAATGTTGCTAATGAAGATTGTGTGAAGTTTTGTATGAAGGAAAATTTTCAGGTGTAGAGAGACAATGATGTAATGAGATGAAGAATGGACAAAAGCTCAAGCTTGGGGATGCCAACATGGTGTCACCCCAAGAAATATTCAAGAGGTACAAGTGTCAAAGCTTGGGGATGCCCAAGGCATCCCCTTCTTCATCAATAAAAAGCTCAGGTCTGTCTAGACACTTCGTTTTTATTGTTTCATGCACAGTTGTGTTGTTCTTGGAGAGTCTTAGTTTTCGTTTTTGGTTTTTGTTTTATTAGTTTGATTGAGTAAGTTGGTTGGTTACACCACACTTCTTTTGGAGAGAGACACACTCTGTTTTCATTGCCTAGAACACTCTAGTTTTCATTCTTATTGTTTTGTGAGTGTTCACTTTTGCTAGCACTGCGTTCAGCCTTAGTTTTCTTGTGCTTTCAGCTTAGAACTTTTTAGTTCTTCTTTGTGGATTTGTGACACAAGCTCACTGATCTTTATTGATTATTATCTTTGTGAGTTATTTCAAATAAGTTGTTTGGTGTTGGAAAGGAGTAGTAAGTTCTTGCTTGAAGTGCAAGAGGAGCTTGCATTGACTGTGACTTAGACTTCAGCATGACATGCTAGGTGTTGTTTTGGCATTATGCTTAGTGATTATTGTTGTAACATGTCTTGTTCCAAACAATTGGGATTGCTTAGTGTGCCTTGAGGAAATTATGCGTTGTTTTAGCATGCAAAAACATAGTATTCTGGTATTCTCCTTTGATGCTTTGCTTGGGTTGACTTGGAACCTGGTCACACCATTTTATGACTTTGACAAGTCACCATTAGCCTCTATGATCATTTAGTCCTTTACTTGTAGTACCACTCTATGCTTTGATTAGTAATGCTTTGTTGCTCTGCATGATTATGGCCATTATGCTCTCTAAGTTGGTTGCTCCCAGTCTTTTGCTAGCCTCCACTTGTATGCGTAAGTTCTACTCATGCTTCCAACTCCCAAGAAACCAAGTTATTCCAAAGTTTCCACTATAAACTCCTATGCATGATGTGTTACACCATTCCAAGTATATTCTTGTTTTCAGCTACCTTCCAATTAAAAACTATTTTTTATGTGAAAACTTAGTGATTAAAGCCCTCACGAACTTGATGACACACTTTATATTCTTTGCCCCTAATAAACTTGAACCATTGTGACATCTATGTTGTATATGCTTGCACTTATAAGTTGGAATTAGCAGAACCGTGTTGTCACGAGGAACGTTTTCAACATTGCACTTGTACTTTGTACTCAGTTGATATCATGCTCTTTTGTCTATGGATGTCACCGGTGTGAAATAAAAAGGGAACTTGTAAGTCCATGGAGTTTGTATCATGTGTTAGAGAAATGCCTGGGCCGCTAGCCTAAGCCATGCCTAATCATGGTGGAAACTTGCAACATCACCAGAGTGAGTTATCTACGAAGCATCCTCAATAAAAAGCTATGCATATAGTAAATAAAAAGATTGCTGAGATGCTCATTGTCTGCTTGCCTTGTCATTTTGGTTATGGGAAAGCTCCTATACCATGTGCAATGGGTACCCCGTTGGCGGTTCTCAATGATATGCAAATACTTACAATGACAAGAACTTACCTGGCCCCGAAGTTGAGTATGCATGAGGTGTGGCCCTCGTATTCAAGGGACTTGAGATTGCCAACTTATACTTCGTCAAGCATATACTCCATCTTTGTCACTTTAACAAGCTGATTGCCACTATGCTATGTTTTCTGTATGTGAAACAAACAAACATTCTTCAATGCATGTTATTCATGATCTTTGTTTGTAGCCTTTCATGTTGCATGCATGGTTACTATGTACTATTGTTAGAACTCCATCTTTCATGCACATGTTTAGAGTTTTTTTATCCCAGCTTTCAATGCTTGCAAATGGTTTGATCTTTATTGTGAAGGTGCATGTCACCTAAAAATTATTCTTTTATCACTTACCTACTCGAGGACGAGCAGGAGTTAAGCTTGGGGATGCTTGATACGTCGGAAATGCATCTATAATTTTTGATGCTCCATGCTTGTTTTGTATCTACTTTGCTTTGCTTTGTCTACACTTTGAGGTGTTTTTATACTTTTTCTAGAACTAACCTATTAACAATTTTCCATAGTGACAGTTGTCTGTTTTCT
Organism: Avena atlantica; assembly: GCA_910589765.1. Lineage (NCBI taxonomy): Eukaryota > Viridiplantae > Streptophyta > Magnoliopsida > Poales > Poaceae > Avena > Avena atlantica. The sequence continues at coordinate 327,277,438 of OU342733.1, forward strand.
TCTGTTTTTGGTTCCAGAAAGGCAGAAAATCAATATTCTCGGAATTGGACGGGACAAAAGCCAAAGTCATTATTTTTCCTGGAGCAACACAGAACCACGAAGCAGAGCCGGAGGGGGGGGGGCACAGGGTGGCCGCACCCCCTAGGCGCGGGCAAGCCCTAGGGGCACCCACAGGGGGTGTGGGCCCCCTGGACCCCCACCGACCTTGATTCATGCGCCTATAAGAGCCCCCGATGAGAAAACCTTAAATCATCCAGAAGAAATCCATGAAAACCTCTGTAGCGCCGCCGCTGCCGAAGGGGAGATTCGGGGGACAGAAGTCTCTGTTCCGGCACCCTGCCGGGACGGGGAAGTGCCCCCGGAGCCATCGCCATCGATCTCCATCGCCATCTTCATCACCATTGCTGATTCCCATGATGAGGAGGGAGTAGTTCTTCCTTAGGGATAAGGGCTCTACCGGTAGCTATGTGTTCATCTCTCTCTCTCTCTCTCTCTCTCTCTCTATATATATATATATATATATATATATATATATATATGCATGGTCATATTGTGATCATGAGCTTTGTAATCAAGTAGATCTACCTTTCTACTCAAGTGCTTTAATAGATCTCTGCTCTCCCCATGTGTGTGAAAGTGATAGCGTGCACGCCATGGTGGCACTTAGGCTTGAGTCTACATAAATACTCTTTGTGCTTTAATAGATCTATGCTTTTCCCCACGTGTGTGAAAGTGACAGCAGGCATACCGTGTGTGGCACTTTGGCTAGATTGAATATTTGTTATGAGTTATATTTGGAGTTGGATGTATTTATGAAATTGTGGTGTTTGTTGAAACCATCTAGCACTCAAGGTGACAGTGTGGGGCTATCTAGATTGGGGAAGGCCCTACCATGGATTAGAGTGTCCAACCGGAGAGTAGTATCATGAATAGAGGATATTTATATGAGAGAGTGTTCACTAGTGAAAGTATGATCCATAGGCCTTGTTTCTAAGCATTGAAACACCGTTTGCATCTAGATCTGTTGCATGTTTGCTTTCTTCCATATTTATTCTGTTTGCCGGGGAGGTTTTGGTCATTTACCTTACCTCACCATCAAGCTCTTTTCTGTCACCGTTACCCCACGACAACAACAAGTCAGAAGCTATTTTCTGGCACCATTACCACTTGTATTTCACTATCTCTTCGCCGAACTACTGCACCTATACTAACAAGTGTATTGGGTGTGTTGGGGACACAAGAGACTTCTTGTATCTTGACTGCAGGGTTGCTTGAGAGCGAATACCTTTGACCACTTCCTCCCTGAGTTCGATAAACCTTGGGTGATCCACTTAAGGGAAACTTGCTGCTGTTCTACAAACCTTTGCACTTGGAGGCCCAACAACTGTCTACAAGAATAGAAGTGCGTAGACATCAGACCGCCATGGACGCCTTCATCGATGGGTTGGAAAGGGGCACGTTGCTCCGACATAAGTTGAAGCGCCCGCAGGACAATCACCAGCTAGATCTCAATCAGATGATCCAGTTGGCTAGTGAGTTTGCGGCTGGCGACGATGATTCTCGCGGCTCCATGTCGGCAACAACCGTTCCAACTCAAGCTCGGAAGAACAGCAGCACCAAGTGTGGCATCCCGCAAAACCACTACTAGAAAATCACGTTGTTTTTGTGCATTGCATCATCATGACCGCATGCTCATGTCATCATGCCACATTGCATTTGAGCATCGTCATCATCTTGCATTTGTTGCATAAAACTATTTGCGGAAAAACCTGTTTCTGTTTTCTAAACGCCCCACCTTTATTCAAACGCAAACCCCGGGTCTCCGGATTATTTTGTTTGTCTGCTATCGGTTTGCAAACGGTGCGTTTAAAATAAATAAAATATTGAATTATTTTTAGTGGGGCAGTCGAACGGGCCGAATCGACCCGAACGACCACCCCCAGGAATTAAAACGGCCCACCCATAGTCCTAAAACTACCAGTCCTATTCTTCCCACCCCTCCTCCACCTCACCCCACCCAATAGCTGTTCGCCACCTCATCTCTCCTCTACCCCCCCAACCAATCAGACCCTGCCACCTCCCCAGCCCCTCTTCCCACCCCCTCTCTCTCCTCTCTCTCACTCAGCCGGCCCACACCGCACACACGCACACAGCACACGGCAGCACGCTCCCTACGCCTGCCACTTCCATCCCGCTACTCCCTGGCCCACCCCGGTCCCACCGGCCCATCCCTGTTCCTCTTCCTCAACCCTCCTCCCCGCGTCTCCCCCAGGTGCCCCCGTCCGCTCCGCCTCGCCCCGACGCCCCGCACCGTCTTCCCCGTCGCCGCCCTCCTTCCTCTCCCCTCCACCCTCGCCGCGCCCCGCCCGAGCTCGCCCCGCTCCTTCTCCTCCTCCCAGGCGCGTGCCGCCGCCGTCCACCCCCTCGTCTCCGGTCGACCGCGCCGCGCCGGCCTCCTCCGCCCACCTCACCTCCGGCCCCGCCCTTCTTCCCCGCGCGCCGCCGGCCTCTCCCCTTCCCTCCGTCGGTCGTCGTCGCTCTCGGGCCCGAGCTCGACCGTGCGTCGCCCTCCGTGCTCGCCCTTCTCGCGCTCGCCCTTCTCGCGCTCGCTCCTCCCTTCCTCCTCCCCGCCAGCGGCCCGCCTCGCCTTCCTCCTCCTCGTCACCATCACAGGGCTCTTCCCCGAGCCGCCTCGCCGCCGGCAGCGAGCTCCGCCACCGGGCCCGCCCCCGAGCGCCTGCCGCCGCCGCCATCGGTGCCCGGCCGCGACCGCCTCCTCCACGTCCTCCGCCGCGCCCCCACGTTCCGCGTCTGACCCGCCCTCGCTGTCGCGGTCAAGCCCCTCTCCGCCTTCCGCCACCGGCTCTACCCCGAGCACTGCAGCGCCACCCCTGCGGGCATGCTCACCGCCGCGGCCAACGTCGAGCATCAAGGGCCGCGCAGCCCCGTGCTCCCCGACAGCCGCTGTCGTGTCCTCACCAACCCGTGTCGGCTCTCTGCAATGCTAGTGGTGTACCACATCCGATGATGTATGGACCTGCTTGTGTGGCTCGATGTGGTGGAAGTGTGGTGAGATGGGATACCTCGACAAGTTTTTCTTCTTGGGATGACAACACTCCTTCCCGGATCGCCGAGAACTCCAACCGAAACGGGTGAGGTCGGCACCTCAAGATCTTCCTCTCGGACATGAAGACCCTCGATCCCCGGATCCAAACCCCGTTGTTTCGATCTGAAGACCGAACCCTGGCGCGTCGAGTTCTTCTTCCCGGATTCAAGGACTTCGACAGGGTGCGACGAGTACCTCCACCCGAGCATAAGACCGGTCGAAAACGTCAAGATCTCCAATCGGATCCGAGGACGCCGAGTTCCCTTTGCGGACACCAAGCTCTTCGACCCTGGATCCATAGAACGTTCCGCCGAAGCCACGGACCCTCGGGATGACAAGTTCTCCACCCAAGGCTGACAAGACTTTCTTCACGGATTTCAAGACCCCGACATCGAAACGACAAGATCATCGTCATGGAACCCGAAGACCACGCGTGCGACTAGTACTCCCTCGAGGACGCCAAGTGCTTCACCCCGAACGCCAAGACCGACCCGACACGAGGACACGACAAGGTCTCCACGAATGCGACAAGTTCGACACCGTACAGGGCGAGACCGATGCGCCCCGACGCCACGCCAAGTTCGTCTACCTGAACGGCAAGATCTACATCCCCGATCCGAAGACCCTAAACCCCGGAGTCCGAGAACGATTCGTCGAACCCTGAACCCTGAGACCAACCCCGAACCCCGGAACCCCAAGACCGTCGAGACCCCTTAATGTGTGAACCCCTTCCCGAAACCCTATTTTATAATATAACACAACTTGTCGCATATTACTTGTCATACTTGCATGCATATTTGTGTGGTTTGGGGGCCTTATGCCGATTCACCCTATAATTAAATATGGGGCCCATATGCAGGCAAACCTAGTCTCATATTGGCCTCATTTAAACTTGTGTAGCGGACCAGTACTATCTTTTGCCATGTTTAAACAACATTTAATTTGCGGGGATCTAAACAACTTGAACCATATATTTAATTGTTGGGACCCCGGTTCCACTTAATATGACCCAATTGCATCGCATCTTTGCCATGTCATCCAGCATATATGCATCATGCCCGGTCTTTGGCCGTATTATTAAATATTGCATCCGGTGTTTATTCTAGTGTTTTGCTTCTTCGCGGATAAGGCCGTTGAGTTGATGCGAGTGCCGACCCGATCTTCGGTTGAACCTTCGGCAATGTTTCCAGGCGAGCATTCCCCCCTTCTACCTATCTTACTTTTATAGTATTTATTCCCTCCTGTTGATCTATTGCTATCTGTGTTGCGATGCTCTAGTTTCCGTACCCGTGATATCCCTTGCAGCCATATATTGCCTTGGACACATCCTATTACCTGTTGTTTGGTAGATAGTTGGACTTGCGCGTCGTAGTCGCTTGCTCAAGTGCTGTTGCGTGTCGCCATGTTCCCCAGTTGTTGGAGTATTGCCACATGTTTGATGTTGGAGATGATCCCGGCTTTATTTATCATTCACTTTAATTCCTGTTTAACAACTAAAATTGAAGTAAGTAAGCAGAGGCATCGGTGGGTGATAGATAATATTTGGTTTCCGACCGCCCACTTGTGTCCCGTAGGACCCCGAGTACTTGATACCTGTTCCTTGATTTATCGCGCTATCCACATACGGGGAATTATGGGACCCCCTTAGCCAGAGCTTGATTCCGTCTTATTTCTTGGGGCCACAAACTAGTTTGAGGTTTTATTTACTATCCTGTACTTATGCCATGCTACTTCTGTATTTACGATTGTGCGAGGAGCACACTGTACTGTTTAGGAATTGTGACCCGTTTTCGCGGTATCGACAAGCCCAGTCACACTTTCGGGTTCCCAGTCGTTTACAGCCGGCCCCACAAACCTTAAGTCCGTCTCGAAGTCAGCTAACTTTGTTGCGGGTCTACTTTAAGGGGTGGCCCCCTGAAATATTTCTGAATCTTGTGATTGCTCTGTCGTGAAAGCCTCGTTGAGTTTTGATTTGGTTTTTCCGAGGTCGATCGTGTGTGTGTTGCTATTTGTGCACCCCGGCCGGGTTAAAACTTTCTGAAAGCCGTGTCCGCGGTTATGGACGACTTGGAGCACAGTATCTCGATCATAGACAACTATAACTAAAGTTTACTGTTATAAATTGACTTGTATCTGATATGACTAGTAATCATCTTCAACTACAACGGAATGGCTAAATAAAACTGCCAACAATTGCTTGTTTGATTTGTCGCTTGCGACAATTGTATCTGACTAGTAAATATTGCAACTACAACGGAATGGCTAAATAAAAGTACCAACAACTGCTGGGTTTTTGGGTTATCTCATGCTATTTGTACCTGATTAGTAAGTGTTGCGACTATAACGGAATGGTTAACTAAAATTGCCCACTGCTTATTATATCAGGATGATTATCTATACTTGACTAGTAATTGCTGCAACGATAACTGAATAAGTAAAACTGCCAACTGTGTGAGTTCCTCGGTTGACTTCCTCGTTTGGTCTCGAGGGGGAAACGCCAGGATGGGTTTGTTTGGCGTTAGTATCAGGTTGGCCCCGGATAGGTCTTTCTTACCCCTCTCTAATTGCCGCCAGTTGTGTCGAGTCTCTATAGGCTGTTTAGTGCATGCTGCCGCTGCCGCTCAGTCCACCATACCTATGTAGGCGAGGACCGCCGAATTCTAGCCTCGCCGTGTACTGGCCTCAGTACTGACGCTCCTCTTTTTCCTTTGCCCTTGGTCGGCACCCCTTTTGTTTAAGCAGGTTTTGAGATCGACGCCGTTAGCAGGGTTACCCTTCCGGCTTGGCCTGGGCAGGGTTATGGACGCCGTTGGTTATTCTTCAGGGCTCTTAGCCCCATTTGCATCTTGTCCGTAGCTGGACGCTATATCGTTCTCAAGGTGATTTGGATCTTTGTATTTTATATCTGTATTCTTGACTCATGGAGTCGTGTTGTATATATATATATCTGTTCTGTGGGTCCCATCGAGGACTGTTGTGTAATGTTATTACTTCGTTTTCCACCCGCACGAAAGTGCCTGGTGGGCACCTTTGAATCGTTTCTATGCGGGTTTGGCGGGTTTCGCTAAAACTTGCATAGGGTCGATTCTGAGGGTATTACACCAAGCGGAAGAACCCGCCATAAGAAAAGCAAAGTTCCGACATGGTCGCCATGACATTTGCAGGACAAGGTGAAGGCGGACAGCGTGGCCTAGGACGGAGGGCTGGACGTGGGAAGCAGCGAGGTAGTGAAACTAACTCGGCAGCGCTCCACGTTCCCCAAACCTACAAGGAGTACCCCGATATGTCGTGCCTCGTACACCTCGACGCCAACGGCAAAGCTACTCACACTAATCGCCATTGCAAGTTCGTCAACGACCTCAAGGAAGAACCAGAGTCCGGCTACAAGCAAAGTCGGAAGAACATATCGTGAGGCAAGGGCAAGGGAAAGAAGAAGGACGAGGAGTCCAAGGATTCAAGTGATACGGATGAGGATGTTGACCCCAAGCACGCCGCCAAGAGCTATGGCAAGGGCAAGAACCCCTTCGATAAGAAGGCGGCCGTCTTCAACACTTCCCTTGGCACCCCCACTATCTGGCAACAGAAAACCTCTATGAGGATACTGATGGCTACTCTACCCCTGTTCCCCAGTACCTTCGCTGGTCGGAGATTCCAATTACTTGGGACAGGAAGGATCACCCAGACCTCATCCCTACGGAGAACCAGTACGCCATGGTCATCAACCCCTTGATTGACGGTAACGAGTTCACCAAATGTAAGGTGGATAGTGGAAGCAGCATCAACATCATGTACATGGATACGCTGCACAAGATGAACTTGACTGAGGAAAACCTAAGGCGGACCAGCACCACCTTCCACGACGTAGTTCCTGGTCGGGAAGCTCGGTCCCTTGGGTGCATCACACTTCAGGTTGCTTTTGGCGATGTCAATAATTACCGCCAAGGACGCATGATCTTCGAGGTGGTCCCCTTCAAGAGCGTGTACCACGTCATATTCGGACGCGACATCTTCCACGCCTTCATGGCCAAGCCATGCTTCATCTACAACAAGCTCAAGATACCCGGACCAAACGGCGTCATCACCGTATCCGGAAGCTTTACCAAGGCAAGGGACTGCGAGATTGGAGAAGCAGCCTTTGCGGAAGCTGTCCTCTATAGCGAAGAATTCAAGGAGATCCAGAGCAAGGTCGATTCCTCGGAGATGCCGGCGTCGAAGAAGCAGATTTATGACTCCGCACCTACATTCAAGGCCGCCATCGAGAGCAAGTCGGTGGAACTTGTGGTAGGCGATGCCTCCAAAACCACCGCCATTGGTACGAACATGGAACCTAAATAGGAAAGCGCGCTTGTCGAGTTCCTCCGTGAGAATAGGGACATCTTTGCCTGGCAACCTGCCGACATGAAAGGTGTACCTAGGGAACTTGCCGAGCACAGCTTGAATATTGATTCAAAATGTAAACCAGTGAAACAACTTCTACGACGCTTCGGAGACGAAAAGAGACATGTCATTGGCAAAGAGATAGCTAGGTTACTTAAGGATAGTTTTATCCGAGAAGTCCTTCACACCCGATGGGTGACCAATCCTGTACTTGTCCCCAAAAAGGGAACCAAAGAATTAAGAATGTGTGTTGATTATACCGGCTTGAACAAAGCATGTCCCAAAGATCTGTTTGCTTTGCCTCGCATTGACCAAGTCATTGACTCGACGGCTGGCTTGGAGCTTTTGTGTTTTCTCGATGCATACTCAGGATACCACCAGATCAAGATGAGGAAGTCAGACCAATTGGCCACTTCTTTCACTACACCCTATGGCACGTTTTTCTATGTCACGATGCCCTTTGGGCTGAAAAACACAGGTGCTACGTACCAGCGGACAATGCAACATTGCCTACACGATCAAATTGGTCAGAACGTTCACGCTTACATGGACGATATAGCGGTGATGTCTAAAAAGTCAAACGACTTAATCTTCGACTTAAAAGAAACCTTTGATAATCTCCGAAAATACAATATGATGCTTAACCCAAAGAAGTGCGTCTTTGGGGTTCCAGCCGGCAAATTGTTGGGCTTCATCATTTCCCAGCGTGGAATCAAGGTCAACCCAGACAAAATCAAGGCCATCTTAAACATAAACTGTCTGACATGCCTGAAGGACATACAACGGCTAACAGGTTGCGTTGCAGCAGTTAGTCGGTTCGTCAGCCGACTTTGAGAGAAGGCTCTGCCGCTGAACAAGTTGCTGAAGAAGGCGGAAAAATTTACATGGACGGACGAAGCAGATGCAGCATTGAAGCAGCTAAAGGAGATACTTTCCTCGGCGCCTATCCTTGCAGCACCCGAGCCTATGGAGCCTATGTTAGTTTACATGGCGGCCACCAACCGGGTAATCAGCATCGTCGTCGTGGTAAAGAGGAAGGAACAGGGCATCAGTACGGAGTTCAACAAACAGTTTACTGTGTAAGAGAGGTCTTGATGGAGTCCAAGAAGCATTACCCGCACTACCAGAAGCTAGCTTATGGAGTGTTCCTCGCTTCTCGGAAGCTGAGGCACTACTTCCAGGAGCACCTCATCACAGTTGTGAGCAAAGCTCCACTGTCCGACATCATCAACAACAGCGACGATACAAGAAGGGTCATGAAGTGGGGCATTGAACTTGCCGCCTTCGAGATCACCTACAAAAGACGCGATGCTATCAAGTCACAAGCCTTGGCAGATTTTATCGCAGATTGGACGGAGATGCCAGATGCTACCCCTATACAAGAGCCAGAATACTGGGTGATGCACTTTGACGGATCAAAGCTACTCAATGGCTCGGGGGCTGGTGCACTACTACAGTCACCAACCGTGGAAAATCTGCACTACGTAGATCCACTTCGAGGCTACGAACAACATGTCGGAGTATGAAGCACTCATTCACGGACTGCGTGTAGCCAAGGATATTGGCATCAAGCGCATAGTTTGTTGTGGAGATTCCGACTTGGTTTCCCAGCAGGTGGCTGGCACCTGGAACACGCGGAACCCTATGATGGCGGCATATCGTGACGAAGTGGACGAGATAGCCAAGAGCTTCTTGGGCTATGAGGTCAAGTATGTACTTAGGGAACAAAACGAGGCGGCTGATCTGCTGTAAAAGCTTGGATCAGGGCGCAAACAAATTCCGCCTGGCGTCTTCCTGGAGCATATATGGACACCATCCGTGAAGAGAGCGGACATCTACAACCCGGACAGATTTGACTCTTTCGTTCACATAGTGACAAAGGTCCCTCCGGCTTGGACAAAACCATTCATGGAATATCTTGTACACGAAACTTTGCCCGACGATGAAGTCGAAAGACGGCAAATAGTACGTCGAGCAAAGGGCTATACCATAATCAATGGACAGCTCTACAAAAGAAGCACCACTGGTGTTTACCTTAAGTGTGTTTCCTAGCAAGATTTTATTGGAATCCTACGTGAGATCCATCTCGGAGATTGCAGGCATCACGCCGCTCCTCGATTGTTGGTCTCCAAAGCCTTCCGGAAAGGATTCTACTGGCCGACCGAGAAGGCGGACGCCGACAAGCTGGTAGAGATGTGCTTAGGATGTGTTCTACGCCCGACAACCACATGTTCCAGCCGAAGAATTGCGAACAATACCAATAAATTGGCCATTTGCAGTTTGGGGGCTAGACATGGTTGGCCCCTTGCAGACGGCACCATGTGGGTTTACGCATCTGCTAGTAGCAGTTGATAAATTCACCAAATGGATAGAAGCTAAACTCATTAGAAAGCTTGATGGGGCAACTTCCCTAAGGTTTGTCCGGGATCTAGTGGTGAGATTTGGTCTCCCACATAGCATCATCACCAACAACGGCAGCAACTTGTCACTCGAAGAAGTGGAAGCTTATTGTTGGGAGAAGGGCATCCGACTTCACCTTGCATCTGTGGCACATACATAATCCAATGGTCAGGTTGAGCGAGCCAATGGGTTAATTCTGCAGGGAATCAAGCCACGTCTGGAAGCACCGTTGCATAGAGCAACTGGAGCCTGGGCGGAGGAATTACCATCTGTTCTGTAGAGTTTACGAACTACACCCAACAGATCCACCAGCTACACCCCTTACTTCATGGTATATGGAGCAGAAGTCATCCTGCCTTCCGACATCCTTCACGATTCACCAAGAGTTGCCACCTACGACGAAGATGACGCTAAAGAATCCAGACGCCTAGATGTGGACCTTCTCGAGTAGGAGCGCGTTTTGGCATGCCAAAGATCCGCCATCTACTAGCAGAAGCTACGTAGCTACCATAGTTGTCACGTTCAGCATCGCTCGTTTAAAGAGGGGGATCTGGTGCTCCGACTTAAGCAGAAGAGGTCACACAAATTATCCCCGCCATGGGAAGGACCGTTCATCATAAGCAAGGCGCTACTCAATGGGTCTTACTACCTCGTTGACAATTGTGAACTTGAGGATAGACCTAACAAGGATCATAGGCGTAAGCGATGTGACCCGGATGATGACTACCCGAATCTTGATCGGCCATGGAACATAGCACAACTACGTCATTTCTACACATAGAATATTTTATCTATTGTGTATCTCTTATATGATCAATGAAATAAAGCTCTCTGATTCACTCATATTTCTGAGTCTTTTACCTCCTTTAGTGTTCATTTTTGGATCGTATAAAACCTTTATTCGCAAGCTTTGCATTTGCACTTGTGAAAATTCCGCCTAAGGGCGTTAGCTTAAGTTTTCTGGTCTACACGTTCTTTGTTGTTTTTATGTGGATTCTGGAGTAGTGAATTTTGGCACTTGAAGTCGGAGATTTTGTGTTTAGGTTTTGGACGGTGACATTGGGTATCATTGCCTGAGCGCATGGTTCCAACAACGAGTCTTTCGACTCACGAAAGGTCAAGCATACAAACCAAAGTAATGGATAAGTCAGCACTTGCTTAAAAATATATACATGCTGAAACCAGTTCTTGAGTAGCGGGAAATAACAACCATTGTTTTTTCGCCTTAAGTTAACAAGTAGTTTTTTCCGCATACAGCATTCGAGAGGAAACAAATATTACATATTGTTTTTTCATTCCTCTGGCGCAGGAGACTTTGAAGCAGCAGCGGCGGCGGCAGGAGAGCCATCCTCTTGGAAGTTGGTGGTCTTGAGGGACTCGGAGGAGCTTTTGTCATCATCGTCAATAATCTTTAGCAGCACAAAGACGTTGTGATCGACCAACTAGGCAACCTTTGTGTCATAGCCCGCGAGCGATGCCTAGATAGCCTTATGGTCAATGTTTTGGCCGTCATCGTCTACATCGGGAAGACCTGAGGTTATTATGTTGATGTCGGCATCTTCATAGTGCGCCTTGACCATTGACAGTGACATACTTGGTTAAAAATATATACATGCTGAAACCAGTTCTTGAGTAGCGGGAAATAGCAACCATTGTTTTTCCGCCTTAAGTTAACAAGTAGTTTTTTCCGCATACAGCATTCCAGAGGAAACAAATATTACATATTGTTTTTTCATTCCTCTGGCGCAGGAGACTTGGAAGAAGCAGCGGCGGCGGCGGGAGAGCCATCCTCTTGGAAGTCGGTGGTCTTGAGGGACTCGGAGGATCTTTGGTCATCATCGTCAATGATCTCGAGCGGCACAAAGATGTTGTGATCGACCAACTAGGCAACCTTTGTGTCATAGCCCGCGAGCGATGCCCAGATAGCCTTATGGTCAATCTTTTGGCCGTCATCGTCTACATCAGGAAGACCTGAGGTTATTATGTTGATGTCGGCATCTTCATAGTGCGTCTTGACCATTGACAGTGCCATCCTTGCACCAGCCCATGTACATGAAGCTTTCTAGCTTACAATACGCTTGGGGGCTTGGCGCAAGATCTCTGAGAACTTGATCACAGAGTCGACCACTTTGATATTAATCTAGAGGGGCTTGGCTATCTCCTTGGCCTTCTTGGTGGCGGTGCTGATAAAGTTGTCGGTGAGAACCATGCATTCCTTTTGCGGAGGAGGCGACTGGATTAATCCAATAGGAGCTGCAATTCCGACAAGGGAGCACATGAGTTCAATAGTAAAGAGTTCAAAGTACTAACTTACAGAAGTACAAGATGGAGAATCACTTACCAAAGATGCTAGTCTCAGCCTGTTGGAGTGTATCCGCCATCGAATCCCGTTCTTGTCGGAGGATCATGTATGCTTCAAGATTGCGCTGATTTTGCTCATCGGCAGCTCTCTTCTGCTCCTTCAGCATTGCAATCTCCCTCTTTAAGTAGTTGATCTCGGCGTTGGCAGACTCCTGGAACGCTGCCATGGACTCCTCATGCATCTTCAAGGTATCAGTCCTCTACTGTTTAAGGATCTTGTTTTCGCTATCCAGTAACTCAATGCGCTTGGATTGCTCAACAATGTCCTTGGCCTTGGCAATGGCTTCTGCAAGTCAGAGAAATAACAATACACAGTGAGTACTCGGAGAATGCTAGCACAAGACCAAGTCGGAGTACAAAAACAAAAGGAAAAACAGACTCTTGCTCTTGGTGATTTGATCCTTCAAGAAGGCGGTTTTACCCTTTTCAGCTTCCAACTCCGCGCGCATCTTGTGGAACTTCACATTGGTTACACCTCTCCGAGCATTTTCATTATGTGGAAAGAAGATCAAAATCACTTAGTCTACTTGGAGCATTTAGCCGGATAACTATCCACCTGGAGGCTTGGGGGCTACAGTGAGAGTTTTAAACTTGGCAATATGCTTTAGTCTTTCTTTAAGCATCTAGTCGGAACTCATTCAATTTTCAACTAGAATCTTGGGGGCTACAGTATAAAGTTTTTTAAACTCAGTCATATGCTTAGTCTTTCTTTAAGCATCTAGTCGGAACTAATTCAGTTACAACTAAAGGCTTGGGGGCTACAGTATTGAAGTTTACAAACACTGCGTATGCTACTCTGAAAGTATCTAGTCGGAATAGTTCATTCAAACTATATACTTGGGGGCTATAGTGAGAAGTTTTCTAGCTTAGTCACTCTTAGATCATTCAGATGCAAAGACCTATGATTTTTCGTCTAAATCCTCGTGGGCTATAGTGGGATACTCATATGAAATACAAAAGGTAAATAAAACTTACAAGTGTGATGATCTTGAGGTTGGTAGCGCTCTCGGCAAACAACTTGCTGAAGGAAAGACTGTTTCCTCGCAAGATATCTGCTTGTTAGAGAAGCTCCTTAAGACCGCAGGTTGGATATGTCGGCACTACACCAAGAGCCAGAGTAGAGCTACTCGGTGTAAGCGCCGGGTAAACTATCTTTGGAAATTATGTGGATGTCCTGGGTGCAGAGGCGCCGCCTTCGGCAGACGTTCCACCTGCCGCCATTGCCTTGCCTCTATCGATGGCATCCTTAGCCGGAGCTTCGGCCATTGTGGTTGTGGTACTTTCTTGGGTCGTCTGCTCGTCGACAACGATGAGCTCCACGGAGACAGCTGGGTCCACTTCCATGGCGGAAGGGCCAGATGCCTCCTTAGCTTGAGAGCTTGTCAGCGCGGCAGCAGGCTGGACGCTAGGAGTGGTGGGGCGATGGTGGGAGATTCTTGGTGTGGCACATCTCACTGCAACATATCTTTTATGTTTTTAGAAGCCCCCAAGGTTTTGGAGGTCTTCTTCAAACTCAAGCCAGCCTTCTTCCTGAAACGTGCAAAAGTATAAGTACAGGGAAAAGATGAACAATGGACAATGTCGGAGAAAAAGAATCTTACACGATTGTGGGTGCTTTTGTAAAAGGGATTCCGGTAATCTTTCTTTTCTTCGCCTCCAGGGCGGCAGTGGACTTCTTGGAGGCTCCACCCTCCGTCTTCTTCTTCTTGCCTCCGTCTGCAGCGTCAGAGGTGGATCTCTTCCGCTTACACACCAACGAAGCATCATCGTCAGACACGACAGTGACTTCCTTCATCTTTGGGCCGTAGATTTGGACAACCATGTCGTCGTCCTCTAGACTCTTAAGTTGTTAAGTGAAATCCCAAAGTGTTAGATAAGATGGTAATAGCAAGACGGAAGAACTTGAGTATATGTCATAAACGGGAAGTAAACAGGTACCTCTAGGCACTTGCCCTCCTCGAACATGTCGTAGGTGATGGCGAAGCCACGCTTCTTGTCCTTCACCTTAACGATTTCCTTGAGGTGGAGCTTGATGGAGTCACTCGAGAAGTTGTCCTCGGATATGCGGAGGCTAGCCTTCCTCTCCTTAGAGTACTCGTGCATCATCTTGGAGCGATGCTGCAGAGGCTAGATCCGCCTGATGAACCAGCACATGGCTAGGTCCAATCCGGTTAGACTCGTCTCCACGAACCACTCTATCCGCCTTATGGCACGGGAGGCTTCGTTGTCAGAGGGAAGGGTGGCCTGGGATCTCCATGTTGGGGCTTTGGCAGCGGCTCCGTTGACAAAGTCCGGATACGTTGCTTCTCGGCCAGCCAAAGAGATATCTGGGCCATAGAAGTAAATCAGTTGCTAGTTCTTGCAGGACTCATGGCCGACGATGTCGGGGAACCGCCGGCCAGGCCGGATCTTAAAGCTAATTGTCCCACAGTTCCTGAGCTCGTCCTTGCCAGCTCCGGCTTCCCTCTTGACGGTAAAGAAGTATATAAACAAGTCTAACCTAGGCCTAATCCCTAGGTAACCCTCGCAAAGCGCCGCGTAGTTGCTAAGCGCGAGGATGCTATTGGGGGAAAGGTTCTGAGGTTGAACCCGATAATGGTTGAGGATGGCTAGGAAGAAATTGGAGATGGGCAGGGAAACGTCGCATACCAAGTGTGCGTTGAGGTACACCTTCTCTCCAGCTTGGAGAGAAGGGGTGACCTCGCCGGCCGGCGCCGCCCGCCAGACGAGCCCCTCCGTCGCACGGAGGTAACCCTCGACGAGCAGCTCCTTGATGTTGTTGTCCGTGATATATGAGCCGCGCCAATCCCCCTTGTGGGAATCACTCTCTTCTTCCAGCAGCTCTAGCGCCGCTGGATTATGGTCACCGCCGGTGGATTCAACCACCGTGGATTTGGGCAACACCAGGCCCTCTGGGGGCACATGGACGGTGCTCGCCGGCTTCGCCACAGCGTCGGCCGCCGCCATGGACGGGTTAGTACTGCTGCTCGCCATTGGAAGGGGAGAGTGGTGACTGGAGAGATTGGGACGCTAGGGTTTTTTGCATGCACGCGGAGGGCTCGAGGAGGTGCTTGCAGGAGGAAGACGAAGGCGCATGGGAAGAATGAGGTGAAAAGTAAAAATCCACCGCAGTTGTAATTTATAACCCCTGGCGTCAAGATTCGTGCAAAGTGATCGAGTGGTCGGCGCGTGGACGATGTGTGCGGGAGCGTGCGCAGAAATTTCGCCACGTTCCCAACCGCCGCCGCCAACGGTTCGTATCCTTCGCGCGGGAAAAATGGACATGATTGTGTTCTCTGCATGTGTGAGTTGCGAGGCACTGCTGACCTATGTCTAGGTCACCCTAGATGACACGAGCAGGTGAACCATCACATCGGAATATTCTGGCATGGACGGATCCAATCCGGCTACGGAAGAGTACAATGGAAGATTCAGCAGTTATCCGACTTACAAGTTGAAGACGGATAAACCTTGCAGGGTTCTTGGGAGGACTACAAGATATTGCTTGACGATTTGCCGACATCCATCTAGACGGAGCATTCAACCTGAAGAGACAAGACGGCGCAAGATCTCGGAGTTCTCCGGGGGCTACTGTTGGGGATATGCTATATGGGTATCCTCATAGCATGTCTCCTATCCGGATAACCCGGGTGGCCCACAGTTGGTAGCATGGACCATGGCCTGCTGGGCGGCCCAAATAGATGGATCCAGAAGGGAGGCCCATGCCGGATAAATGAAGGCTACGGAGGAGTCATCGACGTACCCGGAGCCTTAGAGTGCAAGACACGTTAGACTGATTGTATACTGTGTAGGACTCTGTAACCTGTCCGGCTAGGAATTTTCCCTGTAACCTTAGGACCTGACGACTATATAAGTCGGGTCTATGGGAGCCTTTAGGGAAAGACACAACTCATACCTCGCACAGCGAACCGATCCTTGTAACTCGGTGTATTGCCATTATAGTGATTTATAGCAGGAGTATGATTCCGCCACCGTTGTGGGATCTGAACCTGGGTAAGCTGTGTAACCTCGTACCTGTAAATCGTTCGCCTTCCCCCACGTCTCTAAACACGCACTGTAAGGATCCCCTCCATGGCGTACTCATCGGCAATACCACGACATGGGTGTAATAATCTCCAAGAGACGGGAATCACTATAGCACAATTAGATAAGTTTTGAGTGTCGAACCCATGAGTAGCTGAAGGTAAACTAACTTTTTCTAAATCCCTATAACCCGCTTATATGGTCCTTCATGCAAAGCAATGAACTAGAGTATGTAATGTACTTTTTACTTCTAACTAGTAAAATTTAAAGTGCTGAAAGTAATACAGAAAGCAAACTCGTGAAAGTAAGGTAAAATCAAGTAAAAGTAAAAGCGAGTAACTCAAGAGAGTAAATGTTCTGAAAAATTGTTATTTTTTTAGTTTGATTGTCAGAATTAGTTAAGCATATGGATAGTCTATATTGACGTGTAGGTGGATCTCAGGGATAAGTGTGTTTTGGCAGCAGTGTATAAATGAGTATGGATTCACTCCCCACATGCGTAGCTACGCACCCGTCCATTGTCGTTTGATTTTTTGTAAGATTGTGTTGTTCCCAAGTAGTGTGTTGACCGGTCCAGCAGGGAATCTTTCTAATTCTTGCTTTGTACTTGGATAATGTTGTTGATATTGCGCAAGTGTAGTTATTGTAGAGGACGGAACTTGTTTTTTGGAGCATTAAAAATTGGCGCCAAAAAAATATAATCTTTCATGCGTAATAGCACATGCCTCTGTTCGGGTTCGGCGCAGAAAATCAAAAAATTTACTAAGCTGCAAACCCCGGAAGCCTAAGATCTATCTACTAGTAATGTAGTAATGGGACGGGATTCGGTATTCATACCTTTGAATACTGAGCGTGGTTATGTACCATGAGGAACATGGATAAAGAAGACGCCATGATGCTGACCTCGAGGTCATGGTGTCCTTGCGGATCCACGACAACTCCTAGCACCGACAAGGTGGGCCACACCTTCCCTAGGCGCGGCCTAGGGGGATCCGCGCCTAGGGGGTGGCCCCCTGTGGCCCAGCTATGCCTCCCCTTCTGGATTCCTTCGTCTTCTGGGAAAATACGATTTTCCAATATTTTTCTAGTATTTTTATGATCTTCGCGAAATTGCATCAAAACACATCTTTTTCATCAGAATCCAGAGTCCGACAGTTCATCCTCCAAGAATACCAACATGCAAAAACAGAGGAAAAGACATAAGTAATACCTCATAATAAGACATATATCAATGAATAGAGGCAAATTATGATATAAAATGGTGATGTAAATTGGACTTATCACATTGATGGCCCCCACCACTGGCATGGGACGCTTCGTTGGAAACCCCAAGAGCAAGGTGTGATGAGCACAACAGCAAGTTTTCCCTCAGTTGAAACCGAGGTTATCGAACCAGTGGGAGGAAGGAAACATCACACAGGTGTTGCAAGCAACGCGGAGACCTGCACAACACAAACTCAAGACTTTGCCCCAACGAATCGGTGAGGTTGTCAAGCTCACCGGTTTGCTATAACAAAGGAATTAACGTATGGTGTGAAAGGTAATGGTTTGCAGCAAGTAAACAAGTAACAGTGGAAGATGTATCAATGGTAAAGATTGGACCGGGGTCCATAGTTCACTAGAGGTGCTCTCCTTAGATAAACAACATGGCATGAAGGGTAAACAAATTACAGTAGGGCAATTGACAGGAACTGACCAAGGCATAAAAATGCAATACTAGTCAGAAAGATCCTATGAGATTCGATTGGGCAATATAACAAGATACATAGACCACCATACAACTGCATCTATGACTAGAAGTCCACCTTCAGGTTATCATCCGAACCCCCTCCAGTATTAAGTTGCAAGCAACAGACAACTGCTTTAAGCAAAGTGTGTAAGGTAAACAATCCACTTGTTCCATGAACAAAAGACCGTTGTTTTCTCCCTAGTGGCAACAACACATCTACAACCGAAGAGATTTCTGTCACTTCCCTTGGAAACTAGAGGCATGAACCCACTATCGAGCATAAATACCCCCTCTTGGAGTCCCTAGCAACTACTTGGCCAAGATAGCTACTAACAATGGAGAGCATGAAAGATCACAAACAACTCAGACATGATAGAATCATAAAGACAAAACCATTAACCAATCTGACATAATAATCTCAATATCCATCGGATCCCCGCAAACACGACATGCATAATTACAAATAGATTAGATCTTGATCATGAACAGAGCTCACAAGATCTATGCATGAAAGCACAAGGAGGAGATACAACCATCTAGATACTACATGGACCCATAGTCCAAGGTGAAACTACTCACGCATCATACCGGAGAGAAGGCCTCCGGGATGATCTCCCCTCTGGCAGGGTGCCGGGAAGAACTTCAGATCCCCCTGGTCTAGGGATGACGGTGGCGGCTACAGAAGGTTTCGTGGAATATTGATCGGGTACTTAGGGTTTCTGCATCGGGGGATTCTTATAGGCGAAGAGGGAGGCCGAAGGGGTGCCCGAGGCGGCTGTACCCCCCTGGGCGCAGGGTGGGCCCACCCGCGCGGCCAGGGGGTGTGGCCCCCTCGAGGCCCTCCTCCGTATCTCCTCTGGACTTCGTGTTCCCCACGGAAAGTTATTGACTTTGGCTTTTGTCCCGTCCAATTCCGAGAATATTGATTTTCTGCCTTTCTGGAACCAAAACCAGAAGAAAATAGGCAACTAGCACTATGGCAACTTGTTAATAGGTTAGTTCTAGAAAATATATAAAAACACCTCAAAGAAAGACAAAGAAAAGTAGATACTAAACAAGCATGGAACATCAAAAATTATAGATACATTTCTGACGTATCAAGCATCCCCAAGCTTAACTCTTGCTCGTCCTCGAGTAGGTAAGTGATAATAAGAATAATTTTTGGGGTGACATGCACCTTCACAATAAAGATCAAACCATTTGCAAGCATTGAAAGATGGGATCAAAGAATTCTAAACATGTGCATGAAAGATGGAGTTCTAACAATAGGACAAAGTAACTATGCATGCAACATGAAAGGCTACAAACAAAGATCATGAATAACATGCATTGAAAAATGTTTGTTTGTTTCACATATAGAAAACATAGCATAGTGGCAATCAGCTTGTCCCTCATAGAGTAGCAAATAGATGCATAGGACACCTTCAAAGTTCACAAGGGTGACTAGAAACAAATAGCACAAGAACAAGCAATATCACAATATGCATCAATCAATAAGCTTTGGGACATTGCACACAGAATGGCAAATATGCTCTATTAATGGTTCCTAAAGGTAGAAGGTGGAGACTCAATAATGGTGGAAGAAGGGCCTTTTATAAAGGAAGCAGGGATTTCAAGTTTCAAAAAGATCTTCCAAAAATTATGGTACTTGTTAGTTTTCAGCCTTCATTGCCCCTATCATAAGCATCTTGAAGTGATTAAGGTTTAAGTGAACAAACTATGGAGTATATACTTGACAAAGTATAAGTTGGCAATCTCAAGTCCCTTGAATACGAGGGTCACACCTCATGCTACTCAACTTTAGTCACCTGTAAGTTCTTGTCATTGTAAGTACTTGCATATCATAGAGAACCGCCAACGGGGTACCCCTTGCACATGGTACAGGAGCTATCCCATAACCAAAATGGCAAGAAAAGCAGACAATGAGCATCTCAGCGATATTTTTATTTACTATATTCATAGCTTTTTATTAAGGATGCTTCATAGATAGCTCACTATGGTGATGCTGCAAGTTTCCACCATGATTAGGCATGTCTTAGGCTAGTGGCCCAGGCGTTTCTCTAACACAAAATACAAACTCCATGGACTTACAAGCTTCCTCCTTATTTCACACCGGTGACATCCATAGACAAAATAGCATGATATCAACTGAGTACAAAGTACAAGTGCAATATTGAAACGTTCCCCATGACAGCATGGTTCTGCTAATTCCAATGTATAAGTGCAAGCATATACAACATAGACGACACAATGGTTCAAGTTTATTAGGGGCAAAGAATATAAAGTGTGCCATCAAGTTCGTGAGGGCTTTAATCACTAAGTTTTCACATAACAAAATAGTTTTTAAGTGGAAGATAGTTGAAAACAAGAATATACTTGGAATGGTGTAACACACCATGCATAGGAATTTATAGTGGACACTTTGGAATAACTTGGTTTCTTGGGAGTTGGAAGCATGAGTAGAGCTTACTCATACAAGTGGAGGCTAGCAAAAGACTGGGAGCAACCAACTAAGAGAGCATAATGGCCATAATCATGCAGAGCAACAAAGCATTACTAATCAAAGCATAGAGTGGTACTACAAGTCAAGGACTAGATGATCATAGAGGCTATGGTGACTTGTCATAGTCATAACATGGTGTGAGCATGTGCCAAGTCAACCCAAACAAAACATCAAAGGAGAATACCACAATACTATGCTTTTGCATGCTAAAACAACGCATAATTTCTTCAAGGCACACTAAGCAATCCCAACTGTTTGGAAAAAGACATGCTACAATAATAATCACTAAGCATAAAGTCAAAACAACACCTAGCATGTCATGCTAAAGTCTAAGTCACAGTCAATGCAAGCTCCTCTTGCACTTACAAGCAAGAACTTCCTACTCCTGTCCAACACCAAGCAACTTATTTGCAAAACAACACAGCGAGAACGGGGGTCCAAACTACTTTATTCAAGCAAACTAAACAACCTAAGTAAAGCAAACAAAAACTAAGATGCTCCAAGAACAACACAACAGTGCATGAAACAATAAAAACGAAGTGTCTAGATAGACCTGAGCTTTTTATTGATGAAGAAGGGGATGCCTTGGGCATCCCCAAGCTTTGACGCTTGTACCTCTTGGATATTTCTTGGGGTGACACCGGGGTGGCATCCCCAAGCTTGAGCTTTTGTCCATTCTTCCTCTCATTACATCATTGTCTCTCTACACCTGAATTTTTTCCTTCATACAAAACTTCACACAGTATTCATTAACAACATTAGTGTATTCAAAAGATATTAGTGTTGGAATTATGCCCTAGAGGCAATAATAAAGATGTTATTATTATAATTCTTGTTCATGATAATGTTTATATTCCATGCTAGAATTGTATTAAGCGGAAAATTTAATACTTGTGTGGTTTGTGAACAACACCGTGTCCCTAGTACGCCTCTATGGACTACCTCATTGATCAATGATGGTTAAGGTTTCCTAACCATAGACATGAGTTGTCAATTGATAATGAGATCATATCATTGGGAGAATGATATGGTGGACAGACCCAAACTAAGCGAAGCAATTAGATCGTGTCATCGTGTTCGTCTTTGCAAAGCTTTTCTTATGTCAAATATTGTATTCCTTAGACCATGAGATAATACAACTCCCTGGTATCGGAAGAAAGCTTTGAGGTCATCAAACGTCATCCTATGAGAGGGTGATCATAAAGGTGTCTCTCAGGTGATCGGAAAGTATCTGTTGGGTTGTATGTATCGAGATGGGATTTGTCCCTCCCAAGTCGGAGAGATATACTTCGGGCCCACTCGGTAATCGATATCAACACCGCTTGCAAGCATGTGGTTAAGGAGTTAATCACAAAGTGATATCGGATTACGGAACGAGTAAAGTACTTGCTGTGAACGAGATTGAACTAGGTATGACGGTACCGACGATCGAATCTCGGGCAAGTAAAATATCGCGAGACGAAGGGAATATATATATGGGATTGATTGAATCCTGGCATCGTGGTTCATCCGATATGATCATCGATGAATGTGTGGGAGTCAATATGGGTTTCCAGACCCCGCTGTTGATTATTGATAGAAGATCATGTCTGCATATTCTCGAACCCGCAGGGTCACACACTTAATGTGTCTCGACGCTAGGATAGATTGGATAATTGGTTTATGAGTTTTTGTTCGGAGTCTCGGATGGGATCCGGGACATCACGAGAGGTTCCGGAGTGGTCCGGAGAATAAGATTCATATAAGGCAGTGCAGTTTTTGGAGTTCGGAATTGTTCCGGGTTAATCGGTATTGTATCGGAAGCTTCTAGAACCTTCCGGAAGGGGACCAACGTGGTCCCACCTTCCGGGAGGGGGCATGGGCCTATGATGGAGTGCCCTGGCCGCATTGGGCTAGGGGAACAAGGCCCCATAGGGCCCAGCCGGCCAAGCGGGTTTTAAACTCGAGATAGACCTTCTAGAAGGGGGGGTTTCCTTGCCCCCCACTCCTCCTCTTTTGGGGCCGCTGGTTTGGGCTTGGGGGAGGGGCTAGGGCTGCGCCCACCCCTCTATATAAAGAGGTCTGGGGGGCGCACCAACCCCACACACCTTCCCCTCAAACCCTAGCCGCCCTGCTGCCCTCCTCTCTCCCTCCCGACTGCTTGTAGGCGAAGCCCTGCTGCAGAAATTCTCCACCATATACACCACGCCGTCGTGTTGTAGATCCAATCCATCTCTCCACCGTACTTGCTGGACCGAGGAAGGAGGAGACGTCGAGGTTCTGCACGTGTGCATCTCACAGAGGCACCGCCACCTGTGGTGCTAGATCGGATCAGATCGCGAGGAGGAGAAGCGAGTACGACTACATCACCCACGTTCCGACGAACGTTCCGCTCTGCGAATCTTCAAGGGTATGAAGATATAATCCAATCTCTCTCGTTGTTTGCATCTCCTAGATTAGATCTTGGCTTTCCCTCTGTTCGCATCCGTAGAAAATTTTGATTTACTATGCCGCAAAACCCTTCAGTGGTATCAGAGGTAGATCTATGCGTAGATGTGTTTCACGAGTAGAACGTAACATGGTTGTTGCGGGCGTTGATGTTTTCTGTTGCAAGCCTCTTGTTTGTGTTCTTCTTATGACGCGGGATAGTGAGATTGAAGCGGTCCAGGCCAACCTTACGCGACGTCGTTCGCGAGACCGGCTCCGCACTTGACGTGTGGCTTGTTCCACACATGCGGCTGGTGGATGCCAGTTTCTCTCACTATAGTTGTCATGGGATTAACACCGGAGTTTGGCAACCATAATATCACCGTTTTGGCTTTCCGTAGGTAAGAATCGTTCTTAGCATCTACTCCCATAAGCCACGTAAAACATGCAACAACAAAGTAGAGGCGTCTAACTTGTTTTTGCAGGGAGTGTTTTCTGTGATATGGTATGGCCCAAGATGTGATGTGTATAATGTATGCGATGATCATGTTTTGTAATATTTCACGACTTGCATGTCGATGAGTACACAACCGACAGGAGCCATATGGTTGTATTTATAATTGTGTATGACCTGTGTGTCAACTTCTTATACGCCATGTAATAGTTTCACTTTATCGCTAAGTAGTTAGCAATAGTTCTAGTTGCTATTCGTGGTGGAGGAAATCATGGTGGAGTGATGGAGATCATGCCGGAACGCACAAGATGGAGATCATTGCGCGAAGATTGGCTATACCATGTCACATAAAGTTATATGCTTGTGATGTTTATCCTTTTATGTATCTTATTATGCTTAGATCGCGACGGTAGCATTATAAGATGATTCCTCAATTAAAGATCAAGATAAAAATTGTGTTCTCCCCAAGTATGCACCGTTGCGAAAGTTCGTCGTGTCCAAGCATCACGTGATGATCGGGTGCTATAGACTCTACGCTCACATACAACGGGTGCAAGCCAGTTTTGCACACGCGGAAATACTTGGGTCTAACTTGACGAGCCTAGCATGTACAGACATGGCCTCGGAACACAAGAACCGAAAGGTTAAGCATGAGTCATATGAATGATATGATCGACACTTCGTTGTCCACCATTGAAGCCACATCTCTTCTCGTGATGATCGGATTAGGTGTGGTGAATTTGGATCGTGTTCACTAAACAACTTGAGGGATGTTGAATTTAGTGGGAGTTCATCTAGTAATTTGATTAAAAGTTGAACTAGTTATCATGAACATAGTCTAATTTGTACTTGCAAATACTGTATATCACATGGCTAAGTCCAACTTCAACTTCAACGTTTTTGCTGAGATAGAAAAGCTTAGAAACAATGGGTCTAACTTCACCAAATGGTTCCTCATTCTGAGAATCATTCTCGCTGGCGGACAAAAGGACTATGTCCTTGAGAAAGCGCTAGGTGACGCCCCTGCTATAGATGCGCCGGCTGATGAGAAAGCTGTTTATCAGTCGCGCAAGGATGATTATGATTTGATTAAGATCGTCATGTTGTATGCTATGGAATCGGATCTTCAAAATCGTTTTGAGGAGTTCGCCGGGCCCTTTGAGATTCTCGAGGAGCTGAAAGACATGTTTCAGACTCAAGCCCGTTCTGAGAGATATGAGATCTCTAAGAAATTCTTTAACTACAAGATGGAGGAAGGGAGTTCCGTTAGTGAGCACGCCATTAAGATGTCGGGCTACACTCAACGGCTTGAGCAACTGGACTGCAAGATTCCAGAAGATCTCAAGATTGACAGAGTTATGCAATCACTCCCTCCTAGCTACAAAAGTTTTGTAGTTGCTCACAATCAAATTGGTTCCACTGATATGATCACTGAGCTCTTCGCTAAGCTGAAAGTTGCGGAGGTGGATACTAAGAAAAATAATCATGTGTTGATGGTCAACAAGCCCCCCACCTTTAAGAAAGGTAAGGGTGCAAAGAAGCCCTTCAAGAAAGGCGGCGGCAAGCGCGTTGCCCCTGCTGAGAGGAAGCTCAGGTCTGGTCCTAAGCCGGACACTGAGTGCTTCTATTGCAAGGACAAGGGTCACTGGAAGGGCAACTGTCCGAAGTACTTAGCGGACAAGAAGGCTGGCACCATCAAAGGTATATATAATATACATGTTATCGATGTTTTCCTTACTAGCCATCGTTGTAGTGCCTGGGTATTTGATACCGGTTCAGTTGCTAATATTTGTAACTCGAAACAGGAGCTACGGAATAGACGGCGGCTTGCGAGGGATGAGGTGACGATGCGCGTTGGCAACGGATCAAGAGTTGATGTGATGGCCGTCAGCACGCTCTCCTTAGTTTTACCTTCGGGATTAGTTTTAAACCTCAATAAATGTTATTATGTGCCTGCGTTGAGCATGAACATCATTTTTCTGGATCGTGTTTATTGCAAGACCGTTATTCATTTAAATCAGAGAATAATGGTTGTTCTATTTATATGAGTAACATCTTTTATGGTCATGCACCTATTGTGAATGGTTTATTTCTTCTAAATCTCGAAAAGGATGAAACACACATCCATAACATTGAGGCTAAGAGATGCAAAGTAGATAGTGATAATACTACTTATCTGTGGCACTGTCGTCTAGGTCATATTGGTGTAAAGCGCATGAAGAAACTCCATTCTGATGGACTTTTGGAGTCTCTTGATTTTGAATCATTTGACACATGCGAACCATGCCTCATGGGCAAGATGATCAAAACCCCGTTCTCCGGTATGATGGAGCGGGCAACGGACTTGTTGGAAATCATACATACCGATGTATGCGGACCGATGAGTGTTTCGACGCGCGGTGGATATCGCTACTTTCTCACTTTTACCGATGACTTAAGTAGATATGGGTATATCTATTTAATGAAACGTAAATCTGAAACATTTGAAAAGTTCAAGGAATTTCAGAATGAAGTGGAGAACCATCGTAACAGAAAGATTAAGTTTCTACGATCCGATCGTGGAGGTGAATATTTGAGTTATGATTTTCTCACGCATCTTAAAGCAAGCGGAATCGTTTCGCAACTCACGCCACCCAGAACACCACAGCGCAATGGTGTGTCTGAACGCCGGAATCGAACCCTATTAGATATGGTCCGATCAATGATGTCTCTTACTGATTTGCCGTTATCATTTTGTGGTTATGCATTAGAAACCGCTGCATTCACTTTAAATAGGGCTCCATCTAAATCCGTTGAGACGACACCGTATGAACTGTGGTTTGGTGCTAAACCTAAGTTGTCGTTTCTTAAAGTTTGGGGATGCGAAGCTTACATCAAGAAGTTGATGCCGGACAAGCTCAAACCCAAAGCGGAGAAATGCGTCTTCATAGGATACCGTAAGGAAACTATTGGGTATACCTTCTATCACAGAACCGAAGGCAAAGTGTTTGTCGCAAAGAACGGTTCCTTTCTTGAGAAGGAGTTTCTCTCGAAAGAAGTGAGTGGGAGGAAAGTAGAGCTAGACGAGGTTATTGAACCTTCTCTTGAGTTGGAGAGTAGCTCAGCACCTGAAATTGTTCCAGTGTCGCCTGCACCAACGATAGAGGAAGCTAATGATAAGGATCATGAAGCTTCGGACGATGCTGCTACTGAACGTCGCAGGTCGACAAGGTCGCGTGCCCCTCCTGAGTGGTACGGCAACCCTGTCTTGACTGTCTTGTTAGTAGAAGACAGTGAACCTACGAACTATGAGTAAGCGATGATGAGCCCAGACTCTGAGAAATGGCTAGAAACCATGAAATCCGAATTGGGATCCATGAGCGAAAACCAAGTATGGACTTTGGTGGACCCTCCTAGCGACTGAAAGGCCGTTGAGTGCAAATGGATCTTCAAGAAGAAAACGGACGCGGATGGTAATGTTACTGTCTATAAAGCACAGCTTGTCGCGAAAGGTTTTCAACAAGTTCAAGGTGTTGACTACGATGAGACTTTCTCTCCCGTAGCGATGTTTAAGTCCATTCGGATTTTATTAGCAATTGCTGCGTTTCATGATTATGAAATATGGCAGATGGATGTCAAGACTGCTTTCCTCAATGGCAACATTGATGAAGAGTTGTATATGATGCAACCCAAAGGTTTTGTCGATCCTAAGGATGCTGATAAAGTATGCAAACTTCAGCGTTCCATTTATGGACTGAAGCAAGCATCTCGGAGTTGGAACCTTCGTTTTGATCATGTGATCAAGAGCTTTGGATTTGTTCCAAATTGCTACAAAGCTTGCATCTACAAGAAAGTGAGTGGGAGCTCGGTGACATTTCTGGTACTATATGTGGATGACATATTGATTATTGGAAATGACATTAACATGCTTAACGATGTGAAGAGTTATTTGAACAAGTGTTTTTCAATGAAAGACCTAGGTGAAGCTGCTTATATATTGGGCATAAAAAATCTATAGAGATAGACAAAGACGCCTGATAGCTTTAAGCCAGAGTACATACCTAGACAAAGTTCTGAAAAGGTTCAGAATGGATAAGGCAAAGAAAGGTTCAGTGCCTATGTTGTCAGGTAATATATTGAGCAAGGCTCAGTGTCCAGCTACGGTAAATGATAGAGAAGCTATGAGCAAAGTGCTTTATGCCTCGGCCATAGGTTCTATCATGTATGCCATGTTGTGTACTAGACCGGATGTGTCCAATGCTCTTAGTTTGACGAGAAGATATCAAAGTGATCCAGGAGTGGAACACTGGACAGCCATGAAGAACATCCTAAAGTACCTAAATAGAACTAAAGAAATGTTCTTAGTCTATGGGGGTGATGAACAGCTCATCGTAAAAGGTTACGTCGACGCTAGTTTCGACACCGACAAGGATGATTCTAAATCTCAGACAGGATACGTGTATATTTTGAATGGAGGAGCTGTGAGCTGGAGAAGCTGCAAGCAAAGCGTGATCGCGGGATCTACAGTAGAAGCGGAATACATGGCTGCTGCAGAAGCGTCAAGTGAAGGAGTTTGGATCAGAAACTTCATCACTGAGCTTGGCGTGGTTCCAAGTACATTGGACCCACTGGAGATATTGTGTGACAACACTGGCGCCATAGCACTCGCTAAGGAACCAAGATATCATCCAAAGACCAAGCATATCAACCGCAAGTTTCATATAATCAGAGATTATATAGCAGATGGAGATCTGAAGATTAGCAAAGTACATACAGATCTGAATGTCGCAAATCCATTGACTAAACCTCTTCCATGTGTAAAACATGATCAGCACCTCAGTGCCATGGGTGTGAGATTGTTGCCAAATATAAACAAGATTATTGACTCTAGTGCAAGTGGGAGACTGTTGGAATTATGCCCTAGAGGCAATAATAAAGATGTTATTATTATAATTCTTGTTCATGATAATGTTTATATTCCATGCTAGAATTGTATTAAGCGGAAACTTTAATACTTGTGTGGTTTGTGAACAACACCGTGTCCCTAGTACGCCTCTATGGACTAGCTCATTGATCAATGATGGTTAAGGTTTCCTAACCATAGACATGAGTTGTCAATTGATAATGAGATCATATCATTGGGAGAATGATATGGTGGACAGACCCAAACTAAGCGAAGCAATTAGATCGTGTCATCGTTTTCGTCTTTGCAAAGCTTTTCTTATGTCAAATATTGTATTCCTTAGACCATGAGATAATACAACTCCCTGGTATCGAAAGAAAGCTTTGAGGTCATCAAACGTCATCCTATGAGAGGGTGATCATAGAGGTGCCTCTCAGGTGATCGGAAAGTATCTGTTGGGTTGTATGTATCGAGATGGGATTTGTCCCTCCCAAGTCGGAGAGATATACTTCGGGCCCACTCGGTAATCGATATCAACACCTCTTGCAATCATGTGGTTAAGGAGTTAATCACAAAGTGATATCGGATTACGGAACGAGTAAAGTACTTGTTGTGAACGAGATTGAACTAGGTATGACGGTACCGACGATCGAATCTCGGGCAAGTAAAATATCGCGAGACGAAGGGAATATATATATATGGGATTGATTGAATCCTAGCATCGTGGTTATCCGATATGATCATCGATGAATGTGTGGGAGTCAATATGGGTTTCCAGACCCCGTTGATGATTATTGATAGAAGATCATGTCTGCATATTCTCGAACCCGCAGGGTCACACACTTAACGTGTCTCGACGCTAGGATAGATTGGATAATTGGTTTATGAGTTTTTGTTCGGAGTCTCGTATGGGATCCGGGACATCACGAGAGGTTCCGGATTGGTCCGGAGAATAAGATTCATATAAGGCAGTGCAGTTTTTGGAGTTCGGAATTGTTCCGGGTTAATCGGTATTGTACCGGAAGCTTCTAGAACCTTCCGGAAGGGGACCAACGTGGTCCCACCTTCCGGGAGGGGGCATGGGCCTATGAGGGAGTGCCCTGGCCGCATTGGGCCAGGGGCACAAGGCCCCATAGGGCCCAGCCGGCCAAGGGGGTTTTAAACTCAAGATAGACCTTCTAGAAGGGGGGGTTTCTTGCCCCCCACTCCTCCTCTTTTGGGGCCGCCGGTTTGGGCTTGGGGGAGGGGCTAGGGTTGCACCAACCCCTCTATATAAAGAGGGCTGGGGGCGCACCAACCCCACACACCTTCCCCTCAAACCCTAGCCGCCCTGCTGCCCTCCTCTCTCCCTCCCGACTGCTTGTAGGCGAAGCCTTGCTGCAGAAATTCTCCACCATATACACCACGCCGTCGTGTTGTAGATCCAATCCATCTGTAGAGGTCCCAATCTTTAATAAGATAGAGCACCCTGTGATTGCAATGCTAGTCCCTGGATCAATATCTAGCATCCACAGTTAAGATGTAATATCAAGATACAAAGGTCATAACATAACTTTATAACCAGGAATAACATACTTTTATTACAACATACATAGCTCATTTGGCTATTACATTACATTGCAGCGGAATAACTATAAGCATGGGGTCCTTCATCTTCAAAGTGCCACAGGCAGATGTTGGTTGTAGACTTTGTAATCCTAATCAAACAATCTTCACTAAAATCAATCAAACCTGCAACATACAAGTTACAGCCACAAAGGGTCAATACATTTGAATTGTATTGGCAAGTGATACTATGGTAGTATAGTGGAGTCTAACATCTATATGCATTTGGCTAAGTGGAGTTGAGGCTTGCATTGCTCAAAATAGATTTTTCCTTAACATTTGAAATACTAAGTTTTGCTTGACAAAATCATTTTTCTCAATCAAAGATTGAAGATCCTTTCCAAGGCATCTATCAACCAAAGATTGAAGATTTCAAACAACCCTTGTTAAATCCACAAGTTTTAACTTAGAAATTTGAATGATGAGATTCTAGATTGCTTCCATGTCTTGATGCTCAAATTGTCCTTTACCATGGACATGGCTAAGTACTTAGATTCTACACTCTGCAGAGGTGGTGCACTTTCCCCACAAGACTTGGTTTCCCAAGACAAGATCTTTCAGAAGCTTTCCCTTAGACCAAAATGGACGCGTTCCAACCTATCAAACACTACCACCAACTGTCCATATGGCTAAGTTCTTGCAACCTATATGATCATGGCAGAGCCCATATTGCCAAGTGGTTGCACTTGAAGCTTCTCAACATTTGACATCTCAAATCCCTTTGTTTCCTGGGTGGCATACCACAAGTGAGATACACAATCCAAGTACATGGCATTGTGAACCACTCAACATATCCCAATCCTTCCATTCCACCCAGGGGATTCATTAACTTAGTTGTTTTATTGAACAAAACATAAGTCCTCGGACTTAGAATATTTTTCCATAGTGTGAATATATTTTCCACCCATGTTTTATATTAGCTAGGCTAAGCTTGGTAGTAATAGGAAACTTAACTTAGGAAATCCTACTAAGGATTCATCTACTAGGTTTTCCTATAGCAAGATCTATACTTAGCAAAATCCATGCAAGTTTACTTGGCAAAATCACTAATGCATAGAGAAAGTAATGGGACAAAAAGTATGAAGCATCACTTGCCTTTTTGGTAGGGAATGGTGGTTCACTCCTTGATCTTTCTAGTATCACACTTCACTACAAGTCAATCAAGCAAACACCAATTCAATTTACATTCCAAACAAATAATCACTCAAACAAATTCACACACACAAGACAATGGAAACCAATTCATGCATGGGAGCATGCACAAGATAGTTTTATTTTGCAAAGGGGGTCTCTATGGGATTTCTAACTTTGTAAGATCCAAATTGGTCATTTACCAAAGTGGCAAAGTCATTAGCAAGAGAGTTTTGTCCAAAAACTATTTTTAAATCCATTTATCATTTCATGTGGTGAAAAATGTTTTTATTAAGGCAAAACTCTTAAGTTGTTCACCAAATGAGTTGCTAATTTGCAAAACTTGGTGTTTTGAGTTAGTGGGTTTGATAAAACCATTTTCTTAAAGTTTTCCTTCCATAATTATTTTTATAGCAAAAACCATTCTTTTTATTTGGCTAGAAAATGGCTAAGTCAAGTAATCCAACCTAAATCTTTCCAAAATCATTTTTTTAACACCAAGGGTTGGTTCCTAGGGTCAGTAAGATCACAACAAACCATTTTGCAAAGGTTTTAATCCAAAAATCATCTTTAAACAATTTTTCTAATCTAAACAAGGACACAAATGTTTCTGCAAATTCAAACAAGCTAACAGATACTATTTGTCAAACTAAGGCCATGGTTGGCTAGGGCTTGTTCTCCTGAATTCATTGATATAAAATTTGTAAAATTTGGACGTGTGGTTTGAAAGTTATAGGGTTTTCAAAATGGCATTTCAATCTGATTTCAAATCCTATTTTAACTCTCCTGGTGCCACGCGTCCTATTTTCATTCGCCGGTACCGCTTCGCTCGGATTGACTATTCTGGCGCGTTGGATCAAGTCTGATCGTGCGACCCTGAATGCATACCCTTTCGCGTTAAGTGATTATGTCGTACCCCTACAATCTGCATCTAACGGCTGGAGATGGCCTGACCTAACTCTGGCGGCGCTTAGCGGCAGCGCGCGGCGGCGACGCTCTGCTAGCGGCGGAGCTGGCGATGCAGGAAGCGAGGGAGAGGCTGGCAAGGCTTACCAGACTCACAGGGACTTGCTGATGCTCGAGGTGGGGTCGGCTACTCGAGGGGCGCAAGGGGTTGCTGCTAATTGCTCGTCGGAGAAGCTGCGGGCGACGGTGCTCTCAGGTTGTCGTCGTTGGCGATGTTTAGGATCACGCTAAGAAAAGTTAGGGGCTGCGTTAGCTGCGCATGTGGTCGGTGGTCATGTATGCATCACCGAGAGGAAAGGGGGCGGTCAGATATTACCTGGAGGACTCGCCGGAAAAGTAGCAGACGACGGCGGCGTATAGGTGGAGTTGTTGCCGACGTTCTGGAGCGCCCGCGGGTGAATGGTTGGTATGGACGGATGCGTCTGGACGCGTGGAGTATGTGTGCTAGGTCGACGAGGCAAGGGGCGGCGTGTGGCAGCTGGAATCGTCCGGGGAAGTTGTCGGGGACAGGGGTGTTGTCGCAAGCAATTTGCGCAGCCTGGGGGCTCCGGTGAGGTGTGATCTGCGGGAGGAGGAAGAGGAGACCAGGGGGATTAAGACAGCAGGGTCCAGGGGGAGAATTAACCACGCATTTAAACGAATTCATCCGAATTTATTTGGCCAGAAACGATGAGGCGAGAAAAGGGGAGGAACAGGTCCGCGGCGGGTGAGGAAGAAGAGGGCCGGTGGTGGGGTCTGGTGTCAGTGAGAAAAGGAGAGAAAGAGGGAGGTCCACCAGTCATAGGCTATGCGGGTTGTTTATACGGTGAAGGAAAACGCTTCAGGGAAAAGAGGAGGTGGGCTGCGAGTTGGGCTGTTGGGCCAGATGGTGGGTTGTTCTATTTTTTTCTGTCTAAATCTTTTTCTATTTATAATTCTATTTTTCTGATTTGAATTTCATCCAACTATTCAAGCATTCAAATAATTCAAACAATTCAAACAATCGTTAAACTTTGCATTGTGTTTTTGGTTCTGTTCATCAACATAATCCAACACTCCAAAATAAAATAATATTTTCATTCCTTAAATAAGTAAAATGGACCTTTATTTATTTAATCAAATAGGGTTTGATTCTTTAATAAAATTCTCATTTGAAATCCAAACACTTTCAAAACCAAATCAGTAGATTTTATTTTGAAATAAAGAATATTTGGAAAACTTGTTTAAAACAAAATAATATTTTTATTTTATGGTCCATTAGCAATTGAATAAAATAGACTTTCATTACTAAATCAATTAGGATTTGTTTTATTGAGATATTTATTTTGAAATCTAAAATAAAGCCAAAACACTTTAGTAGGTTTTATTAGAGAATATAAAATACTTGGAAAACCTATTTAAAATAATTTAATAAGTTTTGATGTTTTAATTAAAATGGTAAAACCTTTTATTTTAGATAAAGTTGGATATTAAATTCTCATTAATTTATTGAAATCAACTTTTGCTATTTTTATTCAAAATAAAATGTTTTAAATCCAAGCTTGGCCAAGGTTTAATTTGGTTTTATAAAATGTTCTTTATTTATAAACTTCTATTTCATTTGAAAACAAATCTTTTCATTTTAATTGTTTCAAAATAATATTTCCAAATGTTTTTATTTTTCCTTTTATTAAATGTTTATCTTTTTAAATCCCTTTAGGTTTATTTTAATTCAAATGGGTTTGAAGTTCCAATTGAGTTTCAAAAGTTTCTTTCGGCTCTAAAAATCAAACAAAGTTATATTTTATTCATTTATTTTCACATTACAAGATTTGGAAAATCTTGGGATGTGACAGGCTACCACCCTTAAAATAAATCTCGTCCCGAGATTTGGGAAGGCTGGGGTTACAAGCAAGTTCAAAACAACTAGGGTACTACCACCCTTAAAATTTTTCAAACAAAAATTACACATTGTCCTTCTTGGGATCATGAGAAATACTTTCTCTAAGAAAACAGTTGCATATTGTTCTTTGTTTCCATACTTGACTCATGGGCCAAGGTCGAGATCCTTCATAGACTTGTTTAATTTGTTCTCCATCCTTTCTGGACAATTGTTTGCATAGTGTCCTAGTTCCTTGCATTTGAAACATGTGACAAGGCTGAGATCCCTCATAGGCTGGTTTATCTTATGCTTCATCTTTTCTGGACAGTAGTTTGCATAATGTCCTAACTCTTTGCAGTGTTTGCACATCACTTGGCTAATATCTTTCTTTTTATTTGGTATTACTGTCTCTTGTTTGTTTCCTTGGTTCTTCTTCTTTTCTAGGCATTCATTGGCATAGTGTCCCATCTCTTTGCAATTGTAACATTGCAACTGGCTTATGTCCTTCTTCTTCTTCTTGGGTCTCTCCAAAGCTAGGAGTTCTTCTAGTTCATGTTCTTCATAGGTGGGAGATCTTTCTCTCTTCTTGAGGCATTGATCTTCATGTTCCTTGGATGTATGATCTTTGTCTCTAAAACTATTGCTGGCTTGGATTCCTTCTAGATTAGCTTCTTTGTCATCCTTGTTGTCATTGACTCTTGGGAGAAAGTTTTCTCTCATGTTGATCATTTGAGTAATGAGTCCTTGCAACAATTTGGATTGAAGTTTCAAAATCCTTTGTATGGCTGGGTCTAGTCCATTGTTGTTGGCTAAAAGCTGAGTTGTCTCTTGGCTCAACTGGTTTTGGGTTGCTATAAGTTCTCTCATGTTGTCTTCTTGGTTGGTGTTGGTGTCTCTTGGAGTAGTCATCTGTTTGGGTTGGATTGGGATTAGAATAGGCAAGATATTTCTAAGGAAATATTTCTAATCACACACATCACAATTCACACAAGCAATGTGCAAGCAATCACAAACAAACATTTCACTCAAACAAGGTTCAAGCACATACTTAGGCAACAAAATATTTTGTTACACCTCATAAGTTGGTGTATTTGACTTAACTAAAATATGGTGGTCCATCTATATGGTTCACTTGTGATCTTTCCTTCCTTAGGATTCTTCTTGTATGGGATCATGGTTTCCTTGAGAAAACTCTTGGTCACAATACTTCAAGGTTGTTGATGGTTACTTCTTATTTTGCATTCCCTCAGTCTCTAAATCTTGAGCAGGATTTCCTTGTTTCACTGGTAGTCCTTGGTGATATCCAAGTTGGAAGTCCTTGGTGAATATGCTGAAGATGTTGAAGTCATTAGAGTTGAAGATGTTGAAGAAGTCCTTTGCACATGGTGTAGTCTTGGGCCATGGGGTTGGTTTTTCAATCAAGTTAAAATAGAAGAGATGTAGAGTTGAACCCAAAATGGTTGAGGGAAGAGTTTACAAGTGTTTTTGTAAATAAGTTTTTGGAACAAATACAACTCCTATTTTTCTAAGGGTTTTTGTCCAATCCTAGGGTTTACAAATCCTACAGGCAACACAATGCTCTGATACCATCTGT
Organism: Avena atlantica; assembly: GCA_910589765.1. Lineage (NCBI taxonomy): Eukaryota > Viridiplantae > Streptophyta > Magnoliopsida > Poales > Poaceae > Avena > Avena atlantica. Next base: position 327,312,836 of record OU342733.1, read on the forward strand.
AGAGGTCCCAATCTTTAATAAGATAGAGCACCCTGTGATTGCAATGCTAGTCCCTGGATCAATAGCTAGCATCCACAGTTAAGATGTAATATCAAGATACAAAGGTCATAACATAACTTTATAACCAGGAATAACATACTTTTATTACAACATACATAGCTCATTTGGCTATTACATTACATTGCAGCGGAATAACTATAAGCATGGGGTCCTTCATCTTCAAAGTGCCACAGGCAGATGTTGGTTGTAGACTTTGTAATCCTAATCAAACAATCTTCACTAAAATCAATCAAACCTGCAACATACAAGTTACAGCCACAAAGGGTCAATACATTTGAATTGTATTGGCAAGTGATACTATGGTAGTATAGTGGAGTCTAACATCTATATGCATTTGGCTAAGTGGAGTTGAGGCTTGCATTGCTCAAAATAGATTTTTCCTTAACATTTGAAATACTAAGTTTTGCTTGACAAAATCATTTTTCTCAATCAAAGATTGAAGATCCTTTCCAAGGCATCTATCAACCAAAGATTGAAGATTTCAAACAACCCTTGTTCAATCCACAAGTTTTAACTTAGAAATTTGAATGATGAGATTCTTGATTGCTTCCATGTCTTGATGCTCAAATTGTCCTTTACCAGGGACATGGCTAAGTACTTAGATTCTACACTCTGCAGAGGTGGTGCACTTTCCCCACAAGACTTGGTTTCCCAAGACAAGATCTTTCATAAGCTTTCCCTTAGACCAAAATGGACGCGTTCCAACCTATCAAACACTACCACCAACTATCCATATGGCTAAGTTCTTGCAACCTATATGATCATGGCAGAGCCCATATTGCCAAGTGGTTGCACTTGAAGCTTCTCAACATTTGACATCTCAAATCCCTTTGTTTCCTGGGTGGCATACCACAAGTGAGATACACAATCCAAGTCCATGGCATTGTGAACCACTCAACATATCCCAATCCTTCCATTCCACCCAGGGGATTCATTAACTTAGTTGTTTTATTGAACAAAACATAAGTCCTCGGACTTAGAATATTTTTCCATAGTGTGAATATATTTTCCACCCATGTTTTCTATTAGCTAGGCTAAGCTTGGTAGTAATAGGAAACTTAACTTAGGAAATCCTACTAAGGATTCATCTACTAGGTTTTCCTATACCAAGATCTATACTTAGCAAAATCCATGCAAGTTTACTTGGCAAAATCACTAATGCATAGAGAAAGTAATGGGAAAAAAAGTATGAAGCATCACTTGCCTTTTTGGTAGGGAATGGTGGTTCACTCCTTGATCTTTCTAGTCTCACACTTCACTACAAGTCAATCAAGCAAACACCAATTCAATTTACATTCCAAACAAATAATCACTCAAACAAATTCACACACACAAGACAATGGAAACCAATTCATGCATGGGAGCATGCACAAGATAGTTTTATTTTGCAAAGGGGGTCTCTATGGGATTTCTAACTTTGTAAGATCCAAATTGGTCATTTACCAAAGTGGCAAAGTCATTAGCACGAGAGTTTTGTCCAAAAACTATTTTTAAATCCATTTATCATTTCATGTGGTGAAAAATGTTTTTATTAAGGCAAAACTCTTAAGTTGTTCACCAAATGAGTTGCTAATTTGAAAAACTTGGTGTTTTGAGTCAGTGGGTTTGATCAAACCATTTTCTTAAAGTTTTCCTTCCATAATTATTTTTATAGCAAAAACCATTCTTTTTATTTGGCTAGAAAATGGCTAAGTCAAGTAATCCAACCTAAATCTTTCCAAAATCATTTTTTTAACACCAAGGGTTGGTTCCTAGGGTCAGTAAGATCACAACAAACCATTTTGCAAAGGTTTTAATCCAAAAATCATCTTTAAACAATTTTTCTAATCTAAACAAGGACACAAATGTTTCTACAAATTCAAACAAGCTAACAGATACTATTTGTCAAACTAAGGCCATGGTTGGCTAGGGCTTGTTCTCCTGAATTCATTGATATAAAAATTTGTAAAATTTGGACGTGTGGTTTGAAAGTTATAGGGTTTCCAAAATGGCATTTCAATCTGATTTCAAATCCTATTTTAACTCTCCTGGTGCCACGCGTCCTATTTTCATTCGCCAGTACCGCTTCGCTCGGATTGACTATTCTGGCGCGTTGGATCAAGTCCGATCGTGCGACCCTGAACGCATACCCTTTCGCGTTAAGTGATTCTGTCGTACCCCTACAATCTGCATCTAACGGCTGGAGATGGCCTGACCTAACTCTGGCGGCGCTTAGCGGCAGCGCGCGGCGGCGACGCTCTGCTAGCGGCGGAGCTGGAGATGCAGGAAGCGAGGGAGAGGCTGGCAAGGCTTACCAGACTCGCAGGGACTTGCTGATGCTCGAGGTGGGGTCGGCTACTCGAGGGGCGCAAGGGGTTGCTGCTAATTGCTCGTCGGAGAAGCTGCGGGCGACGGTGCTCTCAGGTTGTCGTCGTTGGCGACGTTTAGGATCACGCTAAGAAAAGTTAGGAGCTGCGTTAGCTGCGCATGCGGTCGGTGGTCATGTATGCATCATCGAGAGGAAAGGGGGCGGTCAGATATTACCTGGAGGACTCGCCGGAAAAGTAGCAGACGACGGCGGCGTATAGGTGGAGTTGTTGCCGACGTTCTGGAGCGCCCGCAGGTGAATGGTTGGTATGGACGGATGCGTCTGGACGCGTGGAGTATGTGTGCTAGGTCGACGAGGCAAGGGGCGGCGTGTGGCAGCTGGAATCGGCCGGGGAAGTTGTCGGGGACAGGGGTGTTGTCGCAAGCAATTTGCGCAGCCTGGGGGCTCCGGTGAGGTGTGATCTGCGGGAGGAGGAAGAGGAGACCAGGGGGATTAAGACAGCAGGGTCCAGGGGGAGAATTAACCATGCATTTAAACAAATTCATCCGAATTTATTTGGCCAGAAACGGTGAGGCGAGAAAAGGGGAGGAACAGGTCCGCGGCGGGTGAGGAAGAAGAGGGCCGGTGGTGGGGTCTGGTGTCAGTGAGAAAAGGAGAGAAAGAGGGAGGTCCACCAGTCATAGGCTATGCGGGTTGTTTATACGGTGAAGGAAAACGCTTCAGGGAAAAGAGGAGGTGGGCTGCGAGTTGGGCTGTTGGGCCAGATGGTGGGCTGTTCTATTTTTTTCTGTCTAAATCTTTTTCTATTTATAATTCTATTTTTCTGATTTGAATTTCATCCAACTATTCAAGCATTCAAATAATTCAAACAATTCAAACAATCGTTAAACTTTGCATTGTGTTTTTGGTTCTGTTCATCAACATAATCCAACACTCCAAAATAAAATAATATTTTCATTCCTTAAATAAGTAAAATGGACCTTTATTTATTTAATCAAATAGGGTTTGATTCTTTAATAAAATTCTCATTTGAAATCCAAACACTTTCAAAACCAAATCAGTAGATTTTATTTTGAAATAAAGAATATTTGGAAAACTTGTTTAAAACAAAATAATATTTTTATTTTATGGTCCATTAGCAATTGAATAAAATAGACTTTCATTACTAAATCAATTAGGATTTGTTTTATTGAGATATTTATTTTGAAATCTAAAATAAAGCCAAAACACTTTAGTAGGTTTTATTAGAGAATATAAAATACTTGGAAAACCTATTTAAAATAATTTAATAAGTTTTGATGTTTTAATTAAAATGGTAAAACCTTTTATTTTAGATAAAGTTGGATATTTTATTGAAATCAACTTTTGCTATTTTTATTCAAAATAAAATGTTTTAAATCCAAGCTTGGCCAAGGTTTAATTTGGTTTTATAAAATGTTCTTTATTTATAAACTTCTATTTCATTTGAAAACAAATCTTTTCATTTTAATTGTTTCAAAATAATATTTCCAAATGTTTTTATTTTTCCTTTTTTTAAATGTTTATCTTTTTAAATCCCTTTAGGTTTATTTTAATTCAAATGGGTTTGAAGTTCCAATTGAGTTTCAAAAGTTTATTTTGGCTCTGAAAATCAAACAAAGTTATATTTTATTCATTTATTTTCACATTACAAGATTTGGAAAATCTTGGGATGTGACACCATCTCTCCACCATACTTGCTGGACCGAGGAAGGAGGAGACGTCGAGGTGCTGCACGTGTGCATCTCACGGAGGCACCGCCACTTGTGGTGCTAGATCGGATCGGATCGCGAGGAGGAGAAGCGAGTACGACTACATCACCCACGTTCCGACAAACGTTCCACTCTGCGAATCTTCAAGGGTATGAAGATCTAATCCAATCTCTCTCGTTGTTTGCATCTCCTAGATTAGATCTTGGCTTTCCCTCTGTTCGCATCCGTAGAAAATTTTGATTTACTATGCCGTGAAACCCTTCAATTAGACCTCTGGCAAAGCTTTGTAATAGCAAGACTTTTCACTAAAAACACAAGCTACTGTAGTAACTCCTTCAAAAAGCTCAATTCCCCAAAAGAGAACTTTAAAAGGAATCAATAAGAATCAAATGCAAATAATGGCAGAAATCTGTCAAAACAGACCAGCAGGTAGAAGCGGATTTTTTAGAAAATCTTCTGTTGCTCAAATAAAAAAGTGTTGAACTAACGAAAGTTAGCTAACATACTGGGGATTGATTCATAAATTTTGAGCTTAATCCGAGTTACAGAGACTCCTCACGAATTTTTATGCTGGAGGACATAAATCTGTTTTGGGACAACAACTCCCCAAATCTTACTCCCTCTCATTAGAGGTCATTCTTGGCACAAAAAGCAAACAAAAAGGATAAGGAGAGGTCATTACTGAAGTAATAACTTCCAATACTCAAGGAAACTCTTGGGTTATCTCCCAACAAGTACTTTTCTTTAACGCCTTTAAGTTAGGCACAAGAAGCAAGAAGAATCAAGTATTTTCAAATGATGAAGCATTAACATCAAACCTTGCTTTCAAGGGAGGAGAAAAAAGCAACTTCTCTCTCCCCATAGGGAAGTGTTCAATACCTTTCTTGAATGGAAAATGATATTTAATGGTGCCTTCTTTCATATCAATGGTGGCACCAACTTTTCTAAGAAAAGGTCTTCCCGAAGTAATAGGACAAGAAGCATTGTATTCAACATCCAAAAAATAGAAATCCACAGAGACATAAGCATTGTTAACCATAATGATAACATCATTAACACTCCCCATGAGTTTCTTTTTAGCATTATCATTAAGTGGGACATCCAAATAACAATCTTCCAATGGTGGCAAATCAAGCATTTCATAAATCTTCCTAGGTATAATAGAGACACTAGAACCAAGATCACATGAAGCTTTCAGATTAAATTCATTCACTTGCATATTAATAATGGGTTCCCAACAATCTTCTACTTTCCTAGGAATAAAAGCTTTGTGTTTTAACTTCTCTTCCTTAATCTTAACAAGAGCACATGTAATGTGTTTGGTGAAAGCAACATGTATATCACTAGCATCAGGACTTCTAGCAAGCTTTTGTAAGAACATAATCACTTCAGAAATATTGCAACCATCAATATCAAAATCAAACTTAGCATTACTAGTAGTAGGCTCAATAGGCTTAGGCATAGTAGGAGGAGGAATAGGGACTACTTGTGGTTTAGTGGTAATAGTGCACACACTATTGTTTCTATCAATTTCAGCTTCCCTTTCCCACCTAGCATGAAGTTGAGCTAACAACCTAACATTTTCATCAATAGTAACTTGTATGGCATGAGCAGTAGCGAAGGTATTTTCCATGGTTTCAGGCTTAGCAGCCATTTTATTAATCAAGGATGACTGAGCTTTAGACAAAGAGGATATATTTTTCTCAGCACTCAAATTTTTTGACTATAAACTAGGAATTTCTCTATTCAGATTCTCAAGCTGATGACTAGTGTTTTTAAGATAATAGATTGTTCCTCCATAGTTTTAGTGAAAATCTTATTTTTCTCATATTGCATCTGCATAAAATTCTTAGTGGATCTCTCTACTTCTAGAATCCTTTCTTCACTAGGCATTTTAGATCTACCATGATAAACATTTTCACTATGAGGATAAGACCTATAATTACCATAAGTATTGTTGCCAAAATTGTTGTTTCTAATGAAGTTCACATCAACTTGCTCTTCTTGAGCAACCAAAGAGGTTAAGGGAACACTATTAGGTTCTAAAGAAGCTTTCCCATTAACAAGCATAACCATAATAACATCAATCTTATCACTCAAAGAGGAAGTTTCCTCAACAGAATTTACCTTCTTACCATGTGGAGCTCTCTCAGTGTGCCATTCAGAGTAGTTAACCATCATATTATCAAGGATTCTAGTTGCAGCACCCAAAGTGATGCTCATAAAGGTACCTCCAGCAGCTGAATCCAACAGGTTTCTTGAGGAGAAGTTCAAACCTGTATAAAAAGTCTGGATAATCACCCAAGCAGTGAGTCCATGAGTGGGACAATTCTTAACCAAAGATTTCATTCTTTCCCAAGATTGAGAAACATGTTCATTATCAAGTTGTTTAAATTTCATAATGTCACTTCTCATAGATATAATCTTAGCAGGAGGATAGTACTTTCCAATAAAAGCATCTTTGCACTTAGTCCAAGAGTCAATACTATTTTTATGCAAAGAAAGCAACCATTCTTTAGCTTTTCCTCTCAAGGAGAAAGGAAAAGGCTTGAGCTTAATAATATCTCCATCTACGTCCTTAAACTTTTGCATCTCACAAAGTTCAACAAAGCTATTGAGATGGGCAGCAGGATCATCAGAACTAGCACCAGAAAATTGCTCTCTCATCACAAGATTCAACAAAGCATGCTTAATTTCATAAAAGGTAGCATCAGGAGCAGGTGGAGCAATAGGTGTGCTAAGGAAATCATTGTTGTTGGTGCTAGTGAAGTCACACAACTTGTTGTTCTCGGCAGAGTTCATTTTGGCAAAGGTGGACATGCCAAAAACAGCAGCAGGAGCTAATTTTTTGTGTGTTTTTGAATAAAGCAAGCAAACCAAGCTAGACTATTTTTTGGGTTTTTTTTGAAAAGAGGCAAACAAAACCAAGAAAAATAAACAAAGCAAACTAAAAACAAAGTAAAGAGAAAGGAAGTGAAGGACTCCCCTTGTGAAGACGTCCTTAGCTTCCCCGGCAACAGCGCCAGAAAAGCTTGTGATGGCGCCCAACACTGTCGTGGGACGCTTCGTTGGAAACCCCAAGAGCAAGGTGTGATGAGCACAGCAGCAAGTTTTCCCTCAGTTGAAACCGAGGTTATCGATCCAGTAGGAGGAAGGAAAGTTCACACAGGTGTTGCAAGCAACGCGGATACCTGCACAACACAAACTCAAGACTTTGCCCCAATGAATCAGTGAGGTTGTCAAGCTCACCGGTTTGCTATAACAAAGGATTAAACATATGGTGTGGAAGGTAATGGTTTGCAGCAAGTAAACAAGTAACAATGGAAGATGTATCAATGGTAAAGATTGGACCGGGGTCCATAGTTCACTAGAGGTGCTCTCCTTAGATAAACAACATGGCATGAAGGGTAAAAAAATTACAGTAGGGCAATTGACAGGAACTGAGCAAGGCATAACAATGCAATACTAGTCAGAAAGATCCTATGAGATTCAATGGGCAATACAACAAGATACATAGACCGCCATCCAATTGCATCTATGACTAGAAGTCCACCTTCAGGTTATCATCCGAACCCCCTCCAGTATTAAGTTGCAAGCAACAGACAACTGCTTTAAGCAAAGTGTGTAAGGTAAACAATCCACTTGTTCCATGAACAAGAGACTGTTGTTTTCTCCCTAGTGGCAAAAACACATCTACATCCGAAGAGATTTTGGTCACTTCCCTTGGAAACTAGAGGCATGAACCCACTATCGAGCATAAATACCCCCTCTTGGAGTCACTAGCAACTACTTGGCCGAGATAGCTACTAACAACGGAGAGCATGCAAGATCACAAACAACACAGACATGATAGAATCATAAAGACAAAACGATTAACCAATCTGACATAATAATCTCAATGTCCATCGGATCCCCGCAAACACAACATGCATGATTACAAATAGATTAGATCCTGATCAGGAACGGAGCTCACAAGATCTATACATGAAAGCACAAGGAGATACAACCATCTAGCTACTACATGTACCCATAGTCCAAGGTGGAACTACTCACGCATCATACTAGAGAGAAGGCCTCCGGGATGATCTACCCTCTGGCAGGGTGCCGGGAAGAACTTCAGATCCCCCTTGATCTAGGGACGATGGTGGCGGCGGCTAGAGAAGGTTTCGTAGAATATTTATCGGGTACTTAGGGTTTCTGCATCAGTGGCTTATTATAGGCGAAGAGGGAGGCCGAGGGGGTGCCCGAGGCGGCTGCACCCTCCCAGGCGCGGGGTGGGTCCACTCGCGCGGCCAGGGGGTGTGGCCCCCTCGAGGCCCTCCTCCGTATCTCCTTTGGACTTTGTGTTCCCCACGGAAAGTTATTGACTTTGGCTTTTGTCCCGTCCAATTCCGAGAATATTGATTTTCTGCGTTTCTGGAACCAAAAACAGAAGAAACCAGACAACTGGCACTGTGGCATCTTGTTAATAGGTTAGTTCCAGAAAAGATATAAAAACACCTCAAAGAAAGACAAAGCAATGCAAAGTAGATACTAAACAAGCATGGAACATAAAAAATTATAGATACGTTTCCGACGTATCACATACCGGGACAAAACCTGCGGCTGGTTTGCGGGGGCTCGGACGCCGGCCTCATCCGATGCGGTCCAGCCGAGTCTTCCTCGGGCCCCACCTGGCGGTGTCCCTAAGGGAGGGGCCGTGTCCATTTTAATGGGATCGTGTCGTCCCCATCCCCATCCACTTCCCCACTTCACTCCCACTTCCAGTCCCCACTTCCAAACCCCAAAACCCTAGCCGATCCCTCCCCACCAACAAGCTTCCCTCGCCGTCCCTCGCCGCTGCAATGACCGAGGACAACTGGAAGTCCTGGTTCCAGCGCGGCCGGAACGACCACGAGGCATTCTCGTCCACTGGCGGCGACTGTGGCCGCCATTCCGTCTCCCGCTCGCCGCCCTGGCACAGCTCCCCCTTCTTCTGTGGCCTGCCACCACGCCCGCCGTCGTGCCCGCGCAATGAGCGACGCGTGTACATGAGCCTCGAGGCCGCGCGCGCACACTCGTCGGGGCAGGCATGCCCTGCCCGTGGCCCGACGTCCACCTGCCGGTGGGGTGGCACCACAACAGCGCCCACGTGCCGGTGCCGGCCATCCCCACCCTGGGCCCTGCGTACCGTCGCGAAATCTGTCGGCGCCGGGCCTTCCTGCCTCCAGATCTGCGGCGGGATTCGGCCTACGCCATCGACTCCCCGGTCTGGACCGGTGGTTCGAGGCGGAGCACGTGGCTTGGCGCAAGGCCATCGAGGCCGCCCTCGAGAACCTCGATGACGCCGATGAGGACTACTGGGAGGGGTCCCAGGAGGACTCTGGCGTGGAGGACGACGATGACGGCAAACTCCACTTCCGGCCCCTGCAGCCCGACGTCCTGGACTGGTCGCGCTACCATGGCGCGGACACCGTCGTGTCTGAGGTATGGCTGTGGCCGTAGCTGGAGGAGGACCCGGAGCCGCCCGGCTGGTGGCGGTCAAGATGCAGGAGGAGGGGCCCGATCCACAGCCCCGGCCGGTGACGGAGGAGGAGGAGCTCCAGGCCGCCATCCTCGCGTCGCAGCTGGAGGAGGAGAAGCGGTGGGATGGCACACGAGTCTGGGGTGGCCGCGCAGGCCCAGATGCCGCCCGCGCTCCCGACACCGCCTCCGCCTCCCGCTCCGGCCCAGGCCGGCGCGTGGCCCCCGCCATAGGTCTTCATCGACCTTACCGACGACGACGACGAGGAGTAAGCGGCGCAGCCACAGGACCAAGGCGTCAGCCGGCCATCAGCAACGCCCGCCGCCTTGCCTCCCTTCCACGCCAAGGCACCCCATAATATTGAAGCTTTTTCTTTTTTTATATATTTTGTGAACGGGAGACCCAGGAAATGGAGATTTTTATGTAATATGTTAATTATTTTCGTTCTTGTTTTTTTTTGCGCCTCTTTTTACGGGTGAAATGTCGTTGTGGGCACATGCCACCGCAAACCGAGCTAAGCCCGAACGGTCTGTTCTCCATCCCATAAACAGATCGATTCGGATTAAACGGCTGTTCGAAACGCGGGGGCCGTTTGGGACGTCCTAAGTCCATATTCGCCAATACCAAATCCGAGGATAGGCTACAGCAACTTTCATGTGCGTCACACTGTCACAGGCAGGCAACTGCGTTTTGTGGTTTGGATCACTACGAAATGCTATCTAGCCGATTCTAGCGTGCCGAGTTAAAATCGTACGTGTGCGTCTTGTTCTGTAGAAAAGTAGGCATATGCAAGTAAAAAAATAATCCAGTGAAACTTGTTAAAAACAAATAATCGAGTGAAAATTGTTGAAAAAACAAAGAATTCAGTGAAACTTGTTGAAAAACAAAGAATCCAGTGAAAATCGGTCTACCAATTAATACTCACATCCTAGCACCGCAAGTTGAGTTTACATCTGTGAAGTGAATGATCTCTGCAGAGACAGGGTACCTATGTACTTTGCGAAGCAGAAGCAGTAATGGTTTTGCACGTCTGAGTAGTAATAACCCACCTCCGTTTCGTCCTCCTGTCTTCTTGGGCCCACCGACCACCGGGCCACTGGAGGCCCATGTACGAAATGTTAACTCGTCTGCACGCTACCCGGCTCCATCCCAAAAATATCCTGCAGGCCCACCGCTGTCCCTTGCACAGTTTTTCTCTCCTCCTCCACTCCAGACTGTCGAACGAAGAACAGAGAGAAGAGCCCGGTTCCTAACATGGAGCAGTGCTCCTCCCTCCTGAGATAACAACACTATTGTCATTTGATTACTAGAGTCCATGGCCATGACCAAAGATATTCCACATTAGCCCCCATCTACCTTTGTTTAGTTCTCAAGTTTTGTAGGCCATGACACAGCGAGACTTTGTGTATTTTATGGCATGATGGACACATGCGGCCTGCAGGTTCTACACACCCCACAGACATGCCCCCTCCATCAGTGCAAAGGGAATTTTGCAGTCGGTGCAGGAAATAAAAACTCACATGCTTGCTCCAAGGTTAAAAAAAGCTTGCCATTACTCTAATAATTTGTTTATCTGGCAAGATTGGGAGTTTGGATGGTAGTAGGAGCATCATATGATTGGTGCCCTGCAGTTGTCTTGCTCTACATTTGGTCTGTTTCATGCTTCCTATATGGTTTACTAAACCTGACCTAACAAGTTACTGAAATATCTGCGATGGAGATGGCTATTTCTACTCACTTAAATTAGACTACTTGTTATGGGAGGAAACTCGCCATCAGATAAACTGCAGGAATTTTGGAGGTTTGCAGAGCTTGACCAACCAGTGATTGGTACCATGTGTCTCCGGGAGGATCCATCATTCCAGGTCCTAAAATGTTCAGAAGCGTGGCACTACAATGATGAGATTAATCAAAACAGGACAATTCGGCTTCATGTACGTATACTATGTCAATGTCCTGTGCATATATGCCCTAGGGAGTAGACAGAGTTCCCATGTGCGGCAAGCCCATACCTAGGGATCGATCCAATGTTTGCACCCCTGTGTTTCTGCGATAGCAAGTGCACACACCACAAATCACTTGTATGTTCATCAAATGAAGATACGACCGCATGGCTATTACACACATAATAATTGGGTACGTGACCACGCAGGGTTTTGGGCGTGTTATGGGTGGAGACAGAACTCGTGTTTTGGCAGTAGGGCGACTTGCCAACAACCATGTGTTTTCTCTATCCTTTCCCAATGATCCTTTTAGATTTCCACATGCTAACGCTTGCACCGAAATCCACTCAAATTTCCTATAAATCATTGGATGGGATTGCTGCCCTTTTTGTAGGCTCGGTGATGTGGTTGAGAATATCTTCTACCGTGACCTGCGCATGGTTCGTTATTTTCTCCGCATGTCGCATGTCGTGAAAAAAGGTTCATGGATACTCAAAGTTTGTTGTAAATCAAATCAATCACTGGTGCGGCTGGAGGAAAAAAACATACTAGCCTCCGTGACTCGGAAGTAGCCCCGCGATAGGCTCATGCCTCATCCCCCGCGGGTGACGCAGGGGCACGCCCTCTTCCTCCTCCCCGACCCCCTCCTTCCAGTTCCCCCTCCGCCGCCGTCGATGGGAGCCGCCGGACAAAGCTCGGGCGGTGCCAGCAGCCTTCCATTACCCGTGCGCGCGGAGGGCTGCGCGGGGCAGCGACGACGGGCGACGACGGTGCGACCATGACGGAGGGCGAGGGCCGGGGGTTGATTTGCTGCGCGTTGGCGGTGCTGGTGGTAGTAGGCGCGAACGGCCGGCGGTGGCGAGAACGTCCAACGAGGCAGCCATGGCGGCAGGCCCAGAGGGCCACCTCTAGGCAGGTGGGCCTGGTCGTTTTGTTGGCCAAACCTGCTGGCCTCGGAACGGTGGTCGCCCGACGGTGGCCTAGATGTGGAATCTCAGCCGGCATGGTGCAAGCATCGACTACGTGATCTGCAGAGGGCCTGTTCTTGGTCTTGCGGTCCAGATCTGGGCCAATGAGGGCCTGATCTGGGCCATGCAGGGTCCTGACCGCCATGTCCTGCCTCTGGCCGGGAGGTTCCACACCATCTCTAGCCGTGTGGTTGATACGTCCAAAACGTATCTACTTTTCCGAACACTTTTGCTATTGTTTTTTCTCTAAACTTGTATGATTTGATACAACTAACACGGACTGACGCTATTTTCAGCAGAATTACCTTGGTGTCTAGTTTTTGTGCAGAAAATCAACTATCAGAAAAAATCCCGAAAAATATGCCAAAAATCCTATTTCACCAGAAGACTCACGGAGCCAGAACACAAGATGGAGTGGAGGCCTGAGGGGGCCACACCCCCTATCGCGCGGGTTGGCCCAGGCCACGCCTGGAGGGGGTGTGGCCACCCCAGACACCCCCTCGGCCTCCCTCTTCGTCTATAAGTTGCCTCTTGACCTAAAACCTAAGGGGGTTCGTCGTTTTTCCAGAAACAGATCCGTTGCGCCGCCACCACCAAAAACCGCGATTCGGAACCAGAAACTCCCTTCTGGCACCCTGCCGGGACGGGAAATTTGGAGAGAATCATCGCCATCTTCATCAACAACGCCTCTCCATCAACCATTCATGTTTCCCTCATCCATGAGTGAGTAATCCCCCGATGTAGGCTATGGGGATGGTAGGGATTGGATGAGTTCTATCATGTAATCGAATAAGATTGTTAGGGCACGGTGCCTAGTATCTCTATTAGTGCTATTTGACTTTGTTGCAACTTGTTGTGCTTAATGCTTGTCACTAGGACCCGAGTGTCATGATCTCAGATCTAGACTTATTATTGATTCATTATGATAGTATTGTTTGTGATCTTATCTGCCAGTTGTGTACACATATCATTATTCGGATCCAAAGGCCCCGAAGTGACATAAATTGGGACAGTTGGAGGGGATGGCTTGATATGAGGATCGCATGTGTTCACGGAGTGTTAATGCTTTGCTCCGGTGCTCTATTAAAAGGAGCACCTTAATTGCCAGTAGTTCCCTTGAGGCCCCGCTACAACAGGCTGGCAGGACAAAAGATATTGTGCAAGTTCTCATTGCGAGCATGCATGACTATATATGGAGCACATGCCTATGATTGTTTAGTACTTGGATGCTTTACCTTATTTATCTGCAAATTGCCCTAGATCTTAAAGTTACATGTTTAGACTCGTCCATGCAACGCCGGTCCATCCATCCCTATGCCTATCGCACTCATATCCTATTGTTTGCTACTATTGTTACTATTGCTCTTGTTCTACTGCTGCTGTTACTTTGATATTGCTACTACAAAACTGTTGCTACTGATAAACCTCTGTGAGCAAGAACTATTTCTAGGTGCAGCTGAATTAACAACCCAGTTGTTAATGCTTAACTATTCTTTGTCTCCCTTGTGTCGAATCAATAAATTGGGTAATACTACCCTTGAAGACTGTTGTGATCCCCTATACTTGTGGGTCATCAAGACTATTTTCTGGCGTTGTTGCCAGGGAGCATAACTTTATTTGTAAGTTCACTTGGATCTATTATTGTTCACTGCTATTCCTTTCATCATGGGTAAGTATCGTGATGGAAAGTTTCCTATTTTACCATCCACTACAAGAAGAGGTACAGTCCTAAACACCTCTGTTGCGCTTGATTCACCGTCTGTTATAAGTAAGCTTGTTACACCACCACATACATGCTACACACAGTGCTACTACTGCTGAATCTAAAACTGCTTCTGATACTTATGATGTTACTTCTACTATGCTTGATGCGAGCGGTTCATTAGGTCCTTTCCTAGATGCTATTATTGCTAGAACTATTTTGGGAAACACTGAAACATCTAGTGAAGACACTACTACACCTGTTGGGTCACCTGGGTCTAGAGAGAGATGATATTACTGATGGCTACATTGAAATAACTGATCATTCTATTGAAGAGTACCAAAACACACATGGTGCTAGTGCTATTAGGAGTCTCCTTGAGAGGCGTACCATTATTCCTAAACTGTCTTCTGATGCTAAGTTTGCCACTTCTCCCATAAATATTAAAGATGAAGATTATGATTCCTCTCTTGATTTATCCTATTTAGACATTGTTGAGAAAGAACCTTTTTATGGGACTGAGAGTGAGAGTGGTGTGGCACATATGAATGAGCTTTCCACTATGAGTGCTTTATTCTCTGATGATTTTAAGATGCGCAAGTACTTTGTTACAAAGATCTTCCCTTTTTCACTAAAAGGAGAAGCTAAGGTTTGGTTTAATATATTACCTCCTGGATCCATTGATAGCCCTAATTGTTTAAATGCTTCTTTCTTCCAGAAATATTTTTCTCCTAGTGCTAGACATGATGCTTTGTAGAAACTTTTTGATTTTAAACAGGGAGAAGAAGAGAAATTGCATGAGTCATGGACAAGGTTTTGTGCCTTGATTCATGCACATCATGGATGTTCACTGCCTAAAAATGAGCTTCTTGATATTTATTATAATGGACTAACTGATGATTCTAGGACATACCTAGATAGTTTTGCTGATTGTGTTTTCAGGAAAATAACTCCTACAGATGCTGAAGAATTAATGGCTAAAATAAGCAACAATTATGATGATTGGACTTCAACTGAGCTAAATACACCTAAGCCCATTACTCCTGAACTAGTGTGCCTGAACCAATTCCAACACCAACACCAAGGAAGAGGGGAATGATTGCATTAAATGATGAAGTGATGAAGGAATCTAAGAAATGTCGGAAGGAGAAAGGTATTAGAGCTGAAGATGTGAAGAATCTACCTCCTATAGAAGAATTATGTAAGCCAATTTCCCACTCATCCACTATTGAGGTACACTCTCTCCACTTTAATGAAGGTGATATTCCTTATGGTAAGCCTCCTGATCAATGCTTAGATGAACTTGACACATTTATTGTTAAATAAGGTAATTTTAATAAACAAGTTCAGAATCATTTATTGCAAAACTCCAGAGCTATTAATGAGCTGAAAGATATTGTGGAAAAAACTGCTAATGATGTTAAAATGCTTTGTAAACACTTTCAAATGGTTCAAACTCAAATTGATTAACTTGCTAAGGTACAAAAAGATATGCTAGTTAATGACTCAGGAGATAAACATGCTTATGGAATTAGAACTAGAGTGGTATAGCTACTCAAGATCCTTTATATCCTGAAGGACACCCTAAAATAATTGAGGAGGATTCTCAACAAGGTGAAACTAGTGGTAGTCCTTGTAAGTGAAAGAAAAAGAAACACAAAATAGTTGAGAAACCCTCTGAACATGCTGTAGATCCTAATAGTATATCTATCTCTGATGCTAAAACTGAAAGTGGTGATAAAAAATGATGCTCCTTACAAGGAGGAAGTTGAGGAAGAACCTGAGAAGCCCACTAAGAACACTAGGTACACTAAGGAGGATTTTATTGCTAATAAACATGGTAGTGAGAGAGAACCTTGGGTGCAGAAACCTATGCCTTCTCCAAATAAGAAACACAAGACAAAGGAGGAAGAACACGACAGCAAGTTTTGTGAGTGGATGAAACCTTTATTTTTGCAATTTGCTTTGACTGGTGCTATTAAGTTGCCTCCCTATTCAAAGTATATGAAGGATATTGTCTCGAATAAAAGGAAGATTCCTAATAAGTAAATTTCTACTTTGCTTGCTAATTATTCCTTCAATGGTAAGGTTCCAAAGAAACTTGGTGATCTAGATATACCAACTATTCCTTGCTCTATTAATAATAATTATGTTAGAACTACTTTATGTGATTTGGGAGCTGGAGTTAGTGTTATGCCTTTTTCTCTCTACAAAAGACTTCAGCTAGAAAAGTTGATACCAACTGATATATCTTTGCAAATGGCTGATAAGTCTACTACTATTCCTGTTGGTATATGTGAGGATGTTCCTGTTCAAGTGGCTCATAATTGCTTGGTTTTAACTGATTTTGTTGTCCTTGAGATGCCTGAAGATGATAACATGTCTATTATTCTTGGGAGACCTTTTCTTAATACTGCAGGTGTTTTTATCAACTGTAATCAAGGAAAAAGAACATTTAATATTAATGACAAAGAGCATACTGTCTATTTCCCCAAGAAGGTTGATAAGAGCTATTGCCTGAATTCCATTGAAAATATTGAGAGCATTAAAGTTGGAGAAATATATTGTTCCATTCCACAAGGAAGTTTTGAAACTATTATGATTGGGACCATTTCTATCAAGTTTGAGGTAACATAATCACTTTGTGGAATGCAAAATTTTGCTTCATATAAGATTGTTTTGGTAACAAGACTTGGTCAACCTTGTTAACAAAGGGATTTTAATGAACAAAACAATGCTTTCACAGTGGTTATACTTGCTCACTTTTATTTTTCTCTCTCCTAGTCTTTGCTCTTTCTCTTGTTAGCTTTAGTTTTGCTAGTTGTTTGTGAAAGGACTATATCTTCCCATGATGTTTTTGGTGTTAAAATGACAATCTCAGCCGTGTTTTTTAACTGTGCTCTTGTGTTTCAGGGGAAACATCGTTGATGTCTCATTCTATTGTGATGGATGCTCTCTTGTGATCTTTTAAAGACGGTGGCCTTTTAGTCTTCTCCTAGTTTCTTTCCGGTTTTTGTTTTTAGGTCACCGTACTATTAAGAGGGGGTCCATGTTGGAAGGCTGTGGGAAATCACTTATTCTTGCACAAACCTATATGCACCGCCACAGCCATCCCATTATCCCGTGAGAGAGCGTGTTCCTGTTCTGTTGGGGCCTTTTGAGTCTCACCGGAACTTCCGGTCATAGGCCGGAAGTTCCGCTCAAACTTTTTCTGCGGGCTGTTCTACAGTTTGTTCCGACGCTAGTTCCGCCCAAGTTCCGATGGCGGTTCAGTAACCTTCTGTTTTGAAGTGTGCTATTTGCCGGAACTTGGCCGGAACTTGCATCGGAACTTGTCCTGCCAAAAGTTCTTGAGCGGGACTTCCGCCCGAAAGCCGGAACTTTTGGTCAGACTCGCTTCGCGACCCAAAAGTTCCGCCCCTTGTTCCTCCCCAAGTTCCAGTGAAGGCTCAGTAACCTTCTGTTTTGAAGCGTGCTATTTGCCGGAACTTGGTCGGAACTTGCTCAGAAGTTCACCGGAACTTCCGGTCCGTTTTGACCGGAACTTCCGGTTGCACTTCTGGAGCGGGCGTCAACGGTCTGATGACCGTTGGAGCCAAGCTGGGCGGAACTTCCGGCCCCTCACCGGAACTTCCGGTGAGGTCGCAGGGAGGTTGTAACGGTTCAGCGTGGGGGGCCTATTTAAGGCACCCCCCTTCTTCCTCCCACTCTCTCTTGAATTTTTCTCTCTCCTCCATTAATGCTTGAGCTTCACCTCACTAGATCTCTCTCTCTAGCCACTCAATTGACTTGATCTTTTGAGAGGTGAGGGAGGTGACCTAGATCTACACTTCCACCAAAGAAGAATTGATTTCCCCCACCCATCCTTTGTGGATCTTGTTGCTCTTAGGTTTCTTGGAACCCTAGACGGTGTAGGGCATCCTCGGAGCTGAGGCGTGTGTTGTAAAGCTTCGAGGTGTCGTTGAGGGCCTCCAATTGAGTTGTGGAGCCTCCCCCTCAACCTTGGTGTAAAGGTTTCGGTTGGCGCCTTCAAGGTCACCGGTTAGTGGATTATGAGGCCTCCTTTGTGGGGGAGCTCACCGGAGAAGAAGGTGAGGCCTTTGTGGCGCTCGGGTGACCTTGTGTGGCCCCGACACCTCTCCAACGTAGACGTAGCTCCTTGGGAGTGAACTACGGGAATTACATCTCCGTGTCCCCTCGCCGGTTACTTCGTTCCCTTCCTTTACTCCTTGCTATTTACTGTTTTTGTTGTTGGTGTTTGTTATCTTGCATTTAGGTTGTTCACTTAGTTGCATCTCTAGATAACTTCCTTTCTTGTTGAGCCTAAAAGTGAGAAACAAATTAAAATTGGGTAGACGCCTATTCACCCCCCTCTAGTCGTATCAAGTCGGTACTTTCAATTGGTATCAGAGCCTAGGCTCTTACTTCGGGCTTTACCGCCTAAGAGACTATG
Source organism: Avena atlantica (assembly GCA_910589765.1). Classification (NCBI taxonomy): domain Eukaryota; kingdom Viridiplantae; phylum Streptophyta; class Magnoliopsida; order Poales; family Poaceae; genus Avena; species Avena atlantica. Next base: position 327,331,503 of record OU342733.1, read on the forward strand.
GCCGACGAAGGGGGTAGTGAAACTGAAAAAGCCAAGAACTTGGCCACTATGGATGACCTCAAGCAATTGGAGTCATCCATGATGTCCAAGTTCGAGGAAATGATGACTCTCTTGCAGTCTCTCAAGCCAAACCCCATGGTTGCTATTGACACACCCCAACCCAACGAGGTTCCTCCCACCGTTACGGTGTCCGCCCCCGGGGTAACTCCCGCGACTGCCACCACTCACTTGGGACTTGGTTTTGTTGCTCAAACCTCTACCAAGGTTCCAAGTGAGAACATCGAGGAGCCCGAGAACCCAACTTCAAAAGGGGATAATGGAGGAAAGGACTACTCGGCGGTACCCCCACCGCCGAAGTACACTCCGGATCCACCCATTCCCATGCCACACATTATACCTCAAGGAGCACCACCCATGCTAGATACGTCTAATTTTGCCAATTGGCAATATCTAATGCGCTCACATATTTCCAGCTCATCCATTGAGTTAATGAGGATTGTGGAGGATGGATTCTCTCCATTTGACCCAAAGAAGTTGACACGAGGTGAAGTGGTGGACAAGCAACTAAATGCTATAGCTTTGGGAATGATTCAAAAGGCCTTGAATCCAAAGGATTTTGCTCACATTCGCCAATTTGACACTGCCAAGGGAGCTTGGGATCAACTCACCGAGCTCTTTGTTGGGAATGCTAGCATCCAAAGCTCCAAGTTTGATGAGATCAACAACGAGTGCGATGGTTTCGCAATCCAAGATGATGAGACCCCTGAAGACATGTATAGGCGCCTTAAGGTCCTTTGTTCCACTACGAGGGACCTTGGGGCTCACTATGTTGATGACAAGTTTATGAAGAGGAAGTTCATTCAAGCTCTTCTCCCATTTGAAGAACAAAAGCTCAACTCTATCAAGGGAAGAACCAACTTTCACTTAATGACCTCCCAAGAAGTCTTGAGTGAAGTAATTGCCATGACTATTGCTAAGAAGAATGCGGAGTCCGCTCGAGCTAGAGCCATTGGATCAACAAAAGTGAACCTTGCTTTGAAGGCCAAGGCTATTGAAGTTGATGATGATGATACATCAAGTGAGTGGTCTCAAGAAGATCTCAAATGTGCCTTCAACGAACATCTTGCTCTCGCTTCAAGGGCCTTTTGGAACAAGTCCGGATTCAAGTCAAGATCAAGGGACAACTCAAGATTCAACTCACCCAACAAGTCTCCCAAAGCAAGGTCATGCTACAATTGCAACGACAAGAGTCACTTCGTGGCCAAGTGTCCCTTTGAGAACCGTGAAGACAATGGTGGTCGTCTCATTCGCAAGGTCAAGTCAAGACCTCCTCATCCCTTAAACAAGAACTACACCGTCAAGAACGCCACTAACAAGGAACGAGCAATTGTGGTCCATGAAGAATATCTTTCGGGCACGGATGAAGATGATGATGATGAAGTTCATGGTGGAGAGATTGTGGGGGTTGCTGCTATTGACACTACCTCAACTCCACGTCTATCCCTCTTCGACTCGCCAAATGAAAATGTCATCTCCTCCAACCAAAAGTGCTTCATGGCCAAGGCCACCGAGGTATCACCGAAACCCACTCCTCAACCTATCTCTAGTGAGCCTTCCTCTCTTGATCTTGTTGGTCTAGAGGTGAAGAAAGAGATGATTGACATGTGTGAATTTGTTGCTACCTTAGATGAAGAAACTAAAAACTGCTTTGAGTCCTTACTTGCACAACTTGAAAATGCTAGAGATGCCTTAGATGAAAAGGAAGAACTTCTTGACTTGCTAAGTAAAAATGAAAGAGATGCCGCCGATGAAATTGCCTCTCTCACTCAAAGTCTTGAGGATGAACAAAATATGAGAATTAATCTCGAAGAAAATGTGTCTAAGCTTGTAGATGATCATAACAACACTCTGACCTCTACAGTTAAAGAACGTGACCATGCTCTTGCTTTGATTAAGGTTCTCAAGAAAGAAAATGCTGAGTTTGTGGGTGGTCATGATAGGACTCAAAAGGATCTTGAGAAACTCAAAGAGGAACACAAAGCCTTGGAGAGTAAATTCTCAAGTCTTTTCGAGGCTCATGAACAGCTTCAAACTCAATTAACTTGTGATCTTTCTAAGTCTTCCGATGTGCAAATTATAGACTTGTCTAGCTCTCCTAACCCTTGTTGCAAGCATGAGCATCTCATAGAGGAGGTCAAGGTTTTGAAGGATCAACTTGCCAAGACTAAGAAGAAGAATAAGAAGAAGAAGAAGAAGAACAAGGGCATGGCCCAAGGAGTACCAAATGGCCTAACCCTCTTGCAAAGTGACAACTTTGCCGGAAAGAACAATCCCTCTTATATTCTTTGCAAATCTTATGATGGTCATGTATATGCTAGATATGTGGGGACATCTTACACGCATGATTATCATTGGGCCATTTGGGTGCCAAAGGTTCTTGTCACTAACAAAAGGGAACCCATTGCAAAATGGGTACCTAAAACCAAGGCTTGATTTTCTTGTAGGACTATGCTTCCGGCGGATCAAAATGGGTGCTTGATAGTGGTGCCACGAGTCATATGACCGGAAGCAAGTCTATCATGACCGAATTGAGACCCAATATTGCCTACACCATGGTCTCCTACGGTGACAAACAAGCTCTCAGGTTTTGGGTTTTGGCAAAGTGGTGGTAACCACGGATGTATCCTTGGTTGATGTCATGCTTGTCAAAACTCTTGGTTACAACTTACTCTCAGTTCGTGCTCTTGCTCTTATGGGTCTTTCTTCTTTCTTTAATTCTCATTCCGTGGTCCTCATGTGGAGCAAGTCTCTCAAGGTGGATTTTGTAGGATATGTGGAACATGACTTGTATGTGGTGGACTTTTCAGGGACCACTACTCATCATGCTCTATGTCTCTATGCTAAAGCCGACAAGGGATGGTTGTGGCATCACCTCCTAGCCCATGTTAACATGAGGACTTTGCAAAGACTTCACTCCGAGGGCCACATCCTTGGAATTAACGATGTTTATTTTGCCAAAGATCGTGTTTGCAGGGCTTGTATTGAAGGGAAGATGCATGAAACTCCTCACAAAGCGCTCAATCAAATCACTGCCGAGAGATGTTTGGAGCTCTTGCATATGGATCTCTTTGGTCCTCCCTCTCATGATAGCCTTGGAGGCAAGAAGTATTGCTTGGTTATTGTGGATGATTTCTCAAGATACACTTGGGTGTTCTTTTTCAAGTACAAGAGTGAGACTCAACAAACCGTCATTGACTTTGCTAATGAGGTTCAACGGAAGCACAATGCAACTATTCTCTCAATTCGAAGTGACAATGGCACCGAGTTCAAAAACTATACCTTGGATTAGTTTCTCAGTGATGAAGGAATCAAGCATCAATACTTCACTCCCTACACCCCTCAACAAAACGGAGTTGCCGAAAGGAAGAATCGCACTTTGATGGATGCGGCTCGGTCTATGCTAGCTGATTTCAAGTCTCCATACAACTTTTGGGCTGAGGCCATCTCCACCGCTTGCCATGCAACCAACCAGCTTTATCTCCGCAAGAATAAGAACAAGACCCCCTATGAACTTCTCACCGGTAAAAAGCCTAATGTTAGCTACTTTCGGGTGTTTGGGTGCAAGTGCTACATCCTCAAGAAAGGAGTTCGGTTGTCAAAGTTTGAATCCAAGGCTCAAGAAGGAATTTTCGTTGGTTACTCAAATCAGTCCCATGCTTATAGAGTCTACAACAAAGCCAATGGAAGAGTTGAAGAGACGAGCAACGTGAAGTTTGATGAAAATCATGAGTCTCTTGTTAGGCAAGATGGTGTTTGTGATCCAAGTGATGAAATTCCTCCCAAGTCCATAGGAAGAATGGGTGTGGGTTTCCACCTCCCCATTGAGGATCCCCTTATGGACGAAGGAGAAGGACCAAGCTCTACTCAAGTGGAGCCCTCACTCTCACAAGATCATCTTGCACCTCAAGGACCTACTTTCTTGGCACAAGCTCCCTCGAGCTCTTCCGAAGCTTCCCATGCTCATGACTCTCCAAGCTCTAAAGAACAATCTCTTCATCAACAACATCAACCTCCCCACGATGGGGCTCCTCCTCAAGGCACCTCCCACGGACAAGCTCTTCATCAACCTCATCAACCTCCCCAAGATGGGGCTCCTCCTCAAGGTCACGTTTCTCCCCAAGGTCAAGCTCGTCGAGATCAAGAGCAAGTCAATGATCCTCAAGGATCCTCTCCAAGTGATGACTCCCCCGAAGTGGAAATTGATGAAGATGACCCTCGTGTTCATGCTTATAGTCAAGGGGGCGGCTCAATTGGTGGAAATGACCAAGTGGTAGCTCAAGAATCTCGAATTGAAGCACAAGCCCGTCATCAATCCTATAGTCTCGCCAAGCTTGTTCGAGATGGCCATATCCTTGATAATGTCTATGGAGATTTCAATAAAGGTTCAACTACTAGGAGGCAACTAGCTTCCTTTTGCTCTCACCATGCGTTTATCTCTCTTGTGGAACCACAGAAAGTCTTCGAAGCTCTTGAAGATGATGATTGGCTTGATGCTATGAACGAGGAACTTCACAACTTCAAGAGGAACAATGTTTGGACATTGGTTGAGCGGCCTAAAGACTGTCAAAACGTCATTGGAACCAAGTGGGTCTTCAAGAACAAGTGCGATGCGAATGGAATTGTCGTGCGCAACAAGGCAAGGTTAGTTGCCCAAGGATACTCACAAGTTGAGGGCATCGACTACGGTGAGACTTACGCCCCCGTTGCTCGCCTTGAATCCATTCGTACGCTTCTTGCCTTCGCTACCCATCATAACTTTAAATTGCATCAAATGGATGTTAAGAGTGCTTTTCTTAATGGTCCTTTGAAAGAGTTGGTATACGTCAAGCAACCTCCAGGTTTTGAGGATCCACTTTTTCTGAACCATGTCTACAAGCTCAATAAGGCACTCTATGGCCTCAAGCAAGCCCCACGTGCGTGGTATGATTGCCTTAGGGAGATCTTGTTAGACCGTGGCTTCGAAGTGGGCCTCATTGATCCCACTCTTTTTACTAAGAAAGTTGGAGGCCACTTGTTCGTATGCCAAATCTATGTTGATGACATTATCTTTGGGTCTATTAACAAAACTTTTAATGAGGATTTTGCCAAGCTCATGACCGACCGCTTCGAGATTTCCATGATGGGGAGTTGAAGTTTTTCCTTGGGTTTGAAGTCAAACAATTGAGGAAAGGGACTTTCATCAACCAAGCCAAGTACATCCAAGACATGCTCAAGAAGTTCAAGTTTGATCAAGTCAAAGGTGCCAAGACTCCCATGCCAACTAAGGTTAATCTTGATCTCGATCCCAAGGGTAAGGAGGTGGATCAAAAACTCTATCGATCGATGATTGGTTCTTTGCTCTATCTTTGTGCATCCCGACCGAATATTATGTTGAGTGTGGGTATGTGTGCAAGATTTCAAGCCGCACCAAAGGAAAGTCACATGGTGGCTGTCAAGAGGATCTTTCGATATTTAGTTCATACCCCAAACTTTGGGTTGTTGTACCCCAAGGGATCCAGCTTTGATATCATTGGTTACACGGACTCGGACTGGGCTGGTAACAAAGTGGTAAGAAAGTCAACCTCCGGAGCTTGTCAGTTTCTCGGAAGATCTTTGGTTTGTTCGTCCTCGAAGAAGCAAAACTGTGTGTCTATGTCTACTGCCGAAGCTGAGTATATCTCTGCCGCAAGCTGTTGTGCTCAATTGCTATGGATGAAGCAAACCTTGAAGGATCTTGGACTATCTTTTGACAAGGTGCCTCTTCTTTGCGATAATGAGAGTGTCATTGCTATTGCTCACAATCCCGTGCAACACAATCGTACCAAGCACATTGAGATTCGTCATCATTTCATTCGGGACCATGTTGCTAGAGGAGACATTTCTTTGGAGTATGTTCCCACCAAGGCAAATCTTGCGGATCTTTTCACGAAGCCTCTTGATGAAGCAAGGTTCCGAGAGTTAAGGCATGAGCTATATATCATTGATTCGAGCAATGTTGCTTGAGCCCTTGCACACCTACCCGTGTCTCAATGTGTATCTTGTTTGGATGTAGGCATGGATTTAGGGGGAGTGTAGTTCCTCTTATGAACAAACACTATCCCTATTGTGCGCACATTAAAGTTTTCATACTCTATAGTCTCTAAAGGAGACATTTGAGCTTCATGATGAGTGTTGGTAATGAACCCAAGATATATATTCGCGGTGTCAAGCCATTTACTCTTATATAAGGTGGCTTCGGCCACCGACTCGTTTTTATTTGGTTCTTTGACCTTTTTTGTTTTTCTTGGTTTTTGTTGGTTTTGGTTCTTCACAGTTTGAGCTATCTATCCTAAGCCTTTCCTTACCTCAAGCCCTCTCTATTCCCTGCACAAGTTCTTCCTTGTTGTCCTATCCTGAGATGGTCTTCCTGGCGTCAGCGGAACTTCCGGTCAGTCTGACCCGGAAGTTCCGGTCCACCAGAACTTCCGGTCCCTGACCGGAACTTCCGGTGGTGCTCCCTGTCCTATATAAGGTGGGCCCTGGGGGAAAACGGGATCTTCTTCCTTTTCCCCCCAAGACCCATATTCTATTTGGAGCGCCGCCGGCCAGGACCTCTCCACGAAGGAGCTCCGGCCCCTTCCTCTCCAACCTCTCCTCCGCAGATCTGCTCCGTGGGATCCTTCCCCACCTCGATCTCCAGCCATGGACTCCGGTATTTGCCCTCAACTCCCTCCATTAATGGAGATCTTGCTCTCACCATGGCTTGAGTTAGGGCACACCTTGTCTAGGCTAGTTCTTTGGCTAGAACTTGTTGGAAGATCTTGGTAGGTCTAGGGTATCATGCTTGAGTAGACTGGTCCAATACATCCTAGAAAAATTCGTGAACTTGTGGTTTTTTAGATCTACATCTAGTGAACTACTGTTTGGAACCGTCAGTTCGTGGCCTCACCGGAACTTCCGGTGAGCCACGACCGAAACTTCCGGTGGACCATTTTCACCGGAAGTTCCGGCGATTCAGCGGAAGTTCCGGCCACAATGCAACTTTTTCTGTTTGTATTTTTCCAATCTATTTCTTTTGTTTCCTCTTCTGAACTTGTGCACTTATCCCACCTTCCCTCCCTATTATTGTGCTTTCTTCTCAGGGGAAGGAGATACTCGCCAAGGCAAGCGTGCCCGCCGACCATCCGCTGACATTCCTCCTGAGATTGATGAGGAAGATGCTGAGGTTGTGCGTCTGACCGCTCAGACTTCTCGCCAGAAGGCTGCTGCTGCTCGCCGTGCTGCTGCTGCTGCAGGGAAGAGGCCTGCTCTTGCTCAGAAGGCCACTGCTGCTGGGCCAGACATGACCAAAGCCAAGATTTCCAAGTGGTCTCAGAAGGCTTACTCTGCATTCAGGGCTACGGATCCCTACCTCGTGCCTCGTGATCGTCTTTGCTTGGACCCTCACTTTCACACCTGCCGTCAGGAACAGATTTATGAAGAAATTTATGCATCAAAGAAGAAGTTCGTGGTTGCTCCTCAAAAGTACATCAATGTGCCTCACATGGAAGAGAAGCAAGTTTACTTTGGAGAGGCTCTTGATATCTGCCGGAAGTTTGGACTGATTCCCCTCATGGAGCACCGTCAGAACTTTGATGTGACTGCTATTGCTCAGTTTTACTCAACTCTGTTTCTTCACATGCAGTCCTCTACTGAAGGTGTGATGAAGTGGATGACCAGGGACATGCTTCTTACCGCTACTTGGGCTGAGTTTGCTAAGCTTCTTGGCTATCCCATTCAGCCTGGTCGCGGGGCAAATGGTTGGCGTGTTCATGGTCCTGTAGCTGCTGATCCTGAGGTCCTGGAGCCTCTCTACATTGAAGGGTGGGGGTCTGTTGGGTATGTGAATCATCTGCTGCCAGTTTTTGACATCATGCGCAGGGTGTACTTGAACACCATATCTCCCAAGGCTGGCAACTTTGATCAGTTTCATGGATATCAGGTTGACCTCATGCATCAGACTTATCTTCGCCGAGACACTGACAGGTCAATGGATGTTATGCACTTCATCTACTTAGATATGTGGGCGGCTCTCATTGAAAAGCGCTCCTGCATCTATGCTCCCTACATTCAGACTCTCATCAATCACAAGTGGCTCGAGAAGACTGGCAACCCCTTCCCTCGAGACAACATCACCATTCATGAAGAGAAAAAGTTCCGTGTGAGTAAGCACCAGAAGCCTCGTACTCAGGAAGAAAAAGAAGCTGCTCTCAAGAAGGCTCAAGATGTTGCTAGTGGTCCCTCCTCTGCTCCTGGTGGCTCTAGTGCTGGTGGTCCTTCTCTCCAGAGGCAGCCATCTTGGGCAAAGAAGCTGTTTGGGAAAGTGAAGAAAACTTTCTGCTTTTTGCAGGACCGCGAGTATCAGGCTTATGTTGATCAGCGTCACAATATTCAGCGCCAGAAGGCCATCATGGCAGCCCTCAACATTCCTTGCTCACCGGTCTCTAGCTCTGTCACTGCTCCCAAGGAGGATTGGATTCGCAACAACTGCAACTGGTCCGAAGATGAGTCTCAGGAGGAGGTCACTGGTCCGCCTGAGTCTTCTCCTCCTCCCCCTTCTCGTGGCTGGGACGAGTAGATTGATCTCTTCTTCCTTTTTGGTGTCTCGATGCCAAAGGGGGAGAAAGATGTCTATTAGGTTGTCTACGGGATTTGCATGGGATGAGTCGCGAGCCTATTCTTGCCTTTGATCTTTTCTTACTCGCGAACTCTCTAGTTTATTTGTGTGCTTGTGGTTTTATGTCCGTGAACTTATGTGTGCTTGTGGACCATGTGGTATGTTATGTTTGAGACTATGTGGTATCTACTATGTGGTATCTTATACTTTGCCGTGAGTGTGGTATCTTGTTGTCATCTCTTGAGCTGTTGCTATGGTGGTGGAGCCTCATTGCTCTTATTGTTATTATTACTCCGTTTGTCTCCACCACATTTAGTTGGTTCTGGTATGATCTCTATCCCTTTTTGTACCTTGCACTTGTGCTATCTTTGCAATTGTTGGGGGGAGCCTCCGTGTATGTGTGCTAGTCCTGTCCTTAGAGGTCTTCTCTCTACCTTGCACACATACAGGGGGAGCTTGCCCCGTCCATTGCAAAGATTGCTTTGTTTCTATGCAAATCTGTGGGATTGTCATCTAACACCAAAAAAGGGGGAGATTGAAAGGACTATATCTTTCCATGATGTTTTTGGTGTTAAAATGACAATCCCAACCGTGTTTTTTAACTGTGCTCTTGTGTTTCAGGGGAAACGTCGTTGATGTCTCATTCTATTGTGATGGATGCTCTCTTGTGATCTTTTGAAGACGGTGGCCTTTTAGTCTTCTCCTAGTTTCTTTCCGGTTGTTGTTTTTAGGTCACCGTACTATTAAGAGGGGGTCCATGTTGGAAGGCTGTGGGAAATCACTTGTTCTTGCACAAACCTATATGCACCGCCACAGCCATCCCATTATCCCGTGAGAGAGAGCGTGTTCCTGTTCTGTTGGGGCCTTTTGAGTCTCACCGGAACTTCCGGTCATAGGCCGAAAGTTCCGCTCAAACTTTTTCTGCGGGCTGTTCTACAGTTTTTTCCGACGCTAGTTTCGCCCAAGTTCCGATGGCGGTTCAGTAACCTTCTGTTTTGAAGTGTGCTATTTGCCAGAACTTGGCCGGAACTTGCATCGGAACTTGTCCTGCCAAAAGTTCTTGAGCAGAAATTCCGCCTGAAAGCCGGAACTTGCATCGGAACTTGTCCTGCCAAAAGTTCTTGAGCGGAACTTCTGCCTGAAAGCCGGAACCTCCGGTCAGACTCGCTTCGCGACCCAAAAGTTCTGCCCCTTGTTCCGCCCGAAGTTCCGGTGAAGGCTCAGTAACCTTCTGTTTTGAAGCGTGCTATTTGCCGAAACTTGCTCGGAAGTTCATCGGAACTTCCGGTCCGTTTTGACCGGAACTTCCGGTTGCGCTTCTGGAGCGGGCGTCAACGGTCTGATGACCGTTGGAGCCAAGCTGGGCGGAACTTCCGGCCCCTCACCGGAACTTCTGGTGAGGTCGAGGGGAGGCTGTAACGGTTCAGCATGGGGGGCCTATTTAAGGCACCCCCTTCTTCCTCCCACTCTCTCTTGAATTTTTCTCTCTCCACCATTAATGCTTGAGCTTCACCTCACTAGATCTCTCTCTCTAGCCACTCAAATGACTTGATCTTTTGAGAGGTGAGGGAGGTGACCTAGATCTACACTTCCACCAAAGAAGAATTGATTTCCCCCACCCATCCTTTGTGGATCTTGTTGCTCTTGGGTTTCTTGGAACCCTAGACGGTGTAGGGCATCCTTGGAGCTGAGGCGTGTGTTGTAAAGATTCGAGGTGTCGTTGAGGGCCTCCAATTGAGTTGTGGAGCCTCCCCCTCAACCTTGGTGTAAAGGTTTCGGTTGGCGCCTTCAAGGTCACCGGTTAGTGGATTGTGAGGCCTCCTTTGTGGGGGAGCTCACCGGAGAAGAAGGTGAGGCCTTTGTGGCGCTCGAGTGACCTTGTGTGGCCCCGACACCTCTCCAACATAGACGTAGCTCCTTGGGAGTGAACTACGGGAATTACATCTCTGTGTCCCCTCGCCGGTTACTTCGTTCCCTTCCTTTACTCCTTGCTATTTACTGTTTTTGTTGTTGGTGTTTGTTATCTTGCATTTAGGTTGTTCACTTAGTTGCATCTCTAGATAACTTCCTTTCTTGTTGAGCCTAAAAGTGAGAAACAAATTAAAATTGGGTAGACGCCTATTCACCCCCCCTCTAGTTGTATCAAGTCGGTACTTTCAGTTTGCTTGTTAGAGTGTCTTAGAACTTCTGTAGTTTTGGTTTTTGTTTGCTTTTGCTTCTTCTAAAAAAATCTTTTATGCGAGAAAATCAATTTTCATACCCTGAAAATTGGCCAAAAATAAAGTTTTCCGAAAAATCCCAGAAAATTCATATTAATTTTTTCCTCGAAAAAAGGGGTAGAGGGACACCTGGAGTGGCCCAGGGGACCCACCAGGCCAGCACACCCCCTGGTGGCGCGGCCGGCCCCTAGGGCACGCCTGGCCTGGGTGGGGCACACATGTGGCCCTCCAATGTGTCTCCTTCCAGCCACTTCTTTCTCTCTCCCGAAAAACACCGGAAAACTTTCTCAAGCTCGGGTTCCTTCTATTCTTGCTCCCGATTTTAGATCTCCTTGCTCAGCCCATCTTTGCTGCTGATTTTTTGAGGGATTACTCCTTGGTATGTGCCTCCTCTGCTTGTCCAATTAGATTTGTGATTGGTAGATTGTATCTTGAGTATTTTGCTACTATAGGTGGCAGGTTGTGTGAGATTGCATGCATGTTCTATGCTTAGATATTTCATTTTGATGCATGTTTAGCCCTCTAGCAAGTTCCTATAGTAGTTCATCATCATTTATCAACTTGGAAATCACTTGGTTTGATGTTTGTCTAAAAATTTCAGAAAGAAGATGAGTGCATACACATTGCATCGGCGTGATTTGATGGTACCTGAGCCAATGAAAGTCCATCGTGAGGAAGGAGTATTCCCTTCCATATATCCATGCCCTGAATTTATGAGATCCACGAAAATCTTCCAGGATTTCCAAACTATGATTACTAATGCAGGGTTGGAACACTTTGTTGAAGAGGAACCATATCAGTATGTTAAGCTAACCATGGTTGTGGTGCAGGACTTCCGGTTTACTTGGTTCTCGTCTAACCCCATGGTCCATTATAAAATCTACAATATAGTTGTCGACTTGCCTTTTGTTGATTTCTGTGCAGTGATACATTGGAAACGTATCTATAATTTTGATGCTCCATGCTTGTTTAGTATCTACTTTGCTTTACTTGTCCACATTTTGAGGTGCTTTTTACATGTTTTTTGGTACTTTCCTATTAACAAGTTGCAACAGTGCCAGATGCATGTTTTCTGCTGTTTTTGGTTTCAGAAAAAATAGTAAAGAGATATTGTCGAAATTGGACGAGACAATCGTCAAAGTCAATTACTTTCCGTGAGAAACAAGAAGTCCAGAGGGGACAAGAGGAGGCGTGCCAGGGTGGCTAAACCCCCCTAGACGTGGGTGGGCCCTACCCCACGCCTGGGTAGGGTTTGCCCCCTCTGGCCGTCGCCTCCCCCCCTTCGCCTATAAGAAGCCCCCGATGCAGAAACCCTAAGAATCCGATCAAATCTCCATGAAACCGTCTGTAGCCGCCGCCACCATCGTCCCTAGATCAGGGGATCTGAAGTTCATCCCGGCACCCTGCCGGAGGGGAGATCATCCCGGAGGCCTTCTCTTTGGTATGATGTGTGAGTAGTTCCACCTTGAACTATGGGTCCATGTAGTAGCTAGATGGTTGTACCTCCTCCTTTGTACGTTCATGTATAGATCTTGTGAGCTCCGTTCATGATCAGGATCTAATCTATTTGTAATCATGCATGTTGTGTTTGCGGGGATCTGATGGATATTGAGATTATTATGTTGGTTTGATTAATGGTTTTGTCTTTATGATTCTATCATGTTTGTGTTGTTTGTGATCTTGCATGTTCTCCGTTGTTAGTAGCTATCTTGGCCAAGTAGTTGCTAGTGACTCCAAGAGGGGGTGTTTATGCTCGATAGTGGGTTCATGCCTCTAGTTTCCAAGGGAAGTGACAGAAATCTCTTCGGTTGTAGATGTGATGTTGCCACTAGGGAGAAAACAACGGTCTTTTGTTCATGGAACATGTGGACTGTTTACCTTACACACTTTGCTTAAAGCATTTGTCTGTTGCTTGCAACTTAATACTGGAGGGGGGTCAGATGATAAACTAAAGGTGGACTTCTAGTCATAGATGCAGTTGGATGGCGGTCTATGTATCTTGTTGTATTGCCCAATCGAATCTCATAGGATCTTTCTGACTAGTAATTGCATTGTTATGCCTTTGTCGTGGTGGTGGCACGGCAGATGCCATGGGTAGGCTAAAATATGGGGCCAATGGATGCTAGAGGGATCTGGGGAGGGAAGATGTAGTTGATTCTACACACAGACGACTAACGTAAAGATCTTTATTCCTCCTCTCTTGGGCTACAAGTGCTCCTTGAGCTGTTTAAGAGGAGAAGATGAACTTCTACCAGCCTAACGGTACCAAATGAGCCGATCCCCTTCTGAGTGTCCAAGCCTCTCCTTATAAAGGGGCGTCTTGGCTCCTCTAGGGCTGACGTGGCAAGCATATTCGAAGAATATGCTTGTCCCAATATAGTAACTCGGAGGCCTCCTTTCCATGTCGCCCTTCTAATGACGGCAAGGTTTCAGAGAACCCCACCTGCACGCCTCGGGCTCCAGGACTGTCACCTCCGTGACCTCCTTCTTCCCTTCTGCCACTCTGCGCCTTGTCCTTTGTGTTTGGCTCTGCTCAGATTCTTCCTAGCTTGTGGCTAGGGTTTGACTATAGGCACTTCCTTCTCCTGCAAGCTTCATGTCATTCGGCCCTGCCTCGCTTAACTCGGCTTGGCCTTCACCTGCATTCAGATTATTCGGGCTGACCCGGCCGACTTAAACAGTACGTCGGTCGGGTAACGTATTGCTCGTCTCATAAGTGTCCTGCTCTTGCTTACCTCGGCCGACCTTCACAGGATTCAGCCGATTTAGACAGTAACTCGGAATTTGGATGGGGAAATTCCTTTTGTCTTTCCCCGTCCTGACCCTATCCAGGGTCACCTCCCCAACATTAGTCCCCGAAGCTGGTATGGTCCTGCCTATAACCTCGGCCGGTCCATATCAGTTTCCCAATACTCGTGTATCCTTGTTTCCGAGTTACTTTTCCGTCGTCCGAGGTATTCGTGTACCTTCTTGCATACGCCTCATCCTACGTGTAACACTCATCATTATTTCTCTAGTTTTTTGTTCCTCTACAGTTCCCGCTGACAATGCTACAGTGATTACTGCGCCTGTCGCGTCGACACTGCGACGCCTCGCGCGCCGCAATTGTCAGGAGTCCTGATCCTCTCCTGCGTCGTGTGGCCGTTAGTGTGGCTCCATTCAGCTGCGAGCGGTTACGCCGCATACACGATCTACACGGTTATCACCCGCACGCACGATCCCACTATCACCAAGGCCACGCGGTTATAAAGAGGGGCACGGGGCTAGGGGATTCACTTTCCTCCTTCGCTCACCATTGCCCTTCTTCCTCCTTTCGCCCTTGCGCCTGTTCGTGCTTCTATGGCCGCGCGCATGTCGGAATCTTTGACGGCGAGGTCCTAATCCCTCTGCTGCGTCGACCTCGTCCGCGCGCACTTGCTCTGGCGCCGTCGCCGGTGAGTTTCTCTTTGGTCTTACTGCCTAGATTCTTCCCTAGACGCGTCTGCTGCTTTCTAGGTTCTCCGCGGCGATTTCTTTTCCGCTCCGCCGCCGTTCTCGCTTAGGACCACGACGAGGCCTTGCACTTCTAGTATTTTCTCCGCCGCTAGTTTCTCTTCCGTGGACTCCTCCGGTGACCCCATGTTAAGCTCCGTTAGCGGCGCGCTCATCGAAGATGATGATGCAGCGTCTGGCCCAGAGCGGGGCTCCTGGCAAGGTTCCACCATTACCCGCCGAGAGGTTGAGTGGTTGATTAGAACTCGACGGATTCCTGACGAGGTAGCCTGTCGCTTACCTGGCAGCGAATCCTCTCATGTTCTTAAAGAGGGTGAGTATGTCGTGTTCATGTCCCATTTTGCTCGCGGGTTCGGTCTTCCCCTTAGTGATTTTGCTAGGGAATTCCTCGATTACTTCGGCCTGCAGCCGCATCATCTTTCGGCTAACGCCATTGATTCTCTATCCGCCTTTATCTCAGCTTCAGAAGGATACTTTGGCCTCTGGCCGTCAGTGCATGTATGGTCCAAGTTCTTTCAGATCCGATCTAATGTCGTTCCAGACAAATCCCTTCAGCCTTCCGAGAAATTGCTTACCCAGTGTGGAGCAGCGTCCATCACACCTCGGAGGAAGTCTGAGTTTCCTCGCGTTGCCGGTCTTGAGTCATGCAAGAAGTGGCATAAATCGTTTTTCTATGTCAAGAACTTTGGGAAAGAAGATAAGATTTGGCTTCCTGCTTTCTCCATTGGCCCCCCTTCCAAGAAGAATTGTACTTATAATCCCAGGAAGAGCCATGCTCTGGCCGAGGCCTTTGAGATTCGGCTGAAGGAGCTGATCCGCGCCGGGTTACGCGGCGAGGATCTGATGACCACCTTCGTCAGCAGCCGGATCTTCCCCTTTTAGCAACGCACGCATAAGCTCTGCTATATGAGCGGACCCCTTGATCCCAATCGAGTCTCAACAGTTGAGCTCGATAATTATCTTATTTTTAAGCGTGTCCGAGCTATCTTTAAGACGGAGATGCCTGAGGATTGGACCTGGGGACTGAATCCGTTCACCCATGGGAACCCCCTCCCGAGGTAAGTTCATGCATTTATGTTTCGCCCCCCAATTGCATTGGTGATTCCTTTTGCTAATTACTTTGTCTCTTTTCTTGCAGAGATTCGTGGAGCAAAAGATTGAAGATGCCGAGGTTTTGGCCCTCCCGTGGACCGCGGATCGGAATACCCCGGATAGCGGGGAACCTGACTCGGAGGAGTTCGTTCCTAAGTCGGACCTCGCTCCGGCTCGTGCCCGTGGCAAGACCTCGGCTCACGACGAGGAAGGTGATTCGGACGATGTCCAAATTCTTGAGGTAGTTGCCGCAATGCCTATCTCTTATGCATTTCCGGCTTCTACTTCCCTAGCTAATCAGGCCGGTCAGGTGCATGAAGCCGAGCCTCTCGCCTCCCAACCTCCTGCTACCTCGCGGAAGCGTGCCGCTCCAATGGGTGCCTCCGAAGCCGCCCCCAAGAAGCGAACTAAAAAGTCATCCCAGCACCTTCCGAAGCGTAAAACTATGCCCGGGGTTACTGGGTGAGTTACTTTTCATTTGTATTTCTTGTTTCTCTCTTTCTGTCTTCTGACCTGACTCTTTGTGCCTTTGCAGAGCTCCTCTCTCTGTTAAGCCCAGTGGTCCTAGCATGACAAGTCGTACGACTCGGCCGCCTTCTCCTCCGCCTTCTGAAGATACTAGGGTTCCTAGCCCTACTCGCGCAGACTCTCCTCCTGCTCCGAATCAGACGTCATCTCGCCAGGATGCGCCTGAGGTCTCTCCTGTTGACACCGATACAACTCGGCCAGTAGATATTTCCACTGAGCCTGCTGCCTCCTCCGTGAACCCCGGAGTTTCCCCCGAGATTCCTTCGACCCCCACAGTCTTTACTGCCACTCCGACTCCAGCCGAGGATATCACTATCTCGGCGCCCTCAGAAACCGTAATCCCTCCGCCCCCCAAAGATGCCACTCCAAGTGTCGAGGTAACGGCTCCTGCCGACGCCTCTTCTAAGGCAAAAAAGGTCATTGTCACCAAACCTCCCTCATCTCAGAAAGGTCTTGCCAGCTCTTCTCAGCCTACAATTGTTGATGCGCTATGCAAGGGGATTTCTTCTGCCAAGACTATTGTCACCCCGGCCGCTGATACCCAGCTCGCTCTTCACAAGAGTCCCGCGGCGGCGGTGGCTACACAACACGTCCGAGGTAAAGTCCTGACTCGTACTGAGAGTGGGAACAGCCTCGGCTCATTGGTTGAGTATGCCAACAATTGGAACGCTGCTGATCAGCTCGAGGGCAATTCAAGCAGTCAGCCATTTCAACTCTCCGACATCAGCAGTCGCTTACATCTGGCTGCCAAGATCGTTCTTGACAGCGATAAGATGAATGAGGTAATTGTTTTTATTGATGTTTGATTAGTCATTCGAATGATATTATATATACTCTAGCCCCCGAAGCTTGCAACCGAATAATTTGTTATTCGTTTGGAAGTTTTATTAGGCTTTGCCTGGTTCATTTTGTCTTAGTGTTCAAATATCCAGCCACCTAGATCCGAGTTAAGCTTTGCTTGATTCGGATCTGTCTTAGCTTCGAATATCCAGCCACCTAGATTCGAGTTAAGCCTTGCTTGATTTGGATCTGTCTTAGCTTTGAATATCCAGCCACTAAGATCCGAGTTAAGCCTTGCTTGATTCGGATCTGTCTTAGCTTCGAATATCCAGCCACCTAGATCCGAGTTAAGCCTTGCTTGATTCGGATCTATCTTAGCTTCGAATATCCAGCCACCTAGATCTGAGTTATGCTTTACTTAATTCAGATCTGCCCTAGTGTTCAAATATCTAGCCACCTAGGTCCGAGTAAAGCTTTGCTTGATTCGGATCTGTCTGAGCTTTGAGTATATCATTGCTATTTATTTTGTTGCTTAGGTTGCACATGATCGGCGGACCGCCGAATTCCAAAGGATGTTTTTCGCACATAAGAATTTGCAAGACAAGTATGAGAAAGTCATTCCCGTGGTGAATAAAGCTGGTAAGTTAACAAACTTTTGCATTGTCCCTAAAGTTCTTATTGTTTTGGACGTGAGGTGTTAGCTCATTTTGCTGGTGAATAGGTAATATCAACAATCTTAATATCCGTCTTGAGAAGAAAGTCAAGGCCCTGGAAGGTTAGTTACCCTTTTTCTTTACAGATTTCCATTCGAAACTTATACCGGGTTTCTTTTAACCCTTTTGTCTTTGGTATAGCCGAGTTACAAACTTTTGCAGCGTCACATCAAGATGCATACCCATGCCTGATATGATGCTGCATTTTTTAGAACAAGCCACTACTCACTCGGCGTAGCTGAAAGATAAATATGACGAGATAATTCGCTTGCACGCCGAGGTGGAGTCCCTCAAGCTCTCTCAGAAGTCTGAGTTAGAGAAAGTTGACCAGGAGTTCTCCGAGGAGAAGAATCGGCTAGCTCTGCAATTGTAGAAAAATAAAGAACTCCTCAAGGCTGTCGAACTCAAGACACGGGGGATGAGCGAGGAGATCACTCGCTTTGAGAAAACCAAGGGTGATTGGGCTCAAGATCTTCAGAGAATGCTGAGCTATATTCATCGTAAGCCTCTGACCGTGGCCGAGTTATCTTTTTCTCTTTCTTACTGTTGACCGATGTACTTTTATTTTGCGTAGACCATTTTCCAGAAGGTAAGCCCGTGAGCTCTAGAGCGGTGGTTAATGCTCGTGTGCGCCGAGGTGTCCCCGCAGATGCGAGCCCAGAATACTCGATGGAAGACTACTTGGTTACCGTTGGCGCTGCCGTTGGTCCGATGAAGATTATGGGCAGGGACTTGGTGCAGGCAGCCATACGAGCCTACCATGTTCTCTGGCCGAATACTTCTGGAACTCCTGATATTGATGAGATCAAGATACTGGTGGAAAGATCGATGGCATCCCAGAACCAGTTAAATCTTTGGAGGGAGTCCGCTGGACGAGCTGGTGCTGATATGGCGCTCACAGTCGTTATGTCATGGTACGAGGATATTTCGCTCGATACCTTGATAAATTTGCGCACTGGCTCCCGTTGGGTTGAGGATCCAGAATTCATCGCTCGCCGACAAGCTCGTGCCTTCCAGCTTGTTGAGTACGCGGACGTGCATAACTGGATTGAAGGGCCGAGTTTCCTTTCTAACCCGGCGGATGACGTCGAGGTTGAAGATGCCTCTGATAATAATTTGGCCGACCAGGACGAGGATGAGGGCAACTCGGATACTTCTGGTGATTCCAGCGCAAGCTCGGATGGCAACGGCGATGCGCGATCATCCTCCAAAGGGACTGAGCATTCTCAACCTTAAGCTAATGTTTCTCAACCGCCCCGGGCTTCCCCCGAAGTCGCTCCTGGTTCTGTGGAGGGCGAAGCAACTTCGGCCGAGGTGCCGTCTACCTCGGAGCGCCCAGTGCCTGACCAAGTCGCTGCCCCGTAGGTTTTTTTAAAAAAACTTTAAGTTGTTTCTTATCCCCGGTATGTCGGGCGTATGATGTGTGTGGAACAATTATCCGACTTTCTATGTGGTATGAACTTCTTTTGCCTTTTGCCACTGAGGCACCTATGATGGTGATCGTTATTATTCTATCTAAACTGATCTTGTTGGTTTAAATCTTTGCTTTGGTGGCCTTCAATTTCGTAAGTTCGGATTGTGTGTTTGCATTTGTCCCATCGTAGTTCGGCGTTTAATATTGTCTGACCTTTATAAATTTGACGGCTCAACCATTGTGTCATTGATCTCTATCCGAGTTATAACTCTCGAAGCCCACATTTGGGGAAAACGAAATAATATCATTCTGGGTGCCGAAGTTTAATACCCATCTTTGTAACAAGGGACAATTGTGGGGAAATTCACTAGTCAGTGCTCTAGAAATCGAGGTTTTAATGCCTAATTCGAAATAATGGATAATACGTCATAGTCCCCGAGTTCCTTGCTCGAGGTCCTGAAGCTTAACACATAACTCATGAAAAAATGACATTGGGTAATCCCCCTGTCACTCCTCCAAGTGCATAACTCAAAGCGCCGAGGTTTAGTACCTACTTCAGAATGTGTAACAACATAAGGCAGTCCCCGTGTTACTGCTCTAGGCGCCGAGGTTTAACACATCACTCAAAATGCAAAATAATATAGAGCAGTCCCCGAGTCATTGCTCGAGGTGCCGAAGTTTAACACATAATCCAAAATGAAAAATAATATAGGGCAGTCCCCGAGTCATTGCCCGAGGTGCCAGGGTTTAATACATAACCCAAACTCAGAAAGAATATAGGGCAGTCCCCGAGTTGCTGCTCAAGGTGCCGAGGTCTAATACATAATCCAAAATGAAAAATAACATAGGACAGTCCCCGAGTCATTGCTCGAGGTGCCGAGGTTCAATACATAGTTGATACTTCGTCCTGAAGCGTTACTTTACAACGTGTCATAGATGACTCCTACGAGTAAAATGGACGAAGTAAAGCTATGTTCCATGGTCTTTTCGATTCTTCGCCGGCTTTGTCTGCCTTGTTTTTTCTGTTGACTGAGCATCAATTAGGTAATATGCATCATTGTGTAATGCTTTGCTCACGATGAATGGTACTTCCCATGGGGGTGATAGTTTGTGCATGCCAGTCGTGCGTTGCACTAACCGAAGAACCAAATCTCCTTCTTTAAACACTCTTGGATTGAATTTCTTGTTGTGATATCGTCGTAAGTCTTGCTGATAGATAGCTGATCTTGATTGTGCCAACTCCCTGGCTTCTTCTAGTAGATCAACATCATCTTGCCAAGCTATCTCATTCACCTCAGCAGTTGTATACTGGGTAACTCTTGGCGAGTCATGTATTATGTCGGCTGGAAGCACGGCTTCTGCCCCATATACCAGAAAAAATGGTGTATAGCCTGTCGACCTATTCAGGGTAGTTCTGAGGCTCCATAGTACTGCTGGTAGTTCCTCGATCCAACACCCTGCCGACCTTTGCAGTGGTTCGATGAGTCGGGGCTTTATTCCAGACAATACTAGTCCATTGGATCTTTCTACTTGCCCATTAGATGCTGGGTGAGCCACCAAGGCGATATCTAGTCTTATGTGTTTCTCTTGACAGAATCTAGCAAAAGCCCCTTCAGCGAAGTTTGTACCATTGTCTGTAATAACACTGTGTGGGTAACCATATATCAAGATAATATCTTTGAGGAATTTTACTGCTGTGGGTCCATCACATTTTTTTATTGGTTTCACTTCAATCCATTTTGTGAATTTGTCGACCATGACTAAGATGTGGGTCATCCCGCCCCGGGCCGGCTTGAACGGTCCCACCATATCTAAGCACCATACAGAAAACGGCCAAGTAATTGGTATCGTTTTTAACTCGGACGATGGCATATGTATCTTGCTGGCATATCTCTGGCAACCATTACATTTTTCCACCAGTTCTTTGGCCTCTTTCAACGCTGTTGGCCAATAAAATCCATGCCTGAATGCTTTGGCCACTAAAGCTCTGGACGAGGCATGATGCCCGCATTCTCCTTGATGTATATCTAGGAGGATCTCCTGGCCTTCCGCCGAATCCACACATCTTTGTAACACGCTTGTGACGCTCCTTTTATACAGCTCATTGTTTATGATTGTATAAGCTTTAGCTCTTCTCACTGTTTGTCTAGCCAATACCTCGTTATTCGGCAAAGTCGCATCTTTAAGGAAAGAAAATATGGTTTGCGCCCATGTTGGTATGATTCTCTCTGGGATCATCTCACTATCTATTTCCATATTTTCCGCTGACATAACTACCTCGGATTTTTCCATATCCATCCGTGCATCGGCCGGGTTCATTTTCTGAAATTCCGGGTTACATTCCTTGTCAATTTCCATCGGCATACTATCTTCTCTTGATTTTGCCGGAAGAAAGATGGATTCGAACTCTGGTGATGGTGTTATTGATGGTTTTCTCAGGTGCTCTAGGGCGATACCTGGGGGAATTGATTGCCTGGTTGATCCGAGTTTTGACAGTGTGTCTGCGGCGTTGTTTTCTGCCCGGGGTATATGATTAAATTCACATCCATCGAAGTATCCACTGAGTTTTTGCACATGGAATCTATATAAGGCCATATTGGCATCTAGCGCATCCCAATTGCCTGATACTTGTTGTACTACTAGATCTGAATCTCCGTAGCATAAGATTCGGCGTATCCCAATCTCTTTTGCCACCTTCAATCCATGGACGAGTGCTTCATACTCGGCTATATTGTTTGATGCGGCAAAATGTATTTGTAGCACATATTTCAGCTGATCTCTTTTTGGCGAGGTTAACACTATCCCTGCCCCCAAACCGTTTCTCAGTTTGGAACCGTCGAAGTGCATCGTCCAATAACTCGGGTCTGGTAATGGTGGCTCATATTGTACCTCGTCCCAATCCACGAAGAAGTCGGCCACAGCCTGAGATTTGATCGCATCTCGTCTATCGAATTGCGGAGCATAAGGTGACAATTCAATTGCCCATTTTGCTATTCGGCCGCTCGCATCTTTGTTGCTCAATATGTCGGCTATGGGTGCTTTGCGGATCACTTTGATCGGGTGCTCTTCGAAGTAATGTTTAAGTTTCTTCGCTGACATGTATACCCCATATGCCATCTTCTGATAATGTGGGTAATTTTGCTTTGAGGCTGATAGTACCTCACTTAGGTAATATACCGGCCTTTGTACTGATTGATCATCTTCAATTCGTTCCAGCACGATCATAACACTTACTACTCTGTTCGTGGCGGCTATGTAAAGTAACATAGGCTCTTTTGACAATGGAGAGGCCATGATTGGCGCTGTGACCAACATCTTCTTCAGTTCATGGAACGCATTATCTGCTTGAGGTGTCCAAATGAACTTATCAGATTTTTTCATCAGTTGATAAAGTGGTAATGCTTTCTCTCCCAGCCGACATACAAATCGGCTAAGCGAGGCCAGGCAACCTATGAACTTCTGTACGTCATTTAGACATCTTGGAAATTCCATCCTTTCTACTGCTCTTATCTTAGTTGGGTTGGCCTCTATACCTCGGCTAGATACGAGAAAACCGAGTAGTTTCCCAGCCGGTACACCGAAGGTGCATTTTTCCAGGTTAAGCTTCATTCGGAACCTTCTCAAGTTCGCGAAAGTCTGCCGAATATCATCCAGTAGCGTTTTGCTTTCTTTGGTTTTGATAACTACATCATCTACATACACTTGTACATTTTTTCCTATCTGGTCATGCAGACATTTTTGCATACATCTCTGGTATGTTGCCCCTGCGTTATGCAGGCCGAATGACATGGTGCGATAGCAATAAGCCCCGTACGGGGTAATAAACGCAGTCTTTATTTGATCGGCCGAATTTAACGGTATCTGGTGAAAACCAGAATACGCGTCTAGAAATGATAACAACTCACAACCAGCGGTCAAGTCAATGACCTGGTCTATTCTAGGTAAAGGAAAAGGATCTTTTGGACACGCCTTGTTCAGGTTCGTGTAACCAATACACATTCGCCATACAATGGCTACATTTGGATCATCCTTCTTCTTTTCTACTAGCACCGGGTTTGATAGCCAATCCGGATAAAGCACCTCCATGATGAACCCGGCCGCAAGGAGCCGAGCAATCTCATACCCTATTATTTTTCTCCTGTCTTCGGCGAAGCGGCGGAGAGGCTGCTTCACCGGCCTTGCTCCTGGCCTTACATTCAGAGAGTGCTCAGCCAACTCCCTCAGCACACCTTGCAAATCCTGAGTTGACCATGCAAAGATATCCCGATTCTCACGAAGGAAGTTGGTGAGCTCGCTTTCCTATTTAGCATCTAGGCCGGCACCAATGGTGACGGTGCGCTCTAGGAACTGCTCGTCTATCTGGAACTTTTTTGTTTCTTTAGTTGGCTAGAAAGAGACACTTCCATGCGGATTGGCCAATGCCAGCATATTCAGTTGTGCCGACTGAGCGAGAGCCGCCACCTCCTGAATCCCTATTTTTTTCTTGCTATTACCAATGACTCGGCCAGGTTTGATCCGGCTGAAGCACATTCCATTGACTTCCTGTAATCTCCTTCTACTGTTATCACCCCTTGTGGTCCGGGTAGTTTCATTTTCAAGTAAGTTATGTGGCAGCTGCTCATGAATTTGGCCAATGTCGGCCGCCCAAGTAGAGCATGATAACTCTCTAGATCCACCACCTCAAACTCCAAATTTTCTGCTCTGCAGTTATCCCTTGTGCCGAATAACACATCTACTCGAACCTTTCCAATGGGTTCGCATGAAAGTCCTGGCACTATTCCATGGAACGTGGTTCTCGTGGATTGCAGCATATTCTGCGATATCCCGAGTTTATGCATTGTATCCTTGTACATGATATTGATACTGCTCCCATTGTCAATGAGTACTTTTGAAAATTTCACATTAATGCTCGGTCCGACAAATGTCGGATCTAGTACGAGTGCGTACGACCCTGGATTCGACATTATTTTGGGGTGATCCTTTATGCTCCAAGTTACTTCTTGATCTGACCAAGGCACATATCTTGGTACTGCCGGCATAACTACATTTACTTCCATATGCCGGCGATGTACACTTTGCCTGTCTTGCTGTTCTGTTGTGAACACGCAATATGATTGATGATATTCCCTATAATCATTGCGTCCATTATTTCCTGGGTTCGTCCTTCCATCCGGACCCTGATTTATCATTTGATGCACTGCATCTCTCCGGTCCGAGTTATCATACCTCGGGGGAGGAGGTGGTAACATTAGTTGTTGTGCATTTGCTCTAGTCAACTGCGGCTGATGCGCCTGGTGGGAAGTTGCTTGCATGCCTGCCGGGTTACCCATTGCATTTTTCATCCAGGCGCATTGCCGAGTTGTATGATTTCACCAGAAAATATGCCAAAAATCCTATTTCATCAGAAGTTAAATATCCTGATTTCTCTCCCACTCATGAAAAAGGGCGCCAATACTTGCAGTGTGCTAGCGTGCACGATATACGTTGCTGTGTCGGTGCATTTCAATAGGTGCCAAGTTAAACACCCAATGGATGGCAGCCTCCTCCAAAGACAACTCGGGCCTAGTCCCTCCAATTGTGACCACCACAACATACTCTAGGTCTTCCTCCATCTGCAACATCTTCGGCGAGACCATGCGGAGCACACATCCAGCAGCGCCAGCCGTCAGGGAGGTTGGGTGGGAAGACATAGAAGATTCCTCATGTCCAAGCCCGCTCTTTCCATATTCGCGTGGTTTCTTCCTCCTTCAACAATGGCGATGGTTTAAGGTGTGATTGTGTGCACGTTATCCATTGGTGTGTCGATGCATTTGTCGTGTTGTTCTATCGCTTGCCACTGTCATAGCCTTAACACTTTTTTTAAAGAATAACAACTATATTGTCCTCCCACGTACTAGCTTCAAATGGCTTCATCTGGAAAAATTAGCAGACAAACGGGTGTCGCTTTCGCAAATGCAAATTCGTATCTACTCCAAATCCCATGAAGAACAACACACCGACGATTTTTATAAAATAAAAAATGCGCAATAAACAGAAGAAAGCTGGTGACCGCACCACCAACCAGCTCCGCAGCGCGCAGTGGCAGCAGATCGCGTGCGCCTCCAGGAAAGCCGCGCGGTGGCACCCCACCCCACCCGTTTCACTCTCGCACCTCCCTCCACCTCTTTTTTCACCTCCCCACCCGCCACCGCTTCGCTTTTCCCTCCCCCTTCCCCGAAAACAATTAAGAACTCCCGCAGCAAGCCAAACACGCCGCAGTTATTCCCGCCCGCCACACGCAACCCGTCTTCCCCGTCCTCCCATTTCAAATCACCCGAGCCCCACCGCCTTCACCGACAGGTGGGCCGTACCGGAGTACCAGCCCAGCAACTCAGTGTAACTGCGCCGCCACGTGGTCAACGTGGTCCCCACCTATGATGTCTACGGTACGAGTACAGTGCAGCCCCCTCCTCCTTCCTCCCGTGCCCTGAGCTGCTTCTGCTGCTGCTGCTGTGCTGATGCGTGGCGTCTCGCTTTTAAAACTCACGACGCAGCGGCCTCTCTTCTCTTTTGGAATGGAGCAGGCCATGTGAAGCCTCTGACCTTCGGATACCTTCCCTCCTCTACCTCGCTCCCCCCGTTCCGTGCCGCGCCGCGCCCCACCGCCGCGTACGCGCGTCGCCTTGCGGCCGCTGGGGGGCGAGATCCGCGATGTCGTCGCGGCCGTCTTCTTCGTCCTCGTCGAGGCGGAGCAGCTCGCCGTTCTCCGCGGGGAACCGTCGTCCGCCGACCTCCTCCTCCTCCTCCAGCTCGTATATGTCCGGACGGCTCATCCCCCGCTCCTCCCCCTCCTCCGTTTCCTCCCAGTTCTACGGCGGCGGCGGCGGCGGCGGGAGCTCGAGGTCCACCACCCCCGGACGCCGGGGAGGAGGCGGAGCCGCCGCCCCGGCTCCTGCTCCTGCTCCCGTGCTGTTCCCCAGCGCGGACGAACTCGTCATTGAGGACACCTCCCGATCAGGCGACAGCATCTCCGTCACCATCCGCTTCCGCCCGCTCAGGTGGGGATCTGGGAGGGGGTTGCGGGGATCTGCTTTGCGGGCTTTGGTGCTAGGGGTTTGTGCTTGTGCGCGGTCGCCAGTGTCCCGACTGATTTGTGCTGGATTTGGTGTGGTTGCAGCGAGCGGGAGATCCAGCGCGGCGACGAGATCACTTGGTATCCGGATGGGGACCGGCTTGTGCGGTGTGACTACGTCCAGCCATCAGCTTATGGTTATGGTAAGTAGCCACGCTTCAGTCGCTGCTTCGGTCTACTTGGATTTCGCAATGTAGGTTGTGGGATTGGTTAGGTCTCTGAATTAAACTTTTTAGCTTTCTGTGATTTGGGGGCTTGGAGCTTTCTTCATGCAAAATTTGATGATGACATTGGTTAGGCTATTGGATTCAATTCTTTCCCAGGGTACCTTGTTCAATGTGCTGCATGCTATGCTGCAAATACACGCTTTACAGGATAAGCTGCATATGACTAAAAAAATTTGCTCCCGGTTTGCATTTTTTAGAGGAAGCTGTTATGGTTTAGTTGACAGCTAGTAGTTTTTCATGAGATTGACAGCGCTTCAGTATCTTCTCATGCTGAATGCAGAAGACTGTTCGTTCTCGATTGCCATTATTAGGTATGCTGTGAATTTTAGACGACATTAGATGGTGAGATCTGTAATTTACATTGGCAAGTGTTAGTTCAGATCATATGGCCCAATTTGTTTCCACCACCAACGGATGTTTGTAAGCTTGTTCAAGCTATATGCACAGAATTATTTAGGAAGGAATTATTGTTGTTGGCGAAGAATGGGAACATGCCAAATGCCTGGACAGTTAAGAACATATTTACCAGTTTGTGGCTTTTCAGGCGTTTATTAGTTTTGTCAATAACTATTACATTATATACCAGAGAAAAATTCCGATTGCCAGAGTATCATTCACCGGTGTACTGTACAGCATATATCCTTATGGACATTTTAACCTTATCTTTTTTGGTGTGCACTTAGTTCTTCTGTCTCGAGGAGATTGGACATATGCTTAAAAAAGCAGAACAATCTTTGACTGTGAACTTGGTGTCTTTTTTCATAAACTTTGTGGCTACTTTCTTTACTAGTTTTTGAATTTAGATATCTGCTTGATTTCTACTTGACATTTAATCAGTTCATCTCCCTTTTGTTTATTTGTTCAGATAGAGTTTTTGGGCCTTCAACAGCTACAGAGGCTGTCTATGATGTTGCTGCTCGGCCTGTTGTGAAGGGTGCTATGGAGGGCATAAATGGTATGCCACTTTCACTTATTTAGGTTACTTCCATCTATGAAGCTTCACCCTATGCTAATATATAATGCTATTGTTGTGATTGCACTGTCCATTCCGAGCTATCCAATATTTACCTTAAGCTTTTTTGGTACTTAAAATACTGCTATTGTCCATATCAGTTTTCAATGCTTTGCTTTTTATGGGGGCTATTGCAGTAATGACATTGACATGTATTCTTACATAATTCATGTTTTACCTATCAAAGTCACCTCTGAACACACCTTTGTACTAACTTGTAGGGACAGTTTTTGCCTATGGTGTCACAAGCAGTGGGAAAACCCACACAATGCATGTAAGTTTTTTTTTCCTACAGGGAAAAGAATCAAAATATCCAATGGAATAGCAGCACGATATTCTTCTAATGGTGTCCTCCCTCTAGCAAATTCCTTCCAATTAATTTGTCCTTTTTGTGCACCTGGTACTGCAAGTGATAACAATTATGATTGTGATATATCCATTTTCTCGAATAATATTGTTGGATATAAGGCTCATTTGCGTGAAGACAATATTATTGTTTATACGGCCTATTCATTTGTTCTCTTAACTTTTGCAGGGTGACCAGAATTGTCCTGGAATAATCCCGTTAGCCATCAAGGATGTCTTCAGCTTAATACAAGAGGTATGCCAACAAGTGCTTTAGTTACATAGCATTTATATGTTGCATTTGTAAATATGTCGAGCTGCCACAGCAGATCTATTTTATGTTTCCTCAATAAAGAAACGCGTTGCTTGGGTGACTAGTTAATCACCTGGTAAATCTTCTCTGAAGTCTTCTTGGTCATTGCTAGCACAAAGAATCGTTTAGATAACTGTGAATGTCATTTCGACCATTGTATCACCAAAGCAGCCCATGTTTATGTATGTGATGCAAATATGTTTTGTTATATACAAAGTCAGGTGAGCACAATAATCTGGATTTCCAAATGACAGCTTCAAGAGATAAGATTTAAGACCGAGTCTGTATAACTGAGTGGTAGCCCTTTCTTGAAGATAAACTGCCTGGAAAGTGGAAATATTGGGTTTGGAGAGTTCTCTAGTTGGTTGACACACAAGGGACTCCCCACTCACTTCTTAGTCAACAAAATATGAAAAATCCTATTCATTTGGTTGACTAAAGAACAGCGAGATGCTGACAACTCCAGAAACTGTGGCCATAATGACATACTCAAACCTATGTAACTTGCATGTTCCATTTTGTTGCAGATCTTACTGTTTGTCAACTGTACTGTTTACTCTTTGCTGCTCAGGTTTAGTGTTTTACCATTTTTCTGTTTATACTGAACTTCAAACCTTGATTTTTATATCTTAACTGACAGACTCCTGGAAGAGAATTTTTGCTCCGTGTGTCATATCTGGAAATCTATAATGAGGTATGCTTCCTGATTGAGAAATGCCATTTTCATAAACTATCCAGAGGCACTGCATCTACTAGTTTTGTTATCACTTTCTTCATTAGTTGACAACTGCTTTGCTTGAGTAATGCTTGACACTTGTATGTTAAATTGACTAGTTCCTTTTCTTTCTGAAAAGTAAATACAAGTAGACTTGTCTGTATTTCCCGGTTGATGTTCCTACATAGAGTGTGCTCCTATTTATTATCCTCATTTTGCTCTGCTCTGTGCTGGCAGCACTGTTGTCACTGGTCGTGTTATCCACAGTAATCTCTTTCGGCTGTACTGCGCGTTCCTGACAGATAAATAGATGTACTTGACTCTTTATACAGGGATGGCCCTTTTTGAACTGGATACATAGCCATCTAGGACCAACCCTAACAACCAAATCGAAAGGTCAGAGATGAATCCATTAAAGATACCAACTGAGCCGTTGTTCTGTTGGTTGGTTCCTGCAGGTTGCGTGCAGTCCAACCAAGTTGAGTGCTGCATGGGGAGAAAATGGTGTCCAAAGCACCGGGCAAGAAAGTCTTGTCCTTAGAAAATATTGCAACTAATCATAAGATTGTAACTTAACGATTGTAGTGTGGGCTCTTATTACGGGCTTATCTGATCTCAAGTCTTAATTATTATTGGTGTGGGCTCTTGGCTTAGTTAGCTTGTATGAGCCACACCCATGCCAGTCCAAGTTTTGTAGTAATACAGTTGGATGACTGTCCCATCCTTCCAATCTTGTGCTGTACTAATAGTCTAATACTAATACTGTAATTTGCGAATACTGACTACTGAATCTCTTTGCGTTTTGTAAAGATCCAGTCCAGTCAAAAATTAGAAGTCACGCTCCATTGTAAATTATATGTATTCAGAATGCACTTTCATCTGGTATTATCTGGATGGCTTAAATCTGTTATCTCCTTGCAGGTGATAAATGATCTGCTTGATCCTACTGGACAAAATCTGCGTGTGAGGGAGGATGCACAGGTTTAAACTCTACAATCGTTGGACTATCTTTATTGTTTTGCTTTTGTATATGTGTTGTAATTTTGTGTTTAACTGTTTTGCATCTCTTCCTGAAACCTATTTTGAATACTTTTTTGTACCTATTTACTTAGATTAGTTATTGCCTCTAGTGCCAGTCTGCTTTGACTTCTGCAAGTTCTTCTTGCTAATAAGTTTCATACACCAAACAGTAGAACCAAAAGTCTAAACTGATGGAGAGAAGGTGGGCAATCCACATATGCTTTAACACCCCCTCTCATCCGTGACTCAGTGAGGCCTACACGTGATAGAAAGAGGGCAGGAGCAAATTTTAATTAAATTGTGAAAGCAAGACTTGTACGCCAGACCTCTGCTCTGATACCATATTAAGTTTCATGCACCAACCAGTAGGGCCAAAAGCCAGAACTGATGAAGAGAAGGTGGGCAATCCACATATACTTTAACACTTGCAACCTCTCATTTCCACCCCTCTTTTTAGCTTGTTTTTCGTTTTTGCTAGTTTGGCCATTATTTCATTCAGTCAACAAACTGTGAAGGTGTTGTAATATTATTAGTTTAGCATTCCTACGTTTGATATGAATATCTTTCTTACATGTTACCCTTTATTTTTCTTTAAACCGTGTTGGTTTCTCATGGCATGGTGGCTTGCTTAACGGAACACTTCCTAAGTTCCTATTTGAATTGCATGCTATCGAAATGGAATGCAGTTTGTGGCCCTCTTTTGGTAATGAGATTGCTAAATGTCAAATGAGCGCGTAAACTTTGTTTGTGGACTGACATTTGGTTCTAAGTGATTGACGGGTAAATCTTATTTGTGCTAGTGCTAGTTTCTAACTTGTTCATTTATGGTGTGAGCTGTAGTATATGCAGTAATGCCGGTGTAGCTTAATGCCTCACTGCAGTGACACCTCTATTTGTGAGCTTATGCTGATCTGGTTTCTTTTGCTATAGGGAACATATGTAGAAGGAATAAAAGAAGAAGTTGTACTATCTCCAGGACATGCTCTTTCTTTTATAGCTGCTGGTGAAGGTGATTACAATATATTGCTTTCCCTGACACTAATATGTTATTGTCAAGATGGTAGTGGCAACCAATTGGTATGGATATGAACCATAAATGTTTTGTTTCTGCGAGTCACGTACTGTTAGCCATCCAGTATCTCTCTAAAATGCTGTTAGTCAGGCTGTGAAATGAACATATGATTTTCTTATCTTGTAGAGCCAATAATTAGTGGTTGATTTAGATGCGTTTTAGTGTGCATTTTTCGATAAAGGGTGTTTTTATTAGACTCAAAAGTTTACATCAAGCTGATACAATCAAGAGAGCCACACCCGGCCTCTGCACAACGATGGTGCACACAGCCGAAAGAAACAGAATAGGAGAAAGAAGCAACAGTCTCATAGGCAAATCCTAGAATACATGAAACTATAAGAGACGCCTATGGTGGAGGAGGTTCAATCTGCAAACTATGATGCTACCCATCATGGGTAAAAACATCTTTCGCCACTTGCTCCAACCGGGAATAAACCTCCATATATAGGGCGCGGTGTTCTGGTTTTTGAAGAGTAGACCACTCCTGGAGTAAGTTCTGCATGGGGGGAAGACATTTTAGCATAAATAGCGTTGTTATTTCTACATAGCCACAATGACCATAGTAATGCAAATTGCTCCCACCCGTTTATGTATCCTATTTTTGTTATCTATACCATGCAACCAGTTTCCAAAAATATTGGCTACTGAGCGTGGTGGATACAAGCTTGAGGCTACTTGGATGGCTGACCATATAGAACGCGCAAACTGACACTCAAAGAACAAATGTTTGATAGTTTCGTTGTGATGACAGAAACAACATTTTGTACTTCCTTGCCACTTGCGCCTAACCAGATTATCTTTTGTCAAAATCACACCTCGACGAAGATACCATGCGAAATTTTTAATCTTCAATGGTATCTTCATTTTCCAGATGTGTTTGTTCTTACGAACTAATACATCGGAATGTAGACAAATGTGAGTCAGTTAATTCCGGACGGAGGGAGTATGATTGATACATGATATGTTATGAAAGAAGATATATATTTTTTACTTTGGTAACCTGACACATTATTTAATCTGTACAAAAATGTTTAGGCTTAAGAATCAGCTAATACTTTTCTAGTACGTATTCTTGAATTATTAAATCTTATTCATGAAATTGCTGACTTACAGTTTTACTCACTATGTAGCATGCTAACTCAGTTATTGTATTAGCTCTGAAAAATTATCTGAAATATCTTGTAGTGCTAAGTAGTTGGCCTGCTTTTTTGAAATTCATGCTCTATAATTTTAGTCTTACCAGAGTGAGCCACGGCCTTTTTATTTATTTTTGTGATATTGAAACTAATCCTACTTAACATAACAGAGCATCGGCATGTTGGTTCAAACAACTTCAACTTATTTAGCAGCCGAAGTCATACTATTTTCACCATGGTGAGCTCACAAGTTCCTTCAGTATTTAAGTCATTTAACCAATTGATGAATATTGCCTTTGTATGAAAGATGCTATGCTTTTCTTGATAATCCTGCTTCCTGCATCATGTTTTTGAATCTCACATGTGATACTACCTTTTGTCCCAAGGCTTAAGGTATGTAACTTTTTTCAAAAGTCAAACCAACTATAGTTTGACCAAGTTTTTAGAGAAAAATATTAATATTAGTATAATAGTTCTTGATAGTTTTTTCTAAAAGTTTGGTCAAACTTTACATGGCTTGACTTTTCAAAAAAGTTATATGCCTTAAGCCTTGAGATGGAGGGAGTATGTTGTAGGAGTATTTATTTATTTGGGCTCATAATATTTGTGCGCTCTTCTGCAGATGATCGAAAGTAGTGATCGTGGTGATGAGTATGACGGAGCAATGTACTCACAGCTTGTATGTTGTTTTACCCATAAGTAACATTTTATTTTTAACTGCTACTGCTTTCTAGTCATACATTTTAATGCTTTCTAGTCTTACTTTGTAATGCTGTTTCCCCCTCCTAGAATCTGATTGATCTGGCTGGCTCAGAGAGCTCTAAGACAGAGACTACAGGGTTAAGAAGAAGGGAAGGATCCTTCATTAACAAGAGTCTGTTAACTCTGGGAACAGTAAGTTTTTGTTTCTGACCTGTCATGACTCAGGCTTGTTGTTTCACGTAACTTGAAAAATACCTAGTTGAATTCCTGTCTTAGAACTTCAGTTCTTATGTAGATGCTTTTCTATGTTACTCGTATTAATAGTTGGAGTTGTTGAATATGCGGGAACAAATTTTGCCGATTCATTGCAACGTGCCTTAGATTAATACAAGGCCCACTTGTGTTTCTGTTTTTTTAGTGTAAGGATTGATTCATTCTAAACTTAACTTCCTACTTGAAAGGTTATTGGGAAGCTCAGTGAAGGGAGAGCAACACATATACCCTATCGAGATTCTAAGCTGACTCGTCTGCTGCAGTCATCACTGAGCGGCCATGGTCATGTCTCAGTGAGTATCTACCTGTTATTTGGGTTTCCTTCTTCAGAACTCACTGCATGTTCTTCTGGAGACCATCCATGCAGTGTGAAGTGAAACTCGACTATCAATTAACCTACTGATATACTGACTTCTTTATGCAGTTAATTTGCACAATTACCCCAGCATCGAGTAACATGGAAGAAACCCATAATACATTGAAATTTGCAAGCAGAGCAAAACGTGTTGAAATTTATGCCTCTCGCAACCGGGTAATTAATGAACATTTCATTATTTGCATGCCTCCCGCAGCATGCAAAACTAACTTACCCGTAGCACCATTATCTGAATATAATTAATGGACATTTCATTATTTTGTCTTTCCAGTTAGTTGATGAGAAGTCTCTGATCAAGAAGTATCAGAGAGAAATATCATCTCTAAAGCAAGAGCTTGATGATTTTAGGAGAGGAATGATTGGGGGTGCTAGTCAGGAAGAAATCATGATTTTACGGCAGCAGGTCAGTTTTCTTTTCTTTTTGTGGGATAGAACTGAGCAACAGAAGTTTATTAGGCATCTAGGCAAATGCTTGATTCTTTTGTCAATGTTATTTATGAATATTACGTGGTTTAAATTTTCACCTTTTTTTACTCTACTTTTGCCTTGTTTAGTTGGAGGCGGGCCAGGTAAAAATGCAGTCTCGCCTTGAGGAAGAAGAGGACGCAAAAGCTGCTCTTATGAGCAGAATACAGCGGTTGACTAAGTTAATACTTGTTTCCACGAAGAACAATATTCCTGCCTTGACAGATTCATCTCGTCTTCAGCGCCAAAATTCTGTTAGTGAGGATGATGTAGGTGGTCATTATTGATCTGATTGTGCATTTGTTCCTATATTTAAGCTTTTCTGATTCTATATAGTTGTCATTATGCTTCTTAACTAGGAAAGTGTGCTAATTTAATATATTTCAGAAGTTAAGCACTTCACAAGATAATTCTACGCTAGTACAAAACGGTGGTACAGCCCTGTCAGTTGCTTTGCCAGATCCATTGGATGAGATCAATGAATTAAGGTCTGCTAGTGGTGATCATTCTTCAGTAACTGGCTCAGGACCAGATTCAACACAGGTATTTGGCTTTGCATCTTACACTTTTGAACTGGACAAAGACACATGACCAGGTCCGAATCCTATTTAGTTGCTATCATCTTGCCCTTTTTGTTTTTTGCCAATAGCACCACTATGCATGCACAACTTCTTGCTGAAAATATGTTAAGACTCTAAACAAAATTGGAAAAGTATAACTTTAAATTTTGATAATTTATTTGACCAGGTTCATCCCCCCCCCCCCCCACACACACAAAAAAAAAAAAATCTTTTTGCAATTAGTGTGCTTAACACCCACAGCTTGTTCACCATTGCAGTCATGCATAATTTCTTTTCGATCATGGCTGATGTCCTCAAATTATTTCTATTCTCATCACCAAAAATATTTTTCTCTTGAGCTCTGTCATCTCTTTCCCAGAATACAAGGCACCTGTAATACAGGTACTGCCATATGGTGATACTACATTTCTGCAAAGCAAAGAGTAGATTGCTTAATCTGTTTTTTATTGCATAATGGAAGATAGATTTTATCCATATTTAAAAGAAAAATAAAATATCTATTGCACTTATTATGGATCGGAGGGAGTACTTATTTCCAATCTAATTTAACTGTATGAACAGTTGGACACATATGGTTTCCATATATGTACACAATTTATTCTTCACAGGTTTATATTAGAAGTTGGTCCTGGCTTCAGTAGCTCTGATGCCAGACATTGTGTAGACAGTAAAATCCTTGTTTACTGAATTTTGGAAGTGAATAAGCTGAATTCATGGATGATTATTGGTTATATATTAGTGTACTTTATATATCAGGAGGGATTCACGGAGTCAGATCATTTGGATCTACTAATTGAGCAAGTTAAGATGCTTGCTGGGGAGATCGCATTTGGTACCAGTTCGCTGAAAAGACTAATCGAACAATCTATAGAAGACCCTGAAGGGACAAAGAACCAAGTAGGTTTCTCTTTCCCTTTTTTAGCAATTTCTACTTTAAACCTTTTGCTCAATATTCAATCTTGTTCCATTAAATCAGCAGTCATCATCAATGGCACATTATTGTCTATTGCTGGACACAAAATCAATAGCTGAACAAATAGCAAATGCTGTGGAAGCAGTCTAATGATATCTTGAGAATTAGGACTTACTAGTATGACATGTAATATCATACTCTTACTTCACATGTCATCAGTTTTATTCTTCATTACGCTTTACAAATTATGCAATTGGATTGCATAATTTGCAAGATATTTATTTCTAATCAACACAGTTGTCTTATTTCTCAAGGATAGATAAGCATGTCTTTGTATTACTGAGGCACAGACATGTGGAGTGTTTGGCAGTTGCACCCCCTATACAACACTAAATTTCTGCAAATTTTCTAGATTATCATCTATGGCTCATGTTTGATATCTTATCTTGCTCCACTTCCTTTTTCTTTAACTATACCATTTCAAAACTGCCACTTGTGATAGATGGCCCCTTACATCCCGTTTTGATAGATATATACCTCCTTTGAAAATCATGAGCTTATTGTAATTATTTTTGATAATCTTATCAATTTATTTATTTATTTTTATGTTCCAATACGCCACACTGTAACTAATATTTATGTACGTTTCTTTTGATAACAGATAGAAAATTTAGAGCATGAAATCCAGCAAAAGAGGAGGCACCTGCGAGCCCTGGAACAAAAAATCATGGAAAGTGGTGAGGCATCAGTTGCCAATGCTTCTATGGTGGATATGCAGCAGGTAATGTTGTCTAGTATAAAGATAAGCCTCATAATTATCTGTGCACCCCCCTCCCTGTGTAGTAACATGCTGGTTTTGTGAAACAGACTATCACAAAGCTGACAACTCAATGCAATGAGAAGGCTTTTGAGTTGGAGGTGATCTTACTAAAATTGCAGTGTGCTTTCCACAAAACTGATATCCTCATTATATATGTACAGATACAGTTTAAAATAACTCTTAGCGCCTTCTTATTTGATGTAACAGTTAAAATCGGCGGATAATCGTGTCCTTCAGGAGCAGCTACAACAGAAGGTTTTGTTTCCTTCTCCTTTCCTTTTTTTGTGCTTAGTTTCAGTTTAGAATGTTTGAATGAGAAATATTTAATTTTGGTGTACAAAAAAATTGTGCTACTTGCAGAGTATGGAAATGAATGATTTACAAGAAAAAGTTCTCTGCCTTGAGGCGCAGCTCATACCAAAAACCAACATATCCTCTGAGCAATGCACACAACAGGAGATTGTTGATTTAAAATCTAAACTTCAGACCAAGGTTAGATCAGTTTTGTGTTCAGTTTAGTTGGATTTCGTAGGCTAAATTTCGTGCTCCATTCTTTAATGTGTGGTGGACATGCAATACTATATTTATATGTTCTTTATGGTTGCAGAAACAATTTTTGTTTGTTTCTTATCAAAGCAATTGATCAACTTTTCTGATATATTTTTGGCAGGAAATTGAAAGTGAGAAACTTAAATACGAGCATCTGGAAATCATAGAAGAAAATCGGGATCTAATCAAGCAGAACCACAAATTAAGTGAGGAAGCTGCTTATGCAAAAGAATTGGCATCTTCTGCAGCTGTTGAGCTTAAGAATTTGGCTGAAGAAGTTACAAAGTTATCCATACAAAATGCAAGGCAGGCAAAGGAGTTATTAATTGCTCAGGAGATGGCACATTCCAGGGTCCCTGTTAGAAAGGGCCGCCCAGCAGGTAGGGGTAGGGATGAGGTTGGAACTTGGAGTCTTGATTTAGAGGATATGAACATGGAGCTACTGGCACGAAAACAGAGGGAAGCTGCTCTAGAAGCAGCTTTAGCAGAGAAGGAGCTTCTTGAAGAGGAGTACAAGAAGAAGTTTGATGAAGCAAAGAGAAAAGAGCTTTCTTTAGAAAATGATCTGGCAGGCATGTGGGTTCTTGTTGCTAAGTTAAAGAGAGGGGCTTTCAGCATATCTGATTTGAATGTTGATGATCGGTCTATCAATCTAGCTGACATAACTAATGATACAAAAGAAAACAAAGGTGACACGAATGTAGCTCTAGTTGAAAAACAAGCTTCAGATGATACAGTGAAGTCATTGGCTGGAGAAGAATATAGAAGTCCAGAATTTGAACCTCTTCTTGTTCGTCTCAAGGTATATTTATATTTTCCATCTATTAATACTATGGTGTGTCTTCATGAAGGGGTAGATAATATGTCTATTATTATGTGTACCGTTTCTCATTCTCGCGCACAGCTGGCTGAAGTCTCTAAACTGAATAGGTTATGGGATCAGTGCGATGCCTTTGTGTATTGGTAAAACTTGGTGCAGAATACTCCCTCTGATACACAATATAAGTAGTATAGGACATTGACATGGTCTTCAAATTATTACTTTGACAACAAATTGTTTAAAAGTGTTATTCATTTTTTTGGTATATTCATGACAACTCTAGTAGTATCATTTGCATATTGTTTAGGTATTATGTTGGTAATTCTTTCTATGTTAATGGTCAAACCTAAGAATGTTTGCCTGACAAATTTTAGAACTGCTCATATTATGATACAGAGGAAGTAGTTAGTAAGCCCTCATGTTCCAGATCCCTGTATGAACCTGTGAGGTACGCCCTGCAGCAATGATCTTAGTTTGGTTACATGAACAACTTCTAATTCATATGCAAGGTGGATGTGATTAGCTCGTCAACTAGGTGATCTAGTCCAACATAACAGCTATCTACAAAATTTCCCTTTACATTTTAGAAGTAAGTACATAACTCCAGTTCATCATGGAAGGCCATGTTGTTGGCTGGAGTGGTCTCCAGGACTAGTTTAGCTTGATTCAGCTGTATGGGCTTTAGGCCAGTTTCCAATATTAACTAATCAATTTTTTTTATCTCCTGCTGGTTGCTTGAAAAAAAAAATCCATCATGAAAACTGCTGAATTACTTATGTTTTGCTGCATGCAGGCTAAAATTCAAGAGATGAAGGAGAAGGAAACTGATCCCTTGGGTGACAAAGATGGCAATTCCCATGTCTGCAAAGTATGTTTTGAATCCGCAACTGCTGCAGTTTTGCTTCCTTGTCGGCATTTTTGCTGTAAGTAATGTTAGGAAACCGTGTTCATGTGCTAAACATCCTTATCGTCTATGTTTACTAACACTGCCTTTTCTTCAGTGTGCAAGCCTTGCGCCCTTGCATGTTCGGAATGCCCTCTGTGCCGCACACGAATTGTAGACAGGATAATTACCTTTACATAGGTTACTTGTTAGCCAAGGTACCAAATACTTCGCCACTTGCATGCTGGTATCTATTTATTCTATCTCAATTCCTAACCTCTGAAACCTTCTGACAAAAATGTTTGCCAGGAAACTTTTGACGTACCCAATCTCCCTGTAAAATCACCATCCGTATATGTTTCTTTTTCTCTGTAGCAAAGAAGGTGTCTTCGATGTTCCTTCGATGTTGTATTGCCATTCTTTTGGTCCCCCCTATAGCTTCACTTTTGTTTCCTTGTTGCATCGAGAGGTTCGACCACTTCTTGACAATTGTGTATAGATATGTGACTCAACATTGTTCTCAGAAGTAAAGCAAATTGATGCGGCAATGCATTCTGCTTTTTTATTCCAGAAAAACACGATATCTTGAAACTCGGCGCAGTTTCCTGTTGCTTAACGCTTTTGAAC
Source organism: Avena atlantica (assembly GCA_910589765.1). Taxonomy (NCBI): domain Eukaryota; kingdom Viridiplantae; phylum Streptophyta; class Magnoliopsida; order Poales; family Poaceae; genus Avena; species Avena atlantica. The sequence goes on from OU342733.1 coordinate 327,370,375, forward strand.
GTGGAAATTTTCCAGCATTATTCAAAATTCCTGTATCTAAACTGTCCCTGTGCTGTTCAAATATGACAGGCTGACAACACTGACTGGCCGTTTCACATATCAGCACCACAGAGTGTGAAGTCCAGATCGGGGCTATCAACTTTCGGTCCCAAAGTTTGCTGAGTAACTTTTTTTTGGGCTCCCTAAAAAAAGGTTTTTTTTTTGGCTAAAACTTGTTGAGCCCAACTTATAGCGTTTGAAAATTTTTAAACTCAAATATCTCCGTAACATCACTTGTGTCATTTTCACAGTTATTTCTTTGCTAAGGGGTTGTTTGGTTCAGAGGGTATCATTCAGGGGCGAGGAAATCTCCAACCAAGTGACTTTTGATGTTTGGTTGAGTGTGATGGATGGGCCAATTTTTTGTTTGGTTAGAAGGGTAAAATGTGGTTGGGATGAGGAATGGGGAGGGTATATGGTGTATGGTGACCTCTTTGTTGGTACGGTGAGATTACCTCTACAACACTTTTTTTCAAAGAATCAATGGCATGTTAAGTTCAACTATATAATGATCCAAGTCAAAAAATAATATAACAATACACATCAACAACAATATTCTTGGAATAATAAGATATATTTCTAGCAATGGTCTGATATCATATTTTGACAATATACTAAACATTACTTAGTTGCAACTATTACATGGCATAATTCAGCAATTAGGTACAACACATAGTTCAGTGGTTAGGTTGTTATCAAAAGTCACAAGTCCATACAACCCATAGTTCAACGTTTGCTTGTCATCAAAAGCACAAGTCAAGTATCACAAAGCAATCAACCTTCAACTCTTGGCTCCATCACTTGGATTAACACTTGGAACAAAATCTAGGAATGTATTTTTCACATACCTAGCAACCCAAATTATCTTTTGATCCTTCTCCAACACTTGGAATGCCGTTGCGGTACGAGGATTATCAATCAGGTATGCATAGTAATGGGCAAGGAAATCCAAACCAAAACCTGAGAGTGCTTTCATGTTCTCCCAAAGCTCAAGTGGAGAGTTGTTGGAGCTAGCAGTCTTCTCAATAGCAACAAGTCTTTCACTATAAGCCAAGAGGGTTGCTTGTAACCCCTCATCTGAAACATGGTTAGTTTTGGCCTTTTTGGGTTTGGGAGATGATGACTGACTCATATTCTGTGATTGGCCAACTTCTTTGGGTGTAGAGTTCTACCTGTTCTTGGTAGAATCTTGAGCCTAGTTTTTTTTTGGTTAGTAGCTTTATTGAATGGTTGGGATGAATACTATGGGTTTAGAATTTCTACTAGTGATGTTGAGAATCTCTGTTTGTTTCTAATTTTCTACATGTTTAGTCTACTAGAATTCCTACTTGTGTGTTGGGATGCAGTTGTACTCTGGTATCCTAATGGTTCATGATTCAATTGGTTTTCATCTATTTCTAGAATTTCTCTAGTCCCTGTTAATTTAGAGTGATGAACTGTTAAGTGTTCATCCTTTAATGTTTGTTGTTTTACTATGAATCCATGGCTTGGGTAATTGTTAAAAGGACTACTATTATTTCTTAGTGTTCATTTGGTTAGTTTGATGGTTCTCGTTGATTCCTAACCTCTACTAGATAGTAGCTACAGGTTCTTGTCTACTGTTCTTTTGATAATGATCACTGTTTACTAAAGAGATGTATGCCGTTGATGGGTTCTTGGTTCCCATTGCTCTTTATTGGTTATTCTGGTTGTCATTCCTGGTTTTCTGATTGCTATAGCTCAAGCCATTTGGGTTCAGGACTAGTTCCTAGATTCCTATTTTGGATTCTCAATTTAATTGGTTTTGCTTTAGGGTAAACCTACATTTTAATCTTAATAACAAGGTTTGGTTATGTGTTTGTGTGTTGTAGGTTGAAGTGTTTAGCAAAGATGAGAAGTGTGGATGATGTGGTGTGGTTTCAGTAAGGTTCAAGATAAGAAGAGTAGATAGGAAGTAGATATGTTTAGTTGTTTAGGGTTTTCTTTATTTATTTGTAATTTCTTTCTTTTTCTTTATTCAAACCTTGTAAATCTCAAACTTGTACTCTTTTCAAATATGAATAAATTTAGATTACTTTGGGTTTGATAAGCTTCCTATTGTATTTAGTTTATTATTGTATCTTCTATTTGTGAATTCAAGTTTGAATTACTCAAACCTCAATTTTGAATTCCCATTAACTTGTATGTTATTTGTTTATCTACTTGGTCTTATTGGTGTGTGACTAAAGATTGTGTCTAATTCCTGAAGTAAGTAATCATTCAAGTGAGTCTATATCATTTCAAATTTAAAATTTGAATTCAAATCCTAGGGTTGACTTGAGTCAAACTCAACTCTAGTTCAAATTCTCAATTGTTATCACTCAATACCCAAAAGTTCAAATTCCCCCGCATTTTATTGTCCTAAAATGAAATCCACAATTTAAATATCAGTCCCTAGTCCCTTTTCCTAATTCTTTGGGTCATTACAACGACACCCTTCGTGTTTCCAACCAGCTGGAGGAAACCCGACAAGAGGCGAGGAGTGCACGCGAGTCCGTCATCTCTGAGAAGAAAATGAACAAGCCACAAACCAACGCCTTGCTGGAGGCGGCTTCCCGCCTAGAAGAGATGTTTCTGTTGGAATTATGCCCTAGAGGCAATAATAAAGATGTTATTATTATAATTCTTGTTCATGATAATGTTTATATTCTATGCTAGAATTGTATTAAGCGGAAACTTTAATACTTGTGTGGTTTGTGAACAACACCGTGTCCCTAGTACGCCTCTAAGGACTAGCTCATTGATTAATGATGGTTAAGGTTTCCTAACCATGGACATGAGTTGTCAATTAATAATGAGATCATATCATTGGGAGAATGATATGATGGACAGACCCAAACTAAGCGAAGCAATTAGATCGTGTCATCGTGTTCATCTTTGCGAAACTTTTATTATGTCAAATATTGTATTTCTTAGACCATGAGATAATACAACTCCCTGGTATCGGAAGAAAGCTTTGAGGTCATCAAACGTCATCCTATGAGAGGGTGATCATAAAGGTGTCTCTCGGGTGATCGGAAAGTATCTGTTGGGTTGTATCTATCGAGATGGGATTTGTCCCTCCCAAGTCAGAGAGATATACTTCGGGCCCACTCGGTAATCGATATCAACACCGCTTGCAAGCATGTGGTTAAGGAGTTAATCACAAAGTGATATCGGATTACGGAACGAGTAAAGTACTTGCTGTGAACGAGATTGAACTAGGTATGACGGTAGCGACGATCGAATCTCGGGCAAGTAAAATATCGCGAGACGAAGGGAATATATATATGGGATTGATTGAATCCTGGCATCGTGGTTCATCCGATATGATCATCGATGAATGTGTGGGAGTCAATATGGGTTTCCAGACCCCGCTGTTGATTATTGATAGAAGATCATGTCTGCATATTCTCGAACCCGCAGGGTCACACACTTAACGTGTCTCGACGCTAGGATAGATTGGATAATTGGTTTATGAGTTTTTGTTCGGAGTCTCGGATGGGATCCGGGACATCACGAGAGGTTCCGGAGTGGTCCGGAGAATAAGATTCATATAAGGCAGTGCAGTTTTTGGAGTTCGGAATTGTTCCGGGTTAATCGGTATTGTACCGGAAGCTTCTAGAACCTTCTGGAAGGGGACCAACGTGGCCCCACCTTCCGGGAGGGGGCATGGGCCTATGAGGGAGTGCCCTGGCCGCATTGGTCCAGGGCACAAGGCCCCATAGGGCCCAGCCGGCCAAAGAGGGTTTAAACCCTAGATAGAGCTTCTAGAAGGGGGGGTTTCCTTGCCCCCCACTCCTCCTCCTTTGGGGCCGCCGGTTTGGGCTTGGGGGAGGGGCTAGGGCTGCGCCCCACCCCTCTATATAAAGAGGTCTGGGGGCGCACCACCCCCCACACCTTCCCCTCCAACCCTAGCCGCCCTGCCGCCCTTCCTCTCTCCCTCCCGATTGTTTGTAGGCGAAGCCCTGCTGCAGAAATTCTCCACCATATACACCACGCCGTCGTGTTGTAGATCCAATCCGTCTCTCCACCATACTTGCTGGACCAAGGAAGGAGGAGACGTCGAGGTGCTACACGTGTGCATCTCACGGAGGCACCGCCACTTGTGGTGCTAGATCGGATCGGATCGCGAGGAGGAGAAGCGAGTACGACTACATCACCCACGTTCCGACGAACGTTCCGCTGTGCGAATCTTCAAGGGTATGAAGATCTAATCCAATCTCTCTCGTTGTTTGCATCTCCTAGATTAGATCTTGGCTTTCCCTCTATTCGCATCCGTAGAAAATTTTGATTTACTATGCCGCGAATCCCTTCAGTTTCCTGGTCTTCGAGTGGCCCCCATCGGTCTACCCGAGAGGGACACCGTCGACGTGCACACCTTTTTCTTCGAGGAGCCGTTGGACCACGTGAGTCGTGTACGTGCAGCCATCAACGCCATGTTGGAGGATGAAGGGAAGGATGTAGTAGCTGAGATTGCTAGCTCATTGTTGTCCAGGCTTCACTACCACCTCCCCAGGTTCGACACAGAGATTATCTTCAAGCTTATTGCTCCTGGGACAGACTTGGGAGCCTCTACAATGGCTGTGAAGCCTACAATGGCCAAGGTGGTGCAGACGATGGGGCGCCAATCCGTCGAGTGACTAGCACCCCGGTTACTACTTGTATCTGTAGGCTGCGCCACCTTGTTAGGGCGTAGGTCTTGCTGCTTCACCTTCTTGTGACTGGTAGTTGGGATATTCTTATCTTAACGCATTTGCCGCTACTGTAAACTCCCTCTTCAAGTGGTCTTGTGTCTTCTTAGGTCTTGAACGGAGTTCGATAGAAGCCTATCCGATCGCTACGCGGGGAGGTTCTTGCATCGTGTAACACCCTCGAGTCGTCCCTATACAAGTTTCAGCATTCCTGCCAAACTCATATAGAAACGATTCAAAGATGACCACCAAACACTTGCGTGCGGGTGGAAAACAAAGTAATATCATTACACAATAGTACACGATGGAACCCACGGAACATACATATACAACAACGACTCAAAGAGTCAAGAATACAGATATACAATACAAAGATCCAAATCACCTTGAAAACAATACAACATCCGAGTATGGACAAGAGGCAAATGGGACTAAGAGCCCCGAAGAATAACCAATGGTGTCCATAACCCTGCCCAGGCCAAGCCGGAAGGGTAACCCTGCTAACGACGGCGATCTCAAACCTGCTACACAAAAGGGGGCGCCGACAAAGGACAAAGGAAAAAAAGAGCAGCCAGTAATGAGGCCAGTACACGGCGAGACTTAGAATTCGGCGGCTCTCGCCTACAAACGTATGGTAGACGGAAGCAGCAGCGCAGCCTGCACTAAACAACCTATAGAGACTCAATATAGTTGTGGCTATCAGAGAGAGATAAGAAAGACCTATGCAGAACCAACCTGATACTACCACCAAACATAGCCATCCTGGTATTTCCCCCTAGAGACCAAATGAGGAAGTACTGCCAAGGAAACTCACACGGTTGGCATTTTTATTCATTCTTTCCATGGTGGTTATCCAATTACTAGTCATATTGGATACAAGTCAAATTATAACAGTAAACTTTATTTATAGCTGTATATGATCGAGAAACGATACTCCAAGTCGTCCATAACCGCGGACACGACTTTTCAAAAAGATTTAACCCTATAGGGATGCACCAAAGTTTCCACACAAACTTCAACCCTTATTTTCAGATCAATTAACATACACCCATCACTATGTCGGCGGGTCCTCGGACACGACGCTTTCCTAGACCCAAAGCAAGTATATGGGGGCCACCCTACTAAGCCACCCGTAAGAAGTCGGCCGGCTCCGAAGACGGACCCAGAGGTTGCAAGATCGTCCAAGAGATCAGAGGCCATAGGTATAATCCTCAACATAACGACCCACATCCTAAACAGTATAGTAGTAAACGTTCATCGAGCAACAGATAATAAATATGGCATAACATGGCATACATGGCATTAAAACCCCAAACTAGTTTGTGTCCCCCAATACAGTACTTTGAATCGGGTACTAAGACGATAGGGGTTCCCATACACCCCACATGTGGTTAGCACGCCCAGTCTCAGAACATGTGTCAAAAAATCGGGTCCTAGATGGACACAGAGGGGCGGAATAATAACCATATCTCAACTATTACCCCTTTGTGCCTATGCATTAATTATATCTACTCCCAACATTTAATTAACAAGTTGTATTAAAGCCATGAACATCTCCACCATCAAGCATGTGCCAACCCCCAACAATGGTGGAATATCGACGACGCGAAGCGGCACCCGAGCAAGCAACTACGACTCGCAAGGCTGACTGACTACCAAAGAACAGGTAATAGGAGGTGTCCAAGGCAATTTAGAGGCTGCAAGGAATATAAATGGTACAGAAAAATAGAGCATCGCAACACGGATAGCAATAGATCAACAGGAGGAAGTAAATATTATAAAATAAAAATAGGTAGAAAGGGGGAGAATTCTTGTCTAGGGAAAACTACCGAAGATTTATCCGATGATCGGGTCGACACTCGCATCAACTCATCGGCCTAATCCGTAAAGAAGCAAAGCACTAGAAGAAAAATCGCATGCACTATTTAATTCTACGGCAAAAGATCGGGCATGATGCATGTATGATGCATGACATGGTAAAGGTGCGATGCAACTAGGCAATATTAAGCGGAACTGGGATCCCAAAAATTAATTAGATGGTTCATATTGTTAATATACCCTGCAAATTAAATTTTGTATTAACAAGGCAAAATACGGCATCTGTTCTCTACCGAAATTTAAATGCATCCAATATAAGACTAAAATAACCCGCATATGGTCTCCATATTTATTTAGGTGAATCATCGAAATACCCCCAAACATCCACAATATGTATGCGAGTATGAATGAGTCAATATACAACAAGGTATATAGATAGAATTTATAAAATATAGGGCTCGGATCAGGGTCACACATTAGGGTTAAGCACCGATGGTCTTAGGGTTCTATGGGATTCGGTTTTGGTCTTTGGATCTGGGTAGGAGGACTTGGCGTTCCGGGATGAAGATCTTTGAGTTTGGTGCCTATGGTTCCATGATCGGGGCTTCGGGGTCCATGTTGGTGATCTTGTCATTCCATCTCTTGTTGGTGTTGACCATTGAGGAGCGACGCCAATTGTTCACCGAGGTTATTGTCGGTTCAAAGGGAGTGACGGAGATCTTGGCGTCAGACCCGTTTTGGGGGTAGAATTTGGCGAGATCTCTGGTCGGGGTAGCACACAGATGTTGTTCTTGGTGTGAAACTTGTCTCAAAAGAGATAAAAAGAGCATCTAAGAAGACGCATGACCAAGGATGCACTGCTATAGAGACAAGATAAACATGGTGTCGAGAAGCAACACTGTCACCACGACCTCAACAAAACACGCGCACTACTCCAGAACAACACATCACAAGTCAGGTGCACGCGCGAGCATCACGTCAGGCTCACTTTCAGGAATATTTCCTTCACTGCCTGATGATTCCAACCAGAAGGGGCCTGGTGTGGCTTGGCAGGGATGACGGTCGGAGGAGATGCGACGGTGAGCGACGGTGGGGGCAACACAGTGACAGGTGATGGGGACGCGGAGGAGAGGCAGCGCCGGGGAGAAGCTTGCTCGCGCGGCGATGCGGCGGCTCACGAAAGTAGGGGCGATGGTAGAGCATAGGCATCGCGAGCTTGGGCTCGGGGAGGCGCGCTCCAGGAAGGGCGGCGTACCAGGTCAGCGGGCGGGGTGAGGCACATAGGTGAGGGAGGAGAGGGCATGCGACCATGGAGGCGGAGACGGGTCGATGAAGTGCAACCGACAAGGTATCGCGAGAAGGAGGAAACTGTGGTGCGGGGTGCACGTGAGGGAGTGGTGGGGAGGTGGGGCCGCATGCAAGAGCGATCGGGGTGGTGTGGTCACGTGCTGGGTGTGTGCGTCGTGTATGGGTTGGGGTGGGGTTCTCGCTTGCGTGCGTTAGCGTGTGTGTTAGTTGTAGGTGTGATGCAAGCACGTGTATGTGTCGGTGCGGTTTGTGGCTGCGATATGTGGGGGAAGGTGGGGCGTGGCGGTAGCTGGGTGGTGGGAGGATGCGAGGGACTAGGGTTTAGGTTTGGGGATTAGGGTTAGATAGGGTTTTTAGTGTAGGATTTGGGCTGGGCCTACTGGGGTAGTAGGTGGCCTGGCCTACGGGCTGGGCTGCCTCCACCGGTACGAACAAGTTTTATTTTATTTATTTGTTTTCATTTTATACAAGTCTTGTTGTAAACAGTTTTAGACAAACAAAATATCCTGGGAGTATAGGTTTTTGATTTTAAATTAAAGAATGGGGCTAATTAGAAAAGAACATATGATTTTGGTGAAAGTATTTAAAGGATATGAATATGCATGATGATGTCATGATGATGCACAAGATATAACCACCAGTAGATATTCTAGTAGTGGTTTGACCGGGATGCTACAATTCGACACCGCTAACAATGGATCTCTCCCTTGAGATCCGCCTCATGGTATGGGAAAGAAGGCCGACAATTTGAATCTTCCCGCTTCATGTAGATCATCGTGACACCACTAACAAGAATTCTTGCTGCATGTTGAAATTGGCTGATGCCCACAAGTATAGGGGATCGCTGAAATCTTCTATGGGAAGTATTACCCAAATTTATAGTTCGACTCAAGGGGAACACAAGAATACCAATAAGACTTTAGCAATTGAGACGTCACCCTCAATCATACCTGTATATCAATAAACTTTCAAAAAAGTGGTAATTTATGACAGTTGATTCAAAGCAGTAAATAAAGGAGCAGATTTCCAGTTTTCACCAGAAGTAATATTGTGAAACTTTCAGTGGATAAATCGTAGGCATGAGGTGATAACATGGTGTTGCATGAATGATATCCATCATATAATGTATCATACTAACATGACATTTATCTCGAATTCAGTTGTGTGTAGGTGTGTGCTCCAAACATAATCATGCATGTAAGTTTGCATAATATCTTTTGTCCTACCTGCTCATTTCACCGGGGCCAACTTGGTACTATCGGCAAGAATACCTTTTCAAATAGATCGGAACAAAGCATTAACACTTCATGAACACACAATATCCTCAAACTATCATATATTCCCATTGTTTTTCCTAATTGTCACCTTAGGGTTCGCAAGTTCAACATAATAGTAGGTAATACACTTTGCAAATACATACCAAACTAAAATATATGATTGAGAAATAAAAGTTTAGTACTGAAATCATGTCACTCGGGCCCTAGCAACAAGCATTAAACATAGCAAAGGTATACCAACACTCATACAAGAATTTCTATAAGATAAATACCTCAAATCTCGATACATATGGATGATTACATGATGGATCTTATCCAATCCCCATCCACCTCACATGCCCACAAGGAATTACTCACACATGATGATGCGGGATGAATTCATGGTCGTTGGTGATGATGTTGATGATGATGGTGGTGAAGACCTCGAAATCCCATTCCCCGGGGTGGAGAGCAGGACAAATCTAACCCTCGAAACAAAGATCGTGGATCTGGCGGTCCTCTATTTCACGAAATGCTCAGTGCTTCTAGAAAATAGTTTTTTAGGGTATATAAGGGGGTACGCCAAAGGAGAGGCCACGACGATGCTCCACGGCCAAAAGGGCCTGGGTGGCGCGCCCACCCTTACTAGGCGTGCCACCTGGTCGCTTTTGGGCCTCGTGGCTCCGCTCGCTTGATTCCAAGGTCCCAGGCTTCATTATTTGGTGAAAAAATGACGTGGTATTTTTCCTTGATTTTATTTCCTATGAAAAATGACAGAAAGAAGACTTTTGCTAAAAAAACGTTAGATTCAACAGTTTTATCCAAGTATGGGAAGATTCTGGATCAAATCATCGAGCAAAGTACTTGGAACAGTAGATACATTTGGGATGTATCAGCTACCCCAATCTTATATCGTTGTTTGTCCTCAAACAACTCAAACACAGTGTAGAAGCGATAAAATACTTTGACAAGAAATTTGCTATATTCATGCATAACACTTCAATATGGAAAATATTTGAAACATAGCTTTATCAATGAATAACAAAGTAATAATGAGAGCCTACTATGCTGGTGTACAAATGATTATACATGGTACAAAGGAGATAATATATGGCAACACTATTTGAGCATGATTACCTAACAGTGGCAATGAACAATGTTCTCACATCGCATTTGATTGAATCATATGTAAGGTTTTTGAGGCCTTTGATTCTTTCAATTATTGACAAGTAGTTCATCATGCTTGCATCGTGAACTAAATACTTTGGGGACATCGTATCCTTCCAGTCTTTCAACATTTAAACACTCATAGAAGACCCATACATGAGTAAGTAACTAGTATCTTTAGTTTGACAACATGTGGAGTCGAATATGATAGGTGCTTTTTTGGTATGTTTCTTGCACCTTTGCATGAGTGGCAGGAGTTTTTGGTTGCCACTTTTTGGGATTGCAAGTCTTACTTCATTCAGCTTTGAGTGGATTTTCGTATCCATAATGCATCAACATTTTGATTATAAGCTTTGAACGAATAAGCATCTCTTGATTTTTTCCTTGCTTGGTGGACACTTCTTAGTTTTAGCCTGTTTTCTTCCATAGAAGAGCCAACTCATTGGGATATTTCCTTTTTTCAGGATAAGGGTTTAAAGGATGGGTGTCCACCAACACAATGATAGCCATGTTGGTGGATTGGTTTAAAGGCTAGCGGAGAGGCTTAGTTGTCAACTAAAGATACTATCAACCCACTAACATATGATTCGATGATGAGATTCACAATTTGAAAGACTGGACTATCATACAAGACTCAACCTCCATATTTCAAAGACACATAGGAATATAAATATTCATCATTGAATATGTGCCATGTCCACCTCAACAAGTATAATGGGATACATAGACTTTTGTTTAGGGCTACTATCATGCAATCAAGTTAAAATAATGTTCCCTAATAGCATCTCATTTGCCTCGTTATATAGCCAAAATGACACAAACAAAGTAACCATTCATTACTAGTTCCCTAAGTATTGAGGAAACTTTGCCCAAACATTTTGTTAATGTTAACTTGCATGCATAAGTACAACAAAAGAGTCATACCTATTTAATCAATTGATACACAATGATTCATCATTGTTGTTCTTCCTCTCCCATCTTGAACTGCACAATATGCTCATATATGTTGAAATAAAGCAAACATATATAGCTTGGTTCATTCCGAACTTCATTTTCATCAATATAAAAAATATTACTGCAAGATTTTCCATTAGCCACTTCTCATAAACATGGTGGTTTATAGTGGCTGTGATCCTTATTTTATCATAACATTGAATTAGGGATCACTTACTAGTTAACTAGCCACTTTTAGTGTTAAACATTGAAATCTGTCAACAAATTAATGCAGTGATGCAGCACAATATTTCCCTACTTAAAAATCCCAGGAATTTTTGCCAATTCTTGTGTGTGTGTGTGGGGGGGGGATGAAAAGTTATAGTATGTGTATAAATTTCAGCCTAATTGGAGTTACAGAAAAAAATGAAAAATAAATACAACTCCTACGCGCGATTTCAAAAACGAAAATCTTTTTGTGGTTTTTAGTTTTTAGACAACAAAAGAAATCAACTTAATGGCAAGCTAACTACATAAACCAGCAAAATCTTTTTCGGTTTTGGGATTTACTGAAAGTAAACAACATGCATAATCCTAAAAGTCAAATCTTTTTGGGTTTTTTGAGTTTTGCTAAAATGAAACTAAAAACTCACATAACTTGAACAATTCTAGCACGGCATATATAACAAAAAGGAAGGGAGGAAATCATACTCCTCCAAGCTTTGGTGAAAGCTAATAGCCTAGATAGTTGGGATCGTGCCCCCAACCGTATTGTCCATCTCCGTAATATGGTGGCTGCTACTCCCATGACAGCCACTACGACGGTGTGTCCTCGTTCTGTTTTTGAGAAGAGGAACCTTCTTCGGCATGATAATCAGGTGCTGCAGGCATGACACCCCATGTGGTATGTGATGGAGGTTGAGGACAATCCTCCCATATTGTTGGTGAAGACGGTTCAGCAGCCTCCCCTAATGCATACTCATTGACAGGGGTTGTCCACTTTCTTCTCAACCTATCAAAATAGTCAATACAAGGAATAAAATTGGATTCCAACCTACCACGGTTAACCATAGATTGATACATCATGTGACCCGTGCCATATTCCCTTAATATCCCCATGCGAACCAACATATTAATGTCCAAAATAATAGGTCCTAGAACCGGAGTTCCCATGTATTCAAATTTCCTTTAGTTATTAAGGTATTCAAAAACTAATATGGCTATTGCTCTAGCATGAATAAGTTTGGTGCTATTATGTTTTACATCATATGAAAAGGTTCTAGCAATAATCACACCCAAGTTAGATTTAGGAGCTACACCTTACTTATCACATTTCAATAAATAAATTATGGGGCAAGTGCATCCTGTTGAATTCTTCCTAGCAAGAAATCCTATAACAAGAAACAATGCAAAATATCTTAATGCAGGGTGCTGAATATGAGTGAACTTTCCTCTATGTATATCCTCAGGAACATCTACACTTATAATCCTCCAAAATGAATGGAGGCTCTCATCAGAATCGCCAGGAATGGCTTCCCATTTTCCCTCATTAGGTACATGTATGACATTACAAAATTCCTCTAAGGGCATGATTAACATTTGACCCTTCATGACAAACCTCTCATCAAAAGTGCTGGGAGTTTCCTTACCTCTGGTACTTACCTTCCATTTGGTTTGTACAAACCTGAAGGTGGCTAGGAACTCACTGCTGAGCTCGTAGTAGGTTGGTTGAGGATGTCTTGCAAATTCCTCAAGCTTGGTTTTCTGTAAGAAATAAGTAAAATCTTCTTCTATGGATAATGCCTTCAGCACATTGGGGTCAGGCCATTTGGTAGCTTTCACCTTCAAGGCCTCTGCCTTAAAGATCATCTCATCTTCCCATTCTTGCTCTTCATCATAATTGGGTAAGGCTCTTGAGCCTCTCCTTGGTCTTAAACTCCTCAGGAGGCTTTTTCCCCTGTTCATGGTGGATGAGACCTTGCATCACTAAGAACAAAAATCACTAAACAATTATATGTATCAAGTTATAATCATTTAGATATGCTCTAAAAAGTTTCTACCAAGCATTACTATAAATCATTTCCACTAAAAAGCTTCAAATCCATGGATTTTCATGCATGAGATGTAGCACCAAGAGCAGTATGTTTCTCAATTTAAAGCATCATATAAAAATAACTTGGATGAGTGGAGGAGTCACATACCAATGAGCAATCCCTCCAAAGGAATTTCAAAATGGTTTCCAAAACATGGAGATCGAGAAATGGGCAGCAAGGGAGCAGAGGAATTTTTTTCGAATGGTACCTAGTCGGGTTATGAGAGGAAATGAAGAACCTGGGAGGTTGGAGGCCACATGACTCCAACTGGGGGGCCCATAAGGGCAGGGGCGCGCCCACCCTTACTAGGCGCGCCACCTGGTCTTTCTTGGCCCATGTTCACTTTCTAGTAAAGTCCTTTGGCAGGGTGGATCCCGTGTGCAGAAAAATGGCTTGGGAATTTTTTCATAATTTTTGAAAAGTGTTTTCTATATAAAACTTTCCTGAACTTAAAAATTGTCAAAACAGACATAAAATAATTAAAGTAACTAATTTTTAAATGAAGGAATTCAAGCAAACTATAATACTACTATATAAATAATTTAATGGAAATCATCATCTCATCATTATCATGTTAAAAATGAGGTTGATCAAGTCTCATTAATACTATGATAAGGATAGAAACAATGGTTCACTTTATTGTTTTTAGAAGAAAAAAATTTAAGGTACCTCACAATGGATTGGAATAGTTCCAACCATTATTATTTCATACTTCGGCTTGGGAGGAGGAATAGGAATTTCAAAACATCCAATTATAAGAACTTTTGGTTCAATGACATTAACATTTCTCTTAGGTAACTCAATAGAATTCTTATTTGTAAAATATATAGTGTGCTCCTTCCATTCCACATTAAATGTTACCTTTCTTTCAGTACAATTAATCATAGCCCTTGTAGTATTTATAAAAGGTCTTCCAAGAATAATAGATAAATTATCATCTTCAGGCATTTCTAATATAACAAAGTCTGTGGGAATCTGCACATTAGCAATCGTAATAGGAACATCCTCACATATACCAATAGGAATAGCAATATATTTATCAGCCATTTGAAGTGAAACCTCAGTAGGTACTAATTTATTTAAGTTAAGTTTCTTATAAAGAGAGAAAGGAATGCCACTTACTCTAGCTCCAAGATCACATAAGGCACATTTCACACGAGTATTTTTAATGGTGCAGGGAATAGTTGGAAGACCTGGATCCCCTCTCTTTTCATGTAGTTTTTCCTTAAAAGAATAGTCAGCAAGCATGGAAGTAATAGATTCATTTGGTATATTTCTTTTATTAGTGACAATATCTTTCATATATTTGGAATATGGAGGTACTTTAATAACATCAACTAAGGGCATTTGCAAGTATACACTTTTTATCAATTCAATAAACTTCTCAAACCTTTCATCGTACAAAGCTTTCATTACCTCTTGGGTATAGGGTATAGGTCTTTGTACCCATGGATCCCTCTCTTTACCTTTTGGTTGTGGTGGAGGCTTCTTCTTCTTATTTTTATCCCTTGATGATTGAGGGTCCTCACTTACAATAGGTTCAGATTCTTCATTATTCTCCTCTTCTTGTGATTCTTCATTTGGTTGGGACATTTACACATCATCTTCTTCATTATTATCCCTAGTATCAGCATCAGACATAGATACATCATTTTCTTGATCTTCAGATTTCCCATTCTCTTCATTTTCATTGGGAAATTTTCTTGCAATTGACTTCTTCTTAAGAGCCTCTTGCTCTTTCCTTTTTGGATGTCCATCAGGATAATCATGATCCTAAGTGCTAGAGCATCCCCTTATATTGACTCCACAAATTTGCTTCTTCTCATTAAGAAGGTTTTCATACAACTTATTTTGAAGAGAAATCATTTGTTCAACTTGATTATTCATCATTTTGCAATGCTTAATAGTCATCTTAAGAGAGTCAACACAAGAGCCTACTCTTTTATAGATAACATTAATCTTATGGGATTTCTCTATCATTTCCCTTTCAATGTTACGTTCATATGTTTCTTGATGAGGAACAAAGTTGCTAGAATTATCAACATAAGATATTTCAGTAGGAGGTGATACCTTTCCATTGATTTCAGAAGAACATACAACATGAACTTGAATAGGGAAGCATGGTTTATCAATAGGGATTTAAAAACCCTTACCAGAAAGTTCCTTTAAATGAGAAGATTTAATACCCTTTACTCCATAGATTTATGAGCTTCTTCCATATCTTCATTAGATAATATGAGAACACCTCTCTTATTATGAGTCTTATCACTTTTCTCTTCTTCTTCAATATGCCAATCATGATAATTCTGAGTAATAGTATTCAATAATTCCTTAGCTTCCTCAATAGTCCCGTCCCTAAAAATATTTCCTGCAACACTGTCTAGATAGGTTCTAGAACTTTCAGTTAGTACATTATAAAATGCACCAAGTAATTCATTATCCTTAAAACCATGTGCAGGACATCTCCTTCCAGTGGCAAAAAATCGCCCCCAAGCTTGGGGAATACTTTCTTATTTGTTTTGTGTAAAGTTACTAATTTCAACTCTCATAGCATGTATTTTACTATCAGAAATATACTTATGGAAAAACAAATACAAGCATGCTTCCTTACGAGTAATGGACTTAGGAGCTAATGATTTGTACCAAGTTTTTGCATCTCCTCCCAAAGAGAAGGGGAACAGTTTTAAGAAATAATAGCGTTGTTGTATCTCAGTTTTCCAAATAGGCAAGCAATATCTTCTAAATTCATCAAGTGCTCATAGGGTAATTCTTCTTCTTTACCATAGAACCTAGATGCTTCAACTCTTTCTATTATTTTAGGGTTGACTTGAAAATCATAATCCTTATCTTTAATGAATATTGCAGGTTCTTTGCATTTACTAGCAAGAGGAAATAGTTTTCCTAGAGAAAATTTACTCAGAGTTTCTTCAAATTTATCTAAGTCATCTAGATCATGACTCATAAAAGCTTTAGTGAAAGCAATATCCTATTCACTAGGTGTTTCTTAAGAACTAGTGGCACTATCTTTTTCATTAACATGTTCATCTTTATCATATTTAGATTCCATATCATCATTGGATAAGGACTTAGATAAATCAGGCATCCCCTCTTTATCTTGGCCCTTGATGAGTCCAAAATTGAAGCATATCTACCTTTTGTTTTTGCATAATTAAAGTAGGGATTTGTATTTCACTGCGTTTGCACGCACCTTTTTGTCTTTATTTCAACAAGATACCGAATCGTTAAGTCTTATATGAACATATCAATTAGAGCTGTCATATTATGCTATAATATGATATTTTCAAGTGATAAAAGTCGTTTTATGGATTTACCTTTGCACCTGGGAAAATACCAAATGGGGGGAAGAAACCAGTGCCAATAACGACCGGCGGTACGGGCGGAGCCCACCCGTACCGTCCTCCCATATCATGTGTCATCGGGTTCTCCTCGTCAAATACTTTTTTCTAGCGAAGACGATAGGGAGATCCGACATTCACAACCACCAAAAACCACGAAAAACTCATATGAAAGGTATCTGAAGGAGGAACTTCACTGGGATAAAATTCCATCCGCTTAACGGATCATCGGAGGACAACTCATCATCCCCTTCATCATCATGCACTACATCTAAATCACCACCATTACCCCATCTCTCATCTATTAGATCTTGTTGTAATTCCAGATTCAATTGTAGTTTGCATTATATCTATTCTGGTACTTTTATCCATCCATTTGATTATGATGATGTCGTTGATTACTTCCATGTGTGAGTAGTTCCTTTGTTCTTGGGGAGATGGAGAAACCCTAGCACTATTATGAATTTGCAATAAAGATGATCTATTCTTATGCCATATGACTTGTCGGTCTAATTTTTGTTGGAAAAGAGTATATATTAACATCACAGGGATACCAATTACACTCAGCCTCTGCAACAACGCATGCCCTAGTGGCTATACGGAGGCACACAACTCAGAAAAAATAGAGAAGAATTACAAAAAAGAAAAGTCCCGCTACAGAGAACCAATCCTCAAAGCAACGACACTGACACCATAAGAACAATACCAGTAGTCCTCCACTCCAATAAAAACGCCTTCAAGAAGGAAACAGTGCCCAGGCGCCGTCGTTGCACGATAAAATATCATAGGTTTTCACCCTGGAGAAAGTCCTTGCTCACAAAACAATGCCTTCAACAAGGTCATTTCCAGGCACAACCAGTTAAGGCCAGACCTTGGATTTTCACCCTGCAAGATAAGACTAGGAACTCCCCTTGTGTTGTATTACCGCACCAACAGTCGCTGCAACGAGTCCCAGATCACGCAGCCAGTTCCCCATCGCCACAAGAACAAAAATCACCATTGCTACCCTCATATTTCTGCTTTCCTGACATTCTCCGCATCTGACTTCACCATGGCTCTAAGAATGACACTTGATGGGAACAAAAAACAGTGCTTCGCAACGCTCCCGCCAAAACCAAACGGGCAGAAAAACAAGGTGCGCACGGCCGAATACCTTCCGATCTAGCAATCTCTAGGCATGATACGCCCATGGGAGTTCGCCGGCGGAGACTTCCGGAACCCGCCTCTCTAGACCAGATCAATGAGGGCATACATCAAGCAGACCTTCGTATTCGTGCGAAAGAAACCAAAGGACCACCTCCTTTATTAGATCCGACACTGCGATTCCCACACCTCCGGCCGGTTTCCGGAGAATGGATCAACCAGGCAATTAGGGATAGAGAGCCGATCTAGGTCTTCCAACGGAATCCCATCGCCGGCACCTCCTCCACTAGATCGCCACCCGCCCCACTCCGGTAGAGGCCGCCGCCTCCATATCCAAGCTCCCACGAAGCCACCACCGGCCGGAGCCGCGGAGACGTTGATGGCGAGGGGGGCCCGTCCAACACCGGCAATCTCCTCCCTACCACCGCGCTGGGGCCGGGAGGCCAAATCCCCGCTGCCCCCATCACCGGCGCCATGTAGTTAGGTCGGCTGCCCTTCGGGGGCGACGAGGAGGGAGAGGGATAGAGGGGGAGGAGGTGGCGGCGGGGTAGGGTTTGGCCCCCTCGGTCGCCAGGAGGGGGCGACGCGAGAGGGAGGAGGTATCGCGAGATCGCGAGGATGACTTGTCGGTCTATGTAGATTTATTATTTGTGTTTGATCTCTCTCTTTATATGGTATGCGTAGTCGGCCACATATCATTTTCCCTTGGGACTAAAGGGAGGGAGAAATCCCTTGGACGTGTTTTGGGAGCATACCCGGAATCGCCCCATGACAGATTGGCGCCGGCTCGTAACCTACATGGTCAAAGGAGGATAAAGAGCGACTCCCTAAGCTAATTACGATATCCATAGGGAAACCCTTAATTGCGGTAGTTTGTATGGGTGACTGCTCTCAGACATCGCAGTGGTTATTTAGAGGTGACCTCACTCTTAGCTCAACAAAGTGGCTTCCTACGAGCTTTGTTGTGAACATATTATTATGGAGCTCTCTCCACACATCTCATGACACAAGAAGTATATGATATTAAATTATTAATAATAAAAATACCATGCTAGAGGTGTATCCTACATCTCCAAGAACGTTTTAGTCCTATTGAGTTCAACCACGCTTTCACACAACCTTGTTACTTGCTTTCTTTTACTCGTTTTAATTACTTTTCTATAAACAACCAAAAACCTTTCAAACACCCTTTACTTGAGATCAATGGCATCTTATAAGTATCCTTTGGTAGATATTGATGAGGGGCATAAAGACCTTTACCAATAGCTCTCTGTGAGTTTGATATCTTTACTTCAAAACTAGCTACAATTGATCTGTGCACTTGCAGTCATCAAGCTATTTTATGGCGCCATTGCCAGGGAGCTAAGCGCTTTTGTTCTTTGTTCTTAGTTGCTTATTTACTAATTGTTTTACTAAAGTTGCTTGCTCGTTTCTGGTAAGCACCAGGATTGCACTCGGACTGATGAATCAGCTCGATGCCACTAAATACCTCGGGAAGTTCAACAGAGGACTCATCAAGGAATTCCTGAGCGGGAGCAAACTAGAATACGAGGTTAATCCTTACTTATAAATATTATTAAAGAAAAGACTTTTGTAGGAGACAATCCAGATGAGGATCCGTACACTCATTTAATGCATTTTACCGAGCAATGTTGGACTCTTAAACTAAAAGGTTATTCTGATGATGAATTAAAACTTAAATTGTTTAGGCAATCTCTAACCAACACTGCTTTGGCTTGGTATATAATTTGCCCTGCAGAGAAAATTGATACCCGGGAAAAGCTTAAGGTAGAATTTGTGTTTCGATTCTTTCCCAAGGTAAAAATTGCTGAAGTAAGAAGGCCAATCAGAAAATTCAAGAACCGCCCAAGTTAAGGCTTGGTAAGGGCCTTCAAAAGGTATAACACACTACTTAATAAATGTCCTCATCATGATTTACCTGAATGGTACATTTTACACATTTTCTATGGAGGACTTAATCAAGAAATTAAACATGAGTTGGACACCAACTACGAAGGCTCCTTTATGGAGTTGACTATAGTTAAATCTTGGGAACTTTTAGAATGAATTCGCCATAATAGAGAAACATGGCGATATGGATGAAGGAGTTCATTATGGATCTTGGTGTGGTTTCTAGTGCGTCGGACCCGATGGCCATCTACTGTGACAACATGGGTGCCATAGCCAATGCACAGGAGCCAAGGTCACACAAGAAGCTGAAGCATATCAAGCAACGTTTTCACGCTATTCATGAGCATGTCCAAGATGGTGACATCAAGATTTGCAAAGTACACACAGATCTGAATGTGGCAGATCTGTTGATGAAACCTCTCCCTAGGGCAAAACATGACCAACACCAGAACGCCATGGGTGTTAGGTATATTACCATGTAATCTAGATTATTGACTCTAGTGCAAGTGTGATACTGTTGGAGATATGCCCAAGATGTAATAATAAAAGTAGTTATTATTATATCTTTGAGTTTATGATGAATGTTTACATCCCATGCTATAATTATATTAATAAAAAACTTTAATACTTGTGTGGTTTGTAAACATAAAGAGTCCCTAGTAAAGCCTCTTATTAAACTAGCTTGTTGATTGATTGATGATCATGGTTTCCTGATCATGAACATTGGATGTTATTGATACCAAGGTCATATCATTAGGAGAATGATGTGATGGACACACTCGTATAGTTAAGTGTAGCATAAGATCAAGTCATTTAAATAGTTCACTTGCTATAAGCTTTCAAATACATAGTAACCTAAATCCTTTGACCATGAGATCATGTTAATCACCATCACCGGATGGATGATTTTGGGACATCGAACACCACTTCGTAACTGGGTGGTTATAAAGGTGGCATTGAGTATTCTGAAAGTATGTGTTGAGGCACATGGATCAAGAGTGGGATTTGTACATCCATATGACAGATAGATATACTCTGGTCCCTCACGGTGGAATGTCATCCAATTGGCTTGCAATCATGTGACTAGCTCACAATGGATCACATATCACAGGAACGAGTAAAGATTACTTATCGGTAACGAGGTTGAACTAGGTATGCAGAGATACCGACGATCAAACCTCGGATAAGTAAAGTATTGCGAGACAAAGGGAAATTAGTATTGTGTGTAAATGGTTCATTCGATCATGAAGTAATTGTAGAAATATGTGGGATCCATATGAATTTCTATATTCCTCTATTGGTTATTGATCGGAGAAGAGTCTCGATCATGTCTGCATAATTCACAAACTTTAGGGAGACACACTTAAGGATTCGATGTTGTTTAGTAGGTATGGAATGTGAGTAAGAGACCGAATGTTGAGTCTCGAATAGGATTCGGGATATCAAGAGGAGATCCGAAATGGTCTGGAGAATAAGATTCATATAAGGAAAGTCCGATTATGGGGTTCGGAAATGTTTTTGGTGTTTTGACTGGAAGCTTCTAGAAGGTTCTGGAAGGTCCACCACCCCGGGGGGATGGGTACTTGGAATGTGCCATGTCATTGTATAATGGTTGCATCATACCTTAGGTCACTTGGCTGGGCAATGGGAAGAGAGAAATCAACTCCAGTTTGAATAGTCAAACGCCAGTTTGAAAAAGTCAAATCCCAACATGATTGCCTAGTGGAGGGAGGAGAGGAAACCTAGTGGAGGAATGTTTCCCCTCCCTCCCTTGCCGTCGGCAAAGAAGAGGAGTTGGGGAAGGACTCCCCTTCCCCAAACGCCTCTCCCCACCTATAGAAGGAGGGATAGGCCCCCCTACACCTCATCCCAAACCCTAGGTTGGCCACCGCCCCCTCTCAAGTCACCGCTGCCCTAGAGCTCCTCTAAACCGCCGCCGTCTAGCTAAACCATAGCCGTCGGCCACCTCCACCCCTCAGCCTCTAAGCCCTAGTTGCTGAGGCTCTCTCTCTACTCCACCATACTCGCTACGGCTTAGGCGAAGCCCTACGGGATCTCTCCTCTACTTCCACCATCACACCATCGTGTTGTTGGAATCATGAGGATCTACATCCTCCGCTGCCTGCTGGAACAAGGGAGAGGAAGGTCTTCATCGAGTACCGAATGTGTGACCGACTACGGGAGCGCTGCTGGAACGCGCCACCGGAAGGATCGTCTACGCGATCTTGAGATCGGCAAGTGAACGACTACATCACCCATGAGAGATCCGTATATCGTTAAACACTTTGGATCTTCGAGGGTTAGTACTGTATCAACTCGTTGCACCGATCTTGTAGATTAGATCTTGGCTTGTGTGTGTTCATGCGATAGAATTTTTTTTGTTTTCCATGCTATAAACCCCTATAGTGGTATCAGAGCCGTGTCTATGCGTAGATCTGTTGCACGAGTAGAACACAATGGTTATTGTGTGAGTTGATGCTTTTGTTGTCGATTTATTTTTGTGTACTTTGCATCTTGTGGGATGTTAGGATGAAGCGTCCTAGGATAACCTTACATGGAATCATTCATGAGACTTGGTCCATGCTCAACATGCAACTTGTATTGCATAAGTGGATTTGCGGGTGCTTGTCTCTCCCACCATAGTGAAGATTCAATTTACAACGGGCACTTGACAATACTTATATCAAAGTTGTGGTTCATGTTCGTAAGTTATAACGGTTCTTGTTCGAAAGCCCCAAACCACGTAAAACATGCAAAGAAAATTAGAGGCGTCTAACTTTGTTTTGTAGGGGTGTGCTGTGATGTGGCCATGATTGTGATTATATATGATGTATGCAGTGATCCTTATTGTAAGTTGGTAACCGGCAGGAGCCGTATGGTTATCTTTAAAATTTGTTTGGACCTGCATGTCTATTATTCAAAGTAGTTGTAATAGTTGATGTTGGTGGACGACAACCATGGAGCGACGCCATTGACCTTGACGCCACGCCGGTGATGATGGAGATCATGTTCATGCTTGGAGATGGAGATCAAAGGCACAAGAAGAAAGGCCATATCATATCACATATTATGAATTGCATGTGATGTTAATCATTTTATGCATCTTGTATTGCTTAGATTGTGATGGTAGCATTCTAAGATGATCCCTCTCACTAAATATCAAGAAATAAAGTGTTCATCCTTAGTAGGCACCGTTGCTAAGACTCGTCATTTCGAAGCACCATGTGATGATCGGTGTGATAGATTCTACGTGTGCATACAACGGGAGCAAGCCAGATTTGCTCATGCAGATACTAAGGTTAACCTTGACGAGCCTAGCATGTACATACATGGTCTCGGAACACGGAATACCGAAAGGTAAGCATGAGTCATTGAGATGATATGATGAAAATGTTGATTGTTCGCCTTTGAAACTACATCATCTCTCGTGATGATAGAACTTGATGTAATGGATTTGGTTTGCGTGATCACTAAAACAATGTGAGGGATATTTTTTGAGTGGAAGTTCACCTAGTTAATTTAAGTATTAAATATGAACTCAATTTGTCATAAACTTAGTCTAAACTTTTGTAAATATGTTGTAGATCATGGCGACCCCTACCACCATTTTAAATGCATTTCTAGAGAAAGAAAAGTTGAAAAACAATGGAAGCAACTTCACGGATTGGTTCCACAATTTGAGGATTGTTGTAGAGGTCCCAACCTTTAATAAGGTAGATATCCCTGTGTTTACAATTCTAGTCCCTAGATCAATTGCTAGCATCCACGGTTAAGATGTAATATCAAGAAACAAAGGTCATAATACAACTTTATAACCAGGAATAAAATAATTTGTTACATTTTACATAGCTCATTTGGCTATCTCATTACAATGCAACAGAAATAACTATATAGCATGGAGTCCTTCATCTTCAAAGTGCCACAGGCAATCATGTTGGTTGTAGACTTGTAATCCTATTCAACACATCTCACTAACATCAAACAAACCTGCAACATAATAAGTTACAGCCACAAGGGTCAATACATTTGAATTGTATTGGCAAGTGATACTATGGTAGAATAGTGGCATCTATCATCTATATGCATTTGGCTAAGTAGAGCTTAGGCTTGCTTTGCTCAAAATAGATTTTCCTTATCATTTGAAAACACTAAGTTTTTGTTTGTCAAAATCACCCAAGGCATCTACCAATCAAAGATTGAAGATCCTTTAACCCTTGTTCAACCACAAGTTTTTAACTTAGAAATTGGGTTGAGAAGATTCTTGATAGCTTCCATGTCTTGATGCTTAAATTGTCCATTGCCGGGGACACGACTAAGTACTTAGATTTTACTCTCTCGAGAGGTGGTGCACTTTCCCCACAAGACTCGACATGCATCGAGACAAGACCTTTCAGAAGCCTCCCCTTAGACCAAAATGGACGCGTTCCCAAACCTATCACCCCCTAACACCAACTGTCCATCTGGCTAAGTTATTGCAACCTATATGATCCAGGTAGAGCCCATAATGCCAAGTGGCTGCACTTGAAGCTTCTCAACATTTGACATCTCAAATATATTTGTTCCTGGGTGGAATTCCACAAGTGAGATACACTAGGGTAGGCCATAAATATGGGGCCCTGTGTAACCACTTAACATAACCCATTCAACCATTCCACCCAGGTGATTCATTCACATAGTTGTTTTATTAAACAAAACACAAGTCATAGACTTAGAAATATTTCATAGTAATATAATCCACCCTTTTTTTCTACTAGCTAAGCTAAGCATGATAGTAGTAGGGATCTTATCTTATGAAAATTCTACTAAGGCATCATCTACTAGGATTTCCCATGGCATAGCATACTTAGTAAAATTCCATGCAAGTCCTACTCAAAATATCATAATGCATAGTGAAAATAATGGGACAAAAGTATGAAGCACCACTTGCCTTTTTAGTAGAGAATATAAGTTCACTCCTTGATCTTGCAATAGTATCACTCTTCAAATTTCACTACAATTCAATCAAGGCACAAATTCAATCTAGCATTCAAACAATTCATCACATAAAACAAAGAAAACAAAACAATGCATGCAAGCATGCAAAAGGTTGTTTTATTTGGAAAGGTGGTTTTTAATAGGCTATAAACATTTTAAAAAACCTATTGGTCATTTATAAAAGTGGCAAAACCATTTGATATTAATTTAGTGAAAATGGCCACTTTAAATCATTTTGTTTTACTAGAAATGATTTAAATCAAAGGAATAATTTCTAGTGTTTGACAAATATATTTATAAACACAAATGATAGTTTTTAAGGTCAAGTGTTTAATATTAAAACCATTTGCAAAAGGTTTTACCTATAAACCATTTTTTAATCAAAGCAATATTTTATTTTGTTGGGAATGCCTTTAAGCAAGGTAATAATTTTATAGGGTTCACCAAATATATTCTTAAATCCCAAAACTTGGTGTTTAGGGTCAGAGAGTTTAAATCAAATCATTTTCCAAAGGTTTTACTCAAAAATCACTTTTAAAACATAAACAACATTTTTATTTAACTAGAAATGCTTTTATTCAAAGGAATAATTCCTAAGTGTCACAAAATATACTTTTAAATATAAAAGTTGGTTTATATGGTCAATAGAGTCAAAACAAACCATTTGCAAAAGATTTTACCCTAAAAGCATTTTTAGAATAACTTTTATAATCAAAATAGGCCTACACATGTTTCTGCAAAAAACAATCAATTTTACAGAAGCAATTCACTAAACAAAGGGCATGGTTGCAAAGTACTCTTTTTGCTGATTCCATTGATATAAAGTTTTCAAAATTTGACACGTAGATTTAAAGTTATGAATTTTACAAAATCAATCCACTAATAGATGTAATTCTGTTTTTAAATTCTGAGTCTGGCTATGTGGCTGCTTCCTATTGGTTGAAAACGGTTCGGTTGGATCGGCTGTTACAGACCACATGATCTTATTTAGATCGCATGGTGCAGATCGAGTGATACCCCTTCGTTAATTTGGTATATCGTAACCATCAGATCTAAATCGAACGGCGTACATAAGCTTGGCCAAAGATGGGCGGCGCTGCGACGGTGGCTGGCGGCAGCGCGCTCAGACGGTGAAGTTGCCGACGATACAAAAGGAGAGGGAGAGGGAGAATCTCATTACCAGACTTGCCGTGGCGTGCTGAAGCTCAAGGTGGTCGCAGTTGTCCAAGGGGCGCACACGAACAAAGAGGATTGCTTGCTGGAGTTCACAAAGGCGTTAGTCTTGTCTGTTCGTCGTCGGAGGCGAGGGTACGGGTCACGCCAAGACAAATAAATGATGCCGTTAGATGCGTGCAAGAAAGGCGAACACGTGAGTAACAGTCAGAGGGGAGGGGGCGGTCAGATGCTACCGGGGGGTGTCGCCGGAGAGGAGGCAGACGGCGGCGGTGTTCTGTCAATGACGTTGCCGAGGCTACGGTGCTCTCGCGGGCGAGTGGTTGGTACTGAGAGATGCGTAGGGAGGTGGGGAATGTTCTTGTGTAGGCCAGGGAGCAAGGGGAGGCAAGTACTGGCCGGAATTTGTTCTGAAGGTCGCCGGAGACAGAGATGGTTCAAGGCGAATTCAAGGCGTCCTGGAGGCAGAGAGGAAATGGTGTCTGGGGGAAAAGGTAGAGGGGAGGGAGGCGGTTAAGCGGGAGTGATCGCTGGGAGGAATTAACACGGCGTTATGGCGAATTAAGCCTGCGGAAATCAAGCCAGAAACGGCAACAAGGAGGGGGGGAATTGGTCGCGTGAGGTTGATGATGATGTCCAGCTGGCGGTGGGGCTACGCTGTCAGCGGGTGAGAGAGGGTGCCCGTGGGGTCAGGAAATCAGTGAGTGCGTGGGTTTGAGTTTGAGTAGAAAAACGTTTCGCTCTGAGAGAGAGGGAGTGGGCTAGTTCGGACGGACTGGGCCTGGTTGCTGGGCTAGGGTTGGTTTCTATTTTTTTCTTTCTGCTTTCTTTTTCCTTTTCTATTTTTCTGTTTTAATTTTATTTAAATGATTCAAACACTTGTTTGAATTCAAACTTTTATCAAAACTTTCAGTAAGTTTTAATGCTGTTTTAACATGTATTTTAAAGACCATTTTGGACTAATTCTTTTATTCATTTATGGTTCATTGTTTATTAAAATAAGCACTTGCCTTTATTCAAATAAGATTTAAATATATTTTCAAACTCTTATTTAAATTCTATTTTTCATCAAACCCTTTTTCAGTAGGGTTTATTAGTGCAAATAATTCATTTTGAATTATTTAGAATATTTTAATATGATTTATTAATCATTTAAATTGGGCAATTGTCTTTATTGAAATAAAATCCAATATGGTTTTAATTCCATTTAAATTTATTCAAATAATTCTTTGACTCCATTTAAGTTAATTAAGTAACTTTTATTCCACTTAGGCAATTCTCATTTATTATATTCTCATGATTTAATTAATCATTTCTATTAGGGATTTTGTCTTTATTCAAATAGAATAGAATTTGGTTAATGTCATATTATTTTATTTGAATATTCCTTATCCCTTTATTTTATTTGAATTATCTTTATTCCATTTGCTTATGGATTTAATTCAATCTTTACATTGTCTTCTAAATAATTTCCTTGGAATTTATTATTTAGTTTAGGCAAGTTGTCTTTATTTAAATAAAATTGGATATTGTTCAATCCTTATGATTTTATTTAAGTAATCTTTTACTCCTTTTATCACTCAATAAACTTTCATTTGTTAAGGATTTGGCCAAGATTTAATTTGGATTTTAAATATTCCTTATTTCTTTCTTTCTTTCTTTCTTTCTTTCTTTGTCTTATAAAATCCACATCTTTTTATTTATAGATCCAAAATTGGTGATTCCAATTTGTATGATTTTATTTAATATTTGTTATCCTTTTAGGATTATTTTGCTCATAATTTGGTATGTATTTTATATAGGAGCTTTATTAGCTTTGGAATTTATCTTCCTTTTATCTTAATAACTTCATAAGTTTTTATCCTTGGTTCCAAATTGAATGAAATCAATTTCTATGGTTTTTATAATATTTTTATTTATCATTCTTGATCATTTATAGATGTTTGTTGATAAATTTTTATATGGATCAAATCCATAGTCTTTGAGAGATCCTGAATATGATTTTCTTCCATTAGGGTGTTAGGGTTTTGGTTTAACTTTTCCAAGTGTTTAAATTTTCAAGATACATTTATGGATGAATGCATTTCACTTGATTTAAATTTGTTTGATTCCCGTTTATTCAAAGTTTATTCAAGATGGGTTTTGATGTTTCCATTTGGAATTTAGAAGTTTCTTTTCACCCTAAATTTCAACAATTATTTATTTTTCACATTTCAAAATTTAGAAAATTTTGGGATGTGACAATTGTCCTCAATAATGGTCAGTTGACCTATGTGCTGGATATACCACTAGGTGACCCACCTGCAAATACTACATCTCGTGATGAGCGCAATGTGTATAACACAAAGCGTGATGACTACAATCTTTTGAAATATGCGATCCTTATGTCGATGGAGACTGATCTCCAAGAATGCTTTTAACTTAGCAGCGCTGCTGCCATGGTGATGGAACTCAAAGCCATGTTTGAGGGCCAAATCCGTGCTGAGAGATATATGATCTCCATCGAGTTCTTTAGTGCTATGATGAAGGAACACAACTCTATGAACGATCACATCATGATGATGTACTATGTTCAACATATCACGGTACTAGGATATGAAATCCCAGTTGATCTTGTGATAGACAGAGTTCTGCAATCGCTCACACACAATTACAAAAGGTTTGTGCTGAATTACAAGATAAGTGGTGCGATTGGATCGCTCACTGAACTTGCTTCCACCTTAATGGATGCCGAAGTAGACATAAAGAATCAGGATGAGCTCAAGGGTAACTTCAAAGGAAACAAATCCATTGCTGCACCTAAGAAGAAAACCCGAGTTGGCGCTAGTCCTGATGATATATGCATGTATTGCAAAGTGTGTGGTCACTAGAAGCGGAATTTCCCCAAGTATAGGGTAGATCTGAAGAACGACAACATTAAGAAGAGAGGTATATTCGATATACATGTTATTGATGTGTATCTTACTAGTAATTGTAGTAGTGCCTGAGTATTTGATACTGGTTCGGTTGCTCATATTTGTAACTTGAAACATGTGCTACAGAATAAACGAAGACTAGCGAGAGACGAGGTGATGATGCGTGTTGGAAATGGCTCCAAGGTTGATGTGATCGCTGTCGACACGCTCCCTCTTCATCTACCATCGGGATTAGTTCTACACTTAAATAATTGTTATTTGGTGCCTGCGTTGAGCATGAATATTATTTCAGGATCTTGTTTATTATGAGACAGTTACCTATTTAAGTCTGAGAATAATGGTTGTTCGATTTATATGAGTAATATCTTTTATGGTCATGCGCCTATGATAGATGGTTTATTATTATTGAATCTCGATAATAGTGATACACATGTTCATAATATAGATGCTAAATGTTTGAAATTGAATGATAATTCTACATACATGTGGCACTATCGTCTTGGTCACATTGGAGTGAAAATATGAAGAAACTCCATTCCGATGGACTTATTGAATCACATCAACGATGCGAAGCATGTCTAATGGAAAAAAGACTAAGACTCCATTCTCTGGTATGATGGAGCGAGCTACGTACTTATTGGAAATCATACATATCAATGTGTGTGGCCCGATGAGTGTGGCATCGCGCGGTGGTTATCGTTATGTTCTTAATTTCACGGATGACTTGAATAGATATGGGTATATCTATTTCATGAAACATATTCCGAAACTTTCGAGAAGTTTAAGGAAATTCAAAGCGAAGTAGAGAATCAACGTAACAAGAAGATTAAATTTCTACAATCTGATCGTGGAGGTGAATATCTAAGTTACGATTTTGGCGAGCGTTTAAAGAAATGCGGAATACTTTCACAATTGACACCGCCGGGAACACCACAACGTAATGGTGTGTCCAAACATAGTAATCGTACTATCTTAGATATGGTTCGTTCTATGATGTCTCTTAGATATTTACTGTTATCATTTTGGGGTTATGCATTAGAAACAGCCGCATTCACTTTAAATAGCGCAGCATATAAATCCTTTGAAATGACACCGTATGAATTGTGGTTTGGTAAGAAACCTAAATTGTCATTCCTTAAAGTTGGGGGTTGCAAAGCTTATGTAAAGAAGTTACAGCCCGACAAGATTGAACCCAAAGCAGAAAAATACGTCTTCATAGGATACCCTAAGGAAACTACTGGGTATACCTTCTATCATAGATCCGAATGAAAAATATTCATTACCAAGAATGATCCTTTCTCGAGAAGGAGTGTCTCTCGAAAGAAGTGACTAGAAGGAAAGTAGAACTCAACGAGGTTGTTGAACCTTCTCTTGGATTTGAGAGTAGTGCAGCACCAGAAGATGTTCCTGTGGTGCATACACCAATAAGAGAGGAATCTAATGATAACGATCATGAAACTTCGAATGAAGTTACTATTGAACCTCGTAGGTCAACAAGAACTCGTACCACTCCTGATTGGTATGATCCCGTTATGAGTGTCATGTTGGTGAACAACACCGATGACCTTGCGACATATCAGAGATTGGATCCATGTACGAAAACAAAGTATGGACTTTGGTAGACTTACCGGATGGCCGAAAGGCTGGCCGAGAATAAATGTATTTTTAAGAAGAAACAGATGCTGATGGTAATGTAACCGTCTATAAATCTCGACTTGTCGTGAAAGGGTTCCGACAAATTCAAGGAGTTGACTACGATGAGACTTTCTCACCGGTAACGAATCTAAAGTCTGTGAGAATTTTTTAGCAATCGCTGCATATTACGATTATGAGATATGACAGATGGATGTCAAAACGGCGTTCCTCAATGGAGACATTGATGAAGAGTTGTATATGGTACAACTCAAAGGTTTTGTCGATCCTAAAGATGCTAACAAGGTATGCAAACTTCAATGATCCATTTATACATTGAAGCAAGCATCCCGAAGTTGTAATTAACGTTTTGATAAAGTAATCAAAAGCTTTGGATTTATACAAACTTATGGAGAAGCTTGTATTTACAAAAAAAGTGAGTGGGAGCTCTGTAGCATTCCTAGTACTATACGTAGATGACATATTGTTGATTAGGAATGATATAGAACTTCTTAAAAGTGCCAAAGATTATTTGAATAACAGTTTTTCAATGAAGGATCTTGGCGAAGCTACTTACATATTAGGCATAAAGATTTATAGAGATAGATCAAGATGCTTAATAGAGCTTTCATAAAGTAAATATTTGGACAAGGTTCTAAAGAGGTTTGGAATGTAAGATAGCAAGAAAGGGTTCTTGTCCATGTTGCCCAATATGACCTTGAGTAAAACTCAAAGTCCCGCTATGACAGAAGATAGAGAGAAGATGAACAAAACTCCCTATGCGTCAGCCATAGGATCTATCATGTATGTCATGCTATGTACAAGACCGGATATTGCATATGCTGTTATTTTAACTAGCAGATATCAAAGTGATCCAGGAGTAGATCACTGGATAGCGGTCAAAAATATCCTAAAGTACTTAAGAAGGACTAAGGATATGATTCTTTCTTATGGAGGTGATGAATAGCTCGTTGTAAACGGTTACACCGATGCTAGTTGGAACACTGATCCGGATGATTCTAAATCACAATCTGGATAAATATTTACTTTGGATGGTGCATCATTGAGCTGGAGGAGTGCTAAGCAAAGCATTGTGGCGATATCTTCAACTGAATCGGAATACATAACTGCTTTGCAGGCTTCACAAGAGGTGATATGGATGGATGATTTCATTATGGATCTTGGTGTGGTTTCTAGTGCATCGGACCCGATGGCCATCTACTGTGACAATGTGGGTTCCATAGCCAATGCACAAGAGCCAAGGTCACACAAGAAGCTGAAGCATATCAAGCAACGCTTTCACGCTATTCGAGAGCATGTCCAAGATGGTGACATAAAGAGTTGCAAATTACACACAAATCTGAATGTGGCAGATCTGTTGACTAAACCTCTCCCTAGGTCAAAACATGACCAACACCAGAACTCCATGGGTGTTAGGTATATTACCACGTACTAGATTATTGACTCTAGTGCAAGTGGGAGACTGTTGGAGATATGCCCAAGAGGCAATAATAAAAGTAGTTATTATTATATCTTTGATTTTATGATGAATGTTTACATCCAATGTGTAATTGTACTAATCAGAAACTTTAATACTTGTGTGATTTGTAAACATAAAGAGTCCCTAGTAAATCCTCTTGTTAAACTATCTTGTTGATTGATGATCATGGTTTCCTGATCATGAACATTGGATGTTATTGATAACAAGGTCATATCATTAGGAGAATGATGTGATGGACACACTCCTATAGTTAAGCGTAGCATAAGATCAAGTCATTTATATAGTTCACTTGCTATAAGTTTTCAAATACATAGTAACATAAATCCTTCGACCATGAGATCATGTTAATCACCATCACTGGATGGATGCTTTGATGAGATCAAACACCACTTCATAACTGGGTGGTTATAAAGGTGGCATTGAGTATTCTGAAAGTATGTGTTGAGGCAAATGGATCAAGAGTGGGATTTATCCATCCATATGATGGATAAATATACTCTGGGCCCTCTCGGTGGAATGTCATACAATAGGCTTGCAAGCATGTGACTAGATCACAAGGGATCACATATCACAGGAACGAGTAAAGAGTACTTATCGGTAACGAGGTTGAACTAGGTATGCAGAGATAACGACGATCAAACCTAGGATAAGTAAAGTATTGCGAGACAAAGGGAAATTGGTATTGTCTGTAAATGGTTCATTCGATCATGAAGTAATTGTAGAAATATGTGGGAGCCATATGAATTTCTAGATTTCTCTATTGGTTATTGATTGGAGAGGAGTCTCGATCATGTCTGCATAATTCACAAACTTTAGTGAGACACACTTAAGGATTCGATGTTGTTTAGTAGATATGGAATGTGAGTAAGAGACCGAATGTTGTTCGGAGTCTCGGATAGGATCCGGGATATCAAGAGGAGATCCGGAATGGTCCGAAGAATAAGATTCATATAAAGAAAGTCCGATTATGGGGTTCAGAAATGTTTTTGGTGTTTTCATCGGAAGCTTCTAGAAGGTTCTAGAAGGTCCACCACCCCGGGGGGATGGGTACTTGGAATGTGCCATGACATTGTATAATGGTTGCATCATACCTTATGTCACTTGGCTGGGCAATGGGAAGAGAGAAATCAAACTCCAATTTGAATAGTCAAACGCCAGTTTGAAAAAGTCAAATCCCAACATGATTGCCTAGTGGAGGGAGGAGAGTAAACCTAGTGGAGGAAGGTTTCCCCTCCCTCTCTTGCTGCCTGCCATGAAGAGGAGTTGGGGAAGGACTCCCCTTCCCCAACCACCTCTCGCCACCTATATAAGGAGGGGTAGGGTGCCCCTACACCTCTAAACTACCGCCCTAGAGCTCTTCTAAACTGCCGCCGTCTAGCTAAACCCTAGCCGCCGACCACATCCACCCTTGGCCTCTAAACCCTAGTTTCCGAGGCTCTCTATCTACTCCACCATACCCGCTCCGGCTTAGGTGAAGCCCTGCGAGATATCTACTCTACTTCCACCACCACACCATCGTGTTGTTGGAATCGCGAGGAGGATCTACAACCTTTGCTGCCACCTAGAACAAGGGAGAGGAAGGTCTTCATAGAGTACCAAACGTGTGATGGACTATGGGAGCGCCGTCGAAACGCGACGCCGGAAGGATCGTCTACGTGATCTTTAGATCATCAAGTGAACAAATACATCACCCACGAGAGATCCGTATCTCGTTAAACGCTTTGTATCTTCGAGGGTTAGTACTCTATCAACTCTTTGCACCGATCTAGTAGATTATATCTTGCCTTGTGTGTGTTCATGCGATAGATTTTTTTGTTTTCCATGCTACAAACCCGTACACCGGCAGAGGCCGGTTCTTGGGCGTCATGGGGCAGAAGCCGAAGCTAGAGGAGGGGAGGGTGGCGCTTGGGATGGGCGGCTCAGCGGGAGGTGGCCGACGTTGAGGGGAGAGGGGCATCGTGCCGCAGTCAAGGAGGAGGAGGCGGCAGCAGACTTGCAGGGAGGTGGTTCTGGGAGGACATCGCCTGGGCAGCGGAGATCGAGAATATGGCGACATGGTGGAGGCGAGGAGGCGAGGGCCACGATAGGCGTGATGGAGGTGAGCTTCATGCGACGATGGTGGTTATCGAGCAGAGGAGAGAGGCGACGGGGACGAAGTTGATGAGCGAGGAAAGGGGGAACCACGTGTGGGGTGGGGATCGAAAGGTGGGGCCAGGTGTGGGGAATCCCGATCGGGAGCGTGCATGTTATGGCATGAGGCGTGGGGTGTGTGGCGTGCTGGGTTGACCGCGTGAAGTGGTTGTCAGTGGGGGTGGGGCCAGGAAGGGCTGGCGGCGACAAGGGGTGTGGGTGAGGTACTGGGGTTGGGGTGTGGAGTGGGATTAGGGTTTGATGGTAGTGGGTGTAGGGTTCGCAGCATAGAAAACAAAAAATTTCCTATGATGGGAACAACTAAGTACCAAGATCTATCTACCAGATACAAGCAACGGGTGGATATACATCCATAGAGTACATACCCTCCAAGACTGAAAAGAGTTAACGAGGTTGTACTCGTGTATGATATAGTCGAACGTTTGCCGATCTCAAGATCGAGAAGAAGTCTATCCGGTCGAGCAGGCCCAGCACCATCAAGTCCAGCACCGTAAAGAAGTGGTGCATCCATGATCACACAAATGTTCAGGGACCCCGACAACCTCCACGCCTCGCTTCAACGAAGCAGCAGAAGCAACAAATCCTTCCATAAAAATCCACTGGGAACATGTATCTCGCTGATCCGAGACCATGGGGAAATTCTAAAAGGGGGAGAGAGATCCTTCGTGAGGAGGTGTGTTGTGAGAGGAGGAGAGGGGGGCCTTTTATAGGGAGAGGGGTGGGAACCCAAGGGGCATGGATACACAGCCATGGTGGCTTCCCCCACCTCTTCCACATTCATGTGGGTGGAGCTCCCATTCAAAATGAAAAGCCTCCACTCACATAAATATGCCTCCACTCAAAAATCCACTCACATGCATAAAATTTCCACCAAATTTAATGCAAGCTCTCATTTAAATAAAACTCTTTTATTTATTTATTCACAATTTTGTTAGTTACTTTAATTAACAAACATTCACATAAAACCCCTTACAACATTTCAATTCCACATGCAGAACCAGTTTCAGCAATTTCAATCGAAATAACTCCGGTGTCTAGTGAAATAATTCTAGCGCTTTGTAATTCTTTCTCTGGCATATTATTTGCTCGAAATGGTGTCAGTATCCCTTAAGTGTGTGTAGAGGT
Organism: Avena atlantica; assembly: GCA_910589765.1. Lineage (NCBI taxonomy): Eukaryota > Viridiplantae > Streptophyta > Magnoliopsida > Poales > Poaceae > Avena > Avena atlantica. Next base: position 327,405,561 of record OU342733.1, read on the forward strand.
CCCAACCTTTAATAAGGTAGAAATCCCTGTGTTTGCAATGCTAGTCCCTGGATCAATAGCTAGCATCCACAGTTAAGATGTAATATCAAGAAACAAAGGTTATAATATAACTTTATAACCAGGAATAACATAATTTTATTACATCTTACATAGCTCATCTGGCTATTACATTACATTGTAGCAGAATATCTATAAGCATGGGGTCCTTCATCTTCAAAGTGCCACAGGCAAACATGTTGGTTGTAGACTTGTAATCCTAATCAATCAACTTCACTAATATCAAACAAACCTGCAACATAACAAGTTACAGCCACAAGGGTCAATACATTTGAATTGTATTGGCAGGTTTCACTACTATGTAGAAATAAGTGGATCCTATCATTACATGCATATTTGGCTAAGTAGGGTTTAGGCTCATTTGCAGAAAGCAATAATTTATCCTATCTTTTCAAAACAGTTTTGATCTTTTGTCAAAATCTTTCTGAGCTCCTTGGTACACCCCAAGTGCTTCATGTCCTTGTCAAAAATCTCTTGAGCTCCTTGGTACACCCCAAGTGCTTCAAGTTTTTATCAAAATCTTTTGAGCCCCTTGGTACACCCCAAGTGCTTCAAGTCTTTTGTTGTCACTTTAAAGTTTTTCTTTTAGAAATTGGAATATCGAGATTTCCCATAGCTTCAAGCTTTAGTTGCTCAGTATTGTCCATAACCGGGGACACGACTAAGTACTTAGAATTTTTGATCTTCTGCAGAAGTTGTACACTTTACCCACATGACACACTCTCATCTTGTTGCCACCAGTGGCCGCTGGATAAGTACTCACCAAGATGGAATACTGGCAGATTGAGAATGTGACTAAGTCTTTCCATAGGGTCCTCCCATACACAATGCTAGCTTGTCTTCAGGCACCAATGTAGGGTTCCTAGTTCCCTCATTTCCAGTTAACCTGAAGACCAATGCATGGGTCTTCCCAATGTAGTTGACTAAGCCAGAGCCATATAGCATGTGGCTGTACACGGAAGCCACTGTTGGAGAAACATGTTCAATCTCTAAGTCCCTGGGTGGTTTTCATCTGGTGCACAACAAAAAGAGATTGCCACATAAACATGGTTCCTCTTGTTTCCACCTCGTCCAAAACTTGAGTATCCTTGTCCACCCAGGTGGTTCATTGAGTACTTGTTTTATTATATAAAACATAAGTCTTTTCTCAACTTCATAAAATCTCAACATGTATCTCTTCTCAAAATATATAGCATGGCTAAGCATTTTACAACTACTTTGTTTTCACTAAGGAGTGTATAAGGGTATCCTATTAGGATTTAGCATAGCATAAAGTATAGAAATCCTTTTCATGCATGTTTCATAATCCACTAAGTATAATGAAAATAGTAGGACTTTGGATGATAGTGTCACTTGCCTTTATTTGGTAGGGAATGTTGGTTCACTTCTTGATCTTGCTAATCTTACACTCTTCTAACTTCACTACAAGTCAATCAAGCAAACACAAATTCAACTAGCATTCCAAACAATATTCAAACAAATTAATCACACATAACATAATAAGAACCAAGTCATGCATGCAAGCATGCAAAAGGTAGTTTTATTTGCAAAGGTGGTTTCTACTAGGCTCTGTACATTGTAAGGCTCAAAGTGGTCATTTTCCAAAGTGGCAAAGTCATTTGCAAAAGGGTTTTATCCATAAACCATTTTAAAATCCAATCATTATTTTATGTGGTGGAAAATGTTTTTAGCAAAGCAACAATTTTACATTGTTCACCAAATAAGTTGTTAGTTCACAAAACTTGGTGTTTAGGGTCAGTAGCTTTGAATCAAAACATTTTCCAAAGGTTTTTGTTCAAAAATCATTTCCATAACAAAATCAATATTTTTATTTGACTAGAAATGAGCTAATTCAAGTTTTTATTCCTATACTTCACAAAATACATTTTTAAATCCATTGGTTGGTTCCTAGGGTCAGTAGGTTCACAACACATCAATTTGCAAAGATTTCAACCTCAAAATCATTTTGGAATAGTTTTTATAACCTAAACAAGCATACAAATGTTTCTGCAAAAATAAACATTTTAGCAGAAGCTTTTTACTAAACAAATTGCATGGTTGGCTAGGGTTTGTTCCACTTATTCCATTGATATAAAGTTTGAAAATTTTGGACGTGTGGATCAAAAGTTACAAGGCTTACAAATTTTTATATCAATCTGATTTCAAAAATCTGTTTTAAATCAACTAGTGCCACGCGGCGGGATGTTACTGGCTGATACCGATTCGGGTGGATCAGCCTCTGCGGGGCGTTGGATTTAAATAGATCGCGCGGCTCAAATTGCGTACCCCTTCGTCGTTAAGTGACTCTATCGTGTCACTACGATCTGGATCGAACGACTCTTATCATTTTGCCAAGAACTGGCGGCGCTGCGCGGCGGCTGGCGGCGGCGACGCTCAGACGGTGGCGGTACTGGCGATGCAGGAAGCAAAGAGAGAAGGGGAGGTGCTCACCGTGCTCGCAGGGTTGTGGTGATGCTCGAGGCGTGGTCGGTTGGTCGAGGGGCGCACCGGCGTGAAGGGGATTGCTCGCCGGAGTGGGGGACGACGTCAGGAGGTTCTGGAGGTCGTCGAGGATGGGACTGCAGTTCACTCCGAGGCAACACAAGGGTACGGTTAGACGCGTACAATCCTGGGGTTCACATGAGCATGATTGAGAGGGCTCGGGGCGGTCTAGACTTACCAGGAAAACTCACCGGAGAGAGAAGCAGACGCGGCGGCGCTCAGAGGTTGTCGAAGTCGAGGCTCTGGGGCGAGCGCGGGCGAACGGAAGGCACAGGGAGAAGCGCCAGAGGCTGGGGAGTGTGTGAGCTTGGTCGAGGAGGCAAGGCGGTGGCTGGGCTCACCGGAATTGGCTGGGGACGGTGGTCGGAGCAGTGGTCGTGCAGACCAAATCAGGGGCAGCCTGGTGGCTCTCGTGCAGCAGTGTTTGAGGGGAAAGGAGGAGGAGACAGAGGCGATTAAAAGGGCGTAGACGTTGGAGGGATTAATGCCTCCATTGACGCGAATTGATCTCTGCAATTCAAGACAGAAACGGCGAGGAGTAAACGGCGCGGGTTTGAAGACGATGCACAGGAGAGGTGGGGCCTTGCTGTTAGCGAGGGAGTGAGATAGGGAGAGGGTCCACTCGTCGGTGTCTGCGTGGGTCAGTAAATAGGTGCGAATCGTTTTCTGCGGGGAGAGAGGGAGTGGGCTGATTGGGCCTTGTTGGGCTGGCCGACTGGGCTGCTGTCTGATTCTATTTTTTTCTTTCTGAAAGCTTTATCCTTTTCTATTTCTATTTTCTGTTTTGAAATTCAATCAAACAAATCAATCAACAAATCAATTCAAAATTTCCTCCAAACTTTGCATTGAGTTTTGGTTCTGTTTAACAACAAAATTCCAAGTCCCAAAATAAAATAATATTTTTATTTTTAGGGTCCATTTTTAATTAAATAAAATGGGCCTTTGTTATTAAATCAAATAGGTTTTGATTTATTTAAAATCTCCATTTGAAATCTAAATAATATCAAAACCAAATCAGTAGGTTTTATTTGAAAATATAGAATACTTGGAAAACTTGTTTAAAATAATTTAACAAGTTTTGATGTTTTAATTAAAATGGGGAAAAGCCTTTACTTTAATAAAATTGGTTTATTAATAAACTCTCATTATTTTATTTAAATAGACTTTTATTCCATTTATCAAATAGAAATATTTTATTTCAAAGGCTTGGCCAAGTTTCAATTTGGCTTATAAAATAATCCTTACTTATATTTCTATCTTTTCATTTGAAAACCAAATCTTTTTATTTAAAAGATCCAAAAAATAATAAATCCAAATATTTTTAACTTTAATGTTTATTTATCTTTTTAAATCCCTTTAGGATTTTACTTGATCAAATAGGTTTTGAAAGTTTCCAATTGGAATCAAAAAGTTTCTTCTCACCCTGAAAATCAACAAAGTTTTATTTTATTCAATTATTTTTCACATTACAAGATTTGGAAAATCTTGGGATGTGACAGTGTGTCACCCTATGGTTCACGAATAATGCAGACTTGATCGATACTCCTTTCCTATCAATAATTAGCAGCGAAACCTGGAGATCCGAACTGACTCCCACACATTCAACGATGACTTCTGTGATCGTGTGAACCTTATACGCATATAACTCAATCCCTTTGTCTCGCGATATATTACATGTACGAGATTCGGTCATTGGTATCTCCATACCTAGTTTGATCTCGTTACCGACATGTAGTCTTTTCTTGTTCCCGTGATATAACATTCCAGTGATCAAATCATTTGCTTGGAAGCTAACTAATGTGATATCACCAAGAGGGCCCAGAGTATATCTATTTGTCATCGGGATGGACAAATTCCACTCTTGATCCATGAGCCTCAACATAACACCTTCGTAGCACTAAACCCATCTTTATAGTCACCCTGTTACGGTGTGACATTTGATGTTATCAAGATACTCTTCCGGTGTTAGTGATTGACATGATATCATGGTCTAAGGACTAAGATTACTTCATATGATGTTATAGAAATATAAACACAATGACCTTTATCATAATGCTATACTTCATATGAATGTTCATCACATCATACAACAATGTTGTGACCTCGTTATTAACGACATCCAATGTCCATGATCAGGAAACCTTTGATCATCTTGTCAATCAACAAGCTAGTTTATAAGAGAGGCATAACTGGGAACTTTACTTTTGTTTATTAAAACACACATGTATTAACGTTTCCGTATTAATACAATTATAGCATGCAAAATAAACATTTACCATAAACAAGGAATAAGATAATAACCACTTTATTATTACCTCTCGGGCATATTCCCTTCAGTCTCCCACTTGCACCAGAGTCAATAATATTAGTTTGAAAACTTTTGCGTATTGAACACCTATGGCTTTATAGTGTTCCATATACGTGATTGCAAGTGGTTAACATAATCTATGGATCTGACACTTTCAGGTCCGTGTGTATTTGCATGTCTTTGCTTCTTTACGCATCACCCAGTCTCTAATGAGATGGCATTGTATAAATTTGGTATTTTGGTGAGACCTTTTAGTTCCTTGGGTTAAACATGTTGATATAATTTTCGTACAATATATCTTCATAGTACTAGCACGTTCTGAACCACACCTTAGTTTGACAATAAACTACTTGACACAATTTCCCTCCTTTGCTACTACTATAGCAGTCATATACTTAGCCTTTTGTTGTAGTATCCGTCATAATGTCTTAACTTTGGAATTCATCCAAATCCGTCACGGAAACTTCTTTCCATTAAAGTGAGCCACCCATAGTTTAAATTGAGATAAACTTAATTAGTATCTTGTGACAGAACTAGTGTCATTTTATAATGAACTATTTGTCTCTTATACAAATAGAATATATTCTTAATTCTTCCAAAATATTATAAGAATATCATTACTATCGTCCAATGATCATTTTATGATTCATTCTGGTATATGCTCAGCATAGGACATATCTGAATGTGTACATATCATGGTATAATTGATCAAAACATTCTTGTGATTGCACTCATCAAGTGTCAAAGCACTTGAATCTTGTTTCACTTATCAAGTGTCGCTACACTTGAATCTTGATTCAATTCTTTTACATGCGACAAGAACCTTTTCTCATTGTTTCTGTATTGAACTCCTTCAATATGTCATATATGTATGTTTGGCACAACCATATTAGTGTCATAGTGTATCCATATAGACATTCATGCTAAATATTCGACTTTTTCCTAAGTCTTTCATCGAAATGAAATTCTTAACCTTTGTCAATAGAAGATACATCATTTCCAATCAACAAGATGTACTCCACATAACGTATTAGAAATATGTCTCAACGCTCCCACTTAATTTCTTACAAATGCAAGCATCTTCATTGTCTCCTGATGAAATTAAACTTCTTTAACAGTTTGATCATGGTGAAGATTCCAACTCCGTGATGCTTACTTCAACCATTGAAGTTTGCATGCCCTTTTTAGCATCCTTTGAATTAACAAAACCCTTTGGACCATGTCGTGTACATGTCTTAGGTAACTATTCTATTAGAACTTTGTTTTGTTTGTTCAACTACTATATACCAAATTATATGTAGTGGTTGCTACATTAATCTGTACAGACTAAATATCGCTCTGAACGATCAAATCTTGTCATAGTCAACTCCTTGAACATTGTCATAAAAAATTTACCAACACGTCGAATATTTCATAGATGTGAAACATCCATGTTTATTTATTTATAGATCCAAATACGTCCGATAGTTTTTTATGCCTTTCCGGAGGGTCTTACAAGTTCAAAAAACTTGATTTCTCGTGTATGGAACTATCACTGATTTTATGGCTTCAAGCCATTTGACGGATTCGGGGCCCATCATTGCTTCTTTTCATGTAGTCGGTTCATCATTGTCAAACAACAATGATTTACTCTCAAATCTCAACATTTGATTGTTTATCTGACCTACTTGGTTCAATAGGAACTTAGACCTCCGTGACCGCAACCTTTGAGGCACGTGAGCCATGAGCATTGTGGCTGCCTTCAGAACGTCTTCCGGTGCTGCGCAACTCAGCACATATAGCTAAGGTTTGTTAACCTTATTAAAGTTCTATTGTCCTCCCACTTAGCTTTTGCGAAAAATTCCTTTTTCAACAAACTTCACGTTTCAAGCGAGAAACTCTTTTGTCCTCGGTGTTATGGAGGAATACCCCATGGTTATTCGAAATAACCTACAAATACATGCTCATCCGACTTTGGTTATAAACATCTTACTTATGCTTAGCATACCAAAATTTAAGAAAGGACAACTTGGGTTTTACCCCAAACCATAACTTACATGGTGTCATTTCAACGGATCAAGATGGAGCTCTTTTTAGTGTAAAAGCGGTAGTCTCTAAAGCTTTAATCTTTTAAAACATAATGGCAGTTTTATAAATAACACCTTTGATCCAACCATGTCAAACAAGGTTTCATTACAAATCTCAAACACTCCATATTCCTATGGTGTTTCAGGAGATGCAAATCTTGGTGTTTTGCTAAACTTGCAACTCAAATAAATCCCTTTATGATCAAATTATAATTTTTTTCTTGTTACAATGATTTCCACTTCATCTTGAAAGCCTTTGAACGTTTTCAAATATTTCATACTTCTTTATCATTAAGTGAATATTCTGTCAAATTTCCGGAGAAAGCATATGAAGTTGAAATCCATCGCTTACTACTACACATAATGGACTACATACATCGATATGTATAAATTCCAATAATTTAGTCGATCGTTCTTCTTTGGGCTTTGAACGAAGTTTTAATTATCCCGAGGAAAGTCTCACAAGCATCATTTTATCAAATCAAAGATCCAAAAATCCATGAATAGGGAGTTTCTTCATGTTTTGTTTCCAATATAATTTAAACGGTGATGTCACTTCGTAAGTGATCTTTCAATCATTTGTCTTGGGACATTTTAGCATTAGTTTTGTGGATGTGATTTCTCGAACTAGATTTGTAAATCATCCATCTTTTATGGAATACTGTAATTATTTGAACAATATTTGTTCTCATAATACCTGATTTAAGTAACAATTATTAAAAAAAATCTTGAAGGTAGGCTTTTATGTCAACGAGAAATACAAACAATAGCTTGTTTGTTTTCGATCAACATCATCACATATTCTCTTGCCAGTTAATTAGGCCATTGTAGTTTATGAATTGCGTTGTTCTATATGAAATTTCATACCAACCAATTCGGTATTCAATACCCAAGAACCACATTGTTTAACAAGCAAAGAATACAACCATAACATGTAGATCATCTATATACCTAAACTGGATATTTCTAGTCTTTTCTTTTCTGCCAAATATATTTTATATATTCTCTTTCAGCATTTCCTTTTCCTTTTAAAAGAATTTATCAACATCAACATTGGAGCCATATACATGACACATAGTCCAAAGCGTGTATATTCAAATACTAATACCTTTGGACTTGCACTTTGAAGTAGATCACCATCATCAAATGATTGGTGTTCTTTCAAAATCCATTCTTTATTAATATTTTAGTGTAGTAGACACTTTACATACATCTTCTATTCATCCTTATCATGACAACTTTCATGATCAAGCTAATGTAGCTTATAAAGGCGAATCGTGAGTACAACGTTACTTTCCAAAACCTTTTTGGATGATTAGGATGTCTAGCATCTCCAACCTTCGAAAATTATCATCCAATATAAGAACATATATTATACTCTATCATATTGCAAACAGAACACTGTTTCAGATATCGTTATATCTGCCACACATGATGGTTTCTAAAACAATTCTTTTAGCTCCTAGATAACCTTGATATTTAAAAACAATCAAGAATCATGGAGGCAAACATGATACTTTAGATACTAACACTGGAATTGTTACTCTCGATTTAATACTAATTATTAAATTTCATGGAGTAAATAGAGTTTGTTGAAAGTTTGCAAAAGGAATTTAAAATTTAGATTGACAATCAACACAATATGATACCGGTTCGTAAAGTAAATATCCAGAATTCTATAGTTCTATTATCTCAATTACAACTAATCATAAGGTGGTGAACGAATGCCAATGACTACAACAAATTATGCAAATTAATTTTGATTTAATTTATGATAACTTGAGTTCTAGTAATCCAAATTAGAAATGAACTCCCACTAAAAATGACACCCTCATGTCTTTTTGGTGATTACATGAACCAAATCCACTACACCAAGTCCGATCATCACGTGAGTCGGTGTAGCTTCAAAGGCGAGCATCTATATGGTCATCATATCAAACATATGACTCATGCTTAACCTTTCGGGCCGTGTTCCGAGGCCATGTCTGTACATGCTAGGCTCGCCAAGTAAGAACCTTAGTATTCGCGTGTGTAAAACTGTCTTACACCCGAGATATGATCGTGGATTCAAGTACACCCGATCATCACGTGATGTCTTAAAGCGACAAAACATAGTCGATGCATACTTAAGGAAGAACACATTTTTTATATTGATATCTAAATGAGGGATCATCTTATAATGCTAATAAAATGCCAAACAAGCAATATAAGATTCAAACAAACATCATATGCTACAGTGACATGATATGGTTATTGCACTTGATATCTATCTTGTGCATCGTGGAATGATCTTTATGACTCCTATATGTGTAAGTCCAAGGTCTATGGAACTTACACTTTGTCATATTATAATTTTCAATAGTATCAATCCTTCGCGAGGAGGTGTGTTGTGAGAGGAGGAGAGGGGGGCCTTTTATAGGGAGAGGGGTGGGAACCCAAGGGGCATGGATACACAGCCATGGTGGCTTCCCCCACCTCTTCCACATTCATGTGGGTGGAGCTCCCACTCAAAATGAAAAGCCTCCACTCACATAAATATGCCTCCACTCAAAAATCCACTCACATGCATTAAATTTCCACCAAATTTAATGCAAGCTCTCATTTAAATAAAACTCTTTTATTTATTTGTTCAGAATTTTGTTAATTACTTTAATTAACAAACATTCACATAAAACCCCTTACAACATTTCAATTTCACATGTAGAACCAGTTTCACCAATTTCAACCGAAACAATTCCGGTGTCTAGTGAAATAATTCCTGCGCTTTGTAATTCTTTTTCTGGCATATTATTTGCTCCAAATGGTGTCGGCATCCCTTAAGTGTGTCACCCTATGGTTCACGAATAATGCAGACATGATCGATACCCCTCTCATATCAATAATCAGTAGCTGAATCCCACACATTCAACGATGACTTCTGTGATCGTGTGAACCTTATACGCATGTAACTCAATCCCTTTGTCTCGCGATATATTACATGTACGAGATTCGATCATCGGTATCTCCATACCTAGTTTTATCTCGTTACCAACATGTACTCGTTTCTCATTCCCGTGATATAACATTCTAGTGATCAAATCACTTGCTTGCAAGCTAACTAAGGTGATATCACCGAGAGGGCCCAAAGTATATCTCTTTGTCATCGGGATGGACAAATTCTACTCTTGATCCATGAACCTCAACATAACACCTTCGTAGAACTGAGCCCATCTTTATAGTCACCCTGTTACGGTGTGATGTTTGATGTTATGAAGATACTCTTCCAGTGTTAGTGATTGGCATGATCTCATGGTCTAAGGACTAAGATTACTTTGTATGATGTCATAGAAATATAAACACAATGACCTTGATCGTAATGCTATACTTCAGATGAATGTTCATCACATCATTCCAACAATGTTGTGACCTCATTATTAACGACATCCAATGTCCATGATTAGGAAATCTTTGATCATCTTGTCAATCAACGAGCTAGTTTATAAGAGAGGCATAACTAGGAACTTTATTTTTGTTTATTAAACACACATGCATTAACGTTTCCATATTAATACAATTATAGCATGCAAAATAAACATTTATCATAAACAAGGAATAAGATAATAACCACTTTATTATTGCCTATCGGGCATATTCCCTTCAGTGGGCTGGGTGGCCTCCGGTTGGGCCTTCAGGCCTGGCCGTTTGCTGCCTGCCCCCCACAAAATAGTGTCGGTTTAAATATTTTGTTTTAAAAAGATTTGGTAAATAGTTTTTAAGACAAATACAAGATCCGGTCAGACCGAGAGATTTTATTTGAAATTTAAGGAGGACTAGTTTAGAAAACAACATAGTATTTCGCGAAATAGTTTTAGGAAAAAATAATATGCATGATGACGCACACAGATAAAAACAGGCGATTTCTAGTAGTGGTTTTGTCCAGGGTGCTACAAGATCAAATGCAACTTACAAGTATCCTTTGGTAGATAGTGACGAGGGGCATAAAGACCTTTACCAATAGCTCTTTGTGGATTTGATATCTTTACTTCAAAACTAGGTACAATTGATCTTTGCACTTGCATCATTAAGCTATTTTATGGCGCCGTTGCCGGGGAGCTAAGCGCTTTTGGTCTTAGTTGCTTATTTTACTAATCATTTTACTGAAGTTTCTTACTAGTTTCAGGGAAGCACCATGACTGCACTCGGACTGATGAATCGGCACGATGCAACTAAATACCTCGGAAAGTTCAACATAGGACTTGTTAAAGAATTCCCGAGTAGGGGCGAACTAGAATACGAGGTCAACCCTCGCTTTATTGCCATCATTAAAGAAAATACTTTTGCAAGATATGATCTAGATGAGGATCCTTTCACACATTTAATGCATTTTACCGAGCTATGTTGGACTCTTAAATTTAAAAGGCTATTATGATGTTGAATTAAAACTAAAACTGTTTGGCCAATCTGTAACTAATACTACTTTATATAATTTGCCCTGCAGAGAATATAGATACTTTTGAGAAACTTAAAGGAGAATTCGTGATTCGATTCTTTCCCAAGGCAAAGACTGCTGAAGAAAGAAGGGCGATTACAAACTTCAAGAACCGCATAGGTGAAGGCTTGGTAAAGGCTTCAAAAGGTATAATACCCTACTTAATAAATGTCCTTATCATGATTTACCTGAATGGTACGTTTTACACATCTTTTATGGAGGGCTTAATCAAGAAATTAAACATGAGCTAGATAGCAATTCCGGAGGCTCCTTTATGGAGTTAACTATAACGAAAGCTTGGTAACTTTTAGAACACATTCGCCGTAATAGAGAGACATGGGTATTTGATTTAGGCAGTGAAGGAGGTATATAGATTGAATATGATTGTCTCAATGCTTATAAAGAATTCGGTAAGGTAAAAGAAACTACTGATGAACTCCAACTTGATAATGATATTTTTTTGCAAATTATTTTGTATTTTATAGAACATATTGAGGCTCCTAAAAATTACTGGCTCCATTACACTCCACCACCTGAGTCAGTCGTAGAAGACGATCCAATAATTACAGCTCCTATTGAACTATTGCGGGAGGTACCCCCATATGTTGAACCCCTTCCTTTTCCAAGGACGGTGAAGAAACATGTGATGGCTCAACGGCTGGAGGATCAATGAGAAGAAGAGTTATTCCTAAAACAGCTAGAAGAAGCACAGGGTAAGGAAAACCGAAGAATTAAGTGTACACGAGATGGGGGATCCTGCGAAGGAAGGCATCCTGACCATGTTTGCTCACTACAATGTGATTGAGATCGATACTGAAGCCTTGCAGTTCGTCGAACGAAATCTTTCAATTTCTCATTTTATTATGTTCCACTTTATGTATTCCTCTATACGTAAATTACATTGAATGTACAGAAATGGCTATGACACAGTAAGGTGAGAGCTAAAGAGGTTGGTAAGCCTATTATCCCTTGCACTTTCGGAGGAACTTCCCACTATGGACTCTATGACATAGGGACAACTATTAATGTGATACCATTTAACTTCTTTTAAAAATCCAAAAAGAACTAGCACTAGCCGAACTAGAAGATACAGATATGACTATAATGCTTGCTGATAAAAACACTTAGAGTCAGTATGGGAATAATTAGAGATGTTCCAATTTATGTTGGACCATACAAATATCCTATTGATTTTGTGCTAGTTGATATTCCTACCGATGTTTATTGTCCCATCATTTTCGGAAGAACCTTTCTAAATACTGTAGGAGCAAACATAGATTGCAAGAGACAAACCGTGTCTCTCATATTTGGGGAAGAGAAAGTGGATTTTCATTTATCCAAATTTGACCATAAGCCAGCTATTGAAGAACTAGATGATGATGAGTATGAACGTGAGGAAGAAGGTAATTTTGTCAATTTAGCCTCGGTAGTTATTGAGACTCCATATGATGATTTAGCAAGGAGTTTAGTCAATAATAATAGTATCCTCTGTGACATATAGAAAACTGAAATAGATAATTGTCTTGACTCTACACCTAAGGTGGCTGCCGAGATTAATCAAGAATATGAATAACCTATAAGAAAGGGAGATGAAGCTCTTCCCCCTCCTATCCTTAAAACTTTACCAAAGGACTTAAAATACATGTTTCTTGATGATACCGATAGATTCCCTGTTATTATAAGTTCTAACCTTGCAGAAAAAGAAGAGGAGAATTTGATGAAGGTTCTTAAGATGCATAGAAATGCTCTTGGATATCCGATGAGTGACTTGAAGGGGATCAGTCCTTCAATAGCCACCCATAGTATATTCATGGAGGAAGGTGCTCAATCGGTCGTAGACTTTCGGCAAATTCTCAAACCTCAAATGAAAGAGGAGGTAAGAAAATAGATAATACGCTTATTAGATGTAGGGATCATCTTTCATATAGAAGAGAGTGAATGGGTAATTCCTATTCATTATGTTCCTAAGAAAGGTAGATTTACTGTTGTTGAAAATGAACATAATGAGATGGTTCCCACAAGGACCGTTTTTGGACACAGGATGTGCATTGACTATAGAAAACTTAATAAAGAAACCAGGAAAGATCATTATCCACTTCCATTTATAGATCAAACTCTAGAGAGGCTAGCTATGCATTCTTATTTTTGCTACTTAAATGGCTATTCTGGCATTTCTCAAATTGTTGTTCATCCTGATGACCAACTTAAAACTACCTTCATATGTCCCTGTTGGAGATATGCCCAAGAGGCAATAATAAAATGGTTATTATCATATCTTTATGTTTATGATAAATGTTTAGATCCCATGCTATAATTGTATTAACATGAAACATTAATACTTGTGTATTTTATAAACATAAAAGAGTCCCTAGTAAGCCTCTTGTTAAACTAGCTTATTGATTAATAGATGATCATGGTTTCCTGATCATGGACTGTAAGGTTCCCAACCTTTAATAAGGTAGAGATCCCTGTGTTTACAATGCTAGTCCCTAGATCAATAGCTAGCATCCACAGTTAAGATGTAATATCAAGAAACAAAGGTCATAATACAACTTTATAACCAGGAATAAAATAATTTATTACATCTTTCATAGCTCATTTGGCTATCTCATTACAATGCAGCAGAATATTACAATAGCATGAGGTCCTTCATCTTCAAAGTGCCACAGGCAAACATGTTGGTTGTAGACTTGTAATCCTAATCAACACATCTCACTAACATCAAACAATCCTGCAACATAATAAGTTACAGCCACAAGGGTCAATACATTTGAATTGTATTGGCAAGTGATACTATGGTAGTATAGTGGAATCTATTATCTATATGCATTTTTGGCTAAGTGGAGCTTAGGCTTGCTTTGCTCAAAATATATTTTCCTTATCATTTGTAAACACTAAGTTTTTGCTTGACAAAATCACCCAAGGCATATCCCAATAGAAATTGGTGATCCTTCAACTCTTGTTCAACCACAAGATTTTAACTTAGAAATTGGGATGATGAGATTCTTGATAGCTTCCATGTCTTGATGCTCAAATTGTCCTTTACCAGGGACATGGCTAAGTACTTAGATTTTACACTCTGCAGAGGTGGTGAACTTTCCCCACAAGACTTGGTTTCACCAAGACAAGATCTTTCAGAAGCCTTCCCTTAGACCAGAATGGACGCGTTCCAACCTATCATCCCCTACCACCAACTGTCCATTTGGCTAAGTTATTGCAACCTATATGATCCAGGCAGAGCCCATAATGCCAAGTGGCTGCACTTGAAGCTTCTCAACATTTGACATATCAAATCTCTTTGTTCCTGGGTGGCCATCCACAAGTGTGATACACAAGGTAAACCATAGAAATGGGCCTTGTGTAACCACTCAACACAAAACATTCCTTCCATTCCACCCAGGTGATTCATTCACTTAGTTGTTTTATTAAACAAAACACAAGTCCTTGACTTAGAAACTATCCATAGTATGAATATATTCCACCCTTGTTTTCTACTAGCTAAGCTAAGCATGATAGTAATAGGAATCTTAACTTAGGAAATTTCTACTAAGGTTTCATCTACTAGGATTTCCCATGGCATAGTTTACACTTAGCAAATTCCATGCAAGTCCTACTTTAGAAAAATCACTAATGCATAGTGAAAATAATGGGACAAAGTATGAAGCATCACTTGCCTTTTTGGTAGAGAATATAAGTTCACTCCTTGATCTTGCAATGTTCATACTCTTAAAATTCCACTACAATTCAATCAAGCAAGCAATATTTCAACCTACCATTCAAGCAACATCACATAAAATAATAGAAACAAAACAATGCTTGCAAGCATGCCAAACATTGTTTTATTTACAAAAGTGGTTTCTAATAGGTTATAAACATTCTAAAACACTTATTGGTCATTTTATAAAGTGGCAAAACTATTTTCAAAAGATTTTACCTATAAACCATTTTTAAACCAAATCAATATTTTATGTGGTTAGAATTGCCTTTAGCAAAGCAATAAATTTTATAGGGTTCACAAAATATGTTTTCAAAACATAAATATTTGTGTTTAGGGTCAGAGAGTTTAAATGAAAATATTCCCCAAATATTTTCCTCCAAAAAGTATTTTTAACATATAACAACATTTTTATTTGACTAGAAATGGTCTAAAACAAAGATTTATTCTTTTGCTTCACAAATTATATTTTTGAAACCAAAAATTGATTTCTATGGTCAGTAGGTTAAAAAAAACCATTTGCCAAAGATTTTATCACCAAAATAATTTTAGAAAGAATTTTATACCCAAAATATGCCTACACAAGTTTCTACAAAAACAATCATTTTAACATAAGCAATTTACTAAAAAAAGTGCATGGTTGGAAATTACTTGTCTTGCTGATTCCATTGATATAAAGTTTGCAAAATTTGGACGTGTGGTTTGAAAGTTATGAATTTACAAAATTGAACATCTAATAGAAAGGTTTCTGTTTTTAAAACAAAGTCTGAGCCACGTGGCTGTTTTTCATTGGGCCATACCGGTTCGTGCGGATCGCTCACTCTGGTGCGTTGGATCTAACTTAATCGCACGACACAGATCGCAGGATACCTCTTCGCTTCGGTTCTATCGCGTCACTCGGATCCATATCGGACGGCTCCTATTGCTTTGCCAATAACTGGCGGCGCGACGACGGTGGCGCACGGTGGCGGCGCTCTGCTGGCGGTGCTGCGGCGGCTACATGAAGCGAGGAAGAGGAAGGATATGCTCACCGGGTTCGCCGTGGAATGCTGGTGCTCAACGTGGTCGTAGGAGAGCAGGGGGTGCACGGGGGCGACGGTGATTGCTCGCAGGAGGAGCTTCTGGCGACGGGTGCTCTCGGATGCTGACGAAGGCGACACTATGGTTCATGCCAGAGAGAAAGGAAGGTGTGGTTAGACGCACAAGGTTGTGGTGAGTTCTCGTATGAGAAAGAGGGGAAGAGGGGCGGTCAGACACTACCTGGGGGACTCGCCGAAGGAGGAGCAGACGGTGGCGATGCTCTGTTGGGGACGTGGTCGACGATGCAGAGCATGCGCGGGCGATATGGCGCTACGGGGAGGTTTGCCAGGAGATGGGGATCAAGTGATCATGGTCGAGGGGGCAAGGAGCCGTGGAGGATGGCCGGAATCGGAGGTGGAGTTCGTCGGAGCAGAGGGAGTGCGAGCTCGAATTGGGAACTGCCCGGTGGCAGAGATGGAATGGGGTCTGGGGGAAAACGGAGAGGGGAGAGGGGCGATTAAGAGTGCATAATCTCTAGGCGGATTCATCGCTGCATTGACGCGAATTTAATCGTGGCTTGAATGATAGAGAACGGCAGGGAGAAGGAGGAAGCAGTCGCAGCGGGTGGAGACGACGTCTGACGCGTGGGCCGCTGTTGTCAGCGAGAGAAAGAGAGAGGAGGTGGGGTCCAACCGTCAGCGTCTTTGCGGGTTTGATCGCGAGTAAAAGAAAACAGTTCGGGGGAAAGAGGAGAGAGGTGGGCTGCTGGGCCAGATGGGCTTGGCTGGGCTGCTCCTTTTCATTTTTTTGATCTGTTTCTTTTTCTTTTTCCATTTCTATTATTCTATTTTGATTTTGATTAATCAATTCAAACAACTTTTGAATTTGAAACTTCAACCAAACTTTGAGTATATTCAAATACTGTTTAATAGTTCATTTTAGAGTCAAATTTAGAATAATTCATTTATTCTTTTTAGGGTATAATAATTATTTAAAATAGGTCCTTGCATTAATTTAAATAAGATTTATTATTGTTTCAAAAACTCCATTTGAAAACTAAATCTTTCCAAATCTTTTCAGTAGGTTTTATTTGTTTATTTGGGTGTCAAATAATTCACCTTGAATTATTTGGAAGAATTTTAATATGATTTATTAATCATTTTGATTTGGGTACTTGTCTTTATTCTAATGAAGATAATTATGGGTTTAATTCCATAAATTTTCTTAGTTGATTTCTTGGTCCCTTTTAAGTTAATTAAATAACTTTTAGTCCACTTGGATAAATTCCAATTATTTTCCCTGATTTACTTAATCAATTCCAATAGGGATTTTTGTCTTTATTCAAAATAGAATTTGGTTAATGCCATTTTATTTGGAAAATTTCTTTATCCTTTTATCTTATTTGGACTTGGATTATATTCATTCCATTTGCTTATGGATTAGGTCAAGGTTTTAATTTGGCCTTTAAATATTCCTCACTTATTATTCCTATCTTTATCTTATAAAATCCATATCTTTTTATTTATAGATCCAAACTTGGTGATTCCAATTTGTAAAATATTGTTTATCCTTTTAAATGTATTTAGGATTATTTTCTCACCATTTGATATGGATTTTTAGATAGGTGCTTTTTTAGCTTTGGAAATTCAATTTCTTTATCTTATTAAATTCATAAGATTTTATATGGCTCCAAATTGAATGAAATCAATTTCTATGGATTTAGAACATTTCTATTTGTCAATCTTGATCATTTGTAAATGTTTGTTGACAAATTTTTATCTAGATCAAATCCATGGTCTTAGAGATATCTTGGAAATGATTTTATTCCATTAAGGTTTTAGGGTTTTGGTTTATTTTCCAAGTGTTTAAATTTTCAAGATGCTTTCATGAAGGAAGCATTCCACTTGATTTGAATTTAGTTGGACTCAAACATTAATCAAAGTTTGTTGAAGATGAGTTTTTAAGTTTCCATTTGGAACCAAAAAGTTTCTTTTCACCTTAAATTTCAACAATTATTTATTTTGTTTATTTATTTTTTCACATTACAAAATTTGGAAAATTTTGGGATGTGACAGGCTACCACCCTTAAAATAAATCTCGCCCCGAGATTTGGGAAGGATAGGGGTTACAAGTTGGCTCAAAGCAACTAGGGTACTACCACCCTTAAAATTTTTCCAACTAGATTACTTCTTGGCTTGCTTGGGATCTGGTTGAAACCTCTCTGGGCAAACATCTGCATAGTGTCCTTTGTTTCCACACTTGAAACATGTGACAAGGCTGAGATCCTTCATAGGCTTTATCTTGTGCTTCATCTTTTCTGGATAATTGCTTGCATAATGTCCTTGGTTACCACAATTGTAACATGTGACAAGATTGAGTTCTTATCGTATCTTCTGTGAACAAGTTGGCACATAATGGCCTAGCTCTTTGTAGTTGTTGCACCACACTTGGTTAATCTCCTTATATTTTTGTTTCTTCTCAGGACATTCATTGGCATAGTGTCCCATTTCTTTACAATGGGAACATTGTACTTGGCTTTTGTCCTTCTTCTTCTTGGGCTTCTCTAGAGCTAGGAGTGCTTCTAGTTCATGCTCTTCATATCTTATCTCAAAGGTGGGAAAGTTTCCTGGTCTCCTTGATCTTTTCCTTGGGTAGTACATATGTCTCCTCTTTGGTCCATCAAATTGAGTCATATTGCATGGAGGTGAAAGCTGAGATTTTCCTTTGTCTTCACCCTTCTTGGTAGAAGTTGTTCTCTCATGGAAGTCTGCAATCTGTTGTTGCACTCCACCTTGTTTCCTTTGTTGAACTATGGAATAGATGGGGCATTGGATAGGGACATGATTATTTCCTTCACATAGGAAACAAGTAGCTTCAGTTGTGGGGCATGGATTAGTTGGATGTTTCTCTTCACAATTAGGGCATTGATCTTCATGCTCTTTGGAAGTGTGATCCTTGTCTCCACAAATATTACAAGCTTGGGTTCCTTCTAGAATATCATCCTTGAAATCCTTGTTGTCACAAACTCCTTGGAAAGAGTTGTCTCCCATGTTGATCATTTGATTTGTCACCTTATGCAACAATTGGGTTTGGGTTTCCAAAAACCTTTGCATGGTTGGATCTAACTCACCGGTGTTGGCTAAAAATTGAGCTGTCACTTGGTTCAACTGGGTTTGGGTTACTATGAGTTCTCTCATGTGGATCCCTTGGTTGTTGTTGTTGTCACCATCCTTGATGTTGGAGTTTCTTGGAGTACTCATTTGTTTGGGTTGGTTTGGGATTAGAATAGGCAAAAGATTTCTAAGGAAATATTCTAATCACACACATCACAATTCACACAAGCAATGTGCAAGCAATCACAAACAAACATTCCACTCAAACAATAAGTTTAAGCACATCTCTAGGCAACAAAATATTTTTTGCCACACCACATAAGTTGGTGTGTTTGCTTTAATCTAAATATGGTGGTCCAACTATGTGGTTCACTTGGGATCTTTCCTTCCTTCTTAGTTGATTCTTCATGAACAAGATCTTTGTATCCTTAGATAATTTCTTGCATCTTGGTCACAAAACTTCAAGGTGATGATGGTTTCTTCTAAGTTGTATTTCCTTAGTCTTCAAGTCTTGAGTAATATTTCTTGTCTCACTTGTAGTCCTTAGTGATATCCAAGTTGAAGTCCTTGGTGAAAATAAAGTTGAAGTCATTGGAGTTGTTGAAGTCCTTTGCTCAAGTTGAAGTCTTTGCTCATGGTTGAGGCTTTGTCCATCTAGTTTTGAAAAGGAAGAGATGTAGAATTAAAACCAAAAAGGTTGAGGAAAGAGTTTATAAGATTGTTTGTAAATAAGTTTTGGAACAAATTCAACTCCTATTTTTCTAAGGGGTTTTGTCCAATCCTAGGGTTACAATCCTATAGGCAACACAATGCTCTGATACCATCTATAAGGTTCCCAACCTTTAATAAGGTAGAGATCCCTGTGTTTACAATGCTAGTCCCTGGATCAATAGCTAGCATCCACAGTTAAGATGTAATATCAAGAAACAAAGGTCATAATACAACTTTATAACCAGGAATAAAATAATTTATTACATCTTACATAGCTCATTTGGCTATCTCATTACAATGCAACAGAATATAACAATAGCATGGGGTCCTTCATCTTCAAAGTGCCACAGGCAAACATGTTGGTTGTAGACTTGTAATCATAATCAGCACATCTCACTAACATCAAACAAACCTGCAACATAATAAGTTACAGCCACAAGGGTCAATACATTTGAATTGTATTGGAAAGTGATACTATGGTAGTATAGTGGAGTCTATCATCTATATGCATTTTTGGCTAAGTGGAGCTTAGGCTTGCTTTGCTCAAAATAGATTTTCCTTATCATTTGTAAACACTAAGTTTTTGCTTGATAAAATCACCCAAGGCATCTCCCAATAGAAATTGGTGATCCTTCAACCCTTGTTCAACCACAAGATTTTAACTTAGAAATTAGGATGAGGAGATTCTTGATAGCTTCCATGTCTTGATGCTCAAATTGTCCTTTACCAGGGACATGGCTAAGTACTTAGATTTTACACTCTGCAGAGGTGGTGAACTTTCCCCACAAGACTTGGTTTCACCAAGACAAGATCTTTCAGAAGCCTTCCCTTAGACCAGAATGGACGCATTCCAACCTATCATCCCCTACCACCAACTGTCCATTTGGCTAAGTTATTGCAACCTATATGATCCAGGCAGAGCCCATAATGCCAAGTGGCTGCACTTGAAGCTTCTCAACATTTGACATCTCAAATCTCTTTGTTCCTGGGTGGCCATCCACAAGTGTGATACACAAGGTAAACCATAGAAATGGGCCTTGTGTAACCACTCAACACAAAACATTCCTTCCATTCCACCCAGGTGATTCATTCACTTAGTTGTTTTATTAAACAAAAGACAAGTCCTTGACTTACAAACTTTCCATAGTATGAATATATCCCACCCTTGTTTTCTACTAGATAAGCTAAGCATGATAGTAATAGGAATCTTAACTTAGGAAATTTCTACTAAGGTTTCATCTACTAGGATTTCCCATGGCATAGTTTACACTTAGAAAAATTCCATGCAAGTCCTACTTTAGAAAAATCACTAATGCATAGTGAAAATAATGGGACAAAGTATGAAGCATCACTTGCCTTTTTGGTAGAGAATATAAGTTCACTCCTTGATCTTGCAATGTTCACACTCTTCAAATTCCACTACAATTCAATCAAGCAAGCAATATTTCAATCTACCATTCAAGCAACATCACATAAAATAATAGAAACAAAACAATGCTTGCAAGCATGCCAAACATTGTTTTATTTACAAAAGTGGTTTCTAATAGGTTATAAACATTCTAAAACACTTATTGGTCATTTTATAAAGTGGCAAAACTATTTTCAAAAGATTTTACCTATAAACCATTTTAAAACCAAATCAATATTTTATGTGGTTAGAATTGCCTTTATCAAAGCAATAAATTTTATAGGGTTCACAAAATATGTTTTCAAAACACAAATCTTTGTGTTTAGGGTCAGAGAGTTTAAATGAAAACATTTCCCAAAGATTTTCCTCCAAAAAGTATTTTTAACATATAACAACATTTTTATTTGACTAGTAATGGACTAAAACAAAGATTTATTCTTTTGCTTCACAAAATATATTTTTGAAACCACAAATTGATTTCTATGGTCAGTAGGTTCAAAAAAAACCATTTTCCAAAGATTTTATCACCAAAATAATTTTAGAAAGAATTTTATACTCAAAATATGCCTACACAAGTTTCCGCAAAAACAATCATTTTAACAGAAGCAATTTACTAAACAAAGTGCATGGTTGGAAAGTACTTGTCATTCCATTGATATAAAGTTTGCAAAATTTGGACGTGTGGTTTGAAAGTTATGAATTTTACAAAATTGAACATCTAATAGAAAGGTTTCTGTTTTTAAAACGAAGTCTGAGCCACGTGGCTGTTTTTCATTGGGCCATACCGGTTCGCGCAGATCGCTCACTCTGGTGCATTGGATCTAACTTAATCGCACGACATAGATCGCAGGATACCTCTTTGCTTCGGTTCTATCGCGTCACTCGGATCCATATCGGACGACTCCTATTGCTTTGCCAATAACTGGAGGCGTGACGACGGTGGCGCGCGGTGGCGGCGCTCTGCTGGCGGTGCTGCGGCGGCTACAAGAAGCGAGGGAGAGGAAGGATATTCTCACCGGGTTCGCCGTGGAATGCATGTGCTCAACGTGGTCGTAGGAGAGCAGGGGGTGCACGGGGGCGACGGTGATTGCTCGCCGGAGGAGCTTCTGGCGACAGGTGCTCTCGGATGCTGACGAAGGCGATGATACGGTTCATGCCAGAGAGAAAGGAAGGTGTGGTTAGACGCGCAAGATTGTGGTGAGTGCTCGTATGCGAAAGAGGGGAAGAGGGGCGGTCAGACACTACCTGGGGGACTCGCCGTAGGAGGAGCATACGGTGGCGATGCTCTGTTGGGGACGTGGTCGACGATGCAGAGCATGCGCAGGCGATCTGGTGCTACGGGGAGGTTCGCCAGGAGATGGGGAGCAAGTGAGCGTGGTCGAGGGGCAAGGAGCGGTGGAGGATGGCCGGAATCAGAGGTGGAGTTCGTCGGAGCAGAGGGAGTGCGAGCTCGAATTGGGAACTGCCCGGTGGCAGAGAAGGAATGGGGCTGGTGGAAAACGGAGAGGGGAGAGGGGCGATTAAGAGTGCATAATCTCTGGGCGGATTCATCTCTGCATTGACGCGAATTTAATCGTGGCTTGAATGATAGAGAATGGCAGGGAGAAGGAGGAAGAAGTCGCGGCGGGTGGAGACGACGTCTGACGCGTGGGCCGCTGTTGTCAGTGATAGAAAGAGAGAGGAGGTGGGGTCCAACCGTCAGCGTCTTTGCGGGTTTGATCGCGAGTAGAAGAAAATGGTTCGGGGGAAAGAGGAGAGAGGTGGGCTGCTGGGACAGATGGGCTTGGCTGGGCTGGGCTGCTCCTTTTCATTTTTTTGATCTGTTTCCTTTTCTTTTTCCATTTCTATTATTCTGTTTTGATTTTGATTAATCAATTCAAACAACTTTTGAATTTCAAACTTCAACCAAACTTTGAGTATATTCAAATACTGTTTAATAGTTCATTTTAGAGTCAAATTTAGAATAATTCATTTATTATTTTTAGGGTATAATAATTATTTAAAATAGGCCCTTGCATTAATTTAAATAAGATTTATTATTGTTTCAATCAACGAAGCCGTGAGGAAGGGACCACTCATGACTATGACTTTGGAATGTGAGACAGAATTCCCCAAGGCTCTCAAGGACCTCATGGTTGCCATGGGAATACATGGTGCAGCTATGTACAAAGGTTTTCCTGTGGTGGATGAAGGAGTTGAGTACTGGTGGGTGCAACTTCACTTGTATAAAAACAAGGAAGACAACCACAAGGACTCAGGATTGTGCATGGTCACCAACTCAGTGATGCACACCACATTCTTTGATTCAGCAAGGGATGCAGCTTGGAAGGCCATCAAAGAGCTTGGTGATAGAATCAAGTGCAGAATGCTCAACACTCAGAATGACCTTAGGGAAGAAAAGAAGCATACCCAAGAGTTAGAGACTACCAACCAACATTTAAGAGAGGACATCATAGACTTAGCAATGGAGTCATGTGATCAGGATCGACAAATTACCTCTAGGGATGCCCTGTTAGCCAACTTGGCAAGTGAGATGGGATTGTAACGTACTTGTTAGTTGGACCACCACACTTATCTTTATATTTTCCAAAAATGTTGTTTAAAATAAGTTGAACCTTGGATGCTTGTAATGCATTTATGTATGCCATGACTTGAGTGTTTGGATGGTCAAAGTTATGCATGTGATGCCTTGTCTTGTGATTTATCTTTAACTGTGTTGATTCTAACTTTTTCTATCTTATAAAATAGATGCCCAATGTTAGTATCAACACGGCTGAAGAGTTCAAGGGAACTTGTTTTGGCACTCGTATTATTGAGCTCACTAGTTTGATCAATCTCCCACTTCCTACCATCATGATGCTTCCCCTCACCAAGTTCGAGAGGAAGGACCTTTGGGGCTTCAAGGTTACTCAGCCAGGACGCCAGACTGAGCCAGCCACGGAGGCCATCACTTTCAAGCTCATGCATGATGACAAGGAGAGAGGCCTAGAGGTAGTCATGCAGGATTTGCTTGGACGCTTGTTAGGGAGACACTCTCGGGAGATTAGAGGTACTCACTTCCACGCCTTTGGTAGACGTGATGAGGATGGTGAAGCCATTGACTTCGAGGACACTTCTAGAGAGACGGCAGTGCCGATTCGTCTATACCTCCAGGACTTAGAGGTTCTTATTAGGAACCTAGATACTGATAGGACCAACGTCATGCTCAGCAATGACGAACTCCAGGTGCATCTTCATGAGAAGGACAAGATCTTCGCGGAGCAAGATGAAATAGTCAAGGAAATGGAGGCCAAGTTTGAGAGTCAGGATAGAAAGTTTAAGAGTCAAGAGAAGAGAGTCCAAGATAGGAACAAGAGGATTCGAGACATGAGTGCAGAACTAGAAGCCAAGGACTTTGAGCTCGAGCATCAGCAGGTGGTGATTGAGAGACTTCGTTCACAGAAGAGGGCTCTCAAAGCGAAAATAGAGACCTTGACCACCAATATCGAGGAGTACAAGACCGCTATGGAGAATGCAGGTCTTACACTTGTTGATGAGGAGGTTGATGTAGAGGAGTAGTGATGACTACTCATTTACCGTTATTTACCATGCTTTTGATTATTGAGTCGCAATGACCATCCAACATGTGGATGGCTTGCTATTGGTGTGTTTATTTTCAGAACTTGTTGTCTATGTGGTTGAACTTTTACTATTATGATGCATGTTTGGTGATTGTTTATGTGATGTATTATGCATGCTAGCATCTATGGGTATCTCATTCTTATCTCTATTGAAAACCACAGATGCCTCCCCGACGTGCCAATCCCAACCCTAACAATAACAACAATATCACCCCCGAGATGCAGCAGATGATGAAAGCTCAGACACAGCTGATGTAGATGATGACCACGTTCATACAGAATCAGAACAACAACAACAATAATAACAACAACAACAACAATCAGAACAACCCACCGGGTTTTGACATGCTTACCAGATTCTTAAGACTGAGGCCAGCAAAGTTCTCAGGAACTACTGATCCCATGGTGGCCAATGATTGTTTACGCTCAGTGAACAAGGATTTGGTAACTGTTGGCTATACTGATGAGGAGAAAGTCAGGTTTGCGGCACACTTGTTGGAAGGACCAGCAGCTACTTGGTGGGATAACTTCCAGATTACCACTCCCATTGAGGATGTGACATGGGCTATCTTTGAAGATGGTTTCTGTACTGCTCACATCTCATCTGGAGTGATGAGTTTGAAGAAGAAGGAATTTCACAACTTGAAGCAGCGCCACCGCAGCGTGGCTGAATATATTGAGGAGTTCAACAATCTGGCGCGTTATGCACCGGATGAAGTTGACATTGATGCTAAGAGGAAAGATAAGTTCCTTGAAGAATTGAACGATGAATTGAACCTGCAGTTAGCTGTGGCCTATGTCCCCACTTATCAGTCTCTTTGTGACAAGGCTGCTATTTTGGAAAGCAAAATAAAACATGTTGAAAACAGGAAGAGGAAGCACTCGGACAAGCACAACTCGGGATCGTCTCACAAGCGTTCCCATTATGATGATAGTGGAAATTCTAGATCCCACAAGCATGGGAAGTATAACAACCACAACCACAACCGTCATCATGACAACAAACATCACCGTAGTCATGTGGATACAAGAACCACCACAATGGAAGTGGAAGTGGCAGTGGAAGCCAGCCTGTCAAGAAGGATATTAGTTAGGTTGAATGTTTCAAGTGCAAGAAGATGGGGCATTATGCAAATGGATGGCCAGAAAAGAAAGTTGAAGGACCCAACAAGCCCAACCATTTCCAAAAGGGACAGGTGAACCACATCAATGTGGAAGAAATCTATGAGGAACCTGATGCTGTTGCTGGTAAGTTCAAACTCAATTCTGTTCCAGCATTTGTTCTCTTTGATACTGGTGCATCTCATTCATTCATATCAAGAGAATTTGTTGAAAGAAATGAACTACCGGTAGAAACTATTGGGTGTCCTATAAAAGTAAGTTCTCCTGGCGGAGAAATGATAGTGAACTCAGGATGTCATGATCTAGTCATAGAGTTTGGGAAGTATAGGTTTCCCGTTAATTTGATAATCCTAAACTCCCAAGGATTGGATGTCATTTTGGGAATGGACTGGATGACTAAGCACAAGGGAGTGCTAGATTGTGCCAACCATACTGTCTCACTCACAACTCCAGAAAACAAAAGGATCAGATTTAAGACCAACTTTGAATCAAAAGGGAGTAAGCTAAATTCTCTTAAGGGGGTTAGCATAGATAGTGTGCCAATTGTGAGTGAATATCCGGATGTGTTTCCGGAAGAATTACGAGGAATGCCACCAGATAGAGATGTGGAGTTTCTGATTGATTTGCTACCAGGATCGGGACCAATAGCAAAGAGACCATACAAGATGTCAGTTGATGAGTTGAAAGAACTCAAGAAACAACTTGGAGAACAGTTGTAGAAAGGATTTATTCAACCAAGTTCTTCATCCTGGGGAGCACCAGTCTTGTTTGTGGAAAAGAAGGATAGAAGTCAAAGGTTATGCATAGATTATCGTTCACTCAATGAGGTGACCATCAAGAAAAAATACCCATTGCCTAGAATCAATGACTTATTTGATTAGTTAGAAAGAGCATGTGTGTTCTCAAAGATTGATCTTCGATCAGGTTATTTCTAGCTCAAGATAAGGGAACAAGACATACCTAAGACAGCTTTCACCACTAGGTATGGATTGTATGAGTACACCGTGATGCCATTTGGTTTGACCAATGCACCAACTTATTTCATGAATATGATGAACAAGGTGTTCATGGAGTTCCTTGATAAGTTTGTTGTCGTTTTCATCGATGACTTTTTGATCTACTCCAAGAACAAAGAAGAGCATGAAGGACATTTGCGTTTGATACTTGAGAAGCTTAGAGAGCATAAGCTATATGCCAAATTCAGCAAGTGTGAGTTTTGGTTGAACGAAGTTGGATTTCTTGGACACGTTGTGTCAGGAGATGGTGTAGCAGTTGATCCTGCTAAAGTTTCAGTTGTAACTGAATGGGAATCTCCTAAGTTAGTGAAAGAGGTTCGTAGTTTCCTTGGCTTGGCAGGATACTATAGAAGGTTCATTGAGAATTTCTCCAAGATAGCTAAGCCAATGACAGAATTGTTAAAGAAAGACAAGAAGTTTGCTTGGTCTGAAGGATGTGAACTCAGTTTCCAAGAGTTGAAGAAGAGGCTAGTGACAGCACCAGTCTTATGTCTGCCAGATTTGGAGAAGGATTTCCAAGTGTATTGTGATGCATCTCATCATGGATTAGGTGCAGTACTTATGCAAGAAGGGAAAGTTGTGGCTTATGCCTCGAGACAACTCAAAACTCATGAGGTAAATTACCCTACTCATGATTTAGAGTTAGCCTCTGTTGTCCATGCACTCAAAACATGGAGACACTATCTTTTGGGAAAACGATGTGAAGTGTTCACTGATCACAAAAGTTTGAAGTATATCTTCACCCAGAAAGAAATTAACATGAGACAAAGAAGATGGCTAGAACTCATCAAGGACTATGACTTGAGTTTGCAATACCACCCCGGTAAAGCAAATGTTGTAGCGGATGCTCTAAGCCGTAAGGTTTTTGTGAATGGTCTTACTAAGGGAGAATTGCCAGATGATCTGTGTGCCCAATTTAGAGATCTCAGATTGGAGATTGTGCCTGAAGGACATCTCATGTCATTGGATGTTCAACCCACTTTGTTGGACAAAATCAAAGAGGCCCAAAAGACAGATAAGGAAATCGAAGAGATTAAGGAAAAGATTAGCAAGGGAAAAGCCAAAGGGTTCCATGAAGATGAACAGGGTACTTGATGGCATGGAAAACGTATCTGTGTTCCACAAGATCCGGAGCTTCGGAAACTGATTTTACAAGAAGCACACAACTCACCATATTCTATTCATCCGAGAAACACCAATATGTACATGGATATGAAAGAAAGATTTTGGTGGAATAATCTCAAGAAGGACATCGCCGAACATATTGCTTTGTGTGATGTATGTAGTAGAGTGAAAGCGGAACATCAAAAGCCCGCAGGATTGTTACAACCACTACCTATTCCTGATTGGAAGTGGGACAAGATTGGCATGGATTTCATCACTGGATTGCCAAGGACCAGTTCAAGATATGATTCTATTTGGGTAGTAGTGGATCGCTTAACCAAAGTGGCTCATTTTATACCCGTGAAGACAACCTATACAAGTGATAAGTTAGCCAAGATCTATATGAGTAGGATTGTATGTCTGCATGGTGTGGGAGAAAGAAGTTTGTTCGGACCAGAACTAATCAAGGAGGCTGAAGAAAAAGTTAAGCTAGTTAAGGACAAATTGAAGATAGCACAGTCCCGACAGAAGAGCTACGCAGATCCTAAGCGTAGAGAAGTCACCTATGAAGTGGGTGATAGAGCTTATCTTAGAGTGTCACCACTTCGTGGAGTGAAGAGATTTGGAGTCAAAGGGAAATTGTCCCCAAGATATGTTGGACCATTCCAGATTCTGAGTCGTAAAGGAGAAGTAGCTTATGAGATTGAATTGCCAGAATCATTGTCTGCTGTTCACAATGTGTTTCATGTGAGTCAGCTAAAGATATGCCATCCAGAAATGGAAGAGACTTCTTTGAAGGATACTATACCGTTAGAGTAAGTTCAATTGGAAAGTGATCTCACTTATGAGGAAAAACCTATCAAGATTCTTGAGACTGCAGAAAGAGTTACTTGGACTAAGACTATCAAATTCTGCAAAGTTCAATGGAACCATCATTCCGAAGAAGAAGCAACATTGGAAAGAGAAGATGATCTTCGGAAAGACCACCCTCACCTATTTGCTGGCCAATCCGAATCTCGAGGGCGAGATTCAGCTTAAGGGGGTTAGATTTGTGACATCCCTAAAATCATGTTTCAAAACTCATACATATCATCCATGCATCCATGATCATTTAGGGTTCCTTTTCAAAACCATTTCAAAAACAGGAGCATCTGATCCTCATTATTTTATGTAAACAAAGCATTGATCCAATGCTACTCTCCAATGAGAGATTATTTGTTTTAAACCATTGTTGTTTGCTCATGAGTTTAATTGATAAAATCCAAAGCTTGGACAAGGATTTTCAAACAGAGAAACAAAATTAAACTACTTCTTTGTCTTTTTAAGCAATGGGTAAAAACATTGTTTATTTTGAAATTCCAAAGTGCCAAATCATTTTAAAGTGTGCAACTTTGTTCTGCAACCAAATGAATACCTTTTTACACTTTACAAAAATCCAGAACAAGTTTGAAATCAAACACATTTGAAAACATTTGAATTTGATTCCTGGAAAATCAAACGGAAAATAGAAAAGGAGAAAAGAATTAGAAAAGGGTCGGCGCTACTAATCTAGCCCAGAACCAGATCCAGCCCAAAAGCCCACCCGGGCCACTTTCCCTCTGTTTCTTCTCTCACCTGCACCGAACTAACCCACACCGTCGCTGACTGGTGGCCCCTCTCCACGTCATCGTCACCTTCCCCAAAATCTCGCGCAGGAACACGTCACCGCCGCCCATTTCTTCCTCTTCACTGCCTCGATCAATTGCATTGATACAACGCGTAATCGTCGCCCCTGCTCTGGCTATAAAATCACCACCTAGCCGCGGTCCTTTCCCCCCAAACACCCACACCCAGTTGCCCCAAGGCTGCGCGTATTCGAACTCCCTCCGCCGCTGCACATACGCACTCCGGCGTATGATTCCGGTGAGCTCTTGTCGCCCCTTGCCTTCTAATCTTGCCAGCGTGATCACAGCGACCTTGCGCATCCTCTAACCCCATTGGTCCGTGCTAGGACTATCTGGAGCCTCGCCAACGATGACGACCGCAAGTGCCTGACGCAGCCGCAAACTCCGACGAGCTCTCCTGGTTTGTAACGACCGCGCCTCCCTCTCTCATTCATACTCACACGCTTGGCTTGTCTGCACGCATCTAACGCCACCTCTCTTGTGCCTTAGCGTGAGCCGTAGCGTCGCCACCGTCTCCAGCCGCTCACGCCCGACGACAGCAATGACTCCGGCGAGCAATACCTATCAACCGCAAGCGCCCCTTCGCCAACCAAACCCACCTCGAGCATCAGCAGCGCACGACTAACTTGGTAAGCCACCCCTCCCTCTTCCGCGTGACCTAGATCGTCGGCAACGTCGCTAACAGAGCCTCCACCGCCACTCGCCGCCGCTAGCGCCGCCAGGCTTTGGTCATTTGATCGGCCACCGTTGGATCTAGATCCAACGTATAGGATAGATCACTTAACGAAGGGGTATGCAACAGATCTGGCCGTGTGATTTAAGTTAGATCTAACGGCCCTCATTGATCGATCCGTACGAATCGGTATCAACTAATCAGAACACGCCGCGTTTATGTAGGTTTGATTTAAAATCATAATTTAGATCTATTAGATGTTTAAACTTGTAAAATTCATAACTTTTGATTCCCACGTCCAAATTTAACAAATTTTATATCATTGGAATCAGGAGAGAAAATACTTTCTATTTATGCAATGTGTTTAATGTTTTGCCTCTGTTAAAATGATTGTTTTTATAGAAACATTGGTATGCATGATTTGTGTATAGTAATTATTTGAAAAATGTTTTGTTGTTCAAATAAAGTTTAATGGCAAGTTTTGAACTTGTTAAAGATTTAGTACTGTGCACTTGTCTTGTTTGGTGTAGGAAATCATCACATGGCATTTTGCATGCATTCATATATTTTTGTTTGTATATATATTGTATGTGATTTGGTGCCATTATTTTATGTGTATATTTTGGTGCAAATAGTGATTGTGATTGTGAGGATTGTTTCTACCACCCAAACTACCAAGGCAAGTGGTGCTTCATGATTTTATTCCTATGTTTTTCAACTATGCACTAGAAATATTTTGCTAGACTTGCATGAATATTTTTGATCTATATGCTATGCTTGGGAAATCCTAGTAGTTGTAGAATTGCTAGAAATTTCTAAGTTAATATTCTTATCAATGCCATGCTTAGCCTAGCTAGTAGCAACCAAGGGTGGTTATATATTCATGCTATGAGAAAATATTTCTAAGTCTTTGTACTTGTATTTTTGCTTAATAAAAAAAACTAACTGAATGAAACACCTAGGTGGAATGGAAAGAATGGTTTGTGTTGAGTGGTTACACAAGGGCCATGTCTATGGTTTACCTTGTGTATCTCACTTGTGGAAAGCCACCCAGGAACAAAGGGATTTGAGAGGCCAAATGTTAAGAAGCTTCTAGTGCAGCCACATGGCAATATGGGCTCTACCTGGATCACATAGGTTTCAATAACTTAGCCATTTGGACAGTTGGTGGTAGTGGGATGATAGGTTGGAACCCGTCCATTTGGTCTAAGGGAAGGCTTCTAAAAGGTCCCGTCTTGGTGAAAATCAAGTCTTGTGGGGAAAGTGCACAACCTCTGCAGATGGAAGAATCTAAGTACTTAGCCATGTCCCTGGTATTGTACAACTTGAGCATCAAGACATGGAAGCTATCAAAAATCTCCTCATCCCAATTTCTAAGTTAAAACTTGTGGTTGAACAAGGCTGAAGGTTCACCAATTTCTATTGGTGGATCCTTGGGAAAGTTTTGTCAAAGAAAAACTTAGTGTTTTCAACTGATAGGTAAAATCTATTTTGAACAAAGCAAGCCTAAGCTACACTTAGCCAAAATGCATATAATATCTAGACTACTAATATTCTACTAAGGTATCACTTGCCAATACTATTCCAATGTATTGACCCACTGTGGCTGTAACTTGTGATGTTGCAGGTTATTCTGATGATGATTAGGGGTTATGAGTCTACACTCAACATGCTTGCCTATGGCACATGAAGATGAAGACTTATTTATCTTATTATATATTGAACTCTTGTATTAGGCTTGTGGCCATGGAGTTTGTAAAAGACTATGTTTCTCTCTGGAATGATATGTAATAATGACCTTTGTTTCTGTGTACTTCATCTTAAACTGTGGATGCTAGCATTGATCTAGGGACTAGCATTGCAATCACAGGGATCCTTACCTTTATAAAGGGAGGGATCTTACAACACTCATATGGAGATCATTAATAATAATGAACTAGAGATAGAACCTTGCTATACTAACATGCAGGGTCCTGAACTCCCTGCTATGAAGGAAGAGTACTATGAAGTGTTCCCCCACACAGGTAACCAAGGTAAAGATTTAAGAATTTTATACGAATATCAAATCCTCTCATTCCAGCTATACACAAAGGCATGTTCACCAAGCTTGGTGCATCAGCACTCGCTTGAAAGCGAGAACTTGTTCATCTACATGATGTCGATGCACCATAAGCGGGTACGGCTTCGACCGAACTCTACTACAAGATGCTCCAAACTGGTATGTATAACCACACGTCGAGTCGATATCCCTTGGGATCCAGGTGGGTAATGTATGGAGCGTCCTAGCCTAGCTTTATGGCTCTAAAGAGAGCGCTTCCCGGGAGGGTACGGACAAGAGGAAAATGAGTCTAAGATCCCTAAAGAAGGACCAATGGCGTCCATAACCCTGGCCATGCCAAGCGAGAATGGTAACCCTACTAACGATGGCGATCTCAAACTTTCTAAACAAAAGGGGGTGCCGACAAAGGGAAAAGGAAAAATAGAGCGGTCAGTACTGAGGCCAGTACACATTGAGACCTAGAATTCGGAGGCTCTCGCCTACATATGTATGGTGGACTGAAGTGGCAGTGCAGACTGCACTAAACAACCTATAGAGACTCGATGAAACCATCGGCTATCAGAGAGAGATAAGAAAGACCTATGCGAAACCAACCTGATACTACCACCAAACATAGCCATCCTGGTATTTCCCCCTAGAGACCAAACGAGGAAGTCCTGCCAAGGAAACTCATACAGTTGGCACTTTTATTCATTATTTCCATGGTGGTTATCCAATTACTAGTAATATTAGATACAAGTCAAATTATAAGTAAACTTTAGTTATAGTTGTCTATGATCGAGAAACGATGCTCCATGTCGTCAATAACCGCGGACACGGCTTTTCAAAAAGAGTTAACCTTGCAGGGGTGCACCAAAGTTTCCACACAGACTTCAGACCTTGTT
This sequence comes from Avena atlantica, assembly GCA_910589765.1. Taxonomy (NCBI): domain Eukaryota; kingdom Viridiplantae; phylum Streptophyta; class Magnoliopsida; order Poales; family Poaceae; genus Avena; species Avena atlantica. The sequence continues at coordinate 327,439,071 of OU342733.1, forward strand.
GCTAGATAAATTAACATACACCCATCATTATGTCAGCGGGGCCTCGGACACGACGCTTTCCTAGACCCAAAGCAAGTATATGGGGTCCACCCCACTAAGTTACCCATAACAAAGTCGGTCGGCTCCGAAGATGGACCCAGAGGTTGCAAGATCGTCCAAGAGATCAAAGGCCAAAGGTATAATCCTCAACATAACGACCCACATCCTAAACACTATAGTAGTAAATGCTCATCGAGCAACAAATAATAAATATGGCATAACATGGCATACATGGCATTAAAACCCCAAACTAGTTTGTGTCCGCAAATAGTACATTGAAATCAGGTACTAAGACGATAGGGGTGCCCATACACCCCACATGTGATTAGCATGCTCAGTCTCGGAACAGGTGTCAAGAACTCGGGTCCTAGGTGGACACAGGGGGCGGAATAATAACTAGATCTCAACTATTACCCCATTGTGCATCTGCATTAATTATATCTACTCACAAAATTTAATTAACAAGTTGTAATTAAAGCCATCAACATCTACACCGTCAAGCATGTGCCAACCCCCAACAATGGTGGAACATCGACGACGCGGAGCGACACTTGAGCAAGCAACTACGACTCGCAAGGCTAACTGACTACCAAAGAACAGGTAATAGGAGGTGTCCAAGGCAATTTAGAGGCTGCAAGGAATATAAATGGTACGGAAAACTAGAGCATCGCAACACATATAGCAATAGATCAATAGGAGGAAGTAAATATTATAAAAGAAAAATAGGTAGAAAGGGGGAGAATGCTTGCCTAGGGAAAACTACCGAAGATTCATCCAAAGAGCGGGTCCACTCGCATCAACTCATCGTCCTAATCCGTGAAGAAGCAAAGCACTAGAAGAAACATCGCATGCACTATTTAATTCTACGACAAAAGATTGGGCATGATACATGTATGATGCATGACATGGTAAAGGTGCGATGCAACTAGGCAATATTAAGTGGAACCGGGTTCCCAAAAATTAATTAGAAGGTTCATGATGTTTAGATACCCTGCAAATTAAATTTTGTATTAACAAGGCAAAATACGGCATCGGTTCGCTATCGAAATTGAAATGGAGCCAATATAAGACTAGAATAACCCGCATATGGTCTCCATATTTAATTTAGGTGAATTTTCAAAATACCCCCAAACATCCACAATATGTATGCGAGTATGAATGATTCAATATGAAACAAGGTATATAGATAGCATTTATAAAATAGAGGGCTCAGATCGGGGTCACACATTAGGTTTCAGCACCGATGGTATTATGGTTCGATGGGATTCGGTTTTGGTCTTCGGATCTGGGTAGGAGGACTTGGCGTTCTGGGACGAAGATCTTCGAGTTCAGTGCCTCTGGTTCCATGATCGGGGCTTCATGGTCCATGTCGGTGATCTTGTCATTCCATATCTTGTCGATGTTGAACTTTGAGGAGAGACGCCAATTTTTCATCGAGGTTATTGTCGGTTCAAAGGGAGTGGTGGAGATCTTGGCGTTAGACCTGTTTTGGGGGTAGAATTTGGCGAGATATCTGGTCGGGGTAGCACACGGATGTTTTTCTTGGTGTGAAAATTGTCTCAGACGAGATAAAAAGAGCAGCTGAGTGGACGCATGGCCAAGGATGCACATCTGTAGAGACAAGAGAAATAGGGTGTCAGGAAGCAACACTGTCACCACGGCCTCAACAAAACACGCACACTACTACAGAACAACACATCACAAGTCGGGTGCACGCGCGAGCATCACGTCAGGCTCACCTTTAGGAATATTTCCTTCACTACTTGATGATTCCAACTAGATGGGGCCTGGTATGGCTTGGCAAGGACAGTGGGGGCAACGAAGAGGCAGGTGATGGGTACATGGACGAGAGGCGACACTAGGGAGAAGCTTGCTCGCGCAGCGCTACGGCGGCTCACGGAATCAAGGCGATGGCAGAGCATGGGCATCGTGAGCTTGGGATCGGGGAGGCGCACTCCAGGACGGGCGGCGCACCAGGTCGGTGGGCAGGGTGAGGCACAGAGGTGAGGGAGGAGAGGGTGCGCAACCATGGCGGCGGAGGCGGGTTGTTGAAGTGCGATCGACGAGGAATAGCGAGGAGGAGGAAACTGCAGCATGGGGCGCACGTGAGGGAGTGGTGGGGAGGTTGGGCCGCATGCGAGAGCGAGCGGGGTGGTATGGTCGCGTGCTCGGTGCGTTCATCATGTATGGGTTGGGGTGGGGTTCTCGCATGCGTTAGCGTGTGTGTTAGTCGTAGGTGTGATGCGGGCATGTGTATGTGTCAGTGCGGTTGGTGGCTGTGGCATGTGGGGGGAAGGTGGGGCGTGGCGGTGGCTGGGTGGAGGGACTATGCGGGGGACTAGGGTTTAGGTTTGGGGATTAGGCTTAGAGCCCCCTTCCTGAGGCTTGCTCGAGGCCTCTCTCTCTCCAGCCGCATGGCAGGGCAGGCTCGGATCCCGGACACCCTCGGGTTGTCCAGTGAAACGCATGAGTCGAGGGCCTCAGGATCCTGTACACGTGCTCGTCCATGGTGGTTTCCCCAGGAGAGCGATTCCGACAAAGATGCGTCCAATTCAACGCGGTTCTCCATTAGCAGGGCAGCCCAGATGGATGATAATCAAGATGAGTTCGTGGCAAACCACTCATATGTGTCCATCCACAGGATTTTCCTCTTCAGGTAGTACTTGCATAGTGGAACTCATGCTGCTTGTGCAAGACTGTTTTTGAGGGGGAGCCTCCCTCGGGATCAGATCACGGGCGGATTCTTCCACCTCATGAGACCAATTGCAGTCAATCCCGAAGAGGCATCTCAAGTGGCAACCCATAAGTCACCAAACAAAGCACGCGTTGGGAGGGTTGCCCCTCCCATGCATGTGTGCCTCGGGTCATCCTGGGTCATGATGCCTTATTTTTCTGGAGCCCCCTATAACACCCTCGAATCGGCCTTATGCAAGTTTTATCTATTCTCACAAAACCTGCACAGAAACAATCCAAATATGCGCACCGGGCACTTGCTCACGGGTGGAAAACAAAGTAATATCATTACACAATAGTCCTCGATGGAACCCATAGAACGTATATATACAACAACGACCCAAGAAGTCAAGAATATAGATATATAGTACAAAGATCCAAATCACCTAAAAACGATACACATCCGAGTACGGATAAGATGCAAATGTGGATAAGAGCCCTAAAGAATAACCAATGGTGTCCATAAACCTACCTAGGCATCTCAAACCTTCTAAACAAAAGGGGTGCCGACAAATGGTAAAGAAAAAGAGAGCGGTCAATATTGAGGCTAGTACACAGCGAGTCTTAGAATTCGGGGGTTCTCGCCTACATAGGTATGGAGGACTAAAGCAGCGACGAAGAATGCTCTAAACAACCTATAGAGACTCAATACAATTGTCGGCTATCATAGGGAGATAAGAAAGGCCTATGCGGAAATAACCTAGTACTACCACCAAACATACCCATCCTGGTATTTCCCCCTCAAGTCCAAATGAGGAAGTCCTGCCGAGGAAAACTCACACTGTTGGCAATTTTATTCATTTCATTATAGTTGCAACACTTACTAGTCAAATATAGATAGCATGAGCCATTCTAATTTCATAAGTTGTGGGAACTTTTAGTTATCCATTCCGTTGTAGCTTCAGTACTTACTAGTCAGATATAGATAGCATGAGACACCCCAATTCCATCAATTGTTGGCACTTTTAATTAACCATTCCAATATAGTGAAGCTGATTACTAGTCATTCCAAAGTCAAGTTTATAGCACTACTTTAGTTATAGTTGTCTATGGTCGAGACACTATCCTCCAAGTAGTCCATAACCGTGGACATGACTTTTCAAAAAGATTTTCCCTGTAGGGGTGCTTAAATGGAAAAACACGCACGATCAACCTCGGAAAAACCAAATAAAAATACAATGAGGCATCACTACAAAGCAATCACAATATTTGTAAATTATTTCAGGGTCCACCCCACTAAGCTACCCACAACAAAGTTGGTCGGCTCCGAGATGGACCCAGGGTTTGTGTTAATGGCATTAAACGACTGGAAAAACGAAAGTGTGACTGGGATTGTCCATACCACGAACACATTCCACTTACCTAAATAGTATAGTAGTAAATGCTCCTCGAGCAAAATTAATAAATAATGCATTAGTATGGCATAATTATAGGATAGTAATAAAGCCCCCAAACTAGTTTATCGCCCCAAGAAATAAGATGTGAATCAAGCTCTGGCTGAGGGGATTCATGGTCCCACATGTGGATAGTGCGATAGTCAAGGAACATGCATCAAGTACTCGGGGTCCTAGGGGACATAAGTGAGCGGGTAAAAACCAAATAACATTTGTTGCCACCGGTGCCTCTGCATTAGTTATATCTATTCCCAGCATTTTAATATCAAGTTGTAATTAAAGCCGTGATCATCTCTACCATTAATCATGTGGCAATCTCCAACAATTGTGGAACATCGACGACGTGAAGAAACACCTAAGCATAAAAATATGACTCACAAGGCCAACTGTCTACCAAACAATAGGTAATAGGAGGTGTCCAAGGCAATATAGGTTGCAGGGCTATAAGTGGTACAAAAACTATAGCATCGCAACACATATAGCAATAGAACAATAGTAGGAAGTAAAAACTACAAATGCAATATAGGTAGAAAGGGGGAGAATGCTCGTCTGGAAACACTGCCGAAGATTCATCGAAGATCGGGTAGACACTCACATCAACTCAATGGCCTAATCCATGAAGAAGCAAAGCACTAAAACAAACACCGGATGGACTATTTAATAGTACAGCAGAAGATTGGGCATGATGCATGTATGTTGCATGACATGTCAAAGATGCGATGCAACTAGGCAATATTAAGCGAAACCGAGGTCCCGAAAATTAATTAATAGGTTCATGTTGTTTAGATACCCTGCAATTTAAATGTTGGCTTCACAAGGCAAAATATGTTATCAGTTAGCTACACAAATTTAAATGGATCCAATAAATGACTAGAAAAGCCCGCATATGACCTCCATATTTGATTTAGGTGAATCGTCTAAATACCCCCAAACAATCACAATATGTATGTGAGCATGTATAAGTAGATGCAACATGTATATATGCCATATTATAAAAATAGGGCCGGATCGGGGTCACACATTGGTGTTCGGCGATCTTGGGGTTCCGAGGGTTCGATGGGATTATGTCTTCAGTTTCCATGTGGGCGGTCTTGGCGTCCGGGTCTCGGTCATCGGATCCCTAAAGGAGTACCCGACGTCCTTGTCAAAGTTCTCGGGTGTTGGTGTCAGACTCGGGTTTGGCATCGATGATCTTGCGTGGCCCGTCGGGTCCGTGCAGGAGAACTCCAGGTTCCATGGTGGAGGTCATCAAGACGAATCTGTGAAGATCTTGAGGTACTGGCTTCAGAGGTCTTTGGTTTCTATCTCACGCTCTTCAGGTACAAACTTGCCATCAAAGACGGACTTAGCGTTTTTGCCACTGGACTCAAACAGAGAGGAAAAACGAGGCTGCTGGTCGACGTGAATATGGATCGGTGGTATGTGGCTAGCTTCACTGTAGGAGGACTTGCGTAGCTGTCACCTGGCCACCAAGTGCGCGTGCGCCGATGTGATGTTGTGGAAGAAGAAGGAAACAAACATGCTCCGGCTCGAGGGAAACGGGGATTGCATGGAGGCGATGGAGAGGGAGACGTGCGGCCGATGGTCGACGTGCTGGGAGCACATGCAGAATGTAGGCGGCACAGATGGGAGGTGACATACGGCAGTGTCAGGGCACACTGGCGATGGGGCATCGTAGAAGCCATCGATGGCGAGGTAGCGCTCCTGGACAGCGAGGCAACCGCGCTGGCTTGGGGCGGCGACGAGCTTGCGGGCTAGAGGCGGGTGTCATCCCAGTCAGAGGAGGCTCGAGGTAGGGTGGCACTCCCAAGGAGGAAGGAACCCTGCGGCCGCGTTGGTTGGCTCCCAGGGAGGAAGGAACCCCGTGGAGGAGGTGGTTGGGGCTCCGGGAGGTGGCCAGGAGGAAACTCGGAAGAGGAGTGGCCCTAAAGAGGAGAGAGGCGTGCTCGGGGATCAGGAGAGAGGAAACAACGCTCGCGAGCGTGAGTGGCGGTGGCGCGCGGGAAGGAAGACGAGCAGAGGAGGCGAGGGGATGGGATCACGGCGCCGATATACATGGTGTGTCGCGCGGAAAGCAGGCGAGGATGTGGGGCCAATCGCGGTCGGGTGTGTGCCGCGATTTTTGGGTGCGGGCGCAGGTGGGCTAGGGCGGGAGTCGCGGCAGGGATCGCGCACGGGGTGGTACAGGGTGCATACGAGTTAGCGTGCAGGCAGGATCATGCCGCACGGGTGGAGCTCGCGGAGTGGTGTAGTGCTGGCGGCTGGGTAGGGGTAGGATTAGGTCTATGTGGGGTGTTGTGTGAGATCTAGGTTTAGGTTTAGAGTTTAGGTGGGGCTAGGGTGTGAGATCCAGGCACGTGGCTTAATAGGATACTCATACCAACAAGATGCAACTTCTTTTCTAGAAGCTCATCCAAAAGGAACTCTGATGTTAAGTGTGCTTGGCCCAGAGCAATTTGAGGATGAGTGACCGACCGAGAAGTGTTTACCGGGTGCGCACAAGTGAGGACAAAATGCACAGAAAATACTAGTGTTGGTCTGTGGGTCCAGTCTAAAGATCCTATTAAGCTTCCAGGAGTGACACCCCCAAGGCCAAGAGGGAATAGGGTGCTACAGGTGGTATCAGAGCTGACCCTCACGGTTACACAGGTGTGCGGGTCAGTGGCAGGACATGTGGAGCATGGCGCATGTGGCCCGGAGTGGACATGGCATGGCACATGTGTCAGCACTGTATACACAGACGTGTGCCAAGAGGGAACGTTCCTAGGGTGTGCTTGATCAATGAGGGCATCGATATTCTATAGGGTGGGTGTATGTGAGATCTAGGCACATGCCTTAATAGGATACTCATACCAACAAGTTGCAACTTCTTTTCCGAAAGCTCATCCAAAAGGAACTCTCATGTTAAGCGTGCTTGGCCTAGAGTAATTTGAGGATGGGTGACCAACCAGGAAGTGGGTACCGGGTGCACACGAGTGAGGAAAAAGTGCGCAAAAAAGACTAGTGTTGGTCTATGGGGTGATAGCTGTGAGATTCTACACATTTTTATGGCTTCTATCAATGGTTTTTGTTTGGATTTGATGGTTTTCTAGCTTTACCTAATGCTAATACTTCGATAGCGAAGAAAACTTGGTTTTTAATGTGTGTTTCAGGTTCTGAGCGTCAATAGAGGAATTTAACAGCAAAAACATAATATTCAGGCGAAAACAAGCAAGTCCCTTTTTGGAAGAAATCGAGGGGAATTCATGCCGACACATGTGCCATCTAGTCCAAGAACTTCCCTAATGCGCTGTAGAGTCCCATTCCTGCAGTTCTATTCCTCTAGCACCTCTGCCACTAGAGCAACAAAATAAAAGGTGATATTTGTATCGGTGGGATGGTAACCCACCTTGTCCAAGAACTTGAAATTGCAATTCCTATTGCACAACCTGTTGATGGCTCCATACTTATGGATGTCAGATATGTTACTTCTTGTGGCTTCCTCGGTGTTTACCGAGTTAACAGGAGGCTCCAAGCCTATCAGTTTGGTTATATTAATGATGTGAAGGAGGGTCAGATGCCATTGCCTTGCCCGCAAGCCTTCGAGGTTCAGGGAAGGGACAACTGGATCCTCACCAAAGACCAAGTGACTAAAATTATGGCGGAGCTCTATCCTGACTCATATGAAGAGGAAGAAGGAGGGCAGCGGGTGGAGTAGGAGCAGCAACAGGAGCAGGAGTACAATCCTGCTTGGGAAGGACAGCAACAGCCTTGGGACCAATGTCCCAATCAGCCACAATAGCAACAAGGGTTCAACAATGTCCCCTATCAGAAATTTTGTCAGATCAACCAGTGCGTTGGGGAGATTGACCAGACTCTTCATGGAGTTAGTGATGATGTGAGTGCATTAACTCACACCTTTGATAACTTCATGAACTACTTCCCCGACTACTACCAGCAGCACCACCAGCCGCTGCCTAACGACGACAACAACTGAGCACGGCAACAACCTAAGCTTGGGGGAGGTTTTTAAAACCTCCAAATTTGCATTCATATTTTTATCTCTTCTTTTGATTTGTTTTATTTTTCAAAGAATATCATGTTTACTTTCATCTTGAATTATTAAACCCAAAACACAAAAAAATAGTGTAACTTTCAATTGCAATTTGTTTCCTTGTTTTTCTCGGAGATTGCTCAATTTCAAGTGACATGGCAATAGGGAAATATAGAGAGGATTCGACTTAAGTACGAGAACGAAGCAAGCAAGAGGAGGTATCAAATTCCTTTCATCACCTCTCTTGCAATTTTAAATTTATCCTATAAATATTTACTCGCTTGCACTTGAGTCACTCCCCACCTAGCTTGTTATCCTATAAATTATATTCCCTTGCTAGTGTCCACTTTTAGCTATGAAACATTGAGCAATGAACTTGGTTAAAATATTTCCAACATTTATACAACAAGAAAAAGCATGCAAGAGATGACCTAAGTCCATATTTAGCCTAAAATATTTGATTTTAGAAACTACTCAACCCCATTGAGCTTAATGTAAATAGACTCGATAGCACCCTTGAAAGAAATTGTCTAATAAAATTGATACTTCGAAGTAGTAGAGATTATGCCACTGCCTTTTCTAATAATTACAGTAGGATATTGCTATATGCGTGTCACTACAAATACTATCATACTCTATGGGGAACTATTAACTCCGCTGGACCACGAACGATCTAAATGTGGGAAACCACTTGATTTCGACTATGAGTTATGTAAACGTCTGTAGCTGCAAAGCTATGCCATGTAAAAAATTTAATCTCCTCATGGTTTTACATTCCAAGAGAAGTTGTAGTACTCCTCTAACCCACTATTGCTCAATAGCTATCTATTGGCATGGTCACTAGTGCGCAACACAACCCCAATTAACATGTTAAAAATAGTGGCATGATTTCCCTATGAAAAGAGTTGAAGTTTTTGAAAAACAAGGAAAGGAAAAAAGGTGCTTTGAGAGTCTTGAAATTTTGACATGGGAGTAGATGAGGTGTTCTTAAATTAAATGTTCTTGGTACAAACTTGAGTACTCTTAACTTATTAAAGGAACAAGAGAAAAAAGTTTTCATCTCTCAATAAGAGAGAGACCAAAAAAGATTTGTTTCACTTTCCTAGCTAAAATTTCGACACTCACTCATGCATATGATTTATTTGCTAGCAAGATATGCGTGGTTAGGAAGTGAACTTAGTGCAATCTTGTGAATATTTGTATGATCATATTTAAGATTGCAGGAAATGTGAAGAAAAGAATTTGACACCAATTCAAGCTTGTAAGTTCTTTTATTTTAGTTTCAAATCTCCGCTATCCTTTCTTATTTCCTTGGCACTCGAGGACGAGCAACATCTAAGCTTGGGTGAGTTGATAGCTGTGATATTCTACACATTTTTTATGGCTTCTATCAATGGTTTTTGTTTGGATTTGATGGTTTTCTAGCTTTACTTAACGCTAATACTTAGATAGCGAAGAAAACTTGGTTTCTAATGTGTGTTTCAGGTTCTGAACGTCAACAGAGGAATTTAACAGCATAAACACAATATTCAGGCAAAAACAAGCAAGCCCCTTTTGGAAGCAATAAAGAGGAATTCTGTAAGACCCACCTTTATAAGGTAAAGGTACCTGTGATTGCAATGCTAGTCCCTGGATCAAATGCTAGCATCCACAGTTTAAGATGAAGTACACAGATACAAAGGTCGTTTTTACATCGCCATTCCAGAGATAACATAGTATTTACAACTCAATAGCCAAAGGCTAGTACAAGAGTTCATATCATAAAGTAAATAACTATAAGTCTTCATCTTCATGTGCCACATGCAAGCATGTTGAGTGTAGACTCACAACCCTAATCTCCATCAGAGTAACCTGCAACATCATAAGTTACAGCCACGGTGGGTCAATACATTTGGAATAGTATTGGCAAGTGATACCATAGTAGAATAGTAGTTTCTAACTTCTATATGAATTTGGCTAAGTGTAGATTAGGCTTGCTTTGCTCAAAATAGGTTTTTCTTAACAGTTGAAAACACTAAGTTTTTGTTTTTCAAAAACTCCCAAGGAACCACCAATAGACATTGGTGACCCTTTAACCCTTATTCAACCACAAGTTTTTAACTTAGAAATTGGGATGAGGAGTCCTTGATAGCTTCAATGTTTTTGATGCTCAAATTGTCCGTTGCCGGGGACACGGCTAAGTACTTAGGTTTTACCCTCTCGAGAGGTGGTGCACTTTCCCCACAAGACTCGACGTTCATCGAGACGAGACCTTTCAGAAGCATTCCCTTATACCACCATGGACGCGTTCCATCCTATCACCCTACCACCAACTGTCCATCTGGCTAAGTTCTTGCAACCTATGTGGTCAAGGCAGAGCCCATATGCCATGTGGTTGCACTAGAAGCTTCTAAACACTAAACATCTCAAATACCTTTGTTCTTGGGTGGCTTTCCACAAGTGTCATACACAAGGTAAACCATATACATGGGCCTCGTGTAACCACTCAACACAAACCATCATACCATTCCACCCAGGTGATTCATTCACTTAGTTGTTTTATTAATCAAAACATAAGTCATAGACTTAGCAAAAATTCCATAGCATGAAAAATCCACCCTTGTTTGCTACTATCTAGGCTAATCATGATAACATAACAAGTATCTTAACTTAGAGAAAATTCTACTAAGACTACAACTATTAGGATTTCCCAAGGCATAGCATATATATACTTAGCAAAAATTCCATGCAAGTCCTATTCAAAATATCACTAATGCATAGTCAAAATAATATGACAAAATACATGAAGCACCACTTGCCTTGGTAGTTGGGGGAGTAGCAACAATCCTCACACTCACAATCACCACTAGCACCAAAATCTACACATAAAATAATAGCACCAAATTCACATTCAAATAATCAAACAAAAATATATATGAATGTATGCAAATGCAATGAAATGATTTTTTCTATACTAGCAAGTCTAACCAAACAGTACTGAACACAAAGTCATCTATTTAAAGTCTAAACAAACTTAAATTTGCCTCAAAACAATCTTATAAACATTTTATAAAGCCAAAATAAGCATCTAATGTGTTCTGCAAATAATCCTATTTTTCCAGAAGCAAAATACAAATTTAAGGCTACAGTAGTGTGGGGCTTAATTTTCTGAATCCAATGATATATTATTTGTAAAGATATGAATTTTACAATTTTAAATCCTTAATAGATTCAAAAACAGATTTTAAATCCAACTGCCAAACACGTGGGCGCATCTGATTGGCCCGTACCGCTTCGCACGGATCAAGCGCGTGGGCCGTTGGATATAAGTGTGATCCTGCGATACAGATATGGCCATACCGCTTTGGCCTGGTGATGACCCACAAGTATAGGGGATCACAACAGTCTTCGCGGGTAGTATTACCCAATTTATTTATTCGACACAAGGGGAGTCAAAGAATACTTGCAAGCCTTAACAACTGAGTTGTCAGTTCAGCTGCACCTGGAAATAGTTCTTGCTCACAGAATTTTATCAGTAGCAACAGTTTGGTAGTAGCAATAGTAAAGCAACAGCAACAGTGAAACAGTAGTAATAGTAATAGTAACGGTAACAGTAGGATTCGAGTGCAGTAGGCATAGGGATGAATGGATGGGCGTTACATGGACGAGTCTAAACATGTAGCTTCAAAATCTAGGGCATTGAAGATAAATAATAAAAAGCATCCAAGTACTAAAAATCCTAGGCATGTGCTCCAAATATAGTCATACGTGCTCGAAATGAGAACTTACACAACATCTTCTGTCCAGCCAGCCCGTGGAAGCGGGGCCTCTAGGGAACTACTGGCAATTAAGGTGCTCCTTTAATAGAGCACCGGAGCAAAGCATTAACACTCCGTGAACACATGTGATCTGTGATCCTCACACCACAGCCACCCCCTCCGGTTGTCCCAATTATTGTCACTTTGGGGCCTTTGGATCCGGACAATGATATGTGTACACAACTTGCACATAAGATCACAAACAATACTATCATAATGATTCAATAATAAGTTCAGATCTGAGATCATGGCACTTGGGCCCTAGTGACAAGCATTAAGCACAACAAGTTGCAACAAAGTCAAATAGCACTAATAGAGATACTAGGCACTATGCCCTAACAATCTTATTCGATTACATGATAGAACTCATCCAATCCCTACCATCCCCAAGCTTACAGCGGGGATTACTCACTCATGGATGAGGGAAACATCGGTGGTTGATGGAGATGCGTTGGTGATGACGATGGCTGTAACATCCCAATTTCAGCAACCCTGATTAAATGTCCAGAAGGCAAAAATTAGGGGGAACAAAAACTTTTTCTTGTATTGTGTGTTTACTTGCTTGCTTGTGTATTAGTTGTGTTGCTCCCCATCTCAACCCTAATATACAAAAACTATTTTACAGAAGAGATGTCTTGGCTCATCTTTTATATTCTCAAATGTTCTAGAATTCCAAAACCTGAGCCAAGATGACTTTGACACAACCAAATACTTTACTAGTTTATATTGTCAAAACTATGGAGACCTATCTAGGCTTGATGGTAACCCTAGTAGTAGTTTGATAAGTTAAGATGAATTGCCTTGATCTGCTGGTTGATGAATTGCCCTGATCTGCTGTTTGATGATTTGCCTTGATCTGCTGCTTGCCTTGCTTGTTTAGGAACTAGAGTGAGATAATCTATTAGCTCATCCCTTAGGAACCCAATTCTTTCTTGTGATCATCAATCTCAAAGCAAGCCTCCAAGTCTAGATCTACCCTAAGCCACTAAGGTAACCACCTCCCTTCATGCTCAGATCAATCCAAGGATAATTCCTTTGGATGGTTCCCAGCTTAGTGGAGACCCAATCTAAGCATGAATCCTACCTACCTAGTTATTACCTCAACATCATCTCCTTGATCAAGAGTTTGGAACCTAGCATCCTCTCAAAATCATCTACCCTTGCACTCTAGTCTAAAACCCTAATTCTGCCAAAATGGCTAAGTCTGGATTCCTTATCTGGATACCATTTTTGGAGCTCCACCTTTTCCAACCTGTGTGCAATTTTGGAAATGCACCTGAAGCATATTGTAGTACGTCTTTAGTACTACCAAGTCCCACCCTTTCCTTTGGCTAAACCATTCTATCTCCCACTCATCCATGATGGTTTTGTAATCAAGATAATAATCTTTTCTGTAAATCTTATCATCTTGCCTACTTTGGTAGAAGCTCACATATATATGCCACCTCCCCTTGACCAACTCCTTGCTTTGTTATGATCTACTAATCCTAGCCTATCAATCCCCACTCTACTTGTTTCCATTGGAGCCTTGTGCTTCTTAAACCCACATGGTTTAGGAGGCTAACTGATGTATCTGCTATGGCAGCCTTATTTCCAACAAAGTTTGCCATCACTCCAAAACCACCTTAAATCCAACCAAGCCTAAATTTTGCTTCCATGGTCATATATATGACTTGGTCTATCCATCCACATACCCCTTGTATCAAGGTGAGCTCTGAGCTCCCTAATCCAACCCTGTTGAGATGACATCAGACTAACTAAACCCTAGATCCTCCAGAATCTAGTTTCCATCCTTTTCAACACTTTTATTCAAAACCAAGGTTGACCTTGAGGCCTACATCAATCATACATCATCTACCTTGGATATAATCATCCCAAAATGATTTCCCACTATTATTTGGATTATTAAACTATTTTATTTCCTTAACTTGCTAATTCCTCAAAATCCTTGTCTTCAAAGACAAGTTTGTTTTTCTCCAAATCACCTTGCCAAATCAAGGCACATTTGATGCCAAATTCTCATATCCCATATTTCTAACTCAAAAATAAGTATTTTTGAGACTCTTCATGATTTCTCTCTGCCATTTTTCTTAAATGGCAGAAACAAGAAATAATTTCCAAAAAATACTTTTCCATCTCAATAAATTCCAGATAAATTCTCCAATGTGTGTTATGGTATTTAAGACCATATCACATCAAAAACCAAGATTGTTCAATGTAAAAATATCATTTTTGCTTCCATAATCTATTTCTGCACTTTTTGAAGAAGTGCATTTAAATGGGATTATAATCATCAGAAAAATCCCATTTAAATCATGGAGAGATTATTTGACCTACTCCACCTAACAATCCTATTTCCACACTTTGCCCAATGCAATTTTTGTAACATCCTTCACAAGCCTCAAATTGATCAACATTTTGCAAACCAAGCAAACTTAATTCAAATAAAACCTAAACAAGCCCCAACCTTATCAAGTACTACACCACAGCACCCACTACACTCTCTGGTCGAGTCACACTATAGAACTTGCACTATAGCATCACTTGACATCTTGTCTTTTGTGTTTGTTCATGGGAGAGCAAAGGCCATGTCTTGTCCAAACCACTTCTTTACTCTCCCACAGCAGCCCACCCCCTCTCTGCTCCAGGCACGACCCCTTTGACCACAGGACTCCCCAGCACCACCCCTAGCCACCAATGGGAAGCTCCCTCCCCATGACCATTTTTGACATTTCATCTTTGCCCATGTGGTTTGCAATAAGGGCCAGCCATCCACTCCTCTCTCTAACTCATTCACTCCCCCACGTCTCATCTCCCACTCTAGAGCTCCCCTGCCTAGGCTTGCTCGAGGAAGGAGAAGAAAATAGCCTCTCGGCCATAGACAATAACCAAGCGCGGCTTCACCCCTCTCTCTCTCTTCCTCTACATCTGCATATCATTCTAGGGTGTTCTACTACCCTCCCTTATTCCCCTCTGTTGTTTTTATTGATCAGGAACATGTCCAGCAGTAGCCCCCGTGAGCCCCAAAGCTCCCCTCGGCCCCGCTCACGCGAGCCTCCTCCTGGCGCCACACCACCCCATGTCGCCCCCTTGCTGGACTCGGCGTCGACCGCCGTGCCACCCCCACCGGTCCTCCGCCGCCGGTAAGGCCCCTAGGTGAGCCTATGCTCTGCCCAGACCCCTCTAGGGTTTCTCCTCCTGTTTCCCTGCGATAGAGGAAGGAGATGATTGAGTGTCGTTGATCCCTCCTAGATCCGGCGGCCCTCATCTCTCCATACCCCTTCACCCCACTAGGCCACTAGCAAATGGACCCCGCAGTCGGGATTAAACCAACGGGCTCCCGCGCGGCCTCCCTCTTGCTGCAACAGGCCACTGGGCCTTTTCCCCCTCTAAGGCCAAGCTGGCCCGGTCGGCTCCTGTCAATTTTATTTCTTTGTTTTAAATCCAGATCTGCAGAGTATAAGTTTGGTTTAATTCATTTCAAAATTGGAAATTACCCATAAATCGAGACCTTGGCTAATCTCATCCAACAATCATCCCACATCCTACTGTCTCATATCATGTATCAATCCTTTACTTGCTGAATAGTTTGATGTTTGTATGCTTGTATTGATTGTAGTATTGTTTGTTTGCATGTACGATCGATAATGGCGAGAGTTGCGATTGTGTGACGCCGAGAAGAAGGAAGGATAGGGGTCATCCTTATTACCGTTATTATTGATTTTCTGGTTATCTGACGACGTCAAGGGACTTCTCGCTGGTCACAGGCAAGCCACCATTCCTGAACTCCTATATTAGCCTATTTCTGTTTATCAACTGTTTTATATCCCGTTTATAAATTGCATGATTACAGACATAGTTTGATTCAAATAAACATTCGTGAGTAACTTGGCTCCTCCAAGTTATGAATAAGTGTCTATTGGACACCCACCCTATTTACACCTACCCTTACCCCTTAGAACGAGGATAAGATGATTATCATATTCCCTCTTGGAACCCACGAATTTTCAACGATAAAACTATTTTGGGTTATACCCTACTGCAAAGCTTTCAAAATAAAACCCTTGGGAAGAGGCATCCTTTCCAAGTGGAAGATTTACTAAAAGAAGATATGAGGTGGATGAAGAGAAAGTAAAGTAAGAGAAAGAAAGGGATGTTCTAAGCCAATGTCCAGAACAATTTTATCCATGCAACCAGATTACCATAGACGTTGGGGCTTAGCTCGTAGTTTGTGATATTTAGCCGGGGCTACTCTTACTCGCTAAAGGGGAGAAATCCCCTGAAATCCGGGCTACCTATAGGGTAAGCCACTGGTGCAACAATTGGGTCTCTCGCGGACGGTATGCTTTTAGGTAGTACGAATGGAAGAATTGTCACTATTGCTACCGGTCAGGCTTTGGTCTAGAGGTAGGGGTCAGTACGGAAGGAAGGACCAGGGTCAAGGTACCCCATACTCGTACCAGAGAGATAAACCCAAAAGGAAAAGCCGTCGTTGCTAGGGTTCAACAAATGAAAGGTTCAAGTTTGATTATCCGAGCCCCTGTCTACCGTGTGTAGCAGGCCGTGGTTTTATCCCGACGGATGTATTGATTCTTGTGGGTAAAGTGCAGAACCTCTGTAGAGTGTAATATATTCGAATAGCCGTGTCCACGAACAAGGACGGTTGGAATGGCAAGTGCTAGGAGTACCCTTCGGTTAAGTTGTGATAAAATAAAGGATGTGACTTGGTCACGGGAAAAGATAAGGAATAAGTTGGTTTTGACCAGAGATGGTCGATAAGGTTTTAAAAAGGGTTTTACAACAAAACATTTTCTAAATCTTTTTAACAAGGATGTGGAGATGTCTAGATTTTTAAAAAGGAGGCATACTTTCCAAAAACACTTTTTCAACAAAGATATAGAGATTCCAAAGTTAGGTCTTTCAAAAACAACTATAGTGTAGAGCTATCTCGCCATAGCCAGATATGCACTATCTTATTTACCTTTATCTAGGTGGTTTTGCGAGTACATTCAAAGTACTCACCGGCATTGTCCCTGGCTATTTACTTGGCCAGATTGCAGATGTTAAGAAGGAACGAAGGTGCTGACGTCTATGCGAGCTAGGCCGTCTTCCCAGTCAGTTGTCTGTAGGTTAAGGCACGAGCTCTGCGCTGAAGACTTCCGCTATTTGTGTTGTAATTGCCATAATGTACCCTTTGTAAGTTTTGTACTCGTTACTATAAGGATGATGTAATGATACTAGTCGGTTATGCTCACGGCTCACTGATCATGGGAACGTGTATTGCATGCATAACGGGTATTCTCGGACCGTAAATCCATAGTGCCACAATGGAGATGATCCTCTCCAAATTCCCCGTCTCGGCAGGGTGCCAGAACGGAGTTTCTGGATCCGAATCTTGGTTTCTGGTGGCGGAGCGGAACTCTTTCTGGAAAACTATTGAACCCCCCTCGGTTTTTATGTCGAAAGGCAACTTATAAGCACAGAGGGAGGCCGAGAGGGTGCCTGGGGTGGTTGCACCCCCTCCAGGTGTGGCCAGTGGTGAACCCGCGCCTGGGGTGGGTGTGGGCCCCCCCAGGCCTCCTCTATGTCTCGTCTTCTGGCTCCGTGGATCTTCTGGTGAAATATAATTTTTGGCATATTTTCCGGGATTTTTCCTGATAGTTCATTTTCTGCACAAAAACAAGACACCAAGGTAATTTTGCTGAAAACATCGTCAGTCCGTGTTAGTTGTATCCAAATCACACAAGTTTAGAGGAGAAACAATAGCAAAGTGTTCGAGAAAGTAGATACGTTTTGGACGTATCAACTCCCCCAAGCTTAGCTTATTTCTTGTCCTCAAGCAATTCAGTTGAAAACTAAGTGCGATAAAAGAACTTTCACGAACACATTTGCTTCATATGATGTATATATTCTCAGCACATGAGTAGATGCTTATACAATTCATAATAAAGAGTATGCAACTAAGTCTACTCAATAGTCATTGCAAGCTATGAAGAGAAACCAACTCAATAATAATAAGTAGCAAGAAATATAAACATAAGCAACATTGCAATGCTCATAATGAGTTATGATAGAGTGGTATCTCTCTTGCCTTTGTTTGAAGAGAACAATATAAATGCCAAGGCACCTCTGAAGTTCACATGAAGACTAGAAGTAAAGATATCAGAGATACAAGCATCAAAGTCATGACATAATTAACCAAGTTTTGAGGCAAACACAAGAATGACAACTATGCTCTCAAGAAGGTGCTCATAGAATAAGTGGTGACTCAACAAGGTTGTGAAAACGGTTTTTAAAGGTTTCAAAGGCTTCCAAATGCTGAAAGAAAGGTACGTATTAGCTTTGAGCTGTCATTGCCCCTATCATAGGCATCTTCATGTGGTTAAGGTGAAAGTGAATTCCACTATGAATCATATGCTTGACAGACCATAGACTGGAAATCCCAAGTCCCTTGAGTAGGAGGGCCGCTCCTCATGCTACTCAACTTTGGTCACCTGAAAGTTCTTATCATTGTAAATACATGCATATCATCGAGAACCGCCAACGGGGTACCCCTTGCACATGGTACAGGAGCTTTCCCATAACCAAAATGACAAGGCAAGCAGACAATGAGCATCTCAGCAATCTTTTTATTTACCATGTTTATAGCTTTTTATTGAGGATGCTTCATAAATGCTCATTATGGATTTGCTGCAAGTTTCCACCATGATTAGGCATGACATAGGCTAGCGGCCCAGGCGTTTCTCTAACACAATGTATAAACTCCATGAACTCACAACCTCCCCTTTTATTTCACAATGTCGACATCTGTAAACAAAAGAGCAAGGTATCAACTGGATGAGATATCCAAAAAGTGTTGAAAGCGTTCCCCGTGACAGCACGGTTCTGCTGACTCCCAACATATAATTAGCAAGCATATTACTTTCATGGACAGGTCACAATGGTTCAAGATTATTAAGCGCAAGGAATAAAGTGTGCCATCAAGTTCGTGAGAGCTTTACTAACTAACTTTCTCAAAACAGACAAACATTTTATTTTGGAAGAAAACACGGCATATAGAATATGCACTAAAATAGCAAATGATGCTAATAGGTAGGTATGGTGGACACAGTTGGCAAAAATGGTTTTGGGGAGCTGGAAGCACAGGTAGAGCACATACTCTGTGCAAGTGAAGGCTAGCAATAGAGAGGGAGCGACAAACGAGAGAGCAATAGCTGTCATAATCATGCTTGCAACAAAACATGACTAACTATGGCATCAAAGTGATACAAGAACTCTGAGGCAAAATAAATCATCGAGGCTTACTAACTATTGATTAGTCATATGCATGCGTGAGCATGTGCCAAGTCGATTCACATGAACAGTCAGAGGAGGATACCACAATATCATACCAAAGTATGAATAAAACAATGCAGGCAAATATTCATATGACATGCTACAAAATATTAACAAGCTGGAGCTAATCATAGACAAGCAAGAACTACTAAGCATCTATAATGACATACACCTTACACAAACAGGCTAAGCATGCTCACAATGATGAGTATATGTACAAAAATGAAAAAAATAGAGTTCGTTACCAGCCTCTTACCAATCCTCGAGTTGTCTTAATCTTCATTATTGCCCTTCACTTGTGTGACTTGAATAATAACATGAAACCGATATCCACTGAGGACGGCCGAACCCTGCAAAGAACTCACAAAACCAAAGAAGAACAACAAATATTTTTGGTGTTTTCGATTTTTAAAGAAAGCAAACAAATAAAAATCAAACTAAACAAGAAGCAAACAAAGCAAAATCTTTTTGGATTTTTCTCTTTTAAGGAAAACCAAAACAAAGAAACAAACCAAGAGAAACAAAGAAAATATTTTTGGTATTCTTGGGTTTTTAGAAAGAAGCAACAAAAACCAAAAAGAAAGCAAAAACAATGGATATACAAAGAATCGACCGAACATGATATATATATATATGAGTGTGACGTCGGTATACCTGCCCCCAATCTTAGGCTTTTATCCTAAGTGGGGCTCAATCCCATGGTGTCCAAGAGGATGAACCTCTGTAGTATGTCGAGGAAGCTCCCTCGTCCTGGTATGAGCTCGAGGCCTCCCCTGTGTAATACACAGAGGGGTCGTATGATGGTGCTTCCTCCTGATAGTGCCCGTGGAAGTTAAGAGAGCGTAGCTTGTCATCCATATCCACCTTCGAGCGTGACAAAGGTCCCTGAGAAATACTGAGCAAAGTGGTCTGGGGTAGAGGGATCTCTCTTTCTTCCCCGTCAGTAAACAACATTCTATAAACCAAGTTCTCAAGGGTAGAGCCAGTGGTGACAAAGTGGTGTGCCTTCATGGCAGCAAGATCAAGCCTCTGAGGAGCCAAAACAATATCATGTGGATCAACAGTAATGTTCAAGGTAGCAGCAATACGAGTAGCAATAATTCCCCCCATAAATGGGTCCCTTAGCAGCTAAACGACGAACAATGAGAGAACCAAGATTATACGTATCCTCATTGTTGAGCGCAACAGCTAAGAAGGCCAATTGATAGTTGGAAATGTTACTAGTGTTATCCCTAACAAGAACACTCGTCAAGATAGTAGGCAAAATACCTGATGGCTGGAAGTTGAATGTTCTTTATCTTCCCTTGCTGAGCTCTACGGTCATCATCATTGGTTATTCCTCGGTAAATCTCTAACAAATCAGCGGGTAGAGCTTGAATATTTTTTGATGACCTAGTTGTACCAAGTCCAAGGGCCTTGCAAAATTGCTTCAAAGTCATAGAATGAGCCGTGCCATAAATTTTGAAAGACATAGAAGGCTTGAACACACTATTAGTAAAGGAGAAACTCTCCACAAATGTTTTAGTAAGCAAAGCATATTGTGAGCTCTCATCCTGCATGTAACTTGTTAGTCTAGCCCTCTATACCAAGGTCATGAAATCATTAAGAATCCCAGCAGCTCGCAAGAAAGTTTGGCAAGGAAAGGTGGAGGGGTGCGCATCCCCTTCATCTCCCTCGTCACCAAATCGCGGAGTGATGAGATCCTCATTGTATGAGGGTCTATTACTGGTAGATGACCTTGGAAGCCTTGCACTTCTAGGTGCATCATTCTCAAATATGTCACCAAATGTGTGGTGGTCCATGAATTCCCTTTTCTGAAATTTTAAACAACCATCAAACCAAGTGGTTTCTAATGTTGATAAATGATGAGCAACTACTATAGGAACTTGCTAGAGGACTACACATGCATCAAAATAAAGTTTCTAAGCATAGAACAAGCATGCAAGCTCAAAAAACCAGACACCAATAGTAGCAAAATACTCAAGATACAATCTACCAATCACAAATCTAACTGGACAAGTGGAGGAGGCACATACCAAGGAGCAATCCCTCCAAAAATCAGCACTTGAGATGGGCTGAACAAGGAGATCTAAAATCGCGAGCAAGAACAGGAAGAACTCGAGATTGAGCAAGTTTTCAGGTGTTTTTCGGGAGAGAGAAAGAAGAAGGCTTTGAGGAGGCAGCCTGGAGGGGCCCAGGTGGACCAGACCCCCCCAGGCACCGCCACCTGGTAGGTCGCGCCTACCATAGGTGTGGTGGCCTGGGGTGGCCCCCTGGGTCACTTCAGGTGCCTCTCTTCCCCTTTTTTCGAGGAAAATTTTATTTTGAATTTTCTGGGATTTTTCGGGAAACTTTATTTTTGGCCAATTTTCAGGGTATGAAAATTGATTTTCTCGCAGAAACAGTTTTTTTAGAAGAAGGAAAAGAAAACCAAAAGCCAAACTACAGGAGCTCTAAGAAACTCAAACAAACAAACAACTAACAAACTAAAGGTAAAGCAAAGACTAGGAAGGAGAAAAGTAAAATATGCAAGAATAACCACAGTGAAAACATTAATTTGTTCATTAAAATCCTTTTGTTAACAAGGTTTATCAAGTCTTGTTACCAAAACAATCTTATATGAGACAAAACTTTGTATTCCACCAAGTGATTATGTTACCTCATACTTGATAGCAATGGTCCCAATCATAATAGTTTCAAAATTTTCTTGTGGAATGGGACAATATATTTATCCAACCTTGATGCTCTCAATATTTTCAATGGAATTCAGGCAATAGCTCTTAGCAACCTTCTTGGGGAAATAGACAGTGTGCTCTTTATCATTAATATTGAATGTTACTTTTCCTTGATTACAATTGATGACAGCACCTGCAGTATTAAGAAAAGGTCTCCCAAGAATAATAGACATATTATCATCTTCAGGCATTTCAAGCACAACAAAATCAGTTAAAACCATGCAATTATGAGCTACTTGAACAGGAACATCCTCACTTATACCAACAGGAATAGTAGTTAACTTATCAGACATTTGCAAATATATATCAGTTGGTATCAACTTTTCTAGCTGGAGTCTCTTGTAGAGAGAAAAAGGCATAACACTAACTCCAGCTCCCAAATCACATAAAGCAGTTCTAACATAATTATTCTTAATAGACCAAGGAATAGTTGGTATACCTGGATCACCAAGTTTCTTTGGAACCTTACCATTGAAGGAATAATTAGCAAGCAAAGTAGAAATCTCCTCATTAGGAATCTTCCTTTTATTAGAGACAATATCCTTCATATACTTTGAATAAGGAGGCAACTTAATAGCATCAATCAAAGGAATTTGCAAGAATAAAGGCTTCATCCACTCACAAAACTTGTTGTAGTGTTCTTCCTCCTTTGACTTGTGTTTCTTACCTGGAAAAGGCATAGGCTTTTGCACCCAAGGTTCTCTCTCTTTACCATGTTTATTAGCAATAAAATCTTACTTGGTGTACCTAGTGTTATTAGTGTGCTTATCAGGTTCTTCCTCACCTTCCTCCTTATCAGGAGACTCATTTTTATCATTACCACTCTCAGTTTCAGCATCAGAGACAGATATACTATTAGGATCTACAGCAGGTTCAAGTGGTTCCTCGACTATCTTGTGTTTCTTTTTCTTTCTCTTATGAGGACTACCACTACTCTCATCTTGTTGAGAATCCTTCTCAATTCTTTTGGGGTGTCCTTCAGGATATAAAGGATCTTGAGTAGCTATACCACTCCTAGTTCTAATTCATAAGCATGTTTATCTCCTGAAGCATTAACTAGCATATCCTTTTGTACCTTAGCAAATTGATCAAGTTGGGTTTGAACCATTTGAAAGTGTTTACAAAGCATTTTAATATCATTAGAAGTTATTTCCACAATATATTTCAACTCATGGGTACCTCTAGAGTTTTCTAATAAATGATCCTGAACTTGTTTATTAAAATGACCTTGTTTAACAATAAAAATGTCAAGTTCCTCTAAGCATTGATCAGGAGGCTTACCATACGGAATATCACCTTCATCAGAGTGTTGGAGAGAGTGTACTTCAATAGTGGATGAGTGGGGAATTGGCTTACATAATTCTTCTATAGGAGGTAGATTCTTCTCATCTTTAGCTCTAATACCTTTCTCCTTTAGACATTTATTAGCTTCCTTCATCACTTCATCATTTAATGCACTAACTCCCCTCTTCTTTGGTTTTGGTGTTGGAACTGGTTCAGGCATAACTGGTTCAGGAGTAATAGGCTCTGGTGTATTCATCTCAGTTAAAGTCCAATCATCATAATTCTTGCTTATTTTAGCCATTAATTCTTCAGCATCTGTAGGAGTTCTTTTCCTGAAAACACAATCAGCAAAGCTATCTAGATATGTCCTAGAATCATTAGTTAGTCCATTATAATAAATATCAAGAAGCTCATTCTTAGGCAATGGACATCCAGGATGTGCATGAATCAAGGCACAGAACCTTCTCCATGACTCGGGGAATTTCTCTTCTTCTCCCTGTTTAAAATCAAAAAGTCTCTCCAAAGCAGCATGTCTAGCACTGGGAGGAAAATATTTCTGGAAGAAAGAAGCAATCAAGCAATTAGGGCTATCAATGGAACCAGGAGGTAATCTATTAAACCAAGACCTAGCTTCTCCTTTTAGTGAAAAAGGGAAGATCTTAGTAACAAAGTACTTGCACATCTTAAAATAATCAGAGAAGAAAGCACTCATAGTAGAAAGCTCATTCATATGAGCCACAACATTCTCATTTTCAGTCCCACAAAAAAAGGTCTTTCTCAACAATATCTAAATAAGATAAATCAAGAGAGAAATCATAATCTTTATCTTTAATATCTATGGGAGAGGTGGCAAACTTAGGATCAGAGGACAACTTAGGCATAATGGTGTGTCTAGCAAGGAGACTCTTAATAGCACTAGTACCATGTCTGTTTCAGCACTCTTCAACAAATTCATCAGTGAACTCAATGTAACCATCATTAATATCATAACTCTCACTAGGCTCAGATGAGCTAACATGTGTAATAGTGTCTTCACTAGGAGTTTCGGTATTTCCTAGACTAGCCATAGTAGCATCTAGAAAAGGACCTAATGAACCACTCGCATCAAGCACAGTAGAAGTAACATCATGAGTATCAAAAGCAGTTTCAGACTCAGCAGTAGTAGCAGTGTGTGTAGCATGTGTATGTGGTTGTGCTGTGACAAGCTTACTTATAACAAACGGTGAATCAAGAGCAGCAGAGGTGCTTAGGACTGTACCTCTTCTTGTAGTGGATGGTAAAATGGGGAACTTTCCATCACGAGACTTCCCCATGATGAAAGGAGTAGCAGTGAACAATAATAGATCCAAGTAAACTTACAAATAAAGCTATGCTCCCTAGCAACGGCGCCAGAAAATAGTCTTGATGACCCATAAGTATAGGGGATCGCAACAGTCTTCGCAGGTAGTATTACCCAATTTATTGATTCGACACAATGGGAGCCAAAGAATACTTGCAAGCCTTAACAACTGAGTTGTCAGTTCAGCTGCACCTGGAAATAGTTCTTGCTCACATAAGTTTATCAGTAACAATAGTTTGGTAGTAGAAATAGTAAAGCAACAGCAATAGTGAAACAATAGCAATAGTAACAGTAACGGTAACAGTAGGATTCGAGTGCGGTAGGCATAGGGATGGATGGACGGGAGTTGCATGGACGAGTCTAAACATGTAACTTCAAGATCTAGGGCATTGCAGATAAATAATATCAAGCATCCAATTACTAAACAATCCTAGGCATGTGCTCCAAATATAGTCATACGTGCTCGCAATGAGAACTTGCACAACATCTTCTGTCTAGCCAGATCGTGGCAGCGGGGCCTCTAGGGAACTACTGGCAATTAAGGTGCTCTTTTTAATAGAGCACCGGAGCAAAGCATTAACACTCCGTGAACACATGTGATCCTCACACCATAGCCATCCCCTCCGGTTGTCCCAATTATTGTCACTTTGGGGCCTTTGGATCCGGACAATGATATGTGTACACAACTTGCAGATAAGATCACAAACAATACTATCATAATGATTCAATAATAAGTTCAGATCTGAGATCGTGGCACTCGGGCCCTACTAATAAGCATTAAGCACAACAAATTGCAACAAAGTCAAATAGCACTAATAGAGATACTAGGCACTATGCCCTAACAATCTTATTCGATTACATGATATAACTCATCCAATCCCTACCATCCCCAAGCCTACAGCGGGGGATTACTCACTCATGGATGAGGGAAACATCGGTGGTTGATGGAGATGCGTTGGTGATGACAATGGTGATGATCCTCTCCAAATTCCCCATCCCGACAGGGTGCTAGAACAGAGTTTCTGGATGTGAATCTTGGTTTCTGGTGGCGGCGGAGCAGAACTATTTCTGGAAAACTATCGAACCACCCTCGGTTTTTAGGTTCAAAGGCAACTTATAGGCGCAGAGGGAGGCCAGAGGGTGCCTGGGGTGGCTGCACCCCCTCCAGGCACGGCCAGTGGTGGGCCCGCTCTAGGTGTGGGCCCCCAGGCCTCCTCTCCATCTTGTCTTCTGGCTCCGTGGATCTTTTGGTGAAATATAATTTTTGGTATATTTTCCGGGATTTTTCCTGATAGTTCATTTTCTACACAAAAACAAGACACCAAGGTAATTCTGCTGAAAACAGCGTTAGTCTGTGTTAGTTGTATCCAAATCACACAAGTTTAGAGGAGAAACAATAGCAAAGTGTTCGAGAAAGTAGATACGTTTTGGACGTATCACCTGGCGGTCTAATCTAAAACCTAGGATCTAGATCTAACGGTGCTCGATCAAGCACCAAGGATGGGCGGCGCAAATGGGAGCTGGTAGCGGCGCTACTGGCGATGATGCTCCGGCAATTCCATAGGGTCTAGGGGCGGTGGCGATGCTTACCAGCGTCACACAGATACGAGGATGCTCGAGGTGGCCTTGGTTTGGACGGGGGCGAGCTGTTGCGGCCACGAAAGCTCGTCGGAGTAGCTGCTAGCGTCGGGTTGTTGCAAACGGCGACGGAGGCGATGACCTGGATCACCCAAGCGCAAACAAAGTCCATCAGGACACGTGCAAGTACAAGGCGCACAGGTTGGTTTGGTTCAGAGGCCAAGGGGCGGGCGATTCATACCAGGATTGCTCGCCGGAGTTGGTGGTTGCCTCGGGTGCTCGCAGTGTTTGACTGAGCCGACGACCTGGGGCAGTACAGGGCAAACCAATGGTGTCAAAAGATGCGCAAGGACCAGAGAAACAATCTCGTATGAACGAGAAACGGGGGCGCTCGAGGCTCACCGCAATGTCTCACCGGAGTTCGTCGGGCAGCGACGGTGCAAGTTCAATTGCGAGCAACCTGGCAACGATTAGGGGGTGGCGAGTGAGGGGAAATGGCCGCAGTGAGGTGGTGCTTAAGTAGCCAGAGCGGGGGCGGCATTCACGCGGTGAATCAATGGGAATTAAGCAGCTTCAATCACGGCAGTGAATGGGGGAGGAAACGGGCGGCGACATCGTTCGAGCACGGGGTTTGGGGGAGACGATGCTGACGTGGTGCAGGGCCCAGTGTCAGCGAGTGCGGGGTAGGGTTTGCACGGGTGAGAGAGGGGGCAGAGGGGGAAATGGCCCGGGTGGGATTTTGGGCCAGTTCTGGTGCTGGGCTCAAAGTACAGCGCCTCTTTTTATTTTTTCCTTTTCTTTTTCTAATTTGATTTTCAGGAATATTTTTGAAATCCCATTTCAAATCTATTTGAACCCAAACCACTTCTGGATATTTGTAATGTGATCCTTGCACTCAAAAGTGTGTCAAACACAACTGTTTACTCAATCACTTTTGGGTCCTTTGAAAATAAAAATAAAACCATGCCTCCTACTAAATAAATAAAAGTGCATAATAATGGTTTCATTTGGGGTTTTGGTTTGAAATTTTTTGTGCAAGACAAAAATGCTATGATTATATGAATGCAATGAATTCTTTTACAAAACATGAAATTTGGGATGTTACAAATCTAACCCCCTTAAGATGAATCTCGCCCTCGAGATTCGGATTGGCTAGCAAATAGGCGTGGGTGGTCTTTCCGAAGATCATCTTCTCTTTCCCAAGTTGCTTCTTCTTCGGTATGCTGATTCCATTGTACTTGGCAGAATTTGATAGTCTTAGTACGAGTAATTATTTATGCAGTCTCAAGAATCTTGATAGGTTTCTCCTCATAGGTGAGATCACTCTCCAACTGAACCTCTTCCAAAGGTATAGTGTCCTTCAATGAAGTTTCTTCCATCTCCGGATGACATTTCTTCAATTGACTCACATGAAACACATCGTAGACTGCTAACAGTGATTCATGCAATTTAATCTCATAAGCTACTTCTCCTTTGCGGCTCAAAATCTTAAATGGTCCAACATACCTTGGTGCCAATTTTCCTTTGACTCCAAATCTCTTCACACCACGAAGTGGTGAGACTCTAAGATATGCTCTATCACCTACCTCATAGGTGACTTCTCTACGCTTTGGATCTGCATAGCTCTTTTGTCGGGACTGTGATATCTTCAATCTGTCATTTACCAATTTGACTTTCTCTTCATCTTCCTTAATCAATTCTGGTCCGAACAAATTTATTTCTCCTACACCACTCCATAGCAATGGCGTAGTACACTTCCTTCCATAAAGAAATTCAAACGGTTCCATCTCAATGCTTGCTTGATAGCTGTTATTGTAAGAGAATTTTGCGTAAGGCAAACTTTCATCCCAACTAGCACCATATTCTAGGGCACATGCCCTCAACATATCCTCCAGAATCTGATTGGTCCTTTCTGTCTGTCCATCAGTCTGGGGGTGAAAAGCTGTGCTGAACTCCAACCTTGTTCCCAATGATTCATGTAATTGTCGCCAAAAATGCAAAGTGAACTGAGTTCCTCTATCAGACACAATACTCTTAGGTACTCCATGCAGACATACAATCCTGTTCATATATATTTTGGCTAACTTAGCACTTGTATAGGTTGTCTTCACGGGTATGAAATGAGCCACTTTAGTTAGGCGATCTACAACAACCCAAATGGAATCATATCCATATCTAGTCCTTGGCAGTACGGTGCTAAAATCTATACCAATCTTATCCCACTTCCAATCAGGAATAGGTTATGGTTGTAATAACCCTGCCGGTTTCTGATGTTCCGCCTTAACTCGACTACACACATCACACAAGGCAATATGTTCCGCAATATCCTTCTTGAGATTGTTCCACCAAAACCTTTCCTTCACATCCATGTACATTTTGGTGTTACCCAAATGAATAGAATATGGTGAATTGTGTGCTTCCTGTAGAATCTATTTCCGAAGTTTCGGATCTTGCGAAATGCAGATACATTTTGCATACCATAAAGTACCCTGTTCATATTCATGGAATCCTTTAGCCTTCCCTTTACTAATTTTACCTTTAATCTCTTCAATTTCTTTGTCCAACTTTTGGGCTTCCTTGATCTTGTCCAACAATGTGGTTTGAACATCCAAGGACATGATATATCCTTCAGGCACTAACTCCAATCTGTGATCTTTGAATTGGGCACACAGATCATCTGGCAATTCTCCCTTAGTAAGGCCATTCACATATACCTTACGGCTTAAAGCATCCGCTACAACATTTGCTTTACCGGGATGGTATTGCAAACTCAAGTCATAGTCCTTGATGACTTCAAGCCATCTTCTTTGTCTCATATTGATCTCCTTCTGAGTGAAGATATATTTCAAACTCTTGTGATCCGTGAACACTTCACAACGCTTTCCCAAAAGATAATGTCTCCATGTTTTGAGTGCATGGACAATAGAGGCTAACTCTAAATCATGAGTAGGATAATTTAATTCATGAGTTTTGAGTTGTCTCGAGGCATAAACCACAACTTTCCCTTCTTGCATCAAAACTCCACCCAATCCTTGGTGAGATGCATCACAACAGACTTGGAAATCCTTCTCCAAATCTGGCAGACATAAGACTGGTGCTGATACTAGTCTCTTCTTGAATTCTTGGAAATTGACTTCACATCCTTCAGCCCAATCAAACTTCTTCTCTTTCTTGAGTAACTCCGTCATTGGCTTAGCTACCTTTGAGAAATTCTCAATGAATCTTCTATAGTATCCTGCCAAGCCTAGGGAACTACGAACTTCCTTAACTGTCTTGGGAGATTCCCACTCAATTACAGCTAACACCTTTGCGGGGTCGACAACTATACCATCTCCTGACACAATGTGTCCAAGAAATCCAATTTCATTCAACCAGAATTCACACTTACTGAACTTGGCATATAGCTTGTGCTCCCTGAGCTTCTCAAGTGTCAAACGCAAATGTTCTTCATGCTCTTCTTTGCTCTTGGAATAGATCAAAATGTCATCGATGAATACAACAACAAACTTGTCAAGACACTCCATGAACACCTTGTTCATCATGTTCATGAAATAAGCTGGTGCATTTGTCAATCCAAATGGCATCATGGTATACTCATACAATCCATACCTAGTGGTAAAAGCAGTCTTAGGTATGTCTTGATCTCTAAGATTTAGCTGAAAGTAGCCTGATCGGAGAGCAATCTTTGAGAACACACGGGCTCCTTCTAGCTGATCAAATAGATTATTGATTATCTTTCAAAGAAATTAGATCATTGATTCTAGGCATAGGGTACTTGTTCTTTATAGTCACTTGATTGAGTGAGCGATAGTCTATGCATAACCTTTGACTTCTATCCTTCTTCTCAACAAACAGAACTGGTGCACCCCAAGACGAAGAACTTGGTTGAATAAATCCTTTATGCAACTGTTCTCCAAGTTGTTTCTTGAGTTCTTTCAACTCATCAACTAACATCTTGTAGGGTCTCTTTTCTATTGGTCCAGATTCTGGCAGCAAGTCAATTAGAAACTCTACATCTCTATCTGGTGGCATTCTCGGTAATTCCTCTGGGAACACATCCGGATACTCCTTCATAATTGGCACACTATCTATGCTAACCCCCTTAAGAGAATTTAACTTACTCCCTTTAGATTCAAAGTTAGACTTGAACCTAATCCTTTTCTTATCCGGGGTTGTGAGTGCGACAGTACGAAGGAACAATCTAGTACTCCTTCATATTTAGTCATCCAATACATGCCCAGAATAACATCCAATCCTTGGGAATCTAGGATTATCAAACTAATTGGAAACTTATACTTTCCAAATTCTATCACTAGATCATGACATCCAGAGTTCACTATCATCTCTCCTCCTGTTTCATCTTGCTTTCCAAGATGGTGGCCTTGTCACACAGTGATTGATAAGTTGGTACATATGCAACAGAAAGTTGCAAGTTCATCTCATCATTAAGTACCTCAAGGAACTTCTCCTTCCTCTTGGCATTAGTATGAACCTCATCCGATGCATAGAGCGCCAGATTGTTGAACTCCTCAATGTATTCTGCCACACTGCGGTGACGCTGTTTTAGATTGTGGAACTCTTTCTTCTTCAAATTCATCACCCCTGATGAGATATGGGCAGTGCGGAAACCATCCTCAAAGATAGCCCATGTCACATCTTCAATAGGAGTGGTGATCTAGAAATTGTCCCACCATGTGTTTGCTGGTCCTTCAAGCAGATGTGCTGCAAATATGACTTTTTCTTCATCAGTACAGCCCACGGTGACCAAGTCCTTGTTCACAGAGCGTAACCAGTCATTGGCTACCATTGGATCTGTGGTTCCCAAGAACTTGGCTGGCCTCAACCTCAAAAACCTTGTAAGCATATTAAAGGCTGGTGGGGTTGTTTTGATTGTTGTTGTTGGTGTTGATGTTGTTATTGTTATTGTTGTTGTTGTTGTTGTTGTTGTTGTTTTGATTCTGGTTTGCCATGAACTGGTGTAAGATCCCTCCTTTGTAAAGGAAAGGATCCCTGTGATTGCAATGCTAGTCCCTGGATCAATGCTAGCATCCACAGTTTAAGATGAAGTACACAGAAACAAAGGTCATTATTACATATAATTCCAGAGACAACATAGTATTTTACAACTCCATGGCCACAGGCCTAATACAAGAGTTCAAATATATAATAAGATAAATAAGTCTTCATCTTCATGTGCCACAGGCAAGCATGTTGAGTGTAGACTCATGACTCCTAATCATCATCAGAATATCCTGCAACATCACAAGTTACAGCCACAGTGGGTCAATACATTGGAATAGTATTGGCAAGTGATACCTTAGTAGAATATTGGTGGATTAAACACTATATGCATTTTGTATAAGTGTAGCTTAGGCTTGCTTTGCTCAAAATAGGTTTTGCCTATTAGTTGAAATCGCTAAGTTTTTCTTTGATAAAATCTTTCCTAAGGAACCACCAATAGACATTGGGGTCCTTCACCCTTGTTCAACCACAAGTTTTTACTTAGAAATTGGGATGAGGAGATTCTTGATAGATTCCATGTCTTGATGCTCAAGTTGTCCAATACCAGGGACATGGCTAAGTACTTAGATTCTTCCATCTGCAGAGGTTGTGCACTTTCCCCACAAGACTTGATTTTCACCAAGACAGGACCTTTCAGAAGCCTTCCCTTAGACCAAATGGACGCGCTCCAACCTATCATCCCACTACCACCAACTGTCCAAATGGCTAAGTTATTGCAACCTATATGATCCAGGCAGAGCCCATATTGCCAAGTGGCTGCACTAGAAGCTTCTTAACATATGGCATCTCAAATCCCTTTGTTCCTGGGTGGCTTTCCACAAGTGAGATACACAAGGTAAACCATAGAAATGGGCCTTGTGTAACCACTCAACATAACCCATTCCTTCCATTCCACCCAGGTGTTTCATTCACTTAGTTGTTTTATTAAACAAAAACATAGTCCAAAGACTTAGAAATATTTATTCATAGCATGAATATAACCACCCTTGGTTGCTACTAGCTAGGCTAAGAATGGCATTGATAAGACTTAGAAATATTTCTAGAAATTCTACAACTACTAGGATTTCCCAAGCATAGCATATAGATCAAAATAACCATGCAAGACTAGCAAAATATTTCTAATGCAAAGTTGAAAAACTTAGGAATAAAATCATGAAGCACAACTTGCCTTGGTAGTTTGGAGAGTAGCTACAATCCTCACAATCACAATCACTATTTGCACCAAAATCTACACATAAAATAAAGCACCAAAATCACATACAAAATAAATACAAGCAAAAATATATGGATGCATGCATAATGCCATGTGATGATTTTCTACACCAAACAAGACAAGTGCATGGTACTGAATCATAAACAAGTACAAAAACAAGCTAAATAAACTCTATTTGAACATTAAAACATTTTTCAAATAATTATTATACCCAAATTATGCCTACAAATGTTTCTGCAAAAACACCCATTTAAACAGAAGCAAAACCTTAAACACATTGCATAAATGGAAAGGGCTTTCTCTCCTGATTCCATTGATATAAAATTTGTCAAATTTGGACGTGGGAATCAAAAGTTATGAATTAAACAAGTTTTAACATCTAATAGATCTAATCCAGACTTTTAAATTTTTAAATCCTAGCCACGCGGCGTCTCCTGACTGGACAATACCGCTTCACTCAGGATCACGCTTCCGCACCGTCGGATCAAGTTAGATCCAACGCGCCAGATCTAAAGAAAACGGTTCGCTCCCGATCTAATCTACACCCTACGATACAGATCTAACGGCGGTCGATGCTTTGACCAAGGAGTGGCGGCGCGAATGGTCGCTGGCGGCGGCGGCGCTTCTGCCGGCGACGCACCGATGATTCTAGAGGGGGATAAGGGTCGAGCAGTGTCTTACCAAACTCACGGAATCACGACGAAGCTCAAGGTGTTGCTGGTGTGGGCGGGGGTGTGCTACAGAGGCTGCTGGGGCTCGTCGGAGTTGGAGGCCTTGTCGGGTTTGCTCGGTCGGCGACGAAGGCGACGTTACTGGCCACCCTAGCACAAACCAAGGGTATCAGCGAGTGAACAACGCTCAGGCGAACCTGACAGGGTCAAGTAGAAGGCGCGGGGCGGTCGGCTTTTACCTCAATCTCTCTCCGGAGTTGGAGACGGTGTCGGATGCCCATGGTACTCGTCGAAGTCGACGTCTGGGTCACAAGCGGACGAACAAAGAGGATCAGGAGGTGCGCAAAGATCAGAGGATCACTCCAGGGTGAACAAGGAGTAGGCGCGAGCACTAGGCTTACCGGAATACCTCGCCGGAGTTGGCTCTGTCTGCGGCGGTGTAGGAGCAAATACTGGCAGCCTGGTGGCGCTCTTGGCTAGCTTTGTTGGGAGAAATGGTCACGAGGGGGAGGGGTTTAAGTAGGCAGCAGCGCGACAGGAAACGCTCGCAGAATCAAGGCTAATTACGCCACGACATTATCGGCATCAACGGCAGGGCGACGTGGTCTGCGGGCGGGATTTTGGGGACGACGGAGTGGCGTGGCTGTAGGGTCCACTTGTCAGCGAGTGGGTATGCGCGAACGCGGTGAGAAACAGAGGGAGAGGGGAAACCCGGGTGGGCTGGTTGCTGGGCTGGTTTCGCTGTTGGGCCAAAAGTCTGGCGCCGGCCTTTTCTTATTTCTTTATTCCTTTTCTTTTTCTGTTTGAATTTCTAGGAAACATTTTCATATGATTTCAAAATCCATTTGAATTCAAACCTTTTCTGGATTTTTGTAGAGTGTAATACTCATATTTCTGGGCATAAAATCATGTGGTCTCTCTGTATTAGCTTGGTCCTTTTGATCAAACAAAATAAACAGTGACAATGCACTTGATTTGAACAAGTTTTGAAAATGGTTTTAAATCCATATTTGTTTTGTAAATTTTGGTTTAAGCACTAGCATTCAATCAAAACAATCTGAGAGCAACAGGTTTGGTTTTGAAACAAATAATCCCCCATTGGAGAGTAGCATTTGATTAATGTTTGATCACATAAAATCATAGCTCCCAAGTTCTGTTTTCTTTCAAAATGAGTTTGAATTTGATCCCTAAATGATATGCATGCATGATATGAAATCTTTGAAAACATGATTTTAGGGATGTTACAACTGGGTCATCATCTGCATCAACTAAGTTTGAGTTGTCATCATCTGCTGCATCTTGGGATTAACGTTATTGTTGTTTTGGTTGGGATTGGCACGACGGGGAGGCATCTATGGTTTCAATAAGGATAAGTAATGAGATATAACCCATATATGCTAACATGCACAATAAATCACATAGCAACAATCACATAATAATCAAGCACAAGATAACATAGAGTTTGAACAACGTAAACAAAAAGTTTGGAAAAGTAAACACACTAGCAAGCTATCCACATGTTGGATGATCATTGTGACTCGATAAATCAAAGGGTGATAGATAAATAGATAGACTAATAATCAAACTACTCCTCCATGTTGACCTCCACGTCCACAAGAGTAAGTTCGGCTATCTCCATGGCTGACTTGTACTCCTCCACGCTGGTGGTCAAAGCCTCGACCTTCGCACGAAGGGCTCTCTTCTGCGAGCGCAACCTCTCTATCACTCTCTGCTGAGTCTCTAGCTCAAAGTCCTTGGCCTCTATTTTGGCCCTCATGTCCTTGATCTTCTTGTTTCTGTCCTGAACTCTCTTCTCCTGGTTCTTGAACTTCTTGTCCTGGCTCTCGAATCTGGCCTCCATCTCCTTGACGATCTCGTCCTGCTCCACGAAGAGCTTGTCCTTCTCCCTCAACTGAACCTGAAGCTCGTCATTGTTAAGCATGACGTTGGTCCTATCTGTGTCGAGGTGTCTAATAAGGCCCTCTAAGTCCTGGAGATACAGATGAACTGGCTCTATCGTCTCTCTAGAATCGCCCTCATACACTAATGCCTCTCCATCCTCGTCACGTCTCCCGAATGGGTGGAAGTGGAGGCCCCTGAGTTCGGTGGAGTGGCGTCCGCAGAGGCTTCCGAGTAGCTCCTACATGACTACTTCTAGTCCCTTCTCCTTTTCATCGTGCATCAACTTGAAGGTAATATCCTCCGTGAGGGGATCCTTCTGGCGTCCCGGCTGCGAGACTATAAAACCCCAAAGATCCTTCCTCTCGAGCTTGGTAAGATGAAGTGCCTTAATACTAGGAAGTGGGAGGTTGAGCACACTAGTGAACTGCACGATACGTGAACCAACACGAGTTCCAACTCCTCGGCAGTGCTGATCACAAAGCTAGGCATCTATTACATAAGATAGAAAATATTAGAACCAACACAAGTAAAGAGAAAACACAAGATAGTGAAACAAAAATCCAAAAGCATACATTCAACAATAAAATATACAAGTCATGGCATACAAAAATCTACCACAAGCACTAAGTTTCAAACATGACTTAGACAAAAAAAATTATGAGAAAACGAAAAATGTGGTGGTCGAACTATTGTAATACGTCCCAATTCTCACTCATATGCTAAGTCTATGATATCTTCTCTTAGCCGTTTTATGGCGGTCTCTAAGTCTTGGGTATACTTCTTCTCCTCACTAAGGTCATTTTGAGTGTTGAGCATTCTACACTTGAGTCTTTCACCAAGCTCCTTGATAGCATTCCAAGCTACATTTCTTGTAGAGTAAAGAATGTCGTATACATTTCTGAGTTGGTTCCCATGTAGAATCCAGACTCTTTGTGGTTGTCTCCCTTTTTTGTACAAGTGGAGTTGCACCCACCAATATACTTCTCCTTCATCCATAACCGGAAATCCCTTGTACACGGCCTCACCATGTATCCCCAAGCTAACCATAAGGTTTTTGAGTGCTTAGGGAAACTTCGTCTCACATTCTAAAGTCATGGTCATGAGTAGTCCCTTCTTGACGGCTTCGTTGATGGTGGCCATCTACAAATAGAGATGAGAAAGAAGATTAGAAGAGGTTTACGAGAAGAAAAAGACAAGTGTGGAATTTGCAAAGAGTTGCATTTTTTGTTAGTGGTTTCCTTAGACTAAATCCAACTTAGGGTCATAATCCTACATGCAACATAGTGCTCTGATACCATCTGTAAGACCCACCTTTATAAGGTAAAGGTCCCTGTGATTTCAATGCTAGTACCTAGATCAAATGCTAGCATCCACAATTTGAGATGAAGTACACATATACAAAGGTCGTTTATTACATTGTCATTCCAGATATAACATAGTTTTTACAACTCAATAGCCAAACGCTAGTACAAGAGTTCATAACATAAATTAAATAACTATAAGTCTTCATCTTTATGTGCCACAGGCAAGCATGTTGAGTGTAGACTCACAACCCTAATCTCCATCAGAGTAACCTGCAACATCATAAGTTACAGCCACAGTGGGTCAATACATTTGGAATAGTATTGTCAAGTGATACATAGTAGAATAGTGGTTTCTAACTTCTATATGAATTTGGCTAAGTGTAGCTTAGGCTTGCTTTGCTCAAAATAGGTTTTTCTTATCAGTTGAAAACACTAAGTTTTTGTTTGTCAAAAACTCCCAAGGAACCACCAATAGACATTGGTGAACCTTTAATCCTTGTTCAACCACAAGTTTTTAACTTAGAAATTGGGATGAGGAGATCCTTGATAGCTTCAATATCTTTGATGCTCAAATTGTCCGTTGCAGGGGACACGGCTAAGTACTTAGGTTTACCCTCTCGAGAGGTGGTGCACTTTCCCCACAAGACTCGACATGCATCAAGATGAGACCTTTCAGAAGCATTCCCTTAGACCACCATGGACGCGTTCCATCCTATCACCCTACCACCAACTGTCCATCTGGCTAAGTTCTTGCAACCTATGTGGTCAAGGCAGAGCCCATATGCCATGTGGTTGCACTATGAGATTCTAAACACTAAACATCTCAAATACCTTTGTTCATGGGTGGCTTTCCACAAGTGTGATACACAAGGTAAACCATAGACATGGGCCTTGTGTAACCACTCAAACAAACCATCATACCATTCCACCTAGGTGATTTATTCACTTAGTTGTTTTATTAATCAAAACATAAGTCATAGACTTAACAAAAATTCCATAGCATGAATAATCCACCCTTGTTTTCTACTAGCTAGGCTAACCATGATAACATAACAAGTATCTTAACTTAGAGAAAATTCTACTAAGACTAAAACTACTAGGATTTCCCAAGGCATAGCATATATATACTTAGCAAAAATTCCATGCATGTCCTATTCAATATATCACTAATGCATAGTCAAAACAATAGGAAAAAATACATGAAGCACCACTTGCCTTGGTAGTTGGGGGAGTAGCAACAATCCTCACACTCACAATCACCACTAGCACCAAAATCTACACATAAAATAATAGCACCAAATTCACATTCAAATAATCAAATAAAAATATATATGAATGTATGCAAATGCAATGAAATGATTTTTTTCTATACTAGCAAGTCTAACCAAACAGTACTGAACACAAATCCATCTATTTAAAGTCTAAACAAACTTAAATTTGCCTCAAACACTTTTATAAACATTTTATAAAGCCAAAATAAACCTATAATGTGTTCTGCAAATAATCCTATTTTTTCAGAAGAAAAATACAAATTTAAGGCCACAGTAGTGTAGGGCTAAATTTTATGAATCCAATGATATATTATTTGCAAATTTTGGCCAGATAGAACTAAAGATATGAATTTTACAAGTTTAAATCCTTAATAGATTCAAAAACAGATTTTAAATCCAACTCCAGACACGTGGGTGCATCTGATTGGCCCGTACAGCTTCGCACGGATCAAGCGCGTGGGCGGTTGGATCTAAGTGTGATCCTGCAGTCCAGATCTGGCGATACCGCTTTGGCCTGGCGATCTAATCTAAACAGTAGGATCTAGATCTCACGATGCTCGATCAAGCGACCAAGGATGGGCGGCACAAATGGGTGCTTGTGGCGGCGCTAATGGAGATGATGCTCCAGTGATTCCAGAGGGGGCTAGGGGCGGTGGTGATGCTTACCAATATCACAGGATGCGAGGATGCTCAAGGTGTCCTTC
This sequence comes from Avena atlantica, assembly GCA_910589765.1. Classification (NCBI taxonomy): domain Eukaryota; kingdom Viridiplantae; phylum Streptophyta; class Magnoliopsida; order Poales; family Poaceae; genus Avena; species Avena atlantica. Next base: position 327,477,425 of record OU342733.1, read on the forward strand.
GTTAGGACGGGGCGAGCTGCTTCGGCCGCGGAAGCTCGTCGGAGTAGCTGATGGAGTCGGGTTGTTGCAAACGGTGATAGAGGCGACGACCTGGATCACCCCAGCGCAAACAAAGTGCATCAGGACACGCGCAAGGACAAGGCGCACAGGTTGGTTTGGTTCAGAGGCCAAGGGGCGGGCGATTCATACCAGGATTGCTCGCCGGAGTTGGTGGTTCCCTCGGGTGCTCGCAGTGCTTGAGATAGCCGACGACCTGGGGCAGTACAGGGCGAACCAATGGTGTTATAAGAAGCGCAAGGACTAGAGAAACAATATCGTATGAACGAGTAACAGGGGGCGCTCGAAGCTCACTACAATGTCTCACCGGAGTTCGTCGGGCAGCGGCGGTGCGAGTTCAATTGCGAGCAGCCTGGCGGCGATTAGGGGGTGGCGAGTGAGGGGAAATGGCCGCGGTGAGGTGGAGCTTAAGTATCCAGAGCGGGGGCGGCATTCACGCATCGAATCAATGGGAATTAAGCAGCTTCAATCGCAGTAGTGAATGGGAGAGGAAACAGGCGGTTGGGGGAGACGATGCTAACATGTTGCAGGGCCCAGTGTCAGCCGCTGCGGGGTAGGGTTCGCGCAGGTGAGAGAAGGGGCAGAGGGGGAAATGGCCCGGGTGGGATTTTGGGCCGGTTCTGGTGTTCGGCTCAAAGTGCAGCGCCTGTTTTTATTTTTTCCTATTTTCTTTTCTTTTTCTAATTTGATTTTCAGGAATGTTTTTGAAATCCCATTTCAAATCTGTTTGAATTCAAACAACTTCTAGATTTTTGTAATGTGATCCTTGCACTCAAAAGTGTGTCAAACACAACTGTTTACTCAATCACACTTTGGTCCTTTGAAAATAAAAATAAAACCATGCCTCATACCTAAATAAATAAAAGGGCATAATAATGGTTTTATTTGGGGTTTTGGTTTGAAAAAAATTGTGCAAGACAAAAATGCTATGATTATATGAATGTAATGCATGCTTCTACAAAACATGAAAATTTGGGATGTTACAAATTCAATGCAAGTTTAACGACCAACTATACGGGCCGCCGCCGTATAGTTGCTGCCGTATAGTTGCCATCTCCTTCGTCTTATTAAATGGGACAACTTTCGTGAAGAGGCCAAGGTCGAAAACAGAACACACGAGCCGCCACACCATCTAGAAGGGATAAAGAAGAGATCCGGAGAACAAGGAGAATACGTTCTTCATCTCGCTCCCCGATCTTCGATCTCCTAGCCACCACACCTCCATAGCCATTACTTGTACTTGAGAGAGAGAGAGAGAGATCTCCACCTTGCAAGATTAGGGTTTGAGATTGTTCTTCCTATCTAGAATTATGTTGGATTTGTGTCATCGGATTGTCGACAAGTGCGCCATATGGGGTCCTAGTAGCATTGGGAAGATGGGGTGTGAGACATCGGATGTTCCAGGAGCGGTGAGCACAAGTTTACCCAGGTTCACATCCGACTGCGGTGATCGGATCTTACTCCTGCTAGCAACCCAGAAATATATTGGCATAAGCCGGTTGTTACATCACATTACAAGAGAGGTTCGCATGTGTGTGTTGTGATTGTGGTAGTAAGATTGGTTGTGCCCTAAAGGCTCCCATAGGGCTGGTTTATATAGATACCAGGGCCTAGGGTTATAGGAGAGACCTATCCGTCTATGTTATAGAGTCGGTAACTAGATACAACTTGGACTACAAGTAATACTACAGGCCTGTGTCGATAACTCTTCTAGGCCTTGTCGTAGCCGGAACTGGCTCCTCCTCTTTCTTTGACTAGGACGCCTGTGAAGCAAAGCTCTAACCCGTTGGTGGGCCACCATGGTCAGCGAGTCATGTGGGTATATCTAGAAAGTATATCCCTAACAGTATCCCCCGGAAGTCTCCGAGATCCAAAGTCGGATAAGTCGTCTAGCTTGATGGTTTCTTCGTCTTGTGAATCTTGAAGGGTTCCCGAAAACTTTATTTAGTAGTGTAGGATTCTGAGTCAGTTGAGTCGAATATGTTTTGTTCTGACTTTAGTCTTTTCCTTGCTCAGTTTGAAACATGAGTCGGATTTTACAGCGGCCTGCGGGCTGACAACTTTTTAGACCAGGTCTTGTCACTGATGAGAGTCCCATCGACACGACCGTTGGTGGGTCCGCTCCTTACGGAACAGAGCACTGTTTCAATGCTCACGCGAGAATCAAGGGGGCGGAGGATTCGCGAGGAAGTTACCCACCTCTCGCCTATACGCGTGGCGTAAATCGCGTGTATCATTGCATGAACCTTGGCACAGAGGTAAATAAAAGAGAGGAGAAAACCCTTCTCTCAGATTTATCTCTCTACCGATTCATTCATTGTCTCCTCGTACTCCTCGAGTGCTCCGAAGCCATGCCCATATACACGCCTCAAGGAAAAATCTCTCTCCCCCACCAGTCCTTCTTCTCCAAGAACGATGGAATCTGCCTCAGGCTCAGGAGCGGCGGCGGGTTCATTGGCGGCTGATGAGAAGAAAATACTGGGCCTATAGGTCCCCAGCATCATGGATGACACCGAAATCCAGGTCATTGAGGACGAAGGATTCATCGTCGCCGGCGCGTGTCGAAGCGCCTCAGGGCACGTTGTTCCTGCCCCGCGTGACGACGAGCGGGTGTTTTTCGGCACACATATCGACCGTGGCCTCAGCCTGCCACCGTCGGACTTCTTCATCGAGGTCCTCAATCATTATGGTGTGTATCTCCATAACCTCCCTCCCAACTCTCTTCTCTAGCTTAGCACTCACCCAGCTCTGTACGAGGGGTTTCTTGGTATTAGGCCAAGTCTCACCCTTTTTCCAGTACTACTATGGTACCCGGAAGAACTCCATTAGTGTAACACAGCCGGTCACTCCAGACCGACAGCTGTCACTTATGGCAGCTCAATAGGATCTCTAGACTAACTCCACGGACCAACACTAGTCTTTTCTGCGCACTTTGTCCTCACTCGTGCGCACCCGGTACCCACTTCCCGGTCGGTCACCTATCCTAGAATTTCTCTAGGCCAAGCACGCTTAACCTTAGAGTTCTCATCGAATGAGCTTCCAGAAAAGAAGTTGCAACTTGTTGGTATGGGTTTCCAATCAATCCTATTGAGCCATGCGCCAGGGTCTCACATACACCCACCCTTAGAAGATCGACATCCTCGTCGATCAACCACTAGCCAAGAACGTCCCCTCTTGGCACACGTCTGTGCGTCCAGTGCCGGTACATTGCCATGCCGTGTCCACTGCGGGCCACACGCGCCATGCTACACATGTCCGCCATTGACCCGCACACGCCCATGTAACCGCGAGGGTCGGCTCTGATACCACTTGTAACACCCCCAGTCACTCCGGACCGACGAATGTCACTTCTGGAAGCTCAATAGGATCTCTAGACTAACCCCACGGACCAACACTAGTCTTTTCTGCGCACTTTGTCCTTACTCGTCCGCACCCGGTACCCACTTCCCAGTCGGTCACCCATCCTAGAATTTCTCTAGGCCAAGCACCAGGGTCTCACAGTTAGCATCGGTGTGCCTTATACCACCGGCACCCTAAGCTTAGTCCTTAGGATAAACCATGTTTATCCTAGGATTAACGCTAGTGAATCCGTCAAATGCTGGGCCGGAACCTTCTTTTATCATAAGGATATTCCGGCTCCTGGAAAGGCGTAAGGTCTTCCGGCATTCGCCGATGGTGCCGCCCCCCACTAGAAGTCATGGGACGCGGAAGCGCCGAAATTGTCGGATATCTTGATCCTCGCCAAGAGGTGGATTGAGTTTCTGATGAAGCACAAGGGCCTCCGTGGATCCGACTTGATCCACTGCTGGCTGGATCACCGGATCCAGCCTCTGCAGCATTACGGAGATCGCCTCATGCATACCTTCACCACCGACAAGAAGGACAGCTTGCGGGTGAGCCCACACCGGATTCCGGCGAAGGACTACAAGACCCTCATGCATCATTTGATCAAGGAAAGAGTGGAACGAAAAGTTCTGGATGTTTCCATGAAGATGTTCACGTCCAACCGTCCTCTGACTCCGGTAAATATTTCGACTCTGCTTTCGCGTTTTGTCTTTCTTTTTTGTTCTTTATTTCTCTGAATCTAGTTTGATCGTTGACTTTGTCAGCTCGAGAAACTACTCGAGTCTGAGCTAGCTCCACTAGAGGGCTATCTCTCAGACGATCCGGAGGCGACGGAGGATGATGAGGTGCAAGAAGTTATCGCCTCTGCCTCCAAGAAGCATAAGGCGAAGGAATTTGTTATCACTGCTGGTAGCCAAGTGCTACTAGTAGTTAAAAAGTAAGAACCCTGTCTTTTGTTTTCAGTACTTTGTACCTTTATTTATCTCCAGAGCACACCTGATATTTGGATTTTCGTGATTTTAGAGCTAAAGCAGTTTTGATGAGTAAGACCAAGCCGGGCAAGCAACTACGTCAGCAGAAGCTTGTCATCTCCCCTGCCATGCCGGCACTAACTCCATCTAGTACTCCATCAGCACCAGAAGCTTTGGCCTCTCTTGATGCTAGCAACATCTCGAAAGCCTTGGTCACCATTGGTGATCAAGCAACTAACAAGGGTGAACCCGTCAAGGGTAATGATCCCATGGTAATGCCTACAAGAACTTTGGAGAAAGTGCCCAGCTCTGCTGTCTCTGGCCTAAAGAGGAAGAAGAAGGAAGAGATCCTCAGCCTGGCTCATTCCAGCCTTGAGAAGCAAACCTTAACCGCAGAGGCAGCAAGCCAGGAGCAGGAGGACGTCAAGATGGTTAGCCTCCTAGACCAAATTTTGGTTCGGGATGCTAAGATAGAGTCTGGCAAACTCCTAGTGATGGATGTTCCCTCCCTCTCCCTTGCCGAGAAAGTGTTCCACAACACTAAACTTGGATTTGAGAAGTTGCACTTGGAACACATTGTAAGTTTCTAATTCTTATTTGCATTTATTTTATTATCATATCCTCTAGCCCCCAAGCATAAAGTCGGATAAACATCGTTGGATCCGAGTTAATGCTTCTAGGTTGCAAAAGAACGATGTAGTGTAGCCCCCAAGGATCATGCTATATTTTTACTTAGTTAAATTTGTAGCCCGAGTCTTAGTAGCCGTCAGACGGTATTCCGTCTCTAAACTTATAGAAAATTGCATCTTCCAACCAAGAATTGCTCAAGAACATTTGTAATAAACGCAAGGAGATCAAAGCCTTGCGCCTTCAGAATTCAAAGTTAAAAGTTGAGAGAGATGAAGCAGAAGGTAAAGTTTTCCAACTTCCTTTTTGTCAGTTAGCTATTGTCATAGTCAAACTTGTTTTGTCTGACTGATATTTTTCCCTTTGCATAACTATTATGCGAGTCTAGCAAGATGGTGGAGCAATCCGAGAACTACAAGGTCTTAGGACTGGAAAATGTTGAGCTCCGGGACAAGCTTGAGAAGCTCACTATTGAATCGGAGAAATCCGTAGCTACTGTCCTGGAGTCAAGCAATCATGAGACTGTGAGGCTCGAGAAGCTGCTGGCCCTCAGAGACAAACAATTGGATGATCTTTGAAAGGACTTTGATAGCCAAAGGGATCTAGCCCAGACCACATAGAATGAGCTGAAAAGTCTCTGCGGGGAGCGTGCCCAGTGGGATTACTCTGTGCTAGGTAAGATTTTCGACTTACTTTGTTTGATTGGTTTTTCAAATTTCTTTTTTGAGTCAAATTTTGACTTTTGGTTCTTTCTCAGCCCCCCTTAATCTTTCCGACTCTCCTACCTCCGAACCTCGACTCGAGCGCATCAAGCTCGTCAGAGATGTGTTGTTCGACTTCCGCTAAACTCTTGAAGAGGCTAACGAGTCAGTCAAACTTTCCGACTTGCACAAAATGTTAGTGCAAGAGATGAGGGACAAGGCCAAGGAGATTCCGAAGCTTATCAAGGACTGGAAGATCTCCTACGCTTGGACCACTGCCCAGACTGCTCTTACCATGGTGATGAGCCACCACAGCGAGATAGAAATCTGGCATGTCACCAAGGGTATTGACGAGGAGGACGATGAGGGTAACCCGCAGGACATCAAGGCAATCCAAGATTCCTGTGCAGGCTACGCTTGTCGTGTGGCGGAGATGACCAACTATGTGACGACATTCTTCGAATCCGTCATCGTGCCTCCCTCACCTCAAGATCCAAAAGACAGCCTCGCTGAAGCAGCTTCTGAGTCTGAGGTCCAGGGTGACAACATTGTCGACTCCAGCGCTCCACCTTCTTCATAACCACCGCCTGAATCTGCAACATAAACAATTTTTATGCATTATTCTGAACTTTCAGCAATGTAATGATGGGAACAATATTTTGATTTGTGCTGGTCTGTAAAAAACTGATGCTCTTACTATCATAGCACTTTTATGTTTATATATTTTATGCATGTGCTTGAACAAATTCTGAAGCGCTCTTGGTTTATGCCTATACTTGTCATTTTATCTAGCTCTCTACCTCGTTCCTTTCATGAGTCGGCCAACCTTTAGCATGAAAACTTTGCAGAGCAACGGAGCGAAATTGCTAAACCAGTTTAAACCCCAAAACAAAGCCAGCTTCCAGTACCAACAATTCATTACTCGAAAAATACCCGCGCCTAAGCAATCAGATAAAAAACCAAAGTATAGAAAATAAATTGAATTTTTTACCCTAAGGTAATACTTTTTAGATATTCAAAAATCGTAACCAAAATGAACATGAGCATAAAGTACTTTCAAGCATTCTGGGATGTTTGAAAATGACATGCTCTTTTGGAAATAAGATGGCAAAAAACTTCTCAAAAATAGCATATGAGTAAACCAATACTTTATTTCACTTTGAACATGTGCATATATGACTACAAGGAAATATAACTAAGAATAAAAGGGATGTAGCTGTGCAATATTCCATGGACGGTCTATTTCATCCGGTTATGTGCTACCGCCAGCTCTCTTTCTCTTCTGAGTATCTGGTCTTTCCTTGACTGGTCTCATATCGGTTAAATAATACAACCCATTATGCAGAACTCTGCTAATCATAAAAGGTACTTCCCAAATCGGGGAAAGTTTGTGCTTTCTTTTTGCACAAGTCAGAGAACCAAATCGCCTTTTTTGAAAGAACGATTTTGCACTCTCTGACTATGATACTTGCGTAACTTCTGCTGATCGGCTGTAGATCTCTGCTCAGCAACGACTCATACTTCTTCGATTATATCGAGATCATCTTGTCGAGAAACTTCTGCATTTTCTTCGATATACGCTTTGACTTGTGGAGACTGATGAATTAGATCACTTGGAAGAACTACTTTTGCACCACAGACCAAGAAGAAAAGAGTATATCTGGTTATATGTTAGGAGTTGTACGTAAGCTCCATATCACAGAAGGTAATACTTCCGCCCGAGACCCCGCGGCTCGGCAAAGCGGTGCCTCGAGATGAGGTCGGAGTCCTTGCAAAATAAGACTGTTAGTTCTTTCAACTTGTCCATTAGCTTGTGGATGTGCGACTGATGCAATATCGAGTCGGATCCCTTGTTCTTCGCAGAATTCGACAAGTTCCCCCATGGAAAAATTGCTCCCGTTCTCAGTAATTATACTGTGCAGATATCCAAATCGGATGATCACGTCCTCAACGAACTTTATGGTTGTGGCTTCGTCGCAACTTGTTACGGGTTTATCCTCAATCCACTTTGTAAATTTATCCACCATCACTAGTAGGTGGATAAATCCATATTTTACCGTGCGAAATGACCCTACCATATCAAGCCCCCAGACCGCAGATGGCCATATAATAGGGATTGTTTGTAGTTGTTCAGCCAAAATGTCGGGGATATAACCCCAGGTACCCCAAAGTTGATGAATTAAATGAGTCGGTAAGAGACATGTATAACGAAAGGATACTTGATGTGAGTATGAAAGCCAAATGGAAAAAAGACAAAGGAGAAAACCAGACTGGGCAGAGTTATAAGTAATGCAGCCCAGACCTCATTCACTCTTCCCAGGCCTAAACTATATCCCAGACTGAATTAATAAAGATTCGGAGGTACCGGGCCGAATTCACCTGGGTTCAGCCCATTTCCCCTCACCCTCACAAGCTCCAGCAGAAGACGCTCCCTCCCCGGGTGGGCCGACCAGAGCCTACGACGGCCCACCGCGGGACTCCCACTTCACCTCACTCCCGCCGAACCAACATCGCCAACCTCGCCAGGATCCCCGCGGTGCCACCTCTCCATGCCATCGATCGCCAACCAAGCATTCCCGTCTGGGCCAGCCAAGGACAATCTCGGCCCAGATGGGAAGCAGCCACCGCGGGCCCCTTCGACATGGCCACCACCCCAAGCTATGGGCCGAATCACAGGAAAACCCCGGCTAGGTCTCTCTCCTCACTACTCCGCATGGGGCGAGAGAAGGAGAGCCCGGCTGGGCCATACGCAGGCTCAGGCCAGCTCCTCCTCCAGGCCGAATTCAGTGTGACCCGGCTGGGCAGCCAGATAACCTGGCTAGGCCTTGTCTATCAATTATCAGAACCAGGCCGAATTAACTGGTAGACAGGTCGAGCCAGCACTTCGTCTGGGATGTCTGGGCCGAAGTATTTCACCATGTACGCCCTCTTATTTACCTCCAGATGCATCCCCAACCTCCACAAGAACCTGCCATCGAACCAAGACAAGCCCGTGCCAGTCTTGCGACGCCCATGGCTCAGACTGGCACATGTGATAGGGAATATGCCCTTGGCATCCAAGAATATGCTAAGGAATATGCCATGGCATCTACGAAGATGCCAAGACATATGCTGAGCATCTAAGAAGATGCCAGGAATATGCTATGCAGATACCAAGCGTGGGGAACAAGTGTTGTCCCCTGGGCTCCCCTTTATAAGGAGCACCAGGGGGATCGTTCCATGAGATACCCCGAAGGGCTCTTCCCCTCTCTTCTCAATAGGAGCTCTTCTTCTTCTTCCTCCCCCAATCTCACAGAGAGATCTAGATAGAGGCATAGGAGATACAGCTCAAGGAGCATGATTGTAGCCACAAGTATGGCAACATTATAATAAATTAGATATTGAGAGAGAGATGTTATCTCCACATGAGAGCCTCAATCCTATATACATTGTATTTCTCTTTGTTCATAAGAGTGCGGTCTTCACTGCATCATCCCTCCCCGGATTCCTCCACGTCCATCGGCCCCAACTTTAGCCTACCCATGGCATATGTCGTGATACCACCACGACATTTGGCGCCCACCGTGGGGCCTTTTAGTGGCGTTGGTTGGGTTTCCATCCGGACAGGAGCATCTTCATCAACCTCATCTTCATAGAGCATCTGCAACTCCTCCAGGCGAACAGAGAACAGAGAGGTAAGCAAAGGGGTCTCCAAGTCTGACTCAGCAAGGCAGGTAAGACTCAGCAAGAATGAATCAGATTCTTCTCCAAGCGTACTGTAAGTAACAGATAAATTAGCCACCAACATTCGATCCTTCACCCCGAGGAGAAAATAACTCAACCCGAGGACTAGCCAACGTATCCATAGAATCACCTTTAGATGGAGAAAAACTTATGTTGATTTGGGTATGTATTTGCCAGCTTATTTATAATTCGGATAGAATTTGAGTCAGCTTATTGATAATTCGGATAGAATTTGAGTCAGCTTATTGATAATTTGGATAGAATTTGAGTCGGCTTATTTATAATTCAGATAGAATTTGAGTCAGCTTATTTATAATTCGGATAGAATTTGAGTCACCTTATTTATGATTCGGATAGAATTTGAGTCAATTTATTTATGCTTTGGATTGTCCCTTAACTCAGCTAACCAGCCAGCTTATTGATGATTCAGATAGAATTTGAGTCAGTTTATTTATGCTTTGGATTGACCCTTAACTCAGCTCACCAGCCAGCTTATTGATGATTCGGATAGAAATTGAGTCAGTTTATTTATGCTTTGGATTAACCTTTAACTCAGCTCACCAGCCAGCTTATTGATGATTCGGATAGAAATGGATTCAGTTTATTTATGCTTTGGATTAACCTTTAATTCAGCTCACAAGCTTATTGATGATTCAGATAGAATTTGAGTCGGTTTATTTATGCTTTGGATTAACCTTTAACTCAGCTCACCAGCCAGCTTATTGATGATTCGGATATAATTTGAGTCAGTTTATTTATGCCTCGGATTAACCTTTAACTTAGCTTAGTGGCTTATCTCTGATTCAGACTAACATTTGATTCAGCTTGCCAGGGTTTATTATAATTCAGATTTGTATTCGGGCTTGGCGTACTAGCTTATCTCTGATTCGGATTAAAGTTTGATTCAGCTCGCCAGCTTGCCAGGTTATGTTATGTCTCGAATTGATATTTCACTATCTTGCCAGGTTATCTCGTATCTCGGATGACTATTTGCTAGCTTATCATATCTCGAATCTATATCTCATATCAACATCTCGAATCAGATCTCTCAGCGATTAGCCCTATTATCATATCCCACAACTTAATCTCGGATCTATATCTCGGATCCATATCAAAGGCAAATTATCTCATCGGATCAAATTATATCTTGGCAAACAGATGACTCGGATTTGAGTCATATAACTCGGATTTTGAGCCAGATAACTCAGATTCGACACATAAGTCAAATATGAGTAAACTAACTCGGATTTGAGTCATATAACTCGGATTTTGAGCCAGATAACTCAGATTCGAGACATAAGTCAAATATGAGTACAAAAACTCGGATTTGGAAACAAATGACACGTATTTGAGTCATATAACTCGGATTTTGAGCCAGATAACTCAGATTCGAGACATAAGTCAAATATGAGTAAAATAACTCGGATTTGGAAACAGATGACTCGGATTTGAGTCAAATAACTCGGATTTTGAGCCAGATAACTCAGATTCGAGACATAAGTCAAATATGAGTAAAATAACTCGGATTGGAATCAGATGACTCGGATTTGAGTCATATAACTCGGATTTTGAGCCAGATAACTCAGATTCGAGACATAAGTCAAATATGAGTAAAGTAACTCGGATTTGAGTCATATAACTCGGATTTTGAGCCAGATAACTCAGATTTGAGACATAAGTCAAACATGAGTAAAATAACTCGGATTTGGAAACAGATGACTCGGATTTGAGTCATATAACTCAGATTTTGAGCCAGATAACTTAGATTCGAGACATAAGTCAAATATGAGTAAAGTAACTCGGATTTGAGTCATATAACTCGGATTTTAAGCCAGATAACTCAGATTCGAGACATAAGTCAAATATGAGTAAAATAACTCGGATTTGGAAATAGATAACTCGGATTTGAGTCATATAACTCGGATTTTGAGCCAGATAACTTAGATTCGAGACATAGTCAAATATGAGTAAAATAACTCGGATTTGGAAACAGATGACTCGGATTTGAGTCATATAACTTGGATTTTGAGCCAGATAACTTAGATTCCAGACATAAGTCAAATACGAGTAAAATAACTCGGATTTGGAATCAGATGACTTGGATTTGAGTCATATAACTCGGATTTTGAGCCAGATAACTCAGATTCGAGACATAAGTCAAATATGAGTAAAGTAACTCGTATTTGAGTCATATAACTCGGATTTTGAGCCAGATAACTTACATTCGAGACATAAGTCAAATATGAGTAAAAGATCTCGGATTTGGAAACAGATGACTCGGATTTGAGTCATATAACTCGGATTTTGAGTCAGATAACTCAGATTCGAGACATAAGTCAAATTTGAGTAAAGTAACTCAGATTTGAGTCATATAACCCGGATTTGAGCCAGATAACTCAGAATCGAGATGATGGGGGAATACCAATCGGGGTACACCCATAAGGAGGAATCGTCAGCTGGATCGCCAAACGCAGAGTGGGTCGACTCGCCAGATACGGCGACTGGCACATACTGGACCCAGACGAGTGGCGCCAACTGGAGGCCCAAGACGGCGACTTCAATATGAAGCCCACCAAATACTTGTAAACCCTAACTGGCTGCATATATAAAGCCACCAGGGTCACCCCCACGGGGTATGCTCTCCCACATCTCATTAGATATTGTCTCTCCCTCCGCCTACGGCGGCTCCCTTGTAAACCAATTTATGATCATATACTGGATTGACAGCAGGACGTAGCGATCCTCCACCGAGGGGACGTGAACCTGGGTACATCGTGTGCCAATCTCGCTCCCGGATTCTCCTACGTCGCCTTGCTCCCTCTATGTAAGATACCCCCAGTAGCATCTGCCGTGCAATACCACGACAGTTGGCGCCCACCGTGGGGCAAGCGGCGCTTGGTGGGTGATGATCCGGGCGGGATCCAGCAACATCTTCATCAGCGATCTCAGTGGCGTGGGAGTGTACAAATTTGATCATGTATGATGGTCTATGCAGTTTACGCGGCAGAGCAGATTGATTCGGATTAAAATTCAATCTGATCAGGCAAAACAGCGCACACCCGGTCGCATAAGACAGCAACTGATTGGTTTGATCCGTCCAAACTACTAGTCTCTCTCCGTATTGATTACCATGGGTAAATTATTTATTTAGATCAGATCTAATCTCTTGCCTATATTTTATATGTATGTACCGCTGGAGCATCGTACAAGGGGCCATGGCCACGTGAATCACCAAGTTAGTTTGCTTCGGCCTGGCTCAACCACGTCGTGGCCGATATCGCTGACGTGAGCGTGCAAAGGATCAATACTAAGATTAGAGACTCAAGTTCTGCACTGCTTACTGGCACATCCGATTGCGTGAAGTGTGGTATCCATCACTTGAAGCACACAGCTACACATACACCACGCTAAATCGCATGAGGCCGTGACTAATGGGATTATCTAATCCAGTCTTATCTTCTTATGTATTAGTTATTATGCGAGTCAACTAAGTTATTATTATTTGATCTAATCATCAACGTATATGTTGTTTATTTGTATATGAATGACATCACGTGGAGCCGCGAAGAAGACAGCTGAGTCTCTCGGCTGCCACGGACTCCCCTCGCCCTCGCTGACTCGTCTAGCGCGGACTTGCCTGCCACGGGATCGTTGACTCGCCCAGCGCGGACTTGCCTGCCACGGGATCGCTAACTCGCCCAGCGCGGACTTGCCTGCCACGGGATCGCCATCGCGGCCTTGGCCTCGCAGCCCTCCCACCGCGTCGACTTCGTCATAGCGGGACCTCCGTCCGCCGCGTTGACCCCGTGTCTGCCGCGTCGACTTCGCCATAGCGCGACCTCCGTCCGCCGCGTCGACCCCGTGTCCGCCGCGTCGACTTCGCCATAGAGCGACCTCCTTCCGTCGCGTGGACTCCTTGTCCGCCGCGTTGACTTTTCCAGCTAAACGCCATGCAACCCCATCCGCTACGTCAAATGCGTACGCCGCGCCTACTAAGGGACCTTCATCGTCCGAGTCGCTAGAGAGGGTCGCATGCCACGCTGCATGGACTCACCACTGGGCTTATCTTCCCTCCGGGAAAAATCAATTCGCCTTTTTCAACCTTTGATAGAGAGACTCGCAATGGCCAAGTAGTGCGGACGAGGAATCGCAAAACGAGCCTCGGATCGTCCACGAAAAACGCTAACCGAGATCCATCATTGGAGTCGCCTTGCTCGACTGGCCTTCCGGGCCAAGACAAATGGTTGTGCTACACAAACAGCACCATGTCCTCCTCAACCTTAGATAGTACGACTCGCACGACCAAGTACTGCGGACAAGGACTCGCAAAACGAGCCTCGGATCGTCCAGGAAAAACGCCCAGCTGAGAGCCCTCTTTGGGGTCGCCATGCGACTGGCCCCCCGGGCCAAGACGAGAGACTCGCTAAGAAAAACAGCGCAATTAACATCATCGCGGACTCGCAATTATCGCGGACTCGCCACACACGGGGACTCTCCCCTCGCGGACTCACAATCATCGAGGACTCGCCACACTCAGGGAATCTCCCCTCACCGACTCGCAATCATCGCGGACTCGCCACACTCGGGGACTCTCCCCTCGCCGACTCGCAATCATCGCGGACTCGCCACACTCAAGGACTCTCCCCTCGCCGACTCGCAATCATCGCGGACTCGCCACACTCAGGGACTCTCCCCTCGCCGACTCGCAATCATCGCGAACTCACCATGCTCGCGGACTTGCCGTCACGGACTCGCCATGCTAACAGCTAAGTACATGCTATGAGTCCAAACATATATGCATCTTCATTCATTCTCCAAATCCGACCATGCAGTCGCATATGACCCTTCTAGGGACCAAAATCATACTTGGGGTCGGTTTTAGTTTTGTCTGCTGTTTATTCGCGTCCGTCGAAGTAGTGAGTCTGGGTACCAAAAGGCCAACCTTGTCTTCAGGTTCAACAGTCTGGCATCACGTCCCTGTTACCCGGCAAGCGTTTGATGCTGGAGGTCTTCCTACTCATGAAAAGACACGCATAAACCTTACATACTGCTGATTGATCCACATAACAAAAGTCAAAATGGTGTCTTTCTCGCCACTCCCCGCGCTCGGGGACTCGGTACTCGCCGGTCGCTCGACCTCGCCACTCGCCGCGCTTGGGGGCTCGGCGCTCGCCGGTCGCTCGACATCGCCACTCGCCATGCTCAGCACCAACCACTACTATTTTCAGAATATGCATCTCTAAAGAGCCTCAAGTCGCCTCTATAAGCCAACTCGAGCCTCGAGGACTACTCCTAGGCATGCTGCGTGCACGCGTGGTTCCACGACCGAGGCTCGCCCTCGTCGACTCGCCATCGTGGACTCTCCACTCGCGTACTCTCCACGCTCGGGGACTCACCGCCGCGGACACTCGCCATCGCGTACTCAACGCGCTCGGGAACTCGCCGCCTCAGACACTCGCCCTCGGCTACTCAACTGTCGTGGTGGTTGCACGGCAGATGCCATGGGTAGGCTAAAGTACGGGGCCAATGGCTGCTAGTGGGATCTGGGGAGGGAAGATGCAACTGTCTTTACACTCAAGCTGCTAAAGTGATGAACTTTATTTTTCTCTTGAAGGGTTACAAGTGCTCCTTGAGCTGTATACAGGGGGACAATGTGAATCTCCCCAGCCTAACGGTGCTCAAAGAATCGATCCTCCCTTCAGGGTCCAAACCTCCCCTTATAAAGGGGTGCCTTGGGTGCCCTTAGGGCTGACGAGGCAAGCATATTCGTGGAATATGCTTGTCCCAAAATAGTAATTCGGCGGCCTCCTTTCCCTGTCGCCCTTCTAATGACGGCAAGGCTCCAGTGGCCCCCTCCTGCGTGCCTCGGGCTCCAGGACTGTCACCTCCGTGACCTCCTTCTGCCCCTCTGACGCTGTGCACCCTTGTCTCTTGTGCTTGGCCCTGTTCTGATTCCTCCTAGCTTGCAGCTATAGTTTGACCCTGGGCTTCTCCTTCTCCAGCAAGCTTCGTATCACTCGGCCTTACCTTGTGTTACTCGGCTCGTTCCTCACCTGCATGAAGATCATTTGGGTAACCCGGCCGATTCTCTCATTAACTCGGCCGGGTAACCACTTGATACCTATACATGGGCTTCTCGCCTCCGTTCATCGGCCGACATATCCATGATTCGGCCGACCTAGGCTGTAGCTCGGAAACCAGACGGGGACAGTACCTCTGTCTTTCCCCGTCTCTGACCTACCCGAGGTTAACCCCCCGACATTAGTCCCCGAAGCTGGTGTGGCCCTGTCAATAGCTTTGGCCGGGTTATATCATCTTCATCACTTTCTTCAGTCTTGTTTCCGAGCTATGGCCTCGTCCGAGGTTTCCTCGTTCCTTCCCTTGTACGCCACGTCCTACGTGTCACCCCATCATTGCTCTTCTAGTTTTTAGGTCCTTCTACAGTGCTTACTGACAAGCTACAGTGAACCCTGTACCTGCTGCGCCGCCGCCGCGACGCCTCGTGTGCCGCTCCCCTTGGGATTGTAACAACTTTTCTTCGTCTGTGGCCGTTGGTGTGGCTCCACTCACCGTCGTGCATTCGTGCTGTTCCCACGATCTACACGGGTAACTGCCACACCCACGATCCCACTCCCCCGCTCATGGCTTGACTATAAAGAGGGGAAACGCGCCCGCAGGGTTCATCTTTCCCCTTATCGCTCGCCTCCGCTCTCCTTCTTCCTTTCGCCTGCGTGTTCTCTTGCCGCTCCGCCGCCGCTCGTCAGCCAGAGCCTCCGCCGGCGAGGATTCCGCCGCGTCGTTCGGCCTTTCTCGCCCGCGCTCTGCGGCTGTGGCTCCGCCGCCGGTGAGTCCTCTCTGACCATCTTGCCCTGATCTTGCCCTAGATCGATCTGCTCCGTTTTCGTGCTCAGGCGACGGTTCCTCCGCTCTTCGCCATTGTTTTCGCGCTAAGTTCCGACGGGGCCTTGTAGCTCTAAGCTCCCTTCCACCGTCAGTTTTTCCTCCGGCCATCTCTCCGGCGCGCCCATGTCTAGTTCGTTTAGCGGCGCTCTTGTTGAGGATGATGATGCTGGCTCTGGGCCTGAGCGTGGCTCGTGGCAGGGCTCTTCAGTCACGCGCCGTGAGATTGAATGGCTCATCCGAACTCGGCGGATTCCTGCCGAGGTTTCCTGTCGTTTACCCGGCAGCGAATCCTCTCCAGTTATCAGAGAGGGCGAGTATGTGGTTTTTATGTCTCACTTCGCCCGCGGCTTCGGTCTTCCTCTTAGCGATTTCGCTAGAGAATTCCTCGATTACTTCGGCCTTCAGCCGCATCATCTTCCCGCGAACGCCATAGCTTCTCTTTCTGCTTTCATTTCCGCTTCAGAGGGTTACTTCGGCCTGTGGCCGTCAGTACATGTCTGGTCGAAGTTCTTCCAGATCCGCTCTAACGTTGTCCCTGACAAATCTCTGCACCCTTCCGAGAAGTTACTCACCCAATGTGGGGCGGCGTCCATAACACCTCGGAGGAAATCCGTGTTCCCTCGTGTCACTGGGTTGGAGTCGTGCAAGAAATGGCACAAGTCATTTTTCTACGTCAAGAACAGAGGGGCGGAAGACAGGATTCGGCTCCCTCCATTCTCAATTGGCCCACCTTCTAAAGTGAACTGGCTCTATAATCCGAGGAAAACTCACGCCTTGGCCGAGGCCTTTGAGATTCGGCTTAAAGAGTTGATCCGGGCCGGGTTATGCGGCGAAGACCTGATGGAAACTTTCATTAGTAGCCGGATCTGCCCCTTCCAGCAGCGGACCCACAAGCTGTGCTACATGAGTGGTCCCCTTGACCCTAACCGAGTCTCGACCGTGGAGCTGGATAACTACCTTATTCATAAGCGCGTCCGAGCTATCTTCAAGACTGAGATGCCTGAGGATTGGTCTTGGGGATTAAAACCATTCACTCGCGATCATCCGCCTCCCGACGTAAGCTTAATCCGTTTTGCTCTGTTACCCTCCTGTCTTTAGAAACTGGTTTATCTAATTCTCTTTTTCCTCGTCTTGCAGAGGTTCGCAGAGCAGAAAAACGAGGACGCCGAAGTTCTGCAGCTCCCTTGGCCTGTGGACAGGAGTACCCCGGATACTGGCGAGCCGGACTCTGAGGAGTTCGTCCCTAAATCAGATCCTGCTCCGACTCGAGCTCGCGGCAGAACTTCTGCGCATGACGAGGAAGGTGATTCGGACGAGGTCCAAATTCTTGAGGTAGTTGCCGCCACGCCTATTTCTTATGCATTCCCGGCTTCTACTTTCCCAGCTAATCCGGCCGGTCAGGTCCACGATGCCGAGCCTATTGCTTCCCGGCCTCCCGTTACCTCAGGGAAACGCGGGGCTCCTGCTGGTGCCTCGGAGGCGGTTCCTAAGAAGCGAATAAAGAGATCTGCTCCGAACCCTCCTAGGCGCAAAACTATGCCTGGGGTCGCCGGGTAAGTTCTTTTGCTTATATTTCTTGTTTTTCTCTTTATGTTTCTCATACTGATGAATCCTCTCTTACTTTTGCAGTGCTCCTCTTTCTGTTAAACCCGGCGGTCCTAGTATGACTGACCGTCCGACTCGGCCGCCATCTCCTCCTCCCGCTGATGATACCAGAGTTCCTAGTCCTATTCGTCCTGCTTCTCCTCTAGCTCCGAATACTTCGCCTGTCCGTCACGAAGTCCCTGAGACCCCTTCCATTGCCTTGGATTCGACTCGGCCCTCCGAGGTTTTCGTCGAGCCCGCCGCCCCTTCTATGGGCCCCAGCGCTGCTACTGAGCCTCCATCTACTTCGGCAGTTTCCACGGCCATCCCGACCTCGGCCAAACAGGTTGTTATCCCGGCGCCCTCTGCGACCTTATCCTCGACCGTTCCCACGGACTCCGTCCCTACTTCCGAGGCGCCACTTCCTGCTGATGCCCCTTCTAAGGCAGAGAAAGCTGTTGCCGTCAAGACCTCTTCTTCTCAGAAAGGTCTTGCCGGCTCTTCTCAACCGAGTATCGCTGACGTGCTGCGTAAGGGAGCTGCACCTAAAGTCCTCGTTACCTCGGCCTCCGGCAGCCAGCTTGCTCTTCATAAGAGCCCTGCGACCGCCGTGATCGGACAGCCTACCCGGGGTAAAGTTTTAACTCGGACAGCTAGTGGGAACAGCCTTGGAGCGCTGGTTGAATATGCCAACAACTGGAATGCTGCTGATCAGTTTGAGGGTAACCCGGCCAACCAGTCCTTTCAGCTTTCTGATATCAGCGGCCGTTTTGACCACGCTGCCCAGTTCATCATTGATACCAACAAAATGAATGAGGTAATTTTTTTTTTCTCTGAGTCTTGAATTATTCTTCAGATGTTACCATATGCTCTAGTCCCCGAAACTTGCAAGGAAATAACTTGTTGTATACTTGGAAGTTTGATTTAATTTTATTTCTAAGGTTTGTTAATCCGGCCGTTTAGATCCGAGTTTAATTGTGTTTTATTCGGACCTAGCCTAGCCTTGAATATCCACCTATCTAGATCCGAGTTTAGTTCTGCTTGACTCGGATCTGGTTTAGCCTTGAATATCCAGCCACCTGTAGCCGAATTAAGCTTTGCTTGATTTGGATCTGATTTAGCTTTGAATATCCAGCCACCTAGGTCTGAGCTAAGTCCTGCTTGACTCGGATCTGGTTTAGCTTTGAATATCCAGCCACCTAGAGCCGAATTAAGGTTTGCTTGATTTGGTTCTGATTTAGCTTTGAATATCCAGCCACCTAGGTCTGAGCTAAGTCCTGCTTGACTCGGATCTGGTTTAGCTTTGAATATCCAGCCACCTAGAGCCGAATTAAGCTTTGCTTGATTTGGTTCTGATTTAGCTTTGAATACCCAGCCACCTAGATCTGAGCCAAGTCCTGCTTGACTCGGATCTGGTTTAGCTTTGAATACCCAGCCACCTAGAGCCGAATTAAACTTTGCTTGATTTGGATCTAATTTAGCTTTGAATATCCAGCCACCCAGATCTGAGTTAAGTTCTGCTTAACTCGGATCTGGTTTAGTTTTGAATATCCAGCCCCCTAGATCTGAGTTAAGTTCTGCTTAACTCGGATCTGGTTTAACTTTTACTCGTTGATTTATCATTGTGCCTCATTACTCAGGTTGCACATGACCGGCGAACTGCCGAGTTCCAGAGGTTGCTTTTTTCGCATCGCAAACTGGAAGAGAAGTACGAGAAAGTTCTGCCTGTGGCGAAGAAGACTGGTATGTTGATAGTTCCTTTTCCTTATTCCGAACTTTCTCATGTATTCGTCCATGGAATGCCGGCTTACTTCTTGTTGAACAGGTAATATTAATAACCTCAATATTCGCCTTCAAAAGAAAATCAAGGACCTGGAAGGTTAGTTTCCTTTCTATGTTACTCCTTCTCCTTTTAATATCTATGCTAAGTTTCCTTATTGCGTTTGGCTGTGGTAAAGCCGAGTTGCAAGACTTTGCAGTGTCGCAACAAGATTGCGTGCCCATGCCTGACGTGATGCTGCATTTTTTAGAACAAAACACAGTTCATTCGGCGCAATTACAAGAAAAAGATGATGAGATAGCTCGCCTGCGATCCGAGGTGAATACCATCAAGCTCTCTCAGAAGTCCGAGCTAGAAAAGGTCGACCGAGAATTTTCCGAGGAAAAGAATCGGCTGACTCTGGATCTGCAGAAGAACAAAGAACTCCTCGAAGCTGCCGAACTTAAAACCCGCGGTTTGAGCGAGGAAATTGCTCGTTTCGAGAAGAGTAAAGCTGCTTGGGCCAAAGACCTTCAGATAATGATGAGCTACATTCATCGTAAGTTATTTGGCATGGCCGAACTATTATTTTTCTTTGTCGTTCCTGCTACCCTTTGACATGTCCATGTTTTGCGCAGATCACTTCCCCGAGGCCAAACCCGTGAGTTCTAAAGCTGTTCTTGCAGATCGCGCACGCCGAGGTGAACCGGTTGCTGTTGACTTCGAATATTCGATGGAGGATTTCTTGGTTGTTGTTGGTGCTGCAGTTGGTCCGATGAAAATTATGGGCCGGGACTTGGTGCAGGCCGCTATCCGAGCTTACCATGTACTCTGGCCGAATACCTCAGGGACTCCTGATATCAACGAAATTAAGTTATTGGTGACAAGGCTGATGGCATCTGAGAGGCAGCTGAGTCTTTGGAGAGAATCTGCCGGGCGTGCTGGTGCCGACATGGCCCTTACTGTAATCATGTCATGGTATGAAGACATCTCTCTTGACATTCTGAGGAATTTGCGCACTGGCTCCCGCTGGGTTGAAGATCCCACCTTTGTTGCTCTTCGGCAAGCTCGGGTTTTCCAGCTCGTCGAGTACGCCGACGTGCACACTTGGAATGAAGGGCCGAGTTTTCTCCCAGATCCGGATCAAGAGGTCGCGGCTGAGGGTGCTTCGGGTGATGATTCAGCTGAGCATGGGGAAGGTGAAGATGATTCGGCCACATCCGATAGCTCCAGCTCAAGCTCGGATAGCAACGGTGATGCGCGGTCCTCCTCCAAAGGCACCGGGCATTCTACCGCACGTACTGACGCTCCTGAACAACCCCGGGATACCGCCGAAGTTGCACCTGGGTCGGCGGAGGGCGAGGCGACCTCAGTCGAAGTTCCTCCTACTTCGGAGTGCCCCGCACCTGAGCAAGTAGCTGCCCCTCCAACGAACAACGCCTAAGTTATTTGCGATCCCTGGTATGCCGGGCGTATAATGTAGACGAAAAATTTGTCAGCTCGTTGTATGATTTGAATTTCTTTTGCTATGTATTATTGAGACTCTTGGTTAAGTGGATGCTCATCCGAATTCTTGCCTTGCTGGCCTGTAACTTCTTGATCTTTTAGGGCTTAACTTTGCCGTTATTTTGATGATCTTATCCAGGCATCAACGCTGAATATCCATGTTATTGCCCTGTTTTGAACATAAGTTAATTATTCCGTTGTGGAAGCAAACAACAATCGCTGGATCGTTGTCTATTGTCCGAAATTCCCTTATATAAATCAAGTTTCGGAGGTAGTATAAAACTGATATGATTGCATTCAGCATAAGTTTGAGGTATCAGACGGTAGTCCCCGAGTCGCTGCTTTATACGCCGAAGTTTAGGTGTCAATACGAAATTGACATATCATATGATAGTCCCCGAGTTATTGCTCTTGGCACCGAGGGTCATATTCGTAACATGAAAGAAATACAACATACGGCAGTCCCCGAGTCACTGCTCTGGTCGCCAATGTTCAAGTATGTAACGCGAAAGAAATAAATATACCATATGGCAGTCCCCGAGTCATTGCTCTGGGTGCCGAGGTTCAAACATATAATACGAAATAATCATTACATATGGCAGTCCCCGAGTAACTGCTCTGGGTGCCGAGGTTCCAACATCTAACATGAATTAACATAACATATGGTAGTCCCCGAGTAACTGCTCTGGGTGCCGAGGTTTGAATACATGATATGAAATAAATATATATCCTACGGCAGTCCCCGAGTCACTGCTCTGGGTGCCGAGAATCAAATAGATCATTGGATTTCGACCTTGAGATGTAATGCTACGAGTAAAATGGCCGAAGTAAAGCCACATTCCAAGGGCGCTTTGTTTCTTCACCAGCTTTGTCTGCCTTGTTCTCTTCAGGGGACTGAGCATCGATCAGATAATATGCATCGTTGTGCAATGCTTTGCTTACAATAAATGGTCCTTCCCATGGGGGTGACAATTTGTGCATGCCGGCCGTGCGTTGCACTAGTCGGAGGACCAAATCTCCTTCTTTGAATACTCTTGGATTCACTTTCTTGCTGTGATACCGCCGTAAGTTCTGTTGATAAATAGCCGATCGTGACAATGTCAACTCTCTGGCTTCTTCCAACAGGTCTACGGCATCTTGCCGAGCTATTTCGTTTGTCTCTGAGGTTGTGTACTGAGCAACTCTTGGCGAGTCATATATTATGTCGGCTGGGAGTACAGCCTCTGCCCCGTACACCAGAAAGAATGGAGTATAACCTGTTGATCTATTCGGAGTAGTCCAAAGGCTCCATAACACGGCTGGGATTTCTTCGATCCAACATCCTGCCGACCTTTGCAAAGGTTCAACAAGTCGTGGTTTTATTCCTGATAGCACCAGTCCATTAGACCTTTCCACTTGTCCATTGGATGCTGGGTGAGCTACCGAGGCAATATCTAGTCTTATGTGCTTCTCTTGGCAAAATCTAGCGAAGGCTCCTTCTGCAAAGTTTGTGCCATTATCCGTAATAATGCTATGTGGGTACCCGTATCTCAAGATGATATCCTTGAGAAATTTCACTGTTGTGTGCCCATCACACTTTTTGATTGGTTTTACTTCAATCCACTTGGTGAACTTGTCTACCATAACCAACATGTGGGTCATTCCTCCTCTCGCCGGCTTGAATGGTCCCACCATGTCTAAACCCCATACAGAAAATGGCCAAGTGATGGGTATTGTTTTTAACTCGGCTGACGGCATATGTATTCTGGTTGCGTATCTCTGACACCCATTGCACTTCTTAACTAATTCTTCTGCCTCTTTTAACGCCGTTGGCCAGTAAAATCCATGCCTAAATGCCTTGGCTACTAAAGCGCGAGATGAGGCATGGTGCCCACATTCTCCTTGGTGTATGTCTAGAAGGATTTCCTGACCTTCTGTGGAACTCACGCACTTCTGCAATATGTTTGTTACGCTTCTCTTATATAACTCATTGTTTATGATTGTATAGGCTTTTGCTCTTCTTATGGTTTGTCTAGCTAATACCTCATTACTCGGCAATATCGCGTCTTTTAGGTAAGAAAATATGGGTTGCGCCCATACCGGTGTTACTCTTTCTGCAGTGATCTCACTGTCTATCTCCATGTTTTCTGCCGACGTACATACCTCGGCTCTCTCCATGATTGTTATTACCTCGGCTGTCCCCCTTTTTAGGGGTTCCGAATCTTTCTGCGGATCTACCTCCATTGGCGTGTGATTTTCTGCAGAACTTGCTGGGATGAAGATTGACTCGGATTCTGTTGATGGGTTTATTGATGGTTTCCTGAGGTGCTCCAGGGCAATACCTGGCGGAATTGACTGCCGGGTTGATCCTAATTTTGACAATGTGTCAGCAGCGTCATTTTCTGCTCGTGGTATGTGGTGGAATTCACATCCCTCAAAATATCCACTAATCTTTTGCACATGGAATCTGTATAAAGCCATATTAGCATCTAATGCGTCCCAACTGCCCGATACTTGCTGTACTACTAGATCCGAGTCACCGTAGCATAGGATTCGGCGTATACCAATTTCTTTTGCCACTTTTAATCCATGGACTAGTGCTTCATATTCAGCTACATTGTTGGACGCGGCAAAATGTATTTGTAGTACATATTTCAATTGATCTTTTTTAGGCGAGGTTAGCACTATTCCTGCTCCCAAACCGTTCCTTAGTTTGGAACCATCAAAATGCATTGTCCAGTAATTTGGATCTGGCAATGGTGGCTCATATTGCACCTCGGCCCAGTCTACGAGAAAATCGGCGACAGCCTGAGATTTGATTGCATCTCTTCTATCAAATTGTGGAGCATACGGTGATAACTCGATCGCCCATTTTGCTATTCGGCCACTTGCATCTTTGTTGTTCAATATGTCGGCTATGGGTGCCTCACAGATCACTTTGATGGGGTGCTCTTCGAAGTAATGCTTAAGCTTTTTTGCCGACATATATACTCCATAAGCCATCTTCTGATAGTGCGGATAATTCTGCTTTGAAGTGGATAATACTTCACTTAGATAATATACTGGCCTCTGAACTGACTTACCCTCTTCAAGCCGTTCCACTACAACCACAGTACTAACTACTCGATTGGTAGCCGCTACATAGAGTAGCATAGGTTCTTTCGATAATGGAGAAGCTAAAATGGGTGCCGTAACTAGCATCTTTTTCAACTCATGAAATGCAAGGTCCGCCTGGGGAGTCCAGCTGAATTTGTCCGACTTTCTCATCAGCTGATAAAGCGGCAATGCCTTTTCTCCTAGCCGACATACAAATCGACTAAGCGAGGCCAGGCAGCCCGTGAATTTTTGTACATCGTTCAAACATCTCGGTAATTCCATTCTTTCTATTGCTCTTATCTTCGTTGGATTAGCCTCGATACCTCGGCTGGACACAAGGAAACCGAGTAGTTTTCCTGCCGGCACGCCAAATGTGCATTTCTCTGGATTAAGTTTCATTCGGAACCTTCTCAGGTTCGCGAAAGTTTGCCGTATATCTTCTAGCAAGGTTTTGCTCTCCTTAGTTTTGATGACTACGTCATCCACATATACTTGTACATTTTTTCCTATCTGATCATGTAGGCATTTTTGCATGCACCTTTGATACGTTGCTCCTGCATTTCGCAGGCCGAATGGCATTGTGCGATAACAATAAGCCCCGTACGGGGTAATAAATGCAGTCTTTATTTGATCGGCCGGATTTAACGGTATCTGGTGGAAACCAGAATACGCGTCTACAAATGATAACAGCTCACAGCCAGCGGTCGAGTCAATGACTTGGTCTATTCTAGGCAATGGAAAAGGATCTTTCGGACACTCCTTGTTCAGGTTAGTGTAGTGGATACACATTCGCCACACAATGGCTACATTGGGGTCATCTTTTTTCTTTTCTACTAGCACCGGATTTGATAACCAATCCGGATATAGCACCTCCATGATGAACCCGGCTGCGAGAAGCCGAGCTATTTCATCCCCTATTACTTTTCTCCTGTCTTCGGCGAAGCGGCGGAGAGGTTGCTTCACCGGCCTTGCTCCTGGCCTGACGTTTAAAGACTGCTCAGCCAACTCCCTCGGCACACCTTGCAGATCTTGAGTTGACCATGCAAATATGTCCCGATTCTCACGGAGGAAGTTGGTGAGCTTGCCTTCCTATTTAGCGTCAAGGCCTGCACCAATAGTAACAGTGCGCTCTGGGAATTGCTCATCAATCTGAAATTTCTTCGTCTCTTTGGTCGGCTGAAAAGAAACACTTCCATGAGGGTTGGCCAGTGTCGGCATGCTTAACTGTGCTGACTGAGCGAGGGCTGCTACCTCCTGAATCCTTTTCTTTTCTCTTGCTATAACCAATGACTCGGCCAAATTTGACCCGGCCGAAGCACACTCCATTGACTTCTTGTAATCCCCTGCAACTGTTATCACCCCTTGTGGTCCGGGTAACTTCATCTTTAGATAACCTATATGACAGCTGCTCATGAATTTGGCCAGTGCGGGCCGTCCGAGTAGAGCATGATAACAACTTTCCAGATCGACCACCTCAAATTCTAAATTTTCTGCTCTGCAGTTATCTCTTGTACCGAATAACACGTCCACTCGGACTTTACCGATGGGCTCACATGAAAGCCCTGGCACTATCCCATGGAAAGTTGTCCTCGTGGACTGTAGCATATTCTGTGATATTCCGAGCTTATGCATGGTATCTTTGTACATGATGTTGATACTGCTTCCATTGTCGATGAGTACTTTTGAGAATTTCACATTGATGTTTGGTCCCACAAACGTCGGATCCAACACAAGTGCATATGATCCTGGACTCGGCATTATTCTGGGGTGGTCTTTCATGCTCCAGGTTACCTCCTGATCAGACCATGGCTGGTATCTTGGCACTGCCGGTACAACGGCATTCACTTCCATATGCCGGCGCTGCACACTCTGCTTGTCCTGCTTTTCTGTCGTGAACACACAATAAGACTGGTGATGTTCCCTGTAATCATTACGTCCAGCATTTGCTGGATTTATCCTTCCGTCCTGCCCCTGGTTCATTACTTGATGCACTGCATCCCTCCGATCCGAGTTATCGTACCTCGGGGGAGGGGGCGGTAGCATCAGTTGCTGTGTATTTGCCCCAGTTAATTGCGGCTGATGCTGCTGTTGCACCTGATGGGGAGCCTGAACTCCTGTCGGGTTCCCCATCGCATTTTTCATCCAGGCGCATTGTCGGGTTGTATGATTGGCCCGCCTAGATGGGTTTGATGTGTGAAATTTACACGGCTGATCTAACATGGATTCGAACGTATACTTCGGCCTCTCTTGCCATTGCTTCTTTTGCTCTGGGGTCCATTGCCTCTTTCCCTCATTTCTTGATGTCCACTGTTGAGGTCCATTTTTCTGTCGTTGAGTTGCTCCGTGACTCGGCTGATCTTGTGCTATAGCCGCCACCTGGGCTGGATTATATCTATAATCCGGCCTCTCTTCTCTTCTTCTTCCTCTGAAATCACGCCTGGATGACCCGGTCAATTCTCTCGCATACTGGTCCTGTTGCTCACGATGATCTGCCGACATTAACTCCGGTTGGGTTGGGTCACCCACTGCATAGGAGTCCGCTATTCTGATAGTTTCTGCCAGCGTGGTTGGCATATCTCTCTGCAGGCGTTGCCACAACACGCTGGCATAACGGCAGCCTTGCATGAACCAAGCGATTGCTTGCGATTCGATAACTCCCTCACATGAGTTTCTCAGGTTACACCATCGAGTTAAAAACTCTCTATCTGTTTCATTCGGCCTCTGCTTGCACATGGCTAGTTGCTGTGGTCTATTTGGTCTCTTGTATGTGCTGGTAAAGTTGCTAACGAACATTTCTTCGAAATCTAACCAACAGTTGATACTGCCAGCTGGTTGATTATTCAACCATACCCTGGCTGGTCCTTCCAACATCTGTGGGACATACCGCACCGCCCATCTTAGGTTGCCACCCGCTATCTTCACAGCGGTGGCATAATCAATCAACCAGTCTTGTGGCTTGGTACTTCCATTGTACGTTTTTGTGCATCTCGTCAACTGAAAATTCGGCACTGGTGGTTCGCCCATGATCCGTGGTCCAAAACATGTCGGACCTGGTGGACCTTGCTCTTCCAATAGCTCGGACCGGTATAGCCGATCCAACTTTACTCTTGCATCATTTGCTGGCAAATCTCTGTATAGGATTCTATCCTGCATCCCATAGTGATTGTTTCCACCCTGGTTTGCGTATTCTACCTCGGAATATCCATCATTATACCTTTCATTCATCTGATTGTAGTGAGCTGGCCTCACTTCTCTTTCCTGCCGAGGCTCATGTCTTGGTGGCGGGTTGAGCGGCACTTCTCTCCTTACCTCGGCCGGGGTTTGGTTTTCATGATTGTCTCTTGCAGGTTCTTTCCTGCCGTGCTCCCCATTACCTCGGCCGCCGCCGTCCTTTTCCATACGGCCGTGGTTTCTCTCCCCACTATTACCTCGGCTTGCATTGCCTCTGTTCTCATTTGCCTTTCCAGCTATTGCCGGGTCATATGGAACAATTTGTTTGTTCCTCTTCCCTGAGGTTACTGCTTTTTCTTTTCTAGCGTTGTTTCCGGGTGAAGATGCCGCTGCCGCAGATAAGGCAGGTGCTGCCCCTGCCGAATGAACCATCCGTGAAGCCCCTGGTCTTGCCGGGTTAGCTCTGAGCATTTCCTCATTTTGCTGGTTCGCGATGCGCACCAGCTCATTCACTCTTTCTTGTTGTTTCTGTCGAGCTTCCCCCGTTAACCCCTCTAATTCCAATGCTGCGGCATTTGCCGCTCTCAGGTTTTTCGCCGGGGTACTGTACCTCGGCAAACCCAAATCGCCTGATTCGGCTCTGTGAGCTTCATGCTCTTTGTTAATATCATTCATGAGGTTCTTACCTCTTAATCTTAGTTCGTCCACCCGCTCGGGTGCGATACCAAGCTTATTAGCTTTTGCATATTCTCTCAGGGTCCTGTTCAAGGATTCCCGCAGGGCTGATACTTTTTTGGCCTCTACCAGCACCTTTTGTCTGGTTTCCTCTAACTCTGCCTGAGCATTTGCCGGATCAAGTATCGGCGCTACAGGTGTGGTTAAGTTCTCTATAGTTGCCTGAAGAATGTTCTCTGGTCTCTCCAGAGGTGGTCCTCTCACTCTTGGTGCCTTTGGGGTGGTGTCATGCAGCTCGGTCGGGTTTGTCACTGGCGGAATTACCTCGGCGGTTTGCAGTGTGATCTGCTTGGGCGGACCCTGTGCGCCTGCGGCGGGTTCTCTGCTTGACCCGGCTAATGCTGCTCCCGCTTGAGTCCCTGCTGCGACCATCACCTCGACGCTGCCTGCCAGATGCTCTCCTGATGGACAGCTCGCCGCGCTTCGAGGTGGTTCCCCTGCAACAACAACCTGGTGAGGATAAATGTCGGTGATGTCGACGCCGACATAGACCCTGTGCTCGCCCAGGCCGATGAAGATCCCGTTGCGCGGGGGGGTTTTCCCCCTGAAGCTCCCTGCATTGTCTCTGACATAGTCGCAGAGACCAAATCTCTGGACCAAGCCAGAAACAACGCGCTCGCCGGTGTTGATGAAGTTTCCCGTCCGGATCACAACTCCAGCTAGCACCGCTGCTGGCCCCAAGGTGGGCGCCAACTGTCGTGGTGGTTGCACGGCAGATGCCATGGGTAGGCTAAAGTACGGGGCCAATGGATGCTAGTGGGATCTGGGAAGGGAAGATGCAACTGTCTTTACACTCAAGCTGCTAAAGTGATGAACTTTATTTTTCTCTTGAAGGGTTACAAGTGCTCCTTGAGCTGTATACAGGGGGACAATGTGAATCTCCCCAGCCTAACGGTGCTCAAAGAATCGATCCTCCCTTCAGGGTCCAAACCTCCCCTTATAAAGGGGTGCCTTGGGTGCCCTTAGGGCTGACGAGGCAAGCATATTCGTGGAATATGCTTGTCCCAAAATAGTAATTCGGCGGCCTCCTTTCCCTGTCGCCCTTCTAATGACGGCAAGGCTCCAGTGGCCCCCTCCTGCGTGCCTCGGGCTCCAGGACTGTCACCTCCGTGACCTCCTTCTGCCCCTCTGACGCTGTGCACCCTTGTCTCTTGTGCTTGGCCCTGTTCTGATTCCTCCTAGCTTGCACCTATAGTTTGACCCTGGGCTTCTCCTTCTCCAGCAAGCTTCGTATCACTCGGCCTTACCTTGTGTTACTCGGCTCGTTCCTCACCTGCATGAAGATCATTTGGGTAACCCGGCCGATTCTCTCATTAACTCGGCCGGGTAACCACTTGATACCTATACATGGGCTTCTCGCCTCCATTCATCGGCCGACATATCCATGATTCGGCCGACCTAGGCTGTAGCTCGGAAACCAGACAGGGACAGTACCTCTGTCTTTCCCCGTCTCTGACCTACCCGAGGTTAACCCCCCGACATCAACACGCTCGGGGACTCTCCGCCGCGGACACTCGCCCTCGCGTACTCAACACGCTCGGCGACTCGCCACCACGGACTCGTCCTCGCGTGCTCAACACGCTCGGGGACTCGCCACCGCGTACTCGCCCTCGCGTACTCGCGCTCGGGGACTCGCCGCCGCGGACTCTCCCTCGCGTACTCAACACGCTCGGGGAATCACCGCCGTGGACTCACCCTCGCATACTCAACGCGCTCGGGGACTCCCCACCATGGACTCTCCATCGCGTACTCAACACGCTCGGGGACTCGGCGTGCTACAGACAGCGCCACTCGTCGGTCGCCCAACCTTTCCACTCGCCGTGCTCGGGGAATCAGTACTCGCCGGTCGCTCGACCTTGCCACTCGCCGCGCTCGGGGACTCGGCACTCGCCGGTCGCTCGACCTCGGCACGCTCCACGCTCGAGGACTCGTCGCAACTGGCGGCTTCACTGACACCATGCATCTTTCGCCAACTGGCCATCACCGACCGGCTCACGCCGACCGCCTCTCGCTTCCCGGTTCTTTCCTCTGTTCAGGAGCTCGTCGTCGATTCGCCACGACCCATCGTCAAGACTCTCCGTGCCCTGCCTCAAGCCCGTGTTGAATCGACAACGCGCTCGGGGACTACTGATGGGGGAATACCAATCGGGGTACACCCATAAGGAGGAATCGCCAGCTGGATCACCAAATGCAGAGAGGGTCGACTCGCCGGATACGGCGACTGGCGCATACTGGACCCAGACGAGTGGTGCTGACTGGAGGCCCAAGACGACGACTTCAATACGAAGCCCACCAAATACTTGTAAACCCTAACTGGCTGCATATATAAAGCCACCAGGGGAACCCCCACGGGGTATGCTCTCCCACATCTCATTAGATCTAGTCTCTCCCTCCGCCTACGGCGGCTCCCTTGTAAACCAATCTATGATCATATACTGGATTGACAGCAGGACGTAGCGATCCTCCACCGAGGGGACGTGAACCTGGGTACATCGTGTGCCAATCTCGCTCCCGGATTCTCCTACGTCGCCTTGCTCCCTCTACGTAAGCTACCCCCAGTAGCATTTGTCGTGCAATACCACGACATGAGACATAAGTCAAATATGAGTAAAATAACTCGGATTTCGAAGCAGATGACTCGGATTAAAACTTACCAAAAGAGGTTAAAATACCAGTTCCCATGAAGGCCAGAAGTCAAAAACTTACCCAAAAGGGTTATGACAAGTGCCCAAGAAGGCCAGAAGTCAAAAATTTACCCAAAAGGGTTATGACCAGTGCCCAGGAAGGCCAGAAGTCAAAAACTTGCCCGAAAAGGTTATAAGACCAGTGCCCATGAAGGCCAAAAGTCATATCTTACCCAAAAAGGGTTAAAAGACCAGTGCCTATAAAGGCTAGGTATCACGAACTTACCCAAAAGGGTTATGGGACATAGAAGTATACAACCAAAATATATTAAGTCGGAAGGTAACTCTGAGAATATTTGAATTTGAAGCCTATGCACGACTCTACGAGTCCCACATAGCCTCGAGGACTAATGTCGGGGATATAACCCCAGGTACCCCAAACTTGATGAATTAAATGAGTCGGTAAGATACATGTATAACGAAAGGATACTTGATGTGAGTATGAAAGCCAAATTGAAAAAGACAAAGGAGAAAACCAGACTAGGCCGAGTTAAAAGTAATACGGCCCAGACCTCATTCACTCTTCCCAGGCCTAAACTATATCCCTGGCCGAATTAATAAAGATTCGGAGGTACCGGGCCGAATTCACCTGGGTTCATCCCATTTCCCCTCACCGTGACAAGCTCCAGCAGAAGACGCTCCCTCCCCGGGTGGGCCGACCAGAGCCAACGACGGCCCACCGCGGGACTCCCACTTCACCTCACTCCCGCCGAACCAACGTCGCCAACCTCGCCAGGATCCCCGTGGTGCCACCTCGCCACGCCATCGATCGCCAACCAAGCATTCCCGTCTAGGCCAGCCAAGGCCAATCTCGGCCTAGATGGGCAGCAGCCACCGCGGGCCCCTTCGACCTGGCCACCACCCCAAGCTATGGGCTGAATCACAGGAAAACCCCGGCTGGGTCTCTCTCCTCACTAGCTCGCGTGGGCCGAGAGAAGGAGAGCCCGGCTGGGCCGCCATCACCCCGGCTGGGCCATACGCAGGCTCAGGCCAGCTCCTCCTCCAGGCCGAATTCAGTGTGACCCGGCTGGGCAGCCAGATAACCCGGCTAGGCCTTGTCTGTCAATTATCAGAACCAAGCCGAATTAACTGGTAGACAGGTCAAGTCAGCACTTCGTCTGGGATGTCTGGGCCGAAGTATTTCACCATGTACGCCCTCTTATTTACCTCCAGATGCATCCCCAACCTCCACAAGAACCTGCCATCGAACCAAGACAAGCCCGTGCCAGTCTTGGGACGCCCATGGCTCAGACTGGCACGTGCGATAGGAAATATACCCTTGGCATCCAATAATATGCTTAAGGAATATGCCATGGCATCTACGAAGATGCCAAGTCATATGCTGAGCATCTAAGAAGATGCCAGGAATATGCTATGCAGATACCAAGCGTGGGGAACAAGTGTTGCCCCCTGGGATCCCCTTTATAAGGAGCACCAGGGGGATCGTTCCATGAGAGACCCCGAAG
This sequence comes from Avena atlantica, assembly GCA_910589765.1. Classification (NCBI taxonomy): domain Eukaryota; kingdom Viridiplantae; phylum Streptophyta; class Magnoliopsida; order Poales; family Poaceae; genus Avena; species Avena atlantica. The sequence continues at coordinate 327,509,732 of OU342733.1, forward strand.
GGCTCTTCCCCTCTCTTCTCAATAGGAGCTCTTCTTATTCTTCCTCCCCCAATCTCACAGAGAGATCTAGATAGAGGCATAGGAGATACAGCTCAAGGAGCATGATTGTAGCCACAAGTATGGCAAGATTATAAGAAATTAGATATTGAGAGAGAGGTGTTATCTCCACATGAGATCCTCAATCCTATATACATTGTATTTCTCTTTGTTCATATGAGTGTGGTCTTCACTGCATCATCCCTCCCCGGATTCCTCCACGTCCATCGGCCCCAACTTTAGCCTACCCATGGCATATGCCGTGATACCACCACGACACGAAACATGTGCCTGATGGGCGTACTTTTGGCAGCCTTTGCACGTTTGGACCAGTTTGTCGGCATCCGCCTTAGCTGTAAGCCAAAAGAATCCGTGTCGAAAAGCTTTTGCCACTAAGGATCTAGCTGCAGCGTGGTGACCACACTCGCCTTCGTGGATTTCTTGTAAGATTTCCACTCCTTCTTTCGAAGAAATATGTAACATCCCAAATTCAGCAACCCTGGTTAAATGTCCAAAAGGCAAAAATCAGGGGGAACAAAAACTTTTTCTTGCAATGTGTGCTTACTTGATTGCTTGTGCTCAAGCAACTACTTGTGTATTAGTTGTGTAGTCCTCATCTCAACACTAGTTTACAAAAACTATTTTACAAAAGCGATGTCTTGGCTCATCTTTCATATTCTCAAATGTTCTAGCATTTCAAAACCTGAGCCAAGATGACTTTGACACAACGAAATACTTTACTAGTTTCTTTTGACAAAACTATGGAGACCTATATATAATCTCCTTATGTTTTCAAGACAGAACCTTCAACTACTCTTATCTCTAGGTTACCAAAAACCTTTATTAAAACCTTTTTATTCCAATCTTGGTAGTAATACCAAGATGATCCTTATCTTACTTCAAGATACACCCAACTCAAAATACCCTGCCTTACCTCAAGCTACGCTTGATGGTAACCCTAGTTGTAGTTAGATAAGTAATAAGATGAATTTCCTTGATCTGTTGGTTGATGAATTGCCTTGATCTGCTGTCTGATGAATTGTCTTGATCTACTATTTGCCTTGTTTGCTTAGAAACTAGAGTGATCTAATCTAATAGCTCATCCCTTAGGACCCAATCCTTTTTTGTGATCATCAACCTCAATCTAAGCTTCCAAATCTGGAGCTATCCTAAGCCACCAAAGTAACCATCTCCTCTCATGCTCAGATCAATCCAAGGATAATACCTCTGGATGGTTTCCAACTCAGTGGAGACCCAATATAAACATGAATCATATCTACTTAGTTAGTATCTCAACATCATCTCCTTGATCATGAGTTTGAAACCTAGCATCTTCTCAAAAGCTTCTACACTTGCACTCTAGTTTAAAACCCTAAATCTGCCAAAATGGCTAAGTCTAGATTTCTTATCTAGATACCATCCTTGGATCTCTACCTTTTCCCACCTATGTGCATTCTTGAGAATGTATTTGAACCATATTGTAGTAGCAGTACTACCAAGGCCCACTCTTTCCCTTGGCTAAGCCATTCTAATTCCCACTCATCCATGATGGTTTTGTAGTCAAGATAATAATCTTTTCTGCAAATCATACCCACTTATCTACTTTGGCAGAAGCTCACATCTATATGCCACCTCCCCTTGACCAACCCTTTGCATGATTTTGATCTACTAATCATGGACTGTCAACTCCCACTTCACTTTTTTCCATTGGAGCCTTGTGCTTCTTAAACCCACATGGTTTAGGAGGCTACCTGATGTATCTGTTATGGCAGCCTTATTTTCAACAAAGTTTGCCATCTCATCTAGATCACCTCATTTGCAACCAAGACCAACCCCTGCTTCCTTGGTCATCTACATGACTTGTCTATCCATCCATATACCCCTTGTACCAAGGTGAGCTCTGAGCTCCCTAATCCAACCCTTTTTAGGTGGCATCAGAATAACCAAACCCTAAATTCTCCCTTATCTAGTTTCCATCCTTTTCACCACTTTTGTTCAAAACCAAGGTTGACCTTGATGCCTAAATCAATTTTATATCATCTACCTTGGATATAAGCATCCCCACATAATCCCCACAATTATTTGGATTATTAGAACTATTTTATTTCCTTCACTTACCATTTTCTCAACAACCTTGTCTTCAAAGGCAAGTTTGTTTTTCTCCATATCACCCTGCCAACTCAAGGCACATTTGATGCCTATATATCGTATACCATCTTCCCAAATCAAAAATAATTACTTTTGAGATCCTTTATTATTTCTTTTTGCCCTTTTTCTTAAATGGCAGAAACAAGAAATAATTCCCCAAAAATACTTTTCCGCCTCAATAAATCCCAATAAAATTCTCCAATGTGTGTTATGGTATTTAAGACCATCTCACATCAAAAACCAAGCTTTCCAAATGTAAAAATATCATCTTAGATTCCATAATCTACTTCAACACTTTTTAAAGAAGTGCATTTAAATGGGGTTATAATCTTTAGAAAAATCCCATTTAAATCATGAAGAGGTTATTTGACCTACTACATCTACCAGTACCATTTCCACACCTTGCCCAATGTACATTTATCAACTTCCTTCACAAGCCTCCATTTGATCAATTTTGCCAAACCAAAGCAATCTTGATTCAAACCAACTCCAAACACCACCAAACCTTGTCAAGTACTACACCACAGCACCCACTACACTCTCTGTTCGTGTGCTACAGTACCACCTACTGTATCTTCCCTCCTTCTCGTCCCCTAGTGCTTGAAAGAGAAAGGGAGAGACAATATCTTGGTATATCTTGTGTTTTAAAGCTTGGCAGTAACAACCACCCCTCCCCTGTCCTCTCTGGTCGTCTACAGGACCCCCACTCACCACCCCATGAGCCAATGGCTGCACCTCTAGCCTCCCTAGCCCTCCCCTCTCCCTCATTTCTTATTTCCTACCCTAGACCACTCCTCCTCGGTTTAAATAGGCCAGAGGCTTGCCAGCCCTCTCTCCCAGCCCTCATTTGCCCCCAGCACGCCCCAATCACCTCCCTCAAGCTCCTCCTTCCTCTCCTCTCCTCTGCTCTGGCCAAGAACGGCTCAAACAAGCCTCTCGGTCATTACTAGAAACTTGAGCTCTACCCCTTCTCCCTTACTCCACTACCCGTTCATGTAGCATCACTACACTCCCCTTCCCCTGATCTAGTCTCCCCTAGCTCCAGAGCTCATACCAGCCACTGCCTTGCCCGTGGGAAGAAGAACAATAAGATTCGGCCTTCCCTCTTCTTGCAAGCATAGATATCCCTCTCGACCTCCTCTTCCCCTGCATGTACCTCTCCTGCACTCCCCTCGCCCTCCTGAAAATAACCATGCTTCTTATTCCCTTGGAGCAGCTCCGGCGAGCTACCAAGCTCACCGAGGCATCCTCCATCGTCGTCGAGTGCAGATCTACACCCAGGCACCAAACCGTACCTTGCCGCCCCTCTCCCGGCTCGTCGTCGACCACCGCGTCGCCCCGACTCACCGGCGTCGCCTCCCCACCCTCAGGTGAGCCTCCCCGAAGCTCCCTCTCCCCAGCTAGGGTTTCCTCTTGCCGCCACCATCAGGAGGAGGACGACGGTCATGGACTGTTGATCCCCCTTCTAATCCTGCGACCCAGGGAGCTCGATACCCCTTCAGCCGCTCCCTCTGGCTGACAGGCGGGCCCCACCGCGCGTCGCTTTACTCCCTCCCGCTCGCTGCACTCCCTCGCATGTCGCCACCCTGCATGGGCCGAATCGTCTCCCTCGCGGCCCATCTGTTCTAGATCCAGCCTAGAAGCTCCTCAGATCCCTTTTCTTTTTCATTTAAATTTACAGATCTGAAAAAATGTCTGTTTTATTTAAATCCAAACAAAATTGTAAAACACCATATTCTGGCCAAATCTAATTTTTAACACATGCATGCACCTTCTCTCTAACATGCAGACCTTGTTTTGCACCAAAATAAGGTTTGGATTAAAGATGATAAATCATCTACCAAGATCTGTCTATTACACAAACAAATTTCTCCAGAAAGTTTGGTCTCTCCAAGTGGAGTAAATCCAATTGTTACTGGAAGGTGTAAGCCATACCTTTCATGTCCCACTAGCCCCACACCCATCTGCTTCCTAGTTTGCTGGTAGCAGAAATAACAAAATAAATCCATTTCTACCTTTAGTAAATTCCCTAGGTCAAACCAAGTTAGGTTTTGACCTAATTGCAACTCCCATATATCACAGATAACCATATGTTCCTAAATCCAAAAGCTCATAATTTTATAAGTCTCTGTTGAATTTTAGTGAAATAAACTCTTCTATGCATGGTTTATTCACTAATAAAATAACTACAGTAGATCTGCCACTCCAAAAAGGTTGATTCCAATTTATAAAAAAAAATTATTCTCAGTACCTAACATGTGTCCTTGGAATCAACTAAAAATATTATGTAGATTAAATATGATGAAAAAGACAAATCCCATCTAGTACTTACTTTGGGGATTTATCAAGGGCATTCTGGTAATTGTTTTGAGGTAATTCCAACTCCTCTTGAATCAATCCACTAAATACTCCCTAATCCCCCAAGGAAATAATTTTTGGAACTCCATAATAGTTCTGGAGAATTATTTCCTAAAACTAGAGCTTTAATCACTATAAAATCCACTATAAACCAAGGGAATTTGCTAAAATAGTGAAACCACTTTTGTTGGATTCATTTTATCAATACCTATCTGATGGTATTTTTATACAATGCTCATACAGATCAAGTCCTTGGTCAAAATCTCCTTATAGGTAGTTTAAACCAAAAGGGATCCTTCACCTAATGCCTTCAAATCTTCTCCTGATCCAACCAAATCAAACCTCCCACATCCTACTGATGTATATCATGTATTTATCCTTTGCTTGCTGTTTGAGTTGATGCTTGTATGCATTTTATTGATTGGTGTATTGTTTGTTTGCATCTATGCCCGAACGGTGATAGTTGCTATTGTGTGACGCCGAGAAGAAGGAAGTATCGGGGTTATCTTTATTATTGTTGTAATTGGTATTCTGGTTATCTAACACCGTCAAGGGACTTCTCGCTGGTCACAAGCAAGCCACCATTCCTGAAATCCTGTATTAACCTACTCATGTTTATCAATTGTTTTATATCTCGTTTATAAACTGCACGAATAAATTGCATGTTTTATTTCAAATAAAAGTGCGTGAGTAACTTGGCTCCTCCAAGTTATGGATGAGTGTCCATTAGGACACCTACACTGTTGATACCTACTTTACCCCTTTAGATCGAGGTTAAGATGATTATCATCTTCCCTCTTGGAACCCACGGATGTTCAATGATAAAACTATTTTGGGTTTTTACCCTACTACAAAGTTTTCAAAATAAAACCCTTGGAAAGAGGCATCGTTTCTGAGTGGAAGTTTTACTAAAGAATATATGAGGTGGATGAAGAGAAAGTCAAGCAAGATAAAGAGAAGGGATGTTCTAAGCCGATGTCCGGAACAATTTTATCCGTGCAACCACATTACCCCAGACGCTAGGGCTTAGCTCGTAGTTTGTGGTCTTTAGCTGGGGCTACTCGTACTCGCTAAAGGGGAGAAATACCCTGAAATCCGGACTACCATGGGCAAGGTACCGGTGCAACAATTGGGTCTCTCGCGGACGGTATGCTTTTTGGCTAGTACGGGAGGAAGTTATTGTCACTATTGCTACCGGTCAAACTATGGTTTCGAGGTAGGGGTCAATACGGGAGGAAGGACCAGGGTCGTCGTACCCCATACTCGTACCGGAGAGAACAACCCAAAAGGAAAAGTCGTCGTTGCTAGGGATGGACAAATCAAAGTCTAGGTTTGATTATCCGAACCCCTATCTACCGTGTGTAGCGGGCCGTGGTTTTATCCCAGCGGATGTATTGATTCTTGTGGGTAAAGTGCACAAACTCTGCAGAGTCTAATATATTCGAATAGCCGTGTCCACGGTCAAGGACGGTTGGAATGGCAAGTGCTAGGAGGACCCTTCAGTTATGTTGTGATGAAATAAAGGATGTGACTTGGTCACGAGGAAATATAACAAAGGGTCTGGTTTTGACCAGAGATGGTCGAAGATGTTTAAAAAGCATTTTACAACAAAACTGTTTTAAGTATTTTTAACAAGGATGTGGAGATGTCCAGATTTTCTAAAAGGAGGCATATTTTACAAAAACTCTTTTTCAACAATGATATAGAGATGCCAATGTTAGGTCTTTCAAAAGCAACTATAGTATAGATCTATCTCGCCACAGCCCGATATGCATTATCTTTGTTACCTTGTCTCAGTGGTTTGCGATTACATTCAAAGTACTCACCGGCCTTGTGCCTGGCTATTTACTTGGCCAGATTGCAGATGTTAAGAAGGAACGGAGGTATTGACGTCTATGCGAGCTAGGCCGTATTCCCAGTCAGTTTCTTGTAGGTTAAGGCACGAGCTCTGCGCTGAAGACTTCCGCTACTTGTGTTGTATTCGCCATAATGGCCACCTTGTAAGTTTGTACTCGATATTGTATGGATGATGTAATGATACTAGTCGGTTATGCTCATGGCTCACTGATCATGGGAACGTGAATTGTATGCATAACGGGTATTCTCGGACCGTAAATCCGGGGTACCACAAAATACATCACTGAAAAACGCCAGAAACACTCCGCTTATAGAGCTCATCATTTATTATAGTGTAGGCTTTTGCTCGTCGAACAATCTGCCGGCTCAAGACTTCATCTTCGGGTAATTTTTTGTCTATCAGGAAATCCAGATAGGGTTTTGTCCAGCTGGGAATTATAGCCATAACTGCTATTAAAGGTGAGTCGGATTTTGTTGGATAGTCCTCATCAACTCCGACTATGGAGAGGACCCTTAAATGCTCTATAAAAGCGCCATCTGGTACTTGTTTCCGCGCAGAGCCTATCCTTGATAGATCATCTTCTTCCTCATTTTCTGCTCGAGGGATGTGTTGAACCTCAAAATCCTCGAATGATTTAGATAGTTCATCCACAACACCTTTGTATGATGCCATGTGCTTGTTTGCGTTGTAGATATTGGATACTTGTTGAGCAACTAAATCCGGGTCTCCATAACACATGAGTCTTGTTATGCCAATATTTTTGGCCATGCGTATTCCATGCAGCAATGCTTCATACTCGGCAATGTTGTTGGTTGCCGTAAAGTGTATTTGCAACACATAGAATAGCTTATCTCCTTGGGGTGATTTGAGCACCACACCAGCCCCCGATCCTCCTCGTGCTTTTGATCCATCAAAGTGAAGGGTCCAAAATTACGAGTCTGGAGGACTTGTGTTTCCTGCCGTCTCTGTCCAATCAACAACAAAGTTGGCAAGTATTTGGGATTTGATTGTTGTATGCGGCTTGTACTCAATGTCGAAAGGTGCAAGCTTTATTCCCACTTTGCAACACATCCTATGGTGTCACGGTTATTGATTATATCTCGCAGGGGAGCGGTGCTCACCACTGTGATCTTGTGCTCTTGAAAATAGTGGCGTAGCTTTCTAGATGCAAAGAAGACTCCATAGGCTAGCTTTTGATGGTGTGGATACCGTTGTTTCGACTCTTTCAAGACCTCACTCAGGTAATAAGTTGGTCACTACACCTTATGCTCGTGGCCTTCTTCCTCGCGCTCCACTACTATTACTACACTTATGGCCTTGTTGGTAGCTGCAATGTATAGTAACATAGGCTCCTGAGGTTCTGGCGCTGCGAGAACTGGTGGGCTTGAAAGTAGGTCTTTCAAACTTTGCAGGGCAGTCTCAGCTTCCTGGGTCCAGACAAATCTGTCGGTTTTCTTCAAGATTTTGTATAAAGGTGAGTCTCTTTCACCGAGCCGGCTAACGAACCGACTCACTACTGCAATGCAACCAGTGAGACGGTGCACATCCTTAGGCGATTCGGCCTGGTAATGTTAAGTATAGCCTTGATTTTGTCCCGGTTCAGCTCTATGCCCCGCTCAGAGACGATGAAACCTAACAATTTTCTGGTTGGAATTCCAAAGAAACACTTCTTTAGATTTAGCATCATATTGAATTTTCGTAGACTAGTAAATGTTTCGTCCAAGTCAGAAATTAAGGTTCCGTTCTTTTTGGACATAACTGCTATGTCATATACGTATACGTGGACGTTGTGTCCGATTTGGTCGTTGAGGCAATGTTGCATAGTACGTTGATATGTTGCTCCTGCATTCTTTAAGCCAAAAGGCATAGTTTTGTAGCAGAAGGTTCAAAAAGGAGTCACAAAAGACGTCTTGATTTGATCCGATTCTTTTATCGGTATTTGGTGATATCCGGAATATGCGTCGAGAAAACAGAGTAATTCTGACCCTTCCGTTGAGTCAATAACTTGATCGATTCTTGGCAAAGGGAACGGGTATTTTGGGCATGCCTTGTTCAAAGCGGTATAATTGTAACACCCTCAGAATCGGCCCTATGCAAGTTTTAGCGAAACCCGCCAAACCCGCATAGAAACGATTCAAAGGTGCCCACCAGGCACTTTCGTGCGGGTGGAAAACGAAGTAATAACATTACACAACAGTCCTCGATGGGACCCACAGAACAGATATATATACAACACGACTCCAAGAGTCAAGAATACAGATATACGGTACAAAGATCCAAATCACCTTGAAAAGATGGAGCGTCCGACTACGGACAAGATGCAAATGGGGCTAAGAGCCCTGAAGAATAACCAATGGCGTCCATAACCCTGCCCAGGCCAAGCCGGAAGGGTAACCCTGCTAACGACGTCGATCTCAAACCTGCTTAAACAAAAGGGGTGCCGACAAAGGGCAAAGGAAAAAGAGGAGCGTCAGTACTGAGGCCAGTACACGGCGAGGCTAGAATTCGGCGGTCCTCGCCTACATAGGTATGGTGGACTGAAGCGGCAGCGGCAGCATGCACTAAACAACCTATAGAGGCTCGACACAACTGGCGGCTATCAGAGAGGGGTAAGAAAGATCTATTCGGATCCAACCTGATGCTACCATCAAACAAACCCATCCTGGTGTTTCCCCCTCGAGACCAATCGAGGAAGTCAACCGAGGAACTCACATGGTTGGTAGTTTTATTTATTCGGTTATCGTTGCAACAATTACTAGTCAGGTATAGATAATCATCCTGATAAAATACACAGTGGGCCGTTTTAGTTAACCATTCCGTTGTAGTTGCGACACTTACTAGTCAGATACAATTAGCATGAGATAACCCAAAAACCCATCAGTTGTTGGTACTTTTATTTAGCCATTCCGTTGTAGTTGCAATACTTACTAGTCAGATACAATTGTCGCAAGCGACAAACCAAGCAAGCAATTGTTGGCAGTTTTATTTAGCCATTCCGTTGTAGTTGAAGCTGATTACTAATCATATCAGATACAAGTCAATTTATAACAGTAAACTTTAGTTATAGTTGTCTATGATCGAGATACTGTGCTCCAAGTCGTCCATAACCGCGGACACGGCTTTCAGAAAGTTTTAACCCGGCCGGGGTGCACAAATAGAAACACACACACGATCGACCTCGGAAAAACCAAATCAAAACCCAACGAGGCTTTCACGACAGAGCAATCACAAGATTCAGAAATATTTCAGGGGGCCACCCCTTAAAGTAGACCCGCAACGAAGTTAGCTGACTTCGAGACGGACTCAAGGTTTGTGGGGCCGGCTGTAAACGATTGGGAACCCGAAAGTGTGACTGGGCTTATCGATACCGCGAAAACGGGTCACAATTCCTAAACAGTACAGTGTGCTCCTCGCACAATCGTAAATACAGTAATAAAGCATGGCATAAGTACAGGATAGTAAACAAAACCTCAAACTAGTTTGTGGCCCCAAGAAATAAGACGGAATCAAGCTCTGGCTAAGGGGGGTCCCATAATTCCCCGTATGTGGATAGCGCGATAAATCAAGGAACAGGTATCAAGTACTCGGGGTCCTACGGGACACAAGTGGGCGGTCGGAAACCAAATATTATCTATCACCCACTGATGCCTCTGCTTACTTACTTCAATTTTAGTTGTTAAACAGGAATTAAAGTGAATGATAAATAAAGCCGAGATCATCTCCAACATCAAACATGTGGCAATACTCCAACAACTGTGGTACATGGAGACACGCAACAGCACTTGAGCAAGCGACTACGACGCGCAAGTCCAACTATCTACCAAACAACAGGTAATAGGAGGTGGCCATGGCAATATAGGGCTGCAAGGGATATCACGGGTACGAAAACTAGAGCAACGCAACACAGATAGCAATAGATCAACAGGAGGGAATAAATACTATAAAAGTAAGATAGGTAGAAAGGGGGAGATGCTCGCCTGAAAACATTGTCGAAGGTTCATCCGAAGATCGGGGCGAAGCTCACATCAACTCAACGGCCTTATCCGCGAAGAACCAAACACTAGAATAAACACCGGATGCACTATTTAATACTACGGCAGAAGATCGGCATGATGCATGTATGAGGTATGGCATGGCAAAGATGCGATGCAATTAGGCAGGATTAAGCGGAACCCGGGGTCCCGACAATTAGTTAGGTGGTTCATGTTATTTAGGTACCCCGCAATTTAAATGTTGTTTTAACAAGGCAAAATATCTCACCGGTTCGCTACACAAATTTAAATGAGGCCAATATAAGACTAGATTTGCCCGCATATGGGCCCCATATTTAATTATGAGGTGAATCGGCATAAGGCCCCCAAACCACAGACAAGTATGCATGCAAGTATGACAATTTAATATGCAACAAGTTTTATGTTTAGCATTTATAAAAATAGGGGTTCGGATAAGGGTCACACATTAGGGGGTCTCGACGAACTTGGGGTTCTGGGGTTCGGGGTCGGTCTTAGGGTTCAGGGTTCGACGGGATCGTTCTCGGCGTGAACGCTCTCGAACAACGGGGCAGATCTTGTCGTGCTTCAGGTTCGGGTGCGGTTCTCGGCGAACTGGTCGGTTCCCTGTCGGAGGTCTTGGCGCTTTGGATCGGTCTTCGGTTCGGGGCCTCAGGGTCTTGGGGTTCGCGTCCGGGTGGCGGTCTTGTTGTTCCGTGAAGGCGTTCTCGAGGTCGATGGCGAACTTGTCCGATACCGGGGTTCGGGTCCGGGAAGGAGTACTTGTCGCGCCGGGGTCTCGGCCATCGGATCCTTGAAGGATGTCATGGTGTTCGGGATGAAGTACTTGTCGTATTCGCATTGGCGACCTTGGCGTCCGGGCTCTCGACGAACTTGGCGTCTGAGATGAAGGGCTCGTCGTCCGGGGATTCCCCGAGTCCGTGTTGACGACCTTGGGGTTCCGACTTTGGTTGTTGGCCGTGAACTTGTTCCGCGAAGGTACGGTCTTCGGTTTCGGGAGGTAGATCTTGAGGTACCGGCGGGTTCGGTCTCGGCGAACTTGGCGTTCCGGCATCTCCGAGGGTTCGATGGGATCTGTCTTCGGGGTTTGAATTTTGGGTCTGGCTTCGAGGCATTGGATCCGAGGGTCCTGGCATTCGAGAGGTAGATCTTGTCGCACAGGCGTCAATGCTTCCGAAGATCTTGTCATCGGTCGTGTCCGAGGAGGTAGCCGAACCGAAAAATGCCGAGATGCTCGATGGGACGCGGACAGGGCCAAAACAAAATGAAGCAGCAGCAACACACACCGAAGGAGTGCTTGGAGACATGTGGATGCGACTTGACCCGCGGCTAGACCGAATAGCAAGCGGCTCTGACGGGCGAGCCTGGCGGCGCGCGGGCTTGCGAGATGGACGGCGCCAGGTAGGGGTAAGCGGAGGCCGCGGCCGGCGGCACGGAGGACGGGGACCGCGGTGGCGCGGCCGGCGAGCAGAGGGGGAGTCGGCGAGCGGAGGCTTGCGGGCTGGAGGGGAAAACGGGGAGCGAGCGAGGACGAGGCGACGCCCAAGGTCGGGGCAGGGCCACGCGACGGCGGCGGTTGCGGAGGAGAGCGGCGGCGCTCCGGCAGAGGGAGCTCGCAGGGGAGCGGTCGGCGGCGGCCCGAGGCCAGCGGCGGCGGGGAGGAAAACGAACCGAGGGGGTCGGGGTAAACGCGAGGGGGAGAGGAGGCGCGCCGCGAGGAGGGGGGGTTGAGGGCGAGGGGTGCCCCCGGGCGGCCGGCGAGGACGGGCGGCCGACGGTGGTGGTCGACGGCTCGGCGAGAGAGGACGGGGAAGGAATCCGGTGGCGGTGGCGCGGGGCCGGCGAGGAGACGGGGGAGGGCCGGGCTCGGCGGCCGGGGTGCTAGCCGGCGGAGCGAGGCTGGCCGTGAGGTGGCGGGGGCTGTCGGGTTGGGAACGAAGGGAGGAGAGGAACGTGGGAAGAGAGAGAGGAAGGTGAGGACAGGGGGAAAGAGAGAGAGAGGCGCGGGACCCACAGGGTGGGGTCCACGCGGAACAGACGGTGGCGTGGTGAGGGGTGGTGGCGGTTTCCGTGCGAAGGGGAGCGTGCGGGGTGACGGGGAGAGGGGGCTGCAGCGTGGCGTGCGTGCGTGGGTAGAGGGAGTGGTGTGGGCTGATGTGGCAGATGGGGATTGGGTGAGGGAGAGAGTTGGGATGAGGTGGCGAGCCGCGAGTGGCTGGGTGAGGTGGAGGGGGTGTGGGTAGATTAGGTTGGGTAGACTAGGGAGGTTTGGGTGGGCCGATTTAATCTTGGGGTGGTCGTTCGGGTCGAATCGGCCCGTTCGACTGCCCCCACCAAAATAATTTAATATTTTATTTGTTTAAAATAAGGCTTCTGCAAACCGACAGCGGACAAAACAAAATAATCCGGAGACCCCGGGTTTTGCGTTTAAATAAAGACGGGGCGTTTTAGAAACACAAAATAGGTTTTTCTGTAAATAGTTTTATACAAGCAAATGCAAGATGATGACGATGCTCAAATGCAATGTGGCATGATGACATGGGCATGCGGTCATGATGATGCAATGCACAAAAACAACACGATTTTCTAGTAGTGGTTTCGCGGGATGCCACAATTCGACACCACTAACAATGGATCTCGCCCTCGAGATCCGCCTCATGGTACCAGAAGGATGGTCGGCGATCTGCATCTTCTCACATCGTGTAGATCCTCGCGACACCACTAACAAGAGGTCGTTGTCCGTGATCGTCGGGAGAACACTCCGGGGACAAAAGGTCGAAGGTAGAGGTATCCACAAATAAAGCCACCCCTAACTTCCGTGGACGGAGTAAAACTGCTGGATCCACTGATTCGATGTACAAGAGCGAATGATAAGAGTAGTCGGATGGTGATAAGTCCATCGCGCACCCAAACCATTACTCTGCACACGAATAGGCGGATTATGCAACCAACTCTCGGAATCAGACTGAAGATCTCAACAAGCGAGGTTCGGAAACAAAGGAGTGATGCGGACTCTGCATCGCATCTGGCGTAGATGATGTCGTCGTGTCGGAAAAACACCGGAAGGCACAAACAAGGCACAAAGAATGGTACCACAGCAGACGGATTCCTCAAGCAGTGTTAGACCCCTCCTTTATAGAGGAAAGGATCCCTGTGATTGCAATGCTAGTCCCTGGATCAATGCTAGCATCCACAGTTTAAGATGAAGTACACAGATACAAAGGTCGTTTATTACATTCATTCCAGAGATAAAATATAGTCTTTTACAACTCATGGCCATAGGCCTAATACAAGAGTTTTAAGGAACAACTAAATAAACACAAGTCTTCATCTTCATGTGCCACAGGCAAGCATGTTGAGTGTAGACTCATGACTCCTATTCATCATCGGAGTAACCTGCAACATCACAAGTTACAGCCACAGAGGGTCAATACTTTGGAATAGTATTGGCAAGTGATACCTTAGTATATTTTAAGTGGACTATATAACTATATGCATTTTGGCTAGGTGTAGCTTGGCTTGCTTTTGCTTGAAAATAGATTTTTCCTATTAGTTGAAATCACTAAGTTTTTCTTTGTCAAATCATTCCCAAGGAAACCACCAATAGACATTGGGGTCCTTCACCCTTGTTCACCCACAAATTTTTATTGTAGAAGTTGGAGTGATGAGATTCTTGTGGCTTCCATGTCTTGATGCTCAAAAGTGTCCATTTCCTTGGACAAGGCTAAGTACTTAGGTTTTCCATCTGCAGAGGTTGTGCACTTTCCCCACCAGACTTGGTTTCCCAAGACAGGACCTTTCAGAAGCTTTTCCTTAGTCAAATGGACGCGTTCCAACCTATCATCCCATCTACCACCAACTGTCCAAAAGACTAAGTTCTAGCAACCTATATGATCAAGGCAGAGCCCATTTTGCCAAGTGGCTGCACTGTAAGCTGTCTCAACACTTGGCCTCCAAATCCCTTTGTGCCTGGGTGGCTTACCACAAGTGAGATACACAACCCAAGTCCATGGCCTTGTGTAACCACTCAACATAACCCATACTTTCCATTCCACCCAGGAGGTTCATTTGACTTAGTGGTTTTATTAGAAAAGTATAAGTCTCTTGACTTGGAATATTTTCTTTATAGTGTGAGTAGTTTTTCACCAACCCTTGTTTTTCTATAAGCTAGGCTAAGCAAAGTATGGCAACATATCTTAGGGATGATTCCTTAGCAATTCTACTAGGCTACATAGGATTTCCCATCTTAGCACTAAGCAAAACATTATGTAAATATTTTAGCAAAATATCTAATGCAAGTACAACTTAGGATAGGAAATTCATGGAAATATCACTTGCCTTGGTAGTGTGGAGAGTAGCACTCTTCACAATCACAATCACTAGCAAAATCTACACAAGAAATCAAAGCATACAATTACACACAATTTAAATACAACCAAAAATAATATGAATGTATGCATGCAAGAATTTACTATATGGTGATTTTTGAAAATTATATCAAGTATGTTCATGAGTACAGAAACCTAATATGTCACAAGTTTGCCAACTACACTTATTTGGCCTCAAAATAATAAACAAGAATAAAACTATATCTAACTTAGCCCCAAACTTGTTCCACAAATAAAATCACTTTTACTGTTACTATATGCTAAATATAGTGGATATTCAGAAAGGCCTTGTTTCACTGAACTCAACGGTATAAAGTTTGTAAAAATCCAACGTGGGATTCAAAAGTTATAAGCATTTGAAGTTTGAATCTAAATCAGGTTTTAAATTCTGTTTTTAATTTAACCTTGCCACGCGTCGCGTTATTACTGGCGCGTACCGGTTCGCACCGGATCACGCTTCTGTGCCGTTGGATCTAACTAACACTGCGCGGCTCAGATCTGCCCATACCCCTTCGTTAAGTGAAGTGTTTCTATGCGTAGGATTCAGATCTAACGGCTAATAATCTCCTAACCAAAAACGAGCGGCGCTACCGGCGGTGACAGGCGGCGGCGTGTCAGTCAGTGGCGGTGCCGGCGTTCTAGGTCGTCCGGGAAAGGGAGGGGATGATTACCAGAACCGCAGAAGGCTGCTGATGCTCAAGGTAGCAGTAGCTTGGGAAGGGGCGCACGGGGTCGTCGGGAATTTCTCGCCGGAGTTCGCGAATGCGTCTGCCACGGTCAGTCGTCGACGTTGGCGAGGTTCCTCGTCGTGCTAAGCCAAAACAGGGACACTGTCAGATGCGCAAGACGATGAGGATTCTATGCGTATTAGTCAGAGGGCAAGGGGCGGTGGCTACTTACGGAGAGAGGTCGCCGGAGTTCGTGAAGAAGATGGTGGCGGCCAGTCGTCGACGTTGTCAAAGCTAGGGGTCATGCGAAGGCAAACGGCGAGTGTCAGAAGATGCGTATAAGTTCACTGAACAAGATAGTGTGAATGAGAGACAGAGGGGAACTCGAGGCTCACCGGAATTCGCCGGCACAGTCGTCGGAGACGGCGGGGTTGCAGAGAGAAATGCGCGCAGCCTGGGGGCGTTCAGTGCTCGGGGTTTGGGGGAAAAGAGAGAGGGGAGAGAGGGGTTTCTTATAGCCTGGTCGCGACCGAGAATCACTCTGCCAATAACTCGAATTGACGCCGCGAATTAAAACCAGAAACGCCCGCGTTGATTTGGGGATGAACGAGTCGTGCGGGTGGAGACGACGCTGGCGTGGAGATGGCCCGCTTGTCAGCGAGGTGCGCGAAGTGCAGGTGGGGTCTGCGTGTCAGCGGCTCAGCGCGTGTGCTTGCGCGTGTGAGAAGAAAAGAAGTTCCCCGGGTGGGCTTGCTGGGCTCGGCTCGTTGTTGGGCCAGATTCTGGCCGCGCGGCCCTTTTCTATTGTTTATTTCTTTTATTTTTCTATTTCTATTTTCTGGAATGGTTTTTTATATGAATTTAAATCCTTTTGAATTCAATCTGCCTTGGGAATTTTTACAGGGTTTTGTGGATTCAAATACAGTCATAAAACTAGGTGGTTACTTTGCAAGGCTTGGTCCAGCTTGGTTTCTATAATAATTTGAGATTTGTTCCTGTTTGCAAATATTTGAAATGGACTTTGGATTCTACTTCTAAAATTTGAAATCTTTGGGTTTAAAAGTTTCACCTAAACTTTCCATCAATGAAGGCAAGCCTTCAAGTATTTAATCATTCAAACTTCAAAAGGATGATGTTTATTTGGGACAATTTAACCACATGAAATCATAACTCATATTCCATCACTAAGTGATTTTTGATAAAACCCTAAATGAATGAATGATGCAAAGTGATATGAATGAGTTTTGAAACTATGATTTTTGGGATGTTACAAATCTAACCCCCTTAAGATGAATCTCGCCCTCGAGATTCGGTTTGGCTAGCAAATAGGTGAGGGTGGTCTTTCCGAAGATCATCTTCTCTTTCCCATGTTGCTTCCTCTTCAGAGTGATGGTTCCATTGTACTTTACAAAATTTGATAGTCTTGGTCCTGGTGACTCTCTCTGCGGTCTCTAAAATCTTGACAGGCTTTTCTTCATAAGTGAGATCACTTTCTAGTTGAACCTCTTCCAAAGGTATGGTATCCTTCAAAGAAGACTCTTCCATTTCTGGGTGACATTTCTTAAGCTGACTCACATGAAATACGTTATGGACTGCTGATAGAGATTCTGGCAATTCAACTTCATATGCAACTTCTCCTTTGCGACTTAGAATTTTGAATGGCCCAACATATCTTGGGGCCAACTTTCCTTTGACTCCAAATCTTTTCACTCCACGAAGTGGCGATACCTTGAGATAAGCTCTATCCCCAACTTCGTAGGTGACTTCTCTACGCTTAGAATCCGCGTAGCTTTTCTGTCGGGATTGTGCTATCTTCAACCTGTCTTTAACCAATTTGACTTTTCTTCGGCATCTTTGATAAGATCAGGTCCGAATAAGCCTCTTTCTCCCACACCATTCCATAACAATGGGGTGGTACACTTCCTTCCGTAGAGTAACTCAAACGGTGCCATTCCGATACTAGATTGATGACCATTGTTGTAAGAGAACTCCGCGTAAGGCAAACTTTCATCCCAACTTGCTCCATAGTCTAAAGCACATGCTCTCAACATGTCTTCCAGAATTTGGTTGGTCCTTTCTGTTTGTCCATTTGTTTGAGGATGAAAGGCAGTACTGAATTCCAATCTCGTTCCTAAGGATTCATGAAGTTGTCTCCAAAAGTGAGAAGTGAACTGAGTTCCTCTATCTGACAAAATACTCTTTGGCACACCGTGAAGGCATACGATTCTGCTCATGTATATTTTTGCTAGCTTGGCACTGGTATAAGTTGTTTTCACGGGTATAAAATGAGCCACCTTAGTTAGGCGATCCACCACTACCCATATGGAATCATACCCTGACCTAGTCCTTGGTAATCCTGTGATGAAATCCATACCAATATTTTCCCACTTCCATTCAGGAATAGGCAGTGGTTGAAGCAATCCTGCTGGTTTCGGGTGTTCCGCTTTAACTCTACTGCACACATCACACAAAGCGATATGTTCAGCGATGTCCCTTTTTAGATTGTTCCACCAAAACCTTTCCTTCATGTCCATGTACATCTTGGTATTTCCCGGATGAATAGAATACGGAGAGTTGTGACCTTCCTGTAAGATCAGTTTCCGCAAATCTGGGTCTTGTGGAACACATATACGTTTCCCGTGCCATAAAGTACCCTGTTCGTCAACATGAAAACTCTTAGCTTTCCCTAGACCAATATTTACTTTAATCTTTTCAATTTCCTCATCAGTCTTTTGGACTTCTCGGATCTTGTCCAACAGAGTGGGTTGAACATCTAAGGACATGAGATGCCCTTCTGGTACAATCTCCAATCTGAGTTCTTTGAATTGCTTACACAAGTCATCTGGCAATTCCCCTTTTGTAAGGCCATTTACAAATGTCTTACGACTTAGAGCATCCGCTACTACATTTGCTTTACCGGGGTGGTATTGCAAACTTAAGTCGTAATCCTTAATAAGTTCTAGCCATCTTCTTTGTCTCATGTTGATTTCCTTCTGGGTGAAAATATACTTCAAACTCTTATGATCGGTGAACACTTCACACCGCTTACCCAAAAGGTAATGTCTCCATGTTTTGAGTGCATGGACGACAGAGGCTAACTCCAAATCATGAGTAGGATAATTTACTTCATGAGTTTTGAGTTGTCTCGAAGCATAGGCTACGACTTTACCATCTTGCATAAGTACGGAACCCAAACCTTGATGAGAAGCATCACAATACACTTGGAAATCTTTTTCCAAATCTGGCAGACACAGAACTGGTGCAGTCACAAGTCTCTTCTTCAATTCTTGGAAACTGATTTCGCAACCTTCAGTCCAAGCAAACTTCTTATCCTTCTTTAGCAATTCTGTCATTGGCTTAGCAACCTTCGAGAAATTTTCTATGAACCTTCTGTAATAACCTGCTAAGCCGAGAAAACTACGAATTTCTTTCACATTCTTGGGTGATTCCCATTCTGTCACAGCTGAAACCTTAGCAGGGTCAACTGCCACACCATCTTTTGTCATCACATGACCAAGAAAACCAACTTTTTCTAACCAGAACTCACACTTGCTGAATTTGGCATAAAGTTTATGTTCCCTTAGTTTTCCAAGTACCAAGCGCAAGTGTCTTTCATGTTCTTCCTTACTCTTGGAGTAGACCAAGATATCATCGATGAAAACGACAACGAACTTGTCAAGGAATTCCATGAACACCTTATTCATCATATTCATGAAGTATGCTGGAGCGTTGGTTAATCCAAAAGGCATCACAGTATACTCATACAATCCATATCTTGTGGTGAATGCTGTTTTTGGAATGTCTTGTTCTCGTATCTTGAGTTGAAAATACCCTGACCGGAGATCAATCTTCGAGAATACGCATGCTCCTTCTAGCTGATCAAATAAGTCGTTGATTCTTGGCAAAGGATACTTGTTCTTGATGGTAACCTCGTTGAGAGAACGGTAGTCAATACATAACCTTTGTGTTCTATCCTTCTTTTCCACGAACAACACTGGGGCTCACCAAGATGAAGAACTTGGTTGAATAAACCCTTTCTGTAATTGTTCTCCTAGCTGTTTCTTGAGCTCTTTCAGTTCATCAACAGACATTTTGTACGGTCTCTTAGCTATTGGTCCTGATCCTGGCACCAAATCTATCAGAAACTCCACATCTCTATCCGGTGGCATTCCTGGTAGCTCTTCCGGAAACACATCCGGATACTCACATACTATTGGTACACCATCCATGCTAACCCCCTTAAGAGAATTCAGCTTACTTCCCTTGGATTCAAAGTTTGACTTAAATTTTATTCTTTTTCCTTCGGGAGTTGTGAGTGTAACTGTACGATTGGCATAATCTAATATTCCTTCGTACTTGGACATCCAATCCATTCCCAAAATCACATCCAACCCTTGGGAATTCAGGATTATTAGGTTCACTGGGAACTTATGCTTTCCAAACTCTATGACTAAGTCATGACATCCTGAGTTCACTATCATTTCTCCCCCTGGAGAACTTACTCTTACAGGACACCCAATGGTTTCCACAGGTAGTTCATTTCTTTCAACAAATGATTTTGAGATGAATGAATGTGATAAACCGGTATCAAAGAGTACAAATGCTGAAATAGAATTGAGTCTGAACTTACCAGCCACGGCATCAGGTTCCTCATAGACCTCCTCCACATTGATGTGGTTAACCTGTCCTTTCTGGAAAGGATTTGGCTTGTTAGGTCCTTCAACTTTCTTTTCAGGGCACTCATTTGCATAATGCCCTAGCTTTTTGCATTTGAAGCACTCAACCTGACTGATGTCCTTTTTAGGAGGTTGGCCTCCACTTCCACTACCATTTCCACTATAGTGGCTCTTATGTCCACCCTTGTGGTTCTTGTACTTGTCCTTGTCATGACTGCGGTGATGTTTGTTGTCATGACGGTTGTGGTTGTGCTTGCTGAATTTCCCGTTTTTATGGGATCCTGAGTTGCCACTGTCATCATAGTGAGATCGTTTGTGAGACGATCCCGAGCTGTGCTTGTCGGAGTGTTTCCTCTTTCTACTCTCGACTTGCTTTATTTTACTCTCCAAAATAGCAGCCTTGTCACACAATGACTGATAGGTTGGTACATATGCTACAGCCAACTGTAGATTCAGCTCATCATTCAAGCCTTCCAGAAATTTCTCCTTTCTTTTGGCATCTGTGTCAACCTCATCCGGTGCATAGCGCGCCAGATTGTTGAACTCTTCTATATATTCTGCCACGCTGCGGTGGCGCTGTTTCAGGTTGTGAAACTCCTTCTTTTTCAGACTCATCATTCCTGATGAGATATGAGCAGTGCGAAAGCCATCCTCAAAGATAGCCCAAGTCACCTCATCAATAGGAGTGGTGATTTGGAAGTTGTCCCACCATGTGGCGGCTGGTCCTTCCAGCAGATGTGCTGCGAACCTGACCTTTTCAGCATCCGTGCAGCCCACGGTCACTAAGTCCTTGTTCACATAACGTAACCAGTCATTGGCTACCATGGGATCAGTTGTTCCCGAAAACTTTGCTGGCCTCAAACGCAGAAATCTGGTGAGCATATCGAAACCCGGAGGGTTGTTGTTGTTGTTGTTGTTGTTGTTGGGGTCGTTGTTGTTGTTGTTGTTATTCTGGTTTTGGATGAACGTTGTCATCATTTGCATAAGCTGGGTTTGCGCATTCATCATTTGTTGCATTTCCGGGGTGATGTTGTTGGGGTTGGGGTTTGCGCGACGGGGAGGCATCTGTGGTTTGTTCAAATAGATAAGAATGAGATACCCATAGATGTTTCATGCACAATACAACATAAGCAAACACACAACAAGCAACATAAGAATAAAAGTTCAACAACCACATAACAAGCT
This sequence comes from Avena atlantica, assembly GCA_910589765.1. NCBI lineage: Eukaryota > Viridiplantae > Streptophyta > Magnoliopsida > Poales > Poaceae > Avena > Avena atlantica. Next base: position 327,531,059 of record OU342733.1, read on the forward strand.
CATGAAGTAATACACACAAGTGGCAAGCCATCCACATGTCGGATGGTCCAATAATAAGTTCGCAACAACAAGTATGAGTATGAAAGGTAACGTGTAATCAAGTCTACTCGTCAGCATCTATCTCCTCCTCGACGAAGGTAAGACCTGCGTTCTCCATCGCGGTCTTGTTCTCCTCAATCGTAGTGGTCAAAGAATCAACTTTGGTCTTGAGAGCTCTCTTCTGGGAGCGAAGCCTCTCAATAACCATCTGCTGCTGCTCAAGCTCGAAGTCCTTGGACTTCAGTTCCTCGGTCATGTCCCGGATCCTCTTGTTCCTATCCTGGACGCGTTTCTCTTGACTCTTGAACTTGCGGTCCTGGGCCTCGAACTTTGTCTCCATTTCCTTGATCATCTCATCCTGCTGCGCAAAAAGCTTGTCCTTCTCGCGAAGCTGCACCTGAAGCTCGTCATTACCTAGCATGACGTTCGTCCTGTCCGTATCTACGTGCCTGAGAAGAGTCTCTAAGTCCTGAAGATAAAGGCGCATCGGCTCCGCGGTGCTCCTCGAGTCGTCCTCGAAGTCGATGGACTCTCCATCAACATCACGTCTTCCAAAGACGTGGAAGTGAGTACCTCTAACCTGACGGGAATGACGGCCTAACAGTCGTCCTATCAGATCCTGCATGACTACCTCCATGCCTCTCTCCCTGTCGTCGTGCATTAGCTTGAAGACGATGGCCTCCGTAGTAGGCTCAGTCTGGCGTCCGGGCTGATTCACCTTGAAGCCCCAAAGGTCCTTCCTCTCGAACTTGGTGAGTGGGTACACCGTAATGGTAGGAAGAGGGAGATCAAGCAGAGTGGTAAGCTCAATGATACGGGAACCAAAACGAGTAACCCGAAACTCCTCAACGGTGCTGATGGCAATAGGCATCTATTTATAAGAATGAAAAAGTTAGAACAACACAAATCAAGGTAATTCGAGACAAACATTCATACATATCCATGGAATGCAATCATCACACAAATCATGCATACATAAGTCTATTACATTAATCAAAGGTCCAAACTTAATTAGAATATATTTTGGAAATAAGGTGATAGGTGGTGGTCCAACTAACGAAGTTTCTTACAGTCCAATCTCACGGGATCTATTATTAAACACAATGTTCCTAGAGGCAATCCACCAATCTTGCTCTCTTGACTCAATTACTAAGTCAATGACATCTCCCCTTATTTCTTGGTTGTTGTCTTCCAACTCTTGAGTAAGCTCCTTCTCTTTCTCTAAGTCCTTTTGGAGGTTGAGTATTCTGCATTTGACTCTAGCACTTAGTTCCTTGATAGTCTTCCAAGCTGCATCCCTGGCTGACTCAAAGAATGTGGTGTGCATTGTTGTGTTAGTGTACATGCAGAATCCCCTTTCTTTGTGGTTGTCTTCCTTGTTTTTGTACAAGTGAAGTTGCACCCACCAATACTCCACTCCTTCATCCATCACCGGAAAGCCCTTGTACACGGCTTCACCATGTGCATCCATTGCCTCCATGAGGTCCTTGAGAATGTTGGGAAACTCAGTCTCACACTCCAAGGTCATGGTCATGAGTGGTCCCTTCTTCACGGCTTCGTTGATGGAGTTCATCTACAAAGGAAGTTGAAAGAGATTTAGAAAAGTTTTACGAGAAGAATAGACAAGTGTAGAAGTAGTTGAAAAACTTTTCCTTAGTGGTTTTCCAATCCTAGGGTCATAATCCTACAGGCAACACAGTGCTCTGATACCATCTGTTAGACCCCTCCTTTATAGAGGAAAGGATCCCTGTGATTGCAATGCTAGTCCCTGGATCAATGCTAGCATCCACAGTTTAAGATGAAGTACACAGATACAAAGGTCGTTTATTACATTCATTCCAGAGATAAAATATAGTCTTTTACAACTCATGGCCATAGGCCTAATACAAGAGTTTTAAGGAACAAATAAATAAACACAAGTCTTCATCTTCATGTGCCACAGGCAAGCATGTTGAGTGTAGACTCATGACTCCTATTCATCATCGGAGTAACCTGCAACATCACAAGTTACAGCCACAGAGGGTCAATACTTTGGAATAGTATTGGCAAGTGATACCTTAGTATATTTTAAGTGGACTATATAACTATATGCATTTTGGCTAGGTGTAGCTTGGCTTGCTTTTGCTTGAAAATAGATTTTTCCTATTAGTTGAAATCACTAAGTTTTTCTTTGTCAAATCATTCCCAAGGAAACCACCAATAGACATTGGGGTCCTTCACCCTTGTTCACCCACAAATTTTTATTGTAGAAGTTGGAGTGATGAGATTCTTGTGGCTTCCATGTCTTGATGCTCAAAAGTGTCCATTTCCTTGGACAAGGCTAAGTACTTAGGTTTTCCATCTGCAGAGGTTGTGCACTTTCCCCACCAGACTTGGTTTCCCAAGACAGGACCTTTCAGAAGCTTTTCCTTAGTCAAATGGACGCGTTCCAACCTATCATCCCATCTACCACCAACTGTCCAAAAGACTAAGTTCTAGCAACCTATATGATCAAGGCAGAGCCCATTTTGCCAAGTGGCTGCACTGTAAGCTGTCTCAACACTTGGCCTACAAATCCCTTTGTGCCTGGGTGGCTTACCACAAGTGAGATACACAACCCAAGTCCATGGCCTTGTGTAACCAATCAACATAACCCATACTTTCCATTCCACCCAGGAGGTTCATTTGACTTAGTGGTTTTATTAGAAAAGTATAAGTCTCTTGACTTGGAATATTTTCTTTATAGTGTGAGTAGTTTTTCACCAACCCTTGTTTTTCTATAAGCTAGGCTAAGCAAAGTATGGCAACATATCTTAGGGATGATTCCTTAGCAATTCTACTAGGCTACATAGGATTTCCCATCTTAGCACTAAGCAAAACATTATGTAAATATTTTAGCAAAATATCTAATGCAAGTACAACTTAGGATAGGAAATTCATGGAAATATCACTTGCCTTGGTAGTGTGGAGAGTAGCACTCTTCACAATCACAATCACTAGCAAAATCTACACAAGAAATCAAAGCATACAATTACACACAATTTAAATACAACCAAAAATAATATGAATGTATGCATGCAAGAATTTACTATATGGTGATTTTTGAAAATTATATCAAGTATGTTCATGAGTACAGAAACCTAATATGCCACAAGTTTGCCAACTACACTTATTTGGCCTCAAAATAATAAACAAGAATAAAACTATATCTAAATTAGCCCCAAACTTGTTCCACAAATAAAATCACTTTTACTGTTACTATATGCTAAATATAGTGGATATTCAGAAAGGCCTTGTTTCACTGAACTCAACGGTATAAAGTTTGTAAAAATCCAACGTGGGATTCAAAAGTTATAAGCATTTGAAGTTTGAATCTAAATCAGGTTTTAAATTCTGTTTTTAATTTAACCTTGCCACGCGTCGCGTTATTACTGGCGCGTACCGGTTCGCACCGGATCACGCTTCTGTGCCGTTGGATCTAACTAACACTGCGCGGCTCAGATCTGTCCATACCCCTTCGTTAAGTGAAGTGTTTCTATGCGTAGGATTCAGATCTAACGGCTAATAATCTCCTAACCAAAAACGAGCGGCGCTACCGGCGGTGACAGGCGGCGGCGCGTCAGTCAGTGGCGGTGCCGGCGTTCTAGGTCGTCCGGGAAAGGGAGGGGATGATTACCAGAACCGCAGAAGGCTGCTGATGCTCAAGGTAGCAGTAGCTTGGGAAGGGGCGCACGGGGTCGTCGGGAATTTCTCGCCGGAGTTCGCGAATGCGTCTGCCACGGTCAGTCGTCGACGTTGGCGAGGTTCCTCGTCGTGCTAAGCCAAAACAGGGACACTGTCAGATGCGCAAGACGATGAGGATTCTATGCGTATTAGTCAGAGGGCAAGGGGCGGTGGCTACTTACGGAGAGAGGTCGCCGGAGTTCGTGAAGAAGACGGTGGCGGCCAGTCGTCGACGTTGCCAAAGCTAGGGGTCATGCGAAGGCAAACGGCGAGTGTCAGAAGATGCGTATAAGTTCACTGAACAAGATAGTGTGAATGAGAGACAGAGGGGAACTCGAGGCTCACCGGAATTCGCCGGCACAGTCGCCGGAGACGGCGGGGTTGCAGAGAGAAATGCGCGCAGCCTGGGGGCGTTCAGTGCTCGGGGTTTGGGGGAAAAGAGAGAGGGGACAGAGGGGTTTCTTATAGCCTGGTCGCGAGCGAGAATCACTCTGCCAATAACTCGAATTGACGCCGCGAATTAAAACCAGAAACGCCCGCGTTGATTTGGGGATGAACGAGTCGTGCGGGTGGAGACGACGCTGGCGTGGAGATGGCCCGCTTGTCAGCGAGGTGCGCGAAGTGCAGGTGGGGTCTGCGTGTCAGCGGCTCAGCGCGTGTGCTTGCGCGTGTGAGAAGAAAAGAAGTTCCCCGGGTGGGCTTGCTGGGCTCGGCTCGTTGTTGGGCCAGATTCTGGCCGCGCGGCCCTTTTCTATTGTTTATTTCTTTTCTTTTTCTATTTCTATTTTCTGGAATGGTTTTTGATATGAATTTAAATCCTTTTGAATTCAATCTGCCTTGGGAATTATTACAGGGTTTTGTGGATTCAAATACAGTCATAAAACTAGGTGGTTACTTTGCAAGGCTTGGTCCAGCTTGGTTTCTATAATAATTTGAGATTTGTTCCTGTTTGCAAATATTTGAAATGGACTTTGGATTCTACTTCTAAAATTTGAAATCTTTGGGTTTAAAAGTTTCACCTAAACTTTCCATCAATGAAGGCAAGCCTTCAAGTATTTAATCATTCAAACTTCAAAAGGATGATGTTTATTTGGGACAATTTAACCACATGAAATCATAACTCATATTCCATCACTAAGTGATTTTTGATAAAACCCTAAATGAATGAATGATGCAAAGTGATATGAATGAGTTTTGAAACTATGTTTTTTGGGATGTTACAAGCAGCAAGAACACCGGATGGTAGAACACCGTTATCAAAGAAGGAAGCGAAACCCTGAAGGTACGACGGAACCCAACCACGAGAATTCCTGGACTCGAAGAAAGGGACGAGAGCGGATTCAAAACACGTAGAGGTAAGAGGAGAGCAGCAGAGGGCTAAGGAGTAAAATCAGACCTAATCAGAACTATCCAACCGATTTTTCAAAAATAGTTTTTGACACTCTACTTCGGCCGTTAGCTAGGTTATCCTACAGGCTGGACTTGTGGGGTATCGCAACTGCTGAGCTCTGATACCACTCTGTAACACCCTCAGAATCGGCCCTATGCAAGTTTTAGCGAAACCCGCCAAACCCGCATAGAAACGATTCAAAGGTGCCCACCAGGCACTTTCGTGCGAGTGGAAAACGAAGTAATAACATTACACAACAGTCCTCGATGGGACCCACAGAACAGATATATATACAACACGACTCCAAGAGTCAAGAATACAGATATACGGTACAAAGATCCAAATCACCTTGAAAAGATGGAGCGTCCGACTACGGACAAGATGCAAATGGGGCTAAGAGCCCTGAAGAATAACCAATGGCATCCATAACCCTGCCCAGGCCAAGCCGGAAGGGTAACCCTGCTAACGACGTCGATCTCAAACCTGCTTAAACAAAAGGGGTGCCGACAAAGGGCAAAGGAAAAAGAGGAGCGTCAGTACTGAGGCCAGTACACGGCGAGGCCAGAATTCGGTGGTCCTCGCCTACATAGGTATGGTGGACTGAAGCGGCAGCGGCAGCATGCACTAAACAACCTATAGAGGCTCGACACAACTGGCGGCTATCAGAGAGGGGTAAGAAAGATCTATTCGGATCCAACCTGATGCTACCATCAAACAAACCCATCCTGGTGTTTCCCCCTCGAGACCAATCGAGGAAGTCAACCGAGGAACTCACATGGTTGGCAGTTTTATTTATTCGGTTATCGTTGCAGCAATTACTAGTCAGGTATAGATAATCATCCTGATAAAATACACAGTGGGCCGTTTTAGTTAGCCATTCCGTTGTAGTTGCGACACTTACTAGTCAGATACAATTAGCATGAGATAACCCAAAAACCCAGCAGTTGTTGGTACTTTTATTTAGCCATTTCGTTGTAGTTGCAATACTTACTAGTCAGATACAATTGTCGCAAGCGACAAACCAAGCAAGAAATTGTTGGCAGTTTTATTTAGCCATTCTGTTGTAGTTGAAGCTGATTACTAATCATATCAGATACAAGTCAATTTATAACAGTAAACTTTAGTTATAGTTGTCTATGATCGAGATACTGTGCTCCAAGTCGTCCATAACCGCGGACACGGCTTTCAGAAAGTTTTAACCCGGCCGGGGTGCACAAATAGCAACACACACACGATCGACCTCGGAAAAACCAAATCAAAACCCAACGAGGCTTTCACGACAGAGCAATCACAAGATTCAGAAATATTTTAGGGGGCCACCCCTTAAAGTAGACCCGCAACAAAGTTAGCTGACTTCTAGACGGACTCAAGGTTTGTGGGGCCGGCTGTAAACGACTGGGAACCCGAAAGTGTGACTGGGCTTGTCGATACCGCGAAAACGGGTCACAATTCCTAAACAGTACAGTGTGCTCCTCGCACAATCGTAAATACAGTAATAAAGCATGGCATAAGTACAGGATAGTAAACAAAACCTCAAACTAGTTTGTGGCCCCAAGAAATAAGACGGAATCAAGCTCTGGCTAAGGGGGGTCCCATAATTCCCCGTATGTGGATAGCGCGATAAATCAAGGAACAGGTATCAAGTACTCGGGGTCCTACGGGACACAAGTGGGCAGTCGGAAACCAAATATTATCTATCACCCACCGATGCCTCTGCTTACTTACTTCAATTTTAGTTGTTAAACAGGAATTAAAGTGAACGATAAATAAAGCCGAGATCATCTCCAACATCAAACATGTGGCAATACTCCAACAATTGTGGTACATGGCGACACGCAACAGCACTTGAGCAAGCGACTACGACGCGCAAGTCCAACTATCTACCAAACAACAGGTAATAGGAGGTGGCCATGGCAATATAGGGCTGCAAGGGATATCACGGGTATGAAAACTAGAGCAACGCAACACAGATAGCAATAGATCAACAGGAGGGAATAAATACTATAAAAGTAAGATAGGTAGAAAGGGGGAGATGCTCGCCTGAAAACATTGTCGAAGGTTCATCCGAAGATCGGGGCGAAGCTCACATCAACTCAACGGCCTTATCCGCGAAGAACCAAACACTAGAATAAACACCGGATGCACTATTTAATACTACGGCAGAAGATCGGCATGATGCATGTATGAGGTATGGCATGGGAAAGATGCGATGCAATTAGGCAGGATTAAGCGGAACCCGGGGTCCCGACAATTAGTTAGGTGGTTCATGTTATTTAGGTACCCCGCAATTTAAATGTTGTTTTAACAAGGCAAAATATCTCACCGGTTCGCTACACAAATTTAAATGAGGCCAATATAAGACTAGATTTGCCCGCATATGGGCCCCATATTTAATTATGAGGTGAATCGGCATAAGGCCCCCAAACCACAGACAAGTATGCATGCAAGTATGACAATTTAATATGCAACAAGTTTTATGTTTATCATTTATAAAAATAGGGGTTCGGATAAGGGTCACACATTAGGGGGTCTCGACGAACTTGGGGTTCCGGGGTTCGGGGTCGGTCTCAGGGTTCAGGGTTCGACGGGATCGTTCTCGGTGTGAACGCTCTCGAACAACGGGGCAGATCTTGTCGTGCTTCAGGTTCGGGTGCGGTTCTCGGCGAACTGGTCGGTTCCCTGTCGGAGGTCTTGGCGCTTCGGATCGGTCTTCGGTTCGGGGCCTCAGGGTCTTGGGGTTCGCGTCCGGGTGGCGGTCTTGTTGTTCCGTGAAGGCGTTCTCGAGGTCGATGGCGAACTTGTCCGATACCGGGGTTCGGGTCCGGGAAGGAGTACTTGTCACGCCGGGGTCTCGGCCATCGGATCCTTGAAGGAGGTCATGGCGTTCGGGATGAAGTACTTGTCGTATTCGCATTGGCGACCTTGGCGTCCGGGCTCTCGACGAACTTGGCGTCTGAGATGAAGGGCTCGTCGTCCGGGGATTCCCCGAGTCCGTGTTGACGACCTTGGGGTTCCGACTTTGGTTGTTGGCCGTGAACTTGTTCCGCGAAGGTACGGTCTTCGGTTCCGGGAGGTAGACCTTGAGGTACCGGCGGGTTCGGTCTCGGCGAACTTGGCGTTCCGGCATCTCCGAGGGTTCGATGGGATCTGTCTTCGGGGTTTGAATTTTGGGACGGCTTCGAGGCATTGGATCCGAGGGTCCTGTCATTCGAGAGGTAGATCTTGTCGCACAGGCGTCAATGCTTCCGAAGATCTTGTCATCGGTCGTGTCCGAGGAGGTAGCCGAACCGAAAAATGCCGAGATGCTCGATGGGACGCGGATAGGGCCAAAACAAAATGAAGCAGCAGCAACACACACCGAAGGAGTGCTTGGAGACATGTGGATGCGACTTGACCCGCTGCTAGACCGAATAGCAGGCGGCTCTGACGGGCGAGCCTGGCGGCGCGCGGGCTCGCGAGATGGCCGGCGCCAGGTAGGGGTAAGCGGAGGCCGCGGCCGGCGGCACGGAGGACGGGGACCGCGGTGGCGCGGCCGGCGAGCAGAGGGGGAGTCGGCAAGCGGAGGCTTGCGGGCTGGAGGGGAAAACGGGGAGCGAGCGAGGACGAGGCGACGCCCAAGGTCGGGGCAGGGCCACGCGACGGCGGCGGTTGCGGAGGAGAGCGGCGGCGCTCCGGCAGAGGGAGCTCGCAGGGGAGCGGCCGGCGGCGGCCCGAGGCCAGCGGCGGCGGGGAGGCCAACGAACCGAGGGGGTCAGGGTAAACGCGAGGGGGAGAGGAGGCGCGCCGCGAGGAGGGGGGGTTGAGGGCGAGGGGTGCCCCCGTGCGGCCGGCGAGGACGGGCGGCCGAGGATGGAGGTCGACGGATCGGCGAGAGAGGACGGGGGAAGGAATCCGGTGGCGGTGGCGCGGGGCCGGCGAGGAGACGGGGGAGGGCCGGGCTCGGCGGCCGGGGTGCTAGCCGGCGGAGCGAGGCTGGCCGTGAGGTGGCGGGGGCTGTCGGGTTGGGAACGACGGGAGGAGAGGAACGTGGGAAGAGAGAGAGGAAGGTGAGGACAGGGGGAAAGAGAGAGAGAGGCGCGGGACCCACAGGGTGGGGTCCACGCGGAACAGACGGTGGCGTGGTGAGGGGTGGTGGCGGTTTCCGTGCGAAGGGGAGCGTGCGGGGTGACGGGGAGAGGGGGCTGCAGCGTGGCGTGCGTGCGTGGGTAGAGGGAGTGGTGTGGGCTGATGTGGCAGATGGGGATTGGGTGAGGGAGAGAGTTGGGATGAGGTGGCGAGCCGCGAGTGGCTGGGGTGAGGTGGAGGGGGTGTGGGTAGATTAGGTTGGGTAGACTAGGGAGGTTTGGGTGGGCTGATTTAATCTGGGGGTGGTCGTTCGGGTCGAATCGGCCCGTTCGACTGCCCCCACCAAAATAATTTAATATTTTATTTGTTTAAAATAAGGCTTCTGCAAACCGACAGCGGACAAAACAAAATAATCCGGAGACCCGGGGTTTTGCGTTTAAATAAAGACGGGGCGTTTTAGAAACACAAAATAGGTTTTTCTGTAAATAGTTTTATACAAGCAAATGCAAGATGATGACGATGCTCAAATGCAATGTGGCATGATGACATGGGCATGCGGTCATGATGATGCAATGCACAAAAACAACGCGATTTTCTAGTAGTGGTTTCGCGGGATGCCACAATAATCAACACACATCCTTAAATCAATGGTGTCCTTTTTAGGGACGAGTACAGGATTTGCCACCCAATCTGTATGGATGACCTCTGTTATAAATTAGGCTAACTCTAGTCGGGCTAATTCCTTGGCTATCGCTTTGCGCTTTTCGTCGCCAAATCGTTGTAAAGACTGTTTGACTGGTTTAGCGTCAGGGTACACATTAAGAGAGTGATTGACAAGTTCCCTACGTACTCCGGTCATGTCAGAAGGCTGCCATGCGAAGATGTCACTATAAGCTTTGAGGAACTCGACGAGCGCTCTTTCCTATGCAAGGTCTAAGCCTACCCCTATGTTCTTAGTCTTGGAGGTATCATCTTCCTTTAGCGATGTTTTCTTCATCTCTTCTGATTCCTTGAACTACAAACTTGGCTTCAGCACCTCGTTCTTCATGGCGGGCATCTCGGACGGGTTGATGGTCTTCTTGATCTCCTGGTACTCTTGGGCATGCAGCACGGCTTCGGCGAAGGCAGCAGATCCTTCGTCGCACTCTCGCGCCTTCCTCGGATTTCCTCGGATGGTGATTATGCCCTTTGCACCTGGAAGTTTAATCATATTGTAGATGTAATAGGGACGAGCCATGAACGCCCAGTAAGCCGGACGTCCGAAGATGGCATGGTAAGCACTTTTGAATGGTACCACCTCGAAAGATAGTGGCTCGGTCCGGTAGTTGTCTCGAGTTCCGAATGTCACGTCCAGAGTAATCTCACCCAGAGAATCTGCATGTCTCGCTGGTACAATGCCACAGAAAGTTACACTATTGTAACTCAACTGGCTCTCGTGTAGCTTCATGCGGTGTAGCATCTCGATGTAGAGGATGTTAATGCTTCTACCATCGTCCATGAGTGTTTTAGAGAACTCATAGCCATCAATAAGTGGATTGACGACCAGAGGGTACTTTCCCTGGTGTGTTTTCCTCGGGTGATTTGAGCGATCAAAGGTGATGGTTACGTCCGACCAATCTAGAAACTATGGAACAGCTGGAACTGTGGCATTGAGCTCATAGAGGACCGCCTTCTTGTCTTTAGCTGGCTGAGATCCAAGGAAGCAGACGTATGAGTCATTCTTAGTCGGAAATTCCTTCTTTCCATCCGACTTGGGCTGTGCGGCATCTGCTTCTTCCATGTCCGAATCTTCCTTGGGCTCCTTGCCTTTCTCGGAATTTTTCTTTCCTTTTCTTCGCTTGGCTCTATAGCCAGCGGATTCGTCTTTATTGATGTCGTCATTAAAACGACACTCGGCATTTGTGTGGGTAGATCCTCCGTTACTATCCAAGTGGTGTACATAGGGATTATTGGCAATGTCAGCCCAGGTATAGGTTCTTCCGAGTTGCTGGTCTCCTCTACTCTGGATTCGGGAAGTTCCATGGTCTCTGCCTGGCCGCCTCCGCGCCCTCCTCGTCCGCCAGATCCGAATGATGCATTGATAGTTGCGTTGTCTGGAGCTGGTTTTTCGTCCGAGGTGTTCTTGCGCTTCTGAGCTTATTGTTTTGGCTATTTGGCCGCACTGGGATTGGCCAGAATATTTAGCAGCCCTTCTGAATCATCATAGGCATCAGCATATTTGCTTGCCATCTCTATCATTTCTCCCAAATCTATGACGTGGTCACGCTTCAGTCTATGACGCAAAAGTCCGACTGGGAGTCCTGCAATGAAAGCATCTGTCGCAGTTTGCTCGTTTACTCATTTGCAGGAGTTCTTCGTGTCAATCTAGCGTCTGAGGTAATCCCGGCAGGTTTCTCTGGGTCTTTATGTGCAACGCTGCAAGTCTCCTACTGTGCAGGGCCTCCTGTATGTTCCCTCGAAGTTTGAAAAGAACGCACTTTGCATATCATACCAGTTATGAATTGAATTCGCTGGCAGTTCCTTGAGCCACGATCGAGCCGTCTTCCTCAGCATAAGCAGGAGATATCGGACTGCGACTAGGCTGTTTCCTCCTTTGGCGATGCAGCAGGCCCGGAAAAATCCTAGAGCCAGGTATCTGGCCGAGCCGCGCCGTCGTAGCGCTGAATGTGTTTGGCAATACCAAAGTCAACCAGAAATTTGGTTCGACATATGCGTGGGCCAAAGCACTTGGGTCCCACGTACACATATTCTTCCTCGTACTGCCCGCCTCTATGTTTGATTCAATGCGATGGAGAGCGTCATTTGGCGAGAGAGATCTACGCCTTAGAGGCTCACTGATTCTGCACGGCGGAGTCGGATTTCTGCTTCTCCTCTCACCATTGCCTCCTCCGCCCCTGTGGTTTCCATGGCTATGTCGTGATCCTTCATGGTCGCTGCCAGGAGGCGATGGTGGCCCTAGTGGATTATTTCCGGCCGGGTTACGTGGTGGTGGCGATGGAGCCTCATTATGCTGACTCCGATGCTGGTTTCTTAGGGCTCCGTCCCTACTTGATTCAGGACGATCCGGATCATCTCTTCGTCCGGCGTTACCAGCCGGACGTCTCGGTGGTGGAATCCTTAGCTGATCTTGCTCTTCTCGCTGGCGGCGTGCTTTCGGGTCTTCTCTGTAGCGGTTGTTTTGTTGGCGATGGTCCTGATGAGGAACCATCGCCCTGATGACATCCTCGAACGCAGCCGGAATAACTCTTTCCCAGTCACACGCCGGCCGGCGCGAGTGGCCCTTTGAGCCGGTTCTTGAGTTCTCTTCTTCTCCACGGGGATGATAGTGTTGATCCGTATCCCTACGGAGCCTTCCATCAATGCTTTGGTCAGCGCCAGTGTGGCAAAATTCTGAATTTGAGGCCAGCTTGCCACTGAATGACATGGCCATTTTCTGTTGCTTTAATCCTTTGTCCAGCAACACGACACACTGCTGGACCTGCTGTGGAGACGGATTATTGGTGAGGATGGCTCGAGGTGCAGCTACGTTTTCCAACGGCGTGCTGTAGACTCGGATCTTCTCTCTGGTTTTTCCGTCAAATAGATCTTTGTAGATATTCGGGTTCTTGTTGGCAAGAAACGGACCTCCCCTTGTTTTGTTTGGGTGTCGCTTGAAATCTGACTGATATTTGGTAGGATCACTGTCTAACTGTTGTTTAAAATCGACGATGTGTGCGGCCTCTTCAAGCAGAAACAGATGGTGCTTTTCCAGGTCCTCATCCCTTTTCTCCAGCGCCTCCGGTATAAGATCCGAAGCTGTTGGGATTGGAATTGTGAGATCATCTCCGTAAATTTCATGTGCACTCTTGGTGATGACATGTCCATCCACGGGAGGGTCGATCAGCGTGGTATTAATCGGATCTCCATCCTAATTCTCCATCTCGATCTCTTCATCAACTTTTTCTTTGTTGGCTTCCTCAACGTCTGGCTCTTCCGGTGTCGGATTCTTATTCTACTTCTTCTTCCTTGACCACCCAGTAGCCTTAGTATGTGTACCGGTGGCAAAGACGGATTTTGGTCCAGTACTGTAGAGGTCCCTACCCAATAAGGTAGAACCCTCCTGTGTTTTACAATGCTAGTCCCTGGATCAATAGCTAGCATCCACAGTAAGATGTAATATCATGAAACAAGGTCAAAATGTAACTTTATAACCAGGAATAATATAATTTTATTACATCATACATAGCTCATATGGCTATTACAATACATTGCAGCGGAATAAATCTAGTCATGGGTCCTTCATCTTCATAGTGCCACAGGCAGATGTTGGTTGTAGACTTTGTAGTCCTAGTCAATCAAACAATCTTCATTTAATAAAACAATCAACCTGCAACATTACAAGTTACAGCCACATGGGTCAATACATTTTGAATTGTATTGGCAAGTTTCACTTTTATGTATAATATGAGTGAATCCTATCCATACATGCATATTTGGCTAAGTAGAGTTTAAGGCTTTTTGCATAAAGCAACATTTATCCTATCTTTTGAAAATGGTTTTGTCCTTTGTCAAATCTTCTTTCCAAGTTCCTTGAACTCCTTGGTAGAAACACAAGTGTTCAAGTCCTTGTCAAAATTCCTTTGAGCTACTTGGTAACCCCAAGTGCATCAAGTTTTTACCAAACTCTCATGAGTCCCTTGGTAACCCCAAGTACATCATGCTCTTGAGCACCTTGGTAAACCCCAAGTGCAACAAGCTTAACAAAATCTCTTTGAATTCCTTGGTACCCCCAAGTGCATCAAGTTTTTATATTAGAAGTTGGAATGTCGAGATCTCCCATGGTTCAAACTTTAGTTGCTCAGTATTGTCCATAACCGGGGACACGGCTAAGCACTTAGATTTTTATTAACTTCTGCAGAAGGAGTACACTTTACCCACATGACACAATCCCATCCTGTTGCCACCAGTGGCCTACTGGATTAGTGCTCACCAAGATGGAGTACTGGCAGACTGAGAATGTAACGAAGTCTTTCCAAAAGGTCCTCCCATACATCATTGCTAGCTTGTCTTCAGCCCCCATGAAGCATTCCAGATCCCCATGTCCGGTAACTAAAGACAATGTATGGATCTTCCTCATGTAGTTGACTAAGCCAGAGCCATAATAGCATGTGGTTGTACACGAAAGCCACAATTGGAGAAACATGTTCAATCTCTAAGTTTCCTAGGTGGTTTTCATTTGGAGCACAACAAAAAGTGATTGCCATAGACATGGTTCCTTTTGTTGCCACCTTCTCCAAAAACATAAAGTGTCCACCACCTAGGTGGTTCATTAAGTCCTTGTTTTATTATGTAAAACACAAGTCCTTTACTCAACCTTTGTAAACTCTCAACATGTATCTCTTTTCAAAACATAGCAGGGCTAAGCATGTACAACTTCAATATTTTTACTAAGGAGTGTATAGGGTATCCTATTAGGATTTAGCATAACATAAGTATAGAAATTCTTTTCATGCATGTTTTCAAAAATCCACTAAGTATAATGAAAATAGTAGGATTTTTGTATGATAGTGTAACTTGCCTTTTGTTTAGGGAATGATAGTCACTCCTTGATCTTGTTAGTCTCACACTTTGCTAATTTCACTACAATCAAACAAGCATAGTATCAAGTAGCATTCCAACATTCCATCAATAGTTCACATACACAAAACAATGGTTCCTAAGTCTTGCAAAAGAGAGTTCTATGGCAAGGTTGATCTCTACTAGGTTTATAACTTGTAAGGTCCTCATTGGTCATTTACCAAAATGGCAAGGTCATTTGTTAGAGGGTTTTGTTCAAAGTCTATTTTAAAATCCCTTCAACATTTTATGTGGTGACAAGTATTCCTTTCAAAACAAAACTTTATGTTTTTCACCAAGTGAGTTGCCCTTGGCAAGGCTTGGTGTTTTGGATCAGTAAGCTTGGTCCATAACATTTTCCCAAAGTTTTACTTGCAAAAACTTTTCCATAATACAATTTTAATGAGTTTATTTGGCTAGAAAATGTCTAAGTTAACTAATTCAACTTAATTTCACAAAAATTATTTTTAACACTATGGGTTGGTTCCTAGGGTCAGTAGGGTCACACAAATCCATTTTACTAAAGATTTAATCCTAAAATCAATTTTAAACAATTTTCATACTCCAAACAATTACACAAGTGTTTTTGTAAATTCAAACAAGCTAACGGATACTATTTTCAAAACTAAGGCCATGGTTGTTTAGGGCTTGTTCTCCTAATTTCATTGATATAAAATTTGTCAAATTTGGACGTGTGGATTAAAAGTTACAAAGGTTTGAAAATCCTATCTAAATCAGTTTTCAAATCTGTTTTCAAATCGAACAGGGGACACGCGGCGTGTTTTTACTGGCCGATACCGGTTCGGCCGGATCGGGCGACGCTGGCCGTTAGATCTAATTATCACCGCACGGCTCAGATCCTTTGATACCCCTTCGCTCACTTTCTTTCATAGCCGCTGGATCAAGATCGGACGGTGCTCAGGAGGTTGACCAAAAGTTGGCGGCGCCGACGGCGACGACTGGCGGCGCACGCTCTGTCCGCGGTGGTCTGGCCGTTCTAGGAAGCGAGAGAAGAGGAGAAGAGGCTCACCGTGATCGCAGGGTCGTGGTGATGCTCGACGTGCTGTTGGCTTGACAAGGGGCGCTCGGGGTCGGGCAGAATTCCTCGCCGGAGTTGGTTCTGGCGACGGATGTGCTCGGTCGAGGTCGAAGACGGCTCTGTGGTTCGCGAGAAGGCAAACGGGGGGTTGGGTTAGCTGCGTAGGATCATGGCAAAAATGTGTGCGTGATCCGGAGGGTACGGGGCGGTCGGAATTAACCTGTGGGCGTCGTCGGAGTTGAAGCGGACGACGGTGGCGGTAGGAGTCGTCGCTGCAGATCGCCCTAAGGAAAAACAGGAGCGTATTTAGATGCGCAAGAGCAAGGCGGTGCTGGGTGTGTGAAGGAGAAGCAAAGGGGCGACCGGATTTTACCTGGGAAGCTCGCCGGAGAAGAAGACAGACGCGGCGGCGCTCAGAGCTAGTCCAAACCAGGGTTCTGGGGCATCCGTGGTCGAGTGAAGGATACGGGGAGGAGCGTCTGGGAGTGGGGAATGTGTGTGCTTGGTCAAAGAGGCAAGGGGAGGTCTGGTTTCGTCGGAATCGTCACCGGAACATCGTCGGAGCAGAAGCGTTCCAGGTCGAAATTTGCTCGGCCTGGGGGCAGAGAGAGGGAGTGGTCTGGGGAAAATGGAGGAGAAGTCGCTGGCGTTTTAAGTAGGCGTCGTCGCAGGGGAAGTAAATGTTGTGGTTAACGCGAATTCAAGCCGCAGCTTCAACGGCAGAAACGGCCGCGCGGTGAGGGGAGAAGGAGTCGCGGGGAGAACGATGAACAGCGCAGAGTGGGGTCCAGCGTCAGTGAGAAAAGAAGAGGGGAAAGAGGGGCCACTGGTTAGTCTCTGTCTGAGTAGGTTTTTGAGTAAGAAAAGAAACGCTTCGGGGGAGGGGAGAAGTCTGGGCTGGATTGGCTTAGTGGGCTGGGCCTTTGCACTATTTTTTTCTGTGTTCTTTTCTTTTTCTGTTACTATTTACTGATTTGAATTTCAAACAATTCTCAAGCATTCAAATCAATTCAAATTTTCACCAAACATTGTGACCAAGAATTTGGTTCTGTTTATCCACATAATCCAATTATTAATTAAATTAGTATTTTTATACCCTTTTATTAATAAAATGGACTATGGTTTATTACTAAATTAGGATCTGGTTTAATTAATAAAATCTTTATTTAAATATTTTTAAACCAAATCAGTAGGTTTTATTTGAGAATATAAGATACTTGAAATACTTGTTAAAATAAAATAATATTTTATTATAGGATCCATTAATAATTAAATATAATAGACTTTCCTTATTAATTCAAGTAGAATTCATTTTTATTTGAGATATTTATTTTGAATCTAAAATAAAGTCAAAACACTTTAGTAGGGTTTAATTAAGAGAATAAAATACTTAGAAACTTATTTAAAATAATTTAATAAGTTTTGATGTTTTAATTAAGAATGGTTAAAACCTTTTATTTGAATAAAATTTGATATTAATTCCTTATCATTTTATTTTAACTAACCTTTGTTAGTTTTATTCAAAACTAAATGTTTTAATTCATAAGCTTGGACAAGGTTTTGATTTAGCTTTATAAAACATTCTTTATTTATAAACTTCTATTTCATTTGAAAACAAATCTTTTCATTTGATTGTTTTAAAATAACATTTCCAATTGTTTCCTTTTATGGAATGCTTATCTCTTTAAATCCTTTTAGGATTTTGATTAATTCAAATGGGTTTGAGTTTCTATTTTAAATTCAAAAAGTTTCTTCTGGCTCTGAAAATCATACCAAGTTTTATTTTATTTTTTTATTTTCACATTTCAAGATTTGGAAAGTCTTGGGATGTGACAGGCTACCACCCTTAAAATAAATCTCGTCCCGAGATTTGGGAAGGTTAGGGTTACAAGCAAGTTCAAAGTAACTAGGGTACTACCACCCTTAAAAAAACTTAAACAAATATTACATATTGGCCTTCTTGGGTCCTGGAAATTTCTCTAAGTTAAACTTTTGCTTTATTCTTATGCTTGACTCATGGACCAAGGTTGAGTTTCTCCATAGGCTTGTTCAACTTGTTCTTCATCCTTTCTGGACAGTTGCTTGCATAGTGTCCCGGATTCTTGCAGTTAAAGCAATGAATATCATTGAGTTCTTTACGTGGCTCTTGAGGGCAAGTTGCTACAAAGTGACCTGGTTCATTACAGTTGTTACACCACACTTGGTCAATTCCTTTATTCCTTATGTTCCCTGGACATGCACTGGAGTAGTGTCCCATTTCCTTACATTTACGACATTGCACAAGGCTCATGTCCTGCTTGGGCTTCTTGGTTTTCCTAGATCCTTTGAATTGGGTTGTCTTGTTAGGAGGTAGAAGTGGTCCTTTTCCTTTGGTAGACTTGGATCCTTCTTGTTTCCTTTGTTCCACCATGGCATAGATAGGGCATAGGCCAGTAGTATGATCACTTCCTTCACAAAGGTAGCAAGTAGCTTGGGAAGTAGGGCATTCTCCAACAGAATGGTCTTCATCACAATTGGGGCATTGTCCTTCATGCTCTTTGGAAGTATGTTCCTTGTCTCCACAAATAATGCAAGCTGGGGCTCCATCTAGAACAACATTCTTGTCATCTTTGCTATCATACTTTCTTCTAGGAAAATTTTCTTCCATGCTAATCATTTGATTAGTCACCTTAAGCATTAGTTGAGATTGTTCCTCCAAAAACTTTTGCAGTGCTGGATCTTCATTACTATTGTTGGCTAGGAACTGAGTTGTCAATTGGTTCAACTGATGTTGGGTTGCTATGAGCTCTCCCAAGCTGTCAGCTTGGTTGATGTTGGTGTCATCCACCTTGGAGTCCTTTGGAGTAGTCATCTGTTTGGGTTGAAGGAAGATTAGAATGGGCAAGACATTTCTAAGGAAATATTTCTAATCACACACATCACAATTCACACAAGCAATGTGCATGCAATCATCAATCAACATTCACAACAACTCTGCACTCAACCCACAATGTTCAAGCACATACTTAGGTAACAAAATATTTTTGCTACACCACTCAGGTGGGTGTGTTTTTGACTTAACTATATTATGGTGGTCCATCTATATGGTTCACTTTTGATCTTTCCATCCTTTTTGGTTACTTCTTACTACATGAGATCATGGCTTTCTTAGGAGAATTTCTTGGTCAAAACTTCAAGGGATGTAGGCTCTTTCTAACTTTTGCATTCCCTCAGTCTCTAACTCTTGAGCACGATTTCCTTGTTTCACTTGTGGTCCTTAATAGTTTTCAAGTTGGGAATCCTTGGAGAATATGCTGAAGATGTTGAAGAAGTTCTTTGCACATGGTGTAGTCCTTGGTCAAGGGTAGGTTTTTCCATCAAGTTGAAGCAGAAGAGATGTAGAGTTGAAACCAAAATGGTTAAGGAAAGAGTTTACAAGTGTTTTTGTAAATAAGTTTTGGATTAAAATATAACTCCTATTTTTCTAAGGGTTTCTGTCCAATCCTAGGTTTACAAATCCTACAGGCAACACAATGCTCTGATACCATCTGTAGAGGTCCCTACCCAATAAGGTAGAACCCTCCTGTGTTTTACAATGCTAGTCCCTGGATCAATAGCTAGCATCCACAGTAAGATGTAATATCATGAAACAAGGTCAAAATGTAACTTTATAACCAGGAATAATATAATTTTATTACATCATACATAGCTCATATGGCTATTACAATACATTGCAGCGGAATAAATCTAGTCATGGGTCCTTCATCTTCATAGTGCCACAGGCAGATGTTGGTTGTAGACTTTGTAGTCCTAGTCAATCAAACAATCTTCATTTAATAAAACAATCAACCTGCAACATTACAAGTTACAGCCACATGGGTCAATACATTTTGAATTGTATTGGCAAGTTTCACTTTTATGTATAATATGAGTGAATCCTATCCATACATGCATATTTGGCTAAGTAGAGTTTAAGGCTTTTTGCATAAAGCAACATTTATCCTATCTTTTGAAAATGGTTTTGTCCTTTGTCAAATCTTCTTTCCAAGTTCCTTGAACTCCTTGGTAGAAACACAAGTGTTCAAGTCCTTGTCAAAATTCCTTTGAGCTACTTGGTAACCCCAAGTGCATCAAGTTTTTACCAAACTCTCATGAGTCCCTTGGTAACCCCAAGTACATCATGCTCTTGAGCACCTTGGTAAACCCCAAGTGCAACAAGCTTAACAAAATCTCTTTGAATTCCTTGGTACCCCCAAGTGCATCAAGTTTTTATATTAGAAGTTGGAATGTCGAGATCTCCCATGGTTCAAACTTTAGTTGCTCAGTATTGTCCATAACCGGGGACACGGCTAAGCACTTAGATTTTTATTAACTTCTGCAGAAGGAGTACACTTTACCCACATGACACAATCCCATCCTGTTGCCACCAGTGGCCTACTGGATTAGTGCTCACCAAGATGGAGTACTGGCAGACTGAGAATGTGACGAAGTCTTTCCAAAAGGTCCTCCCATACATCATTGCTAGCTTGTCTTCAGCCCCCATGAAGCATTCCAGATCCCCATGTCCGGTAACTAAAGACAATGTATGGGTCTTCCTCATGTAGTTGACTAAGCCAGAGCCATAATAGCATGTGGTTATACACGAAAGCCACAATTGGAGAAACATGTTCAATCTCTAAGTTTCCTGGGTGGTTTTCATTTGGAGCACAACACAAAGTGATTGCCATAGACATGGTTCCTTTTGTTGCCACCTTCTCCAAAAACATAAAGTGTCCACCACCTAGGTGGTTCATTAAGTCCTTGTTTTATTATGTAAAACACAAGTCCTTTACTCAACCTTTGTAAACTCTCAACATGTATCTCTTTTCAAAACATAGCAGGGCTAAGCATGTACAACTTCAATATTTTTACTAAGGAGTGTATAGGGTATCCTATTAGGATTTAGCATAACATAAGTATAGAAATTCTTTTCATGCATGTTTTCAAAAATCCACTAAGTATAATGAAAATAGTAGGATTTTTGTATGATAGTGTAACTTGCCTTTTGTTTAGGGAATGATAGTCACTCCTTGATCTTGTTAGTCTCACACTTTGCTAATTTCACTACAATCAAACAAGCATAGTATCAAGTAGCATTCCAACATTCCATCAATAGTTCACATACACAAAACAATGGTTCCTAAGTCTTGCAAAAGAGAGTTCTATGGCAAGGTTGATCTCTACTAGGTTTATAACTTGTAAGGTCCTCATTGGTCATTTACCAAAATGGCAAGGTCATTTGTTAGAGGGTTTTGTTCAAAGTCTATTTTAAAATCCCTTCAACATTTTATGTGGTGACAAGTATTCCTTTCAAAACAAAACTTTATGTTTTTCACCAAGTGAGTTGCCCTTGGCAAGGCTTGGTGTTTTGGATCAGTAAGCTTGGTCCATAACATTTTCCCAAAGTTTTACTTGCAAAAACTTTTCCATAATACAATTTTAATGAGTTTATTTGGCTAGAATATGTCTAAGTTAACTAATTCAACTTAATTTCACAAAAATTATTTTTAACACTATGGGTTGGTTCCTAGGGTCAGTAGGGTCACACAAATCCATTTTACTAAAGATTTAATCCTAAAATCAATTTTAAACAATTTTCATACTCCAAACAATTACACAAGTGTTTTTGTAAATTCAAACAAGCTAACAGATACTATTTTCAAAACTAAGGCCATGGTTGTTTAGGGCTTGTTCTCCTAATTTCATTGATATAAAATTTTTCAAATTTGGACGTGTGGATTAAAAGTTACAAAGGTTTGAAAATCCTATCTAAATCAGTTTTCAAATCTGTTTTTAAATCGAACAGGGGACACGCGGCGTGTTTTTACTGGCCGATACCGGTTCGGCCGGATCGGGCGACGCTGGCCGTTAGATCTAATTATAACCGCACGGCTCAGATCCTTTGATACCCCTTCGCTCACTTTCTTTCATAGCCGCTGGATCAAGATCGGACGGTGCTCAGGAGGTTAACCAAAAGTTGGCGGCGCCGACAGCGACGACTGGCGGCGCACGCTCTGTCCGCGGTGGTCTGGCCGTTCTAGGAAGCGAGAGAAGAGGAGAAGAGGCTCACTGTGATCGCAGGGTCGTGGTGATGCTCGACGTGCTGTTGGCTTGACAAGGGGCGCTCGGGATCGGGCAGAATTCCTCGCCGGAGTTGGTTCTGGCGACGGATGTGCTCGGTCGAGGTCGAAGACGGCTCTGTGGTTCGCGAGAAGGCAAACGGGGGGTTGGGTTAGCTGCGTAGGATCATGGCAAAAATGTGTGCGTGATCCGGAGGGTACGGGGCGGTCGGAATTAACCTGTGGGCGTCGTCGGAGTTGAAGCGGACGACGGTGGCGGTAGGAGTCGTCGCTGCAGATCGCCCTAAGGAAAAACAGGAGCGTATTTAGATGCGCAAGAGCAAGGCGGTGCTGGGTGTGTGAAGGAGAAGCAAAGGGGCGACCGGATTTTACCTGGGAAGCTCGCCGGAGAAGAAGACAGACGCGGCGGCGCTCAGAGCTAGTCCAAACCAGGGTTCTGGGGCATCCGTGGTCGAGTGAAGGATACGGGGAGGAGCGTCTGGGAGTGGGGAATGTGTGTGCTTGGTCAAAGAGGCAAGGGGAGGTCTGGTTTCGTCGGAATCGTCACCGGAACATCGTCGGAGCAGAAGCGTTCCAGGTCGAAATTTGCTCGGCCTGGGGGCAGAGAGAGGGAGTGGTCTGGGGAAAATGGAGGAGAAGTCGCTGGCGTTTTAAGTAGGCGTCGTCGCAGGGGAAGTAAATGCTGTGGTTAACGCGAATTCAAGCCGCAGCTTCAACGGCAGAAACGGCCGCGCGGTGAGGGGAGAAGGAGTCGCGGGGAGAACGATGAACAGGGCAGAGTGGGGTCCAGCGTCAGTGAGAAAAGAAGAGGGGAAAGAGGGGCCACTGGTCAGTCTCTGTCTGAGTAGGTTTTTGAGTAAGAAAAGAAACGCTTCGGGGGAGGGGAGAAGTCTGGGCTGGATTGGCTTAGTGGGCTGGGCCTTTGCACTATTTTTTTCTGTGTTCTTTTCTTTTTCTGTTACTATTTACTGATTTCAATTTCAAACAATACTCAAGCATTCAAATCAATTCAAATTTTCACCAAACATTGTGACCAAGAATTTGGTTCTGTTTATCCACATAATCCAATTATTAATTAAATTAGTATTTTTATACCCTTTTATTAATAAAATGGACTATGGTTTATTACTAAATTAGGATCTGGTTTAATTAATAAAATCTTTATTTAAATATTTTTAAACCAAATCAGTAGGTTTTATTTGAGAATATAAGATACTTGAAATACTTGTTAAAATAAAATAATATTTTATTATAGGATCCATTAATAATTAAATATAATAGACTTTCCTTATTAATTCAAGTAGAATTCATTTTTATTTGAGATATTTATTTTTAATCTAAAATAAAGTCAAAACACTTTAGTAGGGTTTAATTAAGAGAATAAAATACTTAGAAACTTATTTAAAATAATTTAATAAGTTTTGATGTTTTAATTAAGAATGGTTAAAACCTTTTATTTGAATAAAATTTGATATTAATTCCTTATCATTTTATTTTAACTAACCTTTGTTAGTTTTATTCAAAACTAAATGTTTTAATTCATAAGCTTGGCCAAGGTTTTGATTTAGCTTTATAAAACATTCTTTATTTATAAACTTCTATTTCATTTGAAAACAAATCTTTTCATTTGATTGTTTTAAAATAACATTTCCAATTGTTTCCTTTTATGGAATGCTTATCTCTTTAAATCCTTTTAGGATTTTGATTAATTCAAATGGGTTTGAGTTTCTATTTTAAATTCAAAAAGTTTCTTCTGGCTCTGAAAATCATACCAAGTTTTATTTTATTCTTTTATTTTCACATTTCAAGATTTGGAAAGTCTTGGGATGTGACAAGTACCGAAGGATAAACTTCCGTCGATACTTTTCGTAGTGGTTGTCTTGTGGACCTTGGAGGAATCTCTGGTATCCATGTCACCCTGCGAGGTGTATCTTTCATCCATGCTATCATATGGACTAGGAGAATTTTTCGGCTCACCTTGTGTTGGCTTGGAGGCGTGCTCTTATTTGTACTCCTCCATCTCCTTGTCGAAGTCTCGAAGTTCCTGTGATGTTATTGACTCCTGAGGGGAGCCAGGTAAGTCGGCTTTTTCTTTGATTGCGTCTAGGACTGAATCGCTGCCGGCTCCAGCATCAACAGAGTCGGATCCAAAGCTTATGTGGTACAATGCTTCTTCTTGTTCATGTTCTAGAGGTAGTGGCACATCTGGGTTTCCGCCTCCTCCATCTCAAAGCTTTCCTTGATAACAGCGATTGCTTCGTAATTGATGTAGGGGCGTCTCGTCATCTTCTTTATCTTGCTCCTCAAGAGTAGTTTTTCTGCTATGACATCGGTAGGGCCGGATCCGTAGCGAATATAGTCTTTGTCCGTGTATCCGATCTCGTTAGGGATATCAGATCCGGATTTTTCTTCTACCTCTTCTTCCACTACGGGATTGGGCTGGGTGGGTTCGATTTTCTCTGGGATCTTGAACTCTTCGGCCTCTGTGGACAAAGTATATCAGGATTTTTCTTCCGCCATGGTCATCACCTCAAGGGTGGGTTGGGCGGGTTCTGCGAAACCGAGATAATTATCGATCTCGCCAATAGACATGATCGTGTAGGTCGTCACGGGTTTTGAGGCTGAAATCCAGGTCTCGTCAAGAAGGACGAGAGGGACATCATTGGCGTAGAACAGCATACCCATGACGATAGTTTCGCCGATTCCTGCACGCGTAGATTTCGCCTGGAATGAAGCTCCAAAGGTCACCTGCCCCACGGTGGGCGCCAACTGTTGCTGGATTATCGACAAGTACGCCATAGGGGGTCCTAGTGGCATTGGGAAGATGGGGTGTGAGACGTCGGATGTTCCAGGAGTGGTGAGCACAAGTTTACCTAGGTTTAGATCCGACTACAGTGATCGGATCTTACTCCTACTAGCAACCCAGTAATATATCGGTGTAAGCTGGATGTTACAGCGGATTACAAAAGAGGTTTTCCTGTGCGAGTTGTGCTTGTGGTAGTAAGATTGGTTGTGCCCTAAAGGCTCCCACAGGGTTGGTTTATATAGATACCAGGGCCTAGGGTTACAAGAGAGACCTATCCGGCTACGTTATACAGTCGGTAACTAGATACAGCTTGGACTACAAGCAATACTATAGGCCTAAGTCGGTAACTCTTCTGGGCCTTGTCATAGCCGGAACTGGCTCCTCCTCTTTCTCTGACTGGGCCGCCCATTAAGCAAACCTATAACCCATCGGTGGGCCACCCTGGTCAGCGAGTCCTGTGGGTATACCCGAAAAGTATATCCCCAACAATTTGTTTCTTTTTCTTATTGTGGATCTCCACAGTAATATCGAGAAGAACACCCTTTATTTAAATTATATCGATGATGCTTTCTTCTCTCATGTGTGAGTAAGTTCTCTTGGGCGTGAGAGATGTAGGGTATTGGTGAGATGTGATGTGCCTACATAATGGCCATCGAGTTTGTGGTTAATTCTAATTACGATATTATGTGTTCTTGACTATCTATGGGATGCTTAATGCCTAGTGTCCAATTAAGGGCCCAAACAACTTGATGCTTTGTTCTACATAGATAGAATCTTGTTTGCTAGCAGATCGGCGACCCTCGAGTGACACGGGGATATCAATGGGAAACTAGTTTAACTTGAGGATAACGGGGAACCACCGAGCTTATTGCATTAGTCCGATCCAAGGAGCTTAATTGCTAAGAAACCTGAAGGATCTTAATCGTCTAGTGACTGACCATGGTTGTGGTAAACACGCTAGTAGGATTATTGAAGTTGGGATGAAATCTTCCAATAGGAGTTCCGGCTAATTATGGGTTGCTTGCCTACACACATACTTATAAGATTATAATTGTTACACTTATTACTCATTCACCGGCACATTCACTATCATCATGAACTGAAACTCCCCGCGCCTACTTCGTCATCTGCAGAAAACAACAAACAAATTGTTCTTTACTTTTTATGCTTTTTATTTCAGAAGTTTACATTTTAGCTTTATTTAAGTACTTCCATTTACACCCAAATTCCATTCTTATTCTCAACACTTGCAGTCAATTCATTCGAAGACCTTTGACAACTTCAGGAGCGACAGAGACTTCACCAATAAACATTTACCTTTGGGCTCCCTATGGGATCAATATCTGAACTTCGAAGTTAACTACAAACGATATGTGTACTTGCAGTCATCAAGCTATTTTCTGGCGCCGTTGTCGGGGAGCAAGCGCTAAGTATTTTTTCTCTTGACATTTCAGGTGTTACTATTACAAGATGTTCTCCTTAGGAGACAAAGGGTCTACACGCTCTGGTAGGGCTTAACTACCAGATTATTTTGAACGTGTGCCTAATCAAAGGCGCGAGGAAATCATTGAAAAACTTTTGAGATCAAACAGAGTAGAAGTTGACAACCTAAGTGACTTCATGGAAATAATGTCCATTCATAGGACAACACCTAAGAAACCTGAGAAGACTCTCAGAGAATATAGTGATCCAAACTATGCACTTCTTAAACAACCAATAGAATTTCCTAATCCTGCAGTTAGGCAATATCGATTTGACGGTGAAATTATTAAAAATTTGCAGGAAAAGGCTTTCAGTGGAAGGGAAGATGAGGACCCAAGAAGGCATATTAGAGGGTTCGACAATGTGATAACATCACTTGGACCAAAAGGTTTTCCAAGCGAATTCTCTCGACTGAAATTATTTTGTTGGTCTCTCAAAGGTAAAGCTCTAGACTGGTTATATTCTCTCCCTCGCCATTACATTAAATGTTGGGAAAATTGAATCATCAAATTCATAAATAGGTTTAATCCTTTTGCGAAGGTAACAGAACTTAGGAAGAATATAGGCAATTTTAGTCAGAACATGGGAGAAAACTACCCACAAGCTTGAGAAAGATTTTTTAGAATGATCAATAGTATCCCTAATCATGGCTATTCTGAGTCAACTGTTTGCCACTTATTTTACTACGGTCTTAATACCCAATGTAGATAATTGCTAGATTCATCGGCAGGAGGATCGATAAATACTTTAACTATTAAAGCATGTTTGGAATTAATGGCTACTAGGGCTAAGAATGATTCTTTATATAATCCTGATTTTGGCACTAAGCCGGAAAAGGGAATACTTCATATAAATCCCGATCTTATGCCTGAAGTGCGTAAAGCCATGAAAGAAAAAGGTATACCTTTAGAGCTTGTCAAGGAAAACAAAGTAGATTTATTAGAAGTTTTAACTGATGAAGATGAAACTAGAAAAGTTTTTCAAGAATTGAAACATAGACATGCAAAGTCTTATAATAACTTGCACAAGCAATTTCAAAAACATAAAAATATTTTGGCCAAACTTACAGAAAATTATGAGAATATTGGCCAAGAAATAAAATTGTTTAACAAGTACCTCAGTATGATTGAAACCCAATGTGAACAAATAGCGTCTGGTTATAAATTTTTTCTTCGTGGTGATATAAATATTTATGTTTCTACTAATGTTGTTACATAAAGAGGTGCAATTGTTAAAGGACCATTAGGACCACCGGAATATGAAGTTGAAAAAGATCGAAACGAAAAAGCCTTACTTAGAGCAAGTCAGGAAGATGATACATTGGTGGATCATCAAGATGAGACTGCTCAAGACACACAAGATCAAACCTTGGAGGAAAATAACGATGCACATGATGACAATTATAATTCTGATGAAGAAACTGTTGATC
This sequence comes from Avena atlantica, assembly GCA_910589765.1. Classification (NCBI taxonomy): domain Eukaryota; kingdom Viridiplantae; phylum Streptophyta; class Magnoliopsida; order Poales; family Poaceae; genus Avena; species Avena atlantica. The sequence goes on from OU342733.1 coordinate 327,558,704, forward strand.
CAGAAGAAGAAAAAGACACAAGCAATGAAGATGAATTTGTTGCAATAGAGAAAAGGAAAAACGATAAGCAACAACAAAAGAAAGCTACTAAATAGCCCGATCCTCCACAAAAGGTAAAAGACAAAGGTAAGAAACTTCCATTTCCAGATCGCAAAAAGAAAGCACCGGATCCAGTAATTTATGATTCTTTTGCAAAGGCACTTAATAAACTTCGTCTAGAAATTCCATTTGCAGATGCAACAAAAGTGCCTGATTATTCTAAATTTCTTCGTTATATTCTGAATAGAAAGAAAGAGATAACTGAAACTATTGCCATGGTGACTAGTTACCCTGCTAATGGGAGATTATTGTCTAAGTCAGGAGATCCCGATATACCAACTATTTCATGTTCAATAGGAAAAACTGATATACATAATGCTTTATGTGATTTAGGTGCAGGAGTTAGTGTAATGTCATACTCCCTCTATAAAATTCTATGAATAGGGGAATACTCCCCCACTTCTATCACTTTACATATGGCTGACAAATCCACTAAACAACCTGTTGGTATGATTGAGGATGTTCTACTTAGAATAGATGAATATGTTATTCCCACTGATTTTTCTATTCTTGAAATGTCGGATGATGAAAGATTATCTATAATACTTGGAAGACCTTTTCTTAGTACTTCAGGATCATCAGTTGATTGTGCTACATGGAAAATTATCTTCAGTTTTTATGATGCTTAAATAATCCGGCATTTTCCAAAGAAACTAGAAGCTGGGGAGAGGTATGTTCCACCAGCAAAACGAGTTCATGTGATAAGTGCCTTTGATAAAGGGCAACTGAAGGTAAGGATTCGAGAACAGAAAAGAGGTTGAAATATTCAACCATTCTCAATAAAATGCTTAATGGGAGTCAACCCATTCTATCAATGAAATAAATTAAAATTAAATAATAAAGTTGTTCATCGCATTCCTACAACCATTTCACCGTCATTTTTGCAGAAGCGCACCCGTAAAAATGCAGCTGTCAAAAAGTAGCAGAAATAACGACTGAACAAGCATAGATTTAGAGTAGAAAATAAAGTTCAAGTTTTATATGTAGAAACTAGCTCAATATTATTTCCCAAATAAAAAATATGCATCTATAATTTTTTTGATGAAAAAGTATGCTACATGAGGTTTAATGACCAACTATACAGTCGGAATAAAAGTTCCCGCCATATTGTTGCGACCGTATAGTTATCGACAAAATTCTCAAAAGTTGGGGTTTGGATACAGAAAGGTTGACGACCAACTATATGGCAGGACCATCTGGTTCGGCCATATATTTGTGACTATATAATTGTGATCTGGCGAAGGGAAACCCTAACCCTCGCTGCCACCACAACTATACGGCGGGAGCTACCCGGCCCGTCCGTATAGTTCTCATTGTATAGTTTGGTCCGACCACTTACACGGGTCGGGGTAGGTCAAGCTTCTTTCAAGATTCTAAGGTTGAAATCTTCTCGTTGAATTAGTGGATGAACTCAAGCTTGATTTATTTTCTCTTTTAATTTCACACATTAGAATTGAATTCCTCCATGTAAAATTGCTCATATATCATGTAGAAACTATATGCCTAAGGTTTTATGTTGAAATTTCTCAGTGCATCAAGATGAACAAGATAAGTAGCTGTTTTGCAAGAGAAAGCGCCAACGTGGTGAGGGATCGGGGCTCCGGGCTGAGCTCAACACCAAGTATGCCATGGTTTCGGCAAGGAAGGTGTTGCCCACACGATGGGCCGACAATGGCTTCCTCAACTCAACCGGGTTGAAGGGGGACTTTGACTACTTGTGTGCAAATGCAGGGCTCGCCGGCCTCGCCAACGCCAGCCAACACACCTATGTAGGCCTCACCCATGAGTTCCTCGCCTCCTTCTATAACGACTACAGGGAGAAAGGTAACACATGCATGATAAATTTCACTGTTAACCAACGGCCATATCAAATTACCTATCAACAATTTTGCAATGCTTATGGATTCCCTCTAGAGGGGGAACCAACTGTTACAAACCTGTATAGCACCTCGAGTGCAAATTCTTGGGAGGTTGTTTCTATTCATGGTGGTAGGTACTTCTACCAGAAGAAAATGTCCACCATTCAGAACCCAACCATCTGTTACTTTGCAATGTTTCTTGCTAACACCTTGTTAGGAAGAGGAGATATCGGCTCGATGGCCAACGCAGATATGGCCATGATCACCAAGGCGCTCTTTCCTAATGCGCCGCAAAGTCCCACTCCTGCAGCTCTATTCCTCCATCACCTCTACCACCAGAGCAACAAAACAAAAGGTGATATTCGTATCGGTGGGATGGTGACCCACCTAGTCCAAGCACTTGAAATTTCAATTCCTATTGCACAACCTGTTGATGGCTCCATACTTATGGATGTCAGATATGTTACTTCTTGTGGCTTCCTCGGTGTTTACCGAGTTAACAGGAGGCTCCGAGCCTATCAGTTTGGTTATCTTAATGATATGCAAGAGGGTTAGATGCCATTGCCTTGCCTGCAAGACTTCGAGGTTCAGGGAAGGGACAACTGGATCCTCACCAAAGATCAAGTGACTAAATTTATGGTGGAGCTCTATCTTGAATCCGATGAAGAGGAAGAAGAAGGGCAGAAAGAGGAGAAGGAGCAGGAGTACAATCCTGCTTGGGTGGGACAACAGCAGCAGGAGCCTTGGGACCAATGGCCCAATCAGCCATAGCAGCAATAGGGGTTCAACAATTCCCCTATTAGGAATTTTTGCAGCTCAACCAGCACATTGGGGACATTGACCAAACTCTTCATGGAGTTAGTGATGATGTGAGTGCTTTAACTCACACCTTTGGTAACTTCATGAACTACTTCACTGACTACTACCAGTAGCACCACCAGTGCCGCCCAATGATGGTAACAACTGATCACGGCAACAACCTAAGCTTGGGGGAGGTTTTGAAAACCTCCAAATTTGAATTCATATTTTTATTTATTATTTTTATTTTTTTTATTTTTCCAAGAATAGCATGTTTACTTCCAGCTTGCACTATTAAAACCCAAAACACAAAAAAATTACTGTAAATTTCAATTGCAATTTGTTTCTTTGTTTTTCTCGGAGATTGCTCAATTTCGGGTGACTTGGAAATAGGGAAATATAGAGAGGATTTGACTTAAGTATGAGAACGAAGCAATCAAGAGGAGGTATCAAATTTCCTTCATCACCTCTCATGCAATTTTAAATTGATCCTAAAATTATTTACTCGCTTGCACTTGAGTCCTCCCCACCTAGCTTATTATCCTATAAATTATATTCCCTTGCTAGTGTGCACTTTTAGCTGTGAAACCTTGAGCAATGAACTTGGTTAAAATATTTCCAACATTTTTACAACAAGAAAAATCATCCATGAGATGACTTGAGTCCATGTTTAGCCCAAAAAGATTTGATTTTAGAAACTACTCAACCCCATTGAGCTTAATGTAAATAGACTCGATAGCACCCTTGAATGAAATTTCCTGATAAAATGGACACTTCGAAATAGTAGAGATTACGACACTGCTTTTTCTAATAATTATAGTAGGATATTTCTTTACGCGTGTCACTACAAATACTATCGTACTCCATGGGGAACTATTAACTCCGCTGGCCAATGAACGATCTAAATGTGAGAAACCACTTGATTTCGGCTATGAGTTATGTAAACGCATGTAGCTGCAAAGCTATGACATATAAAAAATTTAATTTCCTCGTGGTTTTATGTTCCAAGTGAAGTTGTAGTACTCCTCTGACCCACTATTGCTCAACAGTTATCTATTGGCATGGTCACAAGTACGCAATACAGCCCCAATTAACATGTTAAAAATAGTGGCTTGATTTCTCTATGAAAAGAGTTGAAGTTTTTGAAAACAAGGAAATGGAAAAGGTGCTTTGAGAGTCTTGAAATTTTGACGTGGGAGTAGATGAGTTGTTCTTAAATTAAATGTCCTTGGTGCAAACTTGAGTACTCTTAACTTATTAAAGGAACAAGAGAAAAAAGTTTTCATCTCTCAATAAGAGAGGGACCAAAAAGATTTGTTTCACTTTCCTAGCTAAACTTTCAACACTCACTCGTGCATGTGATTTATTTGCTAGAAAGATATGCGTGGTTAGGAAGTGAACTCAGTGCAATCTTGTGAATATTTGTATGATCGTGTTTAAGATTGCAGGAAATGTGAAGAAAAGAATTTGACACCAATTCAATCTTGTAAGTTCTTTTATTTCAGTTTCGAATATCCGCTATCCTTTCTTATTTCCTTGTCACTCGAGGATGAGCAACATCTAAGCTTAGGGGAGTTGATAGCTGTGATATTCTACACATTTTTTATGGCTTCTATCAATGGTTTTCGTTTGGATTTGATGGTTTTCTAGCTTTACCTAATGCTAATACTTTGCTAGCGAAGAAAACTTGGTTTTAATGTGTGTTTCAGGTTCTGAACATCAACAGAGGAATTTAATAGCAAAAACACAATATTCAGGCGGAAACAAGCAAGTCCCTTTTTGGAAGCAATAGAGGGGAATTTACTACAAGTTTAATGACCAACTATACGGGCCACCGCCGTATAGTTGCCGCCATATAGTTTCCATCTCCTTCGTCTTATTAAAAGGGACAACTTTCATGAAGAGGCCAAGGTCGAAAACAGAACACACGAGCCACCACACCATACAGAAGGGATAAAGAAGAGATCGGGAGAAGAAGGATAAGACGTTCTTCATCTCGCTCCTCGATCTTTGATCTCCTAGCCACCACACCTCCATAGCCATTACTTGTACTTGAGAGAGATCTCCACCTTACAAGATTAGGGTTTGAGATTGTTCTTCCTATCTTGAATTGTGTTGGATTTGTTTCTATTTCTTATTGTGGATCTCCACGGTAATATCGAGAAGAACTCCCTTTATTTAAATTATATCGATGATGTTTTCTTCTCTCATGTGTGAGTAAGTTCTCTTGGGCGTGGGAGATGTAGGGTATTGGTGTGATGTGATGTGCCTACATAATTTCCATCAAGTTTGTGGTTAATTCTAATTACTATATTATGTGTGCTTGACTATCTGTGGGATGCTTAATGCATATTGTCCAATTAAGGGCCTAGATAACTTGATGCTTTGTTCTACATTGATAGAATCTTGTTTGCTAGCAGACCGGCGACCCTCGAGTGACACGGGGATATCAATGGGAAACTAGTTTAACTTGAGGATAATGGGGAACCACCGAGCTTATTGCATTAGTCCGATCCAAGGTTCTACCTGAAGCATCTTAATCTTCTAGCGACTGACCATGGTTGTGGTAAACAGGCTAGTAGGATTATTAAAGTTGGGATGAAATCTACCAAGAGGAGTTCCGGATAATTATGGGTTGCTCGTCGACACACATACTTATAAGATTATAATTGTTACACTTATTACTCATTCACCGGCACATTCACTATCACCATGAACTGAACCTCCCCGCGCATACTTCGTCATCTACAGAAAACAACAAACAAATCGTTCTTTACTTTTTATGATTTTTATTTCAGAAGTTTACATTTTAGCTTTATTTACGTACTTCCATTTACACCCAAATTCCATTCTTATTCTCAACACTCGCAGTCACTTCATTCGAAGACCTGTAACAACTTCGGGTGCGATAGAGACTTCACCAATAAACATTTACCTTTGGGCTCCCTGTGGGATCGATATATGAACTTTGAAACTAGCTACAAACGATTTGTGCGCCTGCAGTCATCATGGGGCCAGTCTAGAGATCCTATTAAGATGCCAGGAGTGACACCCCCGGGGCCAAGAGGGAACGGGGTGGTACATAGGGTTTGTTTGTTGGGGTTATAGGTGGACTTCGGTTGGGCCATTTGGGCCTGGACGGTTGTCTGCCTCCCCTAGTTTTATCAAATATGTTTTTATTTATTTATTTTGTTTTAAATAGTATTTTGATAAATAGTTTAGACAAATAAAAGATCCGGACCGACCTAGGGTTTTTCATTTGAAATAAAGAGGGGAAAATCTAGAAAACAAAAATAAGCTTTTGGAAAATAGTTTTAGGTAAATAATATGAATGCAGACATGAAGATGCTCAAATGCAATGTGGCATGATGACATGAGCATGTATTCATGATGATGCACAAACACGAGTGATTTCATGGTAGTGGTTTTACCCGGGGTGCTACAATTTGACACCACTAACAAAAATTCTTTCTCCGTCTTGAAATCGGCGACAGCACCAACAAGAGGTCATTGTCCATGTTCGTCGAGAGAACACTTCAGACAAACAAAGACGAAGGTCGAGGTCTCACAAGTTAAGGCCACCTCTAACTTCCACGAAAGGAGTAAAACTGCATTGATCCACCATTCAATGTAAGAAAGCGAATGATAAGAGTAGTAGTATGGTCGTGACCCCATCTCGCACTCAAAGCATTACTCTGTACACAAATAAGAGAACTATGCAACCAACTCTCAGAATTAAGACTGAAGATCTTGACAAGTAATGTTCAGAAAACAAAGGAGTGACATAGGTTCTTCATCGAATTTTATGTAGATGATGTCGTCGCATTGAAAAACACCGAAAGATACAAAGAAACATTTTAGTGGATTTTTGGTCCACTGAAAAGTACACAGAGTAAACTTCCTCAGATAGCATGAAGACTAGATGTCGAAGCACCATTACAAGAGGATGGAAGCGAAACCCTGAATGTACGATGGAAACCTAAATATGAGAAATCCTGGACTCGAAGAAAAGGTAAGAGAACAGATTGAAAACACGCAGAGCTAAGAAGAGAATAGCATAGGGGTACGGAGTAAAAGCAGACTTAATCAGATCTATCCAACCGATTTTACAAAATAGTTTTGACACTCTACAGTGTCCGTCATCTAGGTTATCCTACATGTTGTACCAGTGGTGTATAGCAACTGATGAGCTCTGGTACCACTCTGTTACACCCTCGAATCGACCCTATGCAAGTTTTAGCGATTCCCGCCAAACCCACATAGAAACAATCCAAAGATTTCCACCAGGCACTTGCGTGCAGGTGGAAAACAAAGTAATATCATTACACAATAGTCCTCGATGGAATCCACAGAACATATATATACAACAACGACCCAACGGGTAAACAATACAAATATATAGTACAAAGATCCAAATCACCTAAAAAATGATACACATCCGAGTACGGATAAGATGCAAATGGGGCTAAGAGCCCTGAAGAATAACCAATGGCGTCCATAACCTTGCCCAGGCCAAGCCTAAAGGGTAACCCTGCTAACGAAGATGGTCTCAAACCTTCTAAACAAAAGGGGTGCCAACAAAGGTCAAAGGAAAAAGAGAGCGATTAGTACTGAGGCCAGTACATGGCGAGTCTTAGAATTTGGCGTCTCTCGCCTACATAGGTATGGTGGACTGAAGCGGCAGCGAAGCATGTGCTAAGAAACCTATAGAGACTCAATACAATTGTCGACTATTAGAGGGAGATAAGAAAGACCTATGCAGGAATAACCTGGTACTACCACCAAACATACCCATCCTGGAATTCCCCCCTCGAGACCAAACGAGGAAGTCCTACCGAGGAAAACTCACACCGTTGGCAATTTTATTCATTCCATTTTAGTTGCAGCACTTACTAGTCAGATATAGATAGCATGAGTAATTTTGATTTCATAATCTGTGGGCACTTTTAGTTATACATTCTGTTGTAGTTACAATACTTACTAGTCAGATATAGATAGCATGAGAAACCCCAATTCCATCAGCTACTGGCACTTTTAGTTAACCATTCCCTTGTAGTGAAGTTGATTACTAGTCATTCCACAGTCAAGTTTATAGCACTACTTTAGCTACAGTTGTCTATGGTCGAGACACTGTGCTCCAAGTAGTCCATAACCGCGAACACGGCTTTTCGAAAAGATTTACCCTGCAGGGGTGCACAAGTAGCAACACACACACGATCAACCTCAAAAAAAACAAAAAAAAAACCCAACGAGGCATCACGACAAAGCAATCACAAGATTCATAAATTATTTCAGGGGGGAACCCCACTAAGCTACCCACAACGAAGTTGCTCGGCTCTGAGATGGACCCAGAGTTTGTGTCAATGTTGTAAATGACTGGGAACCCGAAAGTGTGTTCGGCTTGTTGATACAGCAAAAACATTCCACTTACCTAAACAATAAAGTAGCAAACGCTCCTCGAGAAACAATAATAAATAATGCAGTAGCATGGCATAAGTACAGGATAGTAATAAAGCCCCAAACTACTTTGTGGCCTCAAAAAATAAGATGTGAACCAAGCTCTAGATGAGGGGATTCATGGTCCCACATGCGGATAGTGTGATAGTCAAGGAACATGCATCAAGTACTCAGGGTCCTAGGGGACACAAGTGAGCGGGTAAAAACCAAATAATATCTATTGCCCACCGATGCCTGTGTATTAGTTATATCTATTCTCAGCATTTTATCAAGTCGTGTTGGGCCATGTAGAGATAAAACAAAACTTTTTCCTCTAACATGGTGATCCCAAGATCTAGCTGAGGTAGAAGGCCACGAGGATTACCACTAGACGCATAGTTGCGGATTACTGATGAAGCGCGTCAGTTGATGAAGTGCAGTCCTCAAGATCCGATCCGATCACGATCGTCTTGGTGCTGATCATATGGCACCTCTACTGGTATCCACACGTACAAGGAGGAGCACCGGCGGTGAACTGCTAGGTTCGATACGACGGCTGGACTGCTGTGGAGCTAGGGTTTCCAACACATGGAATGACCTAACCGATCAACCCTCCTAGGTTTCTGCGCCCCACTATATATAGGGAGTGAATGTGGGCTCCACTCACTCGTGGAAAATTCACTAAAGCCCATATAATATTAGTCACTGTGAGTCTGACACACTGACTCAGTCCAAATCCGGCTCGGGTCCAACCCAACCAGGTTTCCAGTTCAAATCCAATCCGAACTTGCTCCCGCTCTTAAGTGTGTGACCCCATAGGCTCATGGCAACTTGGACACGATTGGAGTCCGACTCTCAATCGATCATTCGGTAGCGGCTCCTAGCAGAACATGCCGAATCTCAAGTACCAAAGAGTCATGACGACTTGCCTTTCCAATGCAACTTGCGTCTGAGTCCCTTTTGCCTCACGATATACCTTGTCAGACTATAGGCGAATAATTGTCATCCCTTAAATAGTCCGACTCTCTTCTCGATCCGAGATAAGTGATTCATTCGTCTAACTCTTAGTCGATCGCCTCGGTTAACACTTAACTGAGTCATGCATAGCCATGCTTTCTGAATCATATCATTCGAGAGGGCCCAGAGAATATCTCTCCAACTTGAGGGGAAAAATCCCATCTTGGTTATTCACATCATGCAGCTTGATTCTCAGTCGACCCGAACTCTGCCTTTATAACTTCCCGATTACAGATCAGCGTTTGATAGAACCTAAGACGATGATCCTCAACTCAGACTGTGGAATAACCTCAGGTCTAAGGATTACATTGATTGAGATATACAAATGACAACTTGTTCGTTGTACCTCAATATGGGTCAATACGACTCGCTAAACTCTTTAGTTGAATCTGTGTGAGTCGGAATAGCATCTCCATGCCCATGACAACTAGAACCGAGTCATCAGCCGACTTTCACATTGGTCTAAGTTGTGTGTCCAGCACAACCTCGATGAACAAGCATATTTAGTACAAACAACATGAATGTATAGTTCTACAACTAAATCACATATCCAATGATACACATCAGATGTTTATACAAGGACAACTTAATATCTTTATGAATACAATGGGAAATATCATCATACATGATTGCCTCTAGGGAATATTCCCTACAGTCTCCCACTTGCACTAGAGTCAATCTTCTGACATCACATGTCTAGGCATCTAATGCCCATAGTTCTTAGTTGTGCCTCATGTTTCGGCTATGATAATGGCTTTGTAAACGGATCTGTAATATTTGAATTTGTGTGTACCTTGCATAACTTGATATCACCCTGATCCACGAACTGGCGAATCAGGTGGTACCGCATGAGTATGTACTTGTTCTTTTGGTGTTGTCTGGGTTCCTTGGCTTGTGCAATGGCACCATTATTGTCACAATACACGTCTAATAGATTAGACGAGCCTTGAACCACACCAAGATCCATGAGGAAATTCCTCACCCAAACAGCTTCCTTTGCTGCCTCTAAGGCAGCAATATACTCAGCCTCTGTTGTAGATGCAGACATAGTCTCTTGCTTGAAACTCTTCCAGCTCACAGCCCCCCCGTTTATAACAAACACATACCTGGATTGCGAACGAGAATCATTAGAGTCGGTAAGATAACTCGCATCCGTGTAACCCTTTACATTGAGTTCATCTTCACCACCATAAACCAAAAACATATCCTTAGTCCTTCTCAAGTACTTTAGGATATTTCTCGCCGTTGTCCAGTGGATTTCTCCAGGATCAGCCTGGTATCTTCTCACAACACTTAGGCCATAGGAAACATCCAGCCTATTACAAATCATGGCATACATGATGGATCCGACTACAGAAGCATACGTAATCGCACTCATCCAACTTCGCTCATAAGTCGTCGAAGGACACTAAGTCTTGCTAAGTTTTACACCATGGGACATCGGTAAGAACCCCTTCTTAGATAATTCCATGTTGAACTTCTTCAACACTTTATCCAAATAAGTACTCTGACTCAATCCAATGATCCTTCTTGATATATCTCTATAGATCCAGATTCCGAGAATATATGTTGCCTCGCCCAAGTCTTTCATTGAGAAACTCCTTCCCAATGAGTCCTTGGTTTCTTGCAACATCTGGACATCATTTCCAATCAATAATATGTCATCCACATATAAGATTAGAAAGTTTACTTTGCTCCCACTAAACTTCTTGTATAAACAAGAATCATGATCACTCTTTATGAAACCAAATGATTTGACTACCTCATAAAAGCGAATGTCCCAACTCCGAGATGCTTGCTTCAACCCATAAATGGATTTCTGAAGTTTGCACACTTTGTCACCATTAGATGGACCGACAAAACCCTCGGGCTATATCATATACACGTCCTCGGTTAAATTTCCGTTAAGGAAAGCCGTTTTGACATCCAACTGCCATATCTCATAGTCGAAATAGGCTGCCATGGCTAACATGATCTGAACTGATTTAAGCATCGCTACGGGCGAGAAAGTCTCGTCGTAATCAATTCTTTGAACTTGTTGGAATCCCTTCGCGACAAGACATGCTTTATAGATGGAAACATTTCCAACCATATCAGTTTTCTTCTTAAAACCCATTTGCACTCGACGGGTCTTGCTCCGTCTGGCAGATCAACCAAGTTCCAAACTTGATTTTCATCCATGGACTTTAACTCGGATCTCATGGCTCCAAGTCATGACTCGGAATCAGATCCAACCATCGCTTCCGAATAATTTGCCTGCTCATCACTGTCTAACAGTAACACAACACAAACACTTCGCAATCTTGTCGATCTTCGTAGTACAGGTGCTGCTGCCGGCTCAGCTACCACGACCGGCTCAACCTCCAAGGTTTTTGCTGACTCGATACTAGCCGGTTCCTCTCAAATTTCTTCGAGTTGCACTGTGCTCCCACTGACTCCCCGACTGAGAGACTCTTTCTCAAGGAAGACACCGTTCCGAGCAACAAACATTTTGCCCTCTTCTCGGTTGTAGAAGTATTAACCCAAGGTTTCCCTCGGATAACCTACGAAAATACATTTATCTGACTTGGCCGTAAGCTTGTCCGACTGAAGTCGCTTGACAAATGCTTCACAACCCCAAATCTTAAGAAAAGACAAACTTGGTTTCTTGCCTATCCACATCTCATGTGGTGTCTTCTCTACAGACTTTGATGGTACTCTGTTTAGTGTGAACTCTGCAGTTTCTAGACAATAACCCCAAAATGACAAAGGCAGATCCATCTGACTCATCATTGATCGTACCATGTCCAACAAGGTCCGATTCCGCCTTTCCGAGACACCGTTCTTCTGTGGTGTTCCCGGCAGAGTAAGTTGATAAACTATTCCACAACTTTTCAGATGGTCATCAAACCCATGGCGCATGTACTCGCCTCCTCGGTCCAACAGAAGAAACTTTATTTTCTTGCCGAGTTGATTCTGTACTTCATTCTGAAATTCTTTAAAATTTTCAAAGGCTTCCGACTTATGTTTCATCAAGTAGATATATCCATACCGACTCAAATCATCAGTGAAGGTAATGAAGTACTCATAACCACCCCTAGATGTCGTGCTCATTGGTCCACATACATCACTATGTACTAGTCCCAACAAGTCGGACACCCTCTCGCAACTCTTTGCAAAAGGTGTCTTGGTCATTTTGCCGAGTAGGCAAGATTCGCATGTCTCGAATGACTCCAAGTCGAACGAAGTTAGGACTCCATCATCATGGAGCTTATTCATGCGTTTCCAACTTATATGACCAAGCCGACAGTGCCAAAAGTAAGTCATATTCAGATCATTTCGTTTCAACCTTTTAACATTTATGTTATAAACCGACTCACCATCAAGATTCAAAATAAATAACCCATCCTGGATGGGTGCAAAGTCGTGAACGTATCATTCAAATATAAAGAACAACCATTGTTCTTGATATTCGACTCATAGCCTTGCCTCATCAAACATGAAGCAGAAATAATGTTTCGATTGAGCACTAGAACATAATAACAATTATTCAGTTCCATAATGAATCCAGAAGGTAAATGAAGCTACATCGTGCCGACTTCCAACGCAGCAACTCTCACTTTGTTGCCGACTCGAATATCAAACTCGCCTCTTGCTATGCTCCTAGTTCTTACTAGTCCCTGCAACGATTTGCAGATGTGAATAACTGATTCGGTATCATATACCCAAGAACTATTAGGTGCATCATCTAGATAGATGTCTATAGCATTGCAAACAAGTGTACTTGAGTCGAAAGTCATACCTCCACTCTTGGCTTTGTCGGCCAAGTACTTGCTGCAATTCCTCTTCCAGTGGCCATCCGCCTTGTAGTAGAAGAAAGTGGATCCGGCAGAAGGAGATGGCTTAGTCCCTGAGGAAGCGCTTGGAACCGGGTCCTGAGCCTGCTTTCCTCTCGACTTAGCCTTCTTCTTAGTCTAAGAACTCTTCTTGAACTTAGCCTTATTATGCACTATCAACACTTGGCTGGCACCCTTCTTGAGATCCGCCTCTGCCTGCTTGAGCATCCCATGCAATTTAGTGAGCTTCTTATCCATACCATGCATGTGGTAGTTCAAAATGAACTGACCATACATACTAGGAAGAGAGTTCAGAATTAAATATCCGTAGAGAACTCTTCGCTAATGGGGTAGCCAAGACTCTCCAGAGACTGCACGTAACCAACCATTTTTATCACATGCGGACTCAGTGGATCACCATCCTTAAGCTTGCAATTCAGCAAAGCCTGAGAGACTTGATACCTCTCAGTCTTCGCCTGAGCCTGGAACATACTTTTGAGGCTTTCGATCATATTGTAGGCCTCAACATTCTCGAACTGATTTTGCAAGTCCGGTTACATGTGAACAAGCATAAGACAGCTAATATCAGTGGACTCATCCTTAGCCCGACAGTAGGCATTGGTGGCAGCGACAGTCACATTCTCATTAGGATCATCTAGAAGTGGGTTGTCTAGGACATGGTCCTTCTTTTATTGTTTGAGAACAATTCTCAAATTTCGATACCAGTTGGTAAAATTTGTGTCGTTCAGTTTATCTTTCTAAAGAATGGTTCTCAAAGCAAAACGGATATCTGAGAGTGACTGCTACTAGGTGCCATGATCTACAACAGAAATATGCAAAAACACTTCAGACATGTATTCATAAAAGAGCAAGCATATTAAACACTTTCATATTTTATGCTCCCACTAGAACCAATACCCCTCCGATGGTTGCTTAGTGATTCAGGATCCTAAATAAGCAAGTCGGCTAGTGAGCTTTAGCATCACCGCTAGCCGCCAAGTGATCTAGGTAGATAACTCCTTGTCAATCGTATCTCATACGACTCCTGTTGGTCGGGTGGCATCACATGCCCTGGCTCCCATCCGACTTTTCCCCGAGCCCCACAACCTTTGTGATAGACTTGTCTAGCTTACGAGTGTTTCCGCTGTAAGAGTCCGACTTGAACCCACCTAGTCGGAAAGAATTGGCAGCACCTCAATTTTATGAGCCCACTACCAAAAATGTCTGACTTGTGATGGTGCAAACACTGGCGAGAAAACCGAGTAGACATTCTTTGAGGGATTAAATTTTACCAACTATCTAATAGAGGTAAAACACAGACATATCAACAACACAAAATAAAGCAATTATAATGAAATTGTATGGCTCTCTTCATCGTGATCTCCATCTCCATCGTAATCTGACTCGTGCCAACTCTTGTCACTTGTCGTCTTACACCATGTCACCGACTTGTACATCGACTTGCATGCCATCCGGGTTCTCCAAATAGCTACACTAGTTTAGTAAAGTAAATTACATAGAGAATCTGACACGCGGGTTATCATACAATAAAATGACAACACCTAGGCTCCAGCCGGCTGACAAAACCGTGATTCGCAGATCACGTATGGATTACACACATCACATGCACATAAGCCATACCATTCACAACTTCATGTACAAACAAGTTATGCATAGATACGCTATCTACTGGCGTTGTGAAACTAGAAACGACATCTAAGGCGCTATGACAGGGCGAAGTCGGCGGTCCCTCGCGGGTGCGGGTAGCGCCCGATTATTTTTACGAAAACGTAGATCTCATCTACAATCCGTACATGGATTCCGACCATTATTTTGATTCGATCAACCTTTTTCATCTTCGATCACCGCTTCTGGATTTATGTGTCACAGTCTACCCCGATGGCGGAAACCGACCGGTAAGGGTATGTGTTCCACGACCTCAGCAGTATGATCACGGAAATCAGATCTACCATTCCCCGATTATAGTTGATCCAATCAACCTCATACAAAACCGAGCTATCTCATAGATCGACCACCAAAATAGCACATAGATCCAATCTACAGCCAACCGCATATCACATATGCGATATCGTGAGCCTAAAACTAGGAGCTATCGCTCTGATACCACTACTGGGACACGCAGAGATAAACCAATACTTTTTCCTCTAACGTGGTGATCCCAAGATATAGCTGAGCTAGAAGGCCACGAGGATTACCACTAGACGCGCAGTTGCAGATTACTGATGAAGCACGTCAGTTGATGCAGTGCAGTCCTCAAGATCTGATCTGATCACGATCGTCCTGGTGCTGATCGTACAGCAGCTCTGCTGGTATCCACACGTACAAGGAGGAGCACCGGCGGTGAACTACTAGGTTCGATACGATGGCTGGACTGTTGTGGAGCTAGGGTTTCCAACACATGGAATGACCTAACCGATCAACCCTCCTGCGTTTCTGCGCCCCACTATATATAGGTAGTGAACGTGGGATCCACTCACTCGTGTCCCATTCACTAAAGCCCATATAATATTAGTCACCGTGAGTCCAACTCACTGACTTAGTCCAAATCCGGCTCGGGTCCAACCCAACTAGATTTCTAGTTTAGATCCAATCCGAACTTTCTCCTGCTCTTAAGTGTGTGACCCTGCAGGCTCATGGCAACTTGGACACAATTGGAGTCCGACTCTCAATCAATTAGTCGGTAGAAGATCCTAGCAGAACATGCTGACTCCCAAGTACCAAAGATTCATGACGACTTGCCTTTCCAATGCGACTTGCGTTCGAGTCCCTTTTGCCTCACGATATACCTTCTCAGACTATAGGCGAATAATTGTCATCCCTTAAATAGTCTGACTCTCTTCTCGATCCAAGATAAGTGATTCATCCAACAAACTCTTAGTCGATCGCCTCGGTTAACACTTAATCGAGTCGTGCATGGCCATGCTTTCCGAATCATATCATCCGAGAGGGCCCAGAGAATATCTCTCCAACTTGAGGGGGAAAATCCCATCTTGGTTATTCACATCACGCAGCTTGATTCTCAGTCGACCCGAACACTGCCTTTATAACTGCCTGATTACATATCAGTGTTCGATGGAACCTAAGTCGGTGATCCTCAACTCGGACTGTGCAATAACCTCAGGTCTAAGGATTAAATTGATTGAGATATACAAATGACAACTTGTTCGTTGTACCTCAATATGGGTCAATCTGACTCGCTAAACTCTTTAGCCGAATCTGTGTGAGTCGGAATAGCATATCCATGCCCATGACAATTGGAACCGAGTCATCAGCCGACTTTCACATTGGTCTAAGTTGTGTGTCCAGCACAACCTCTATGACCAAGGATATTTAGTACAAACAACATGAATGTATAGTTTCACAACGAAATCACATATCGAATGATACACATAATGTTTATACAAGGACAACTTAATATCTTTATGAATACAATGGGAAATATCATCATACATGATTGCCTCTAGGGAAAATTTCCAACAAGTTGTAATTAAATCCATGATCATCTCTACCATTAAGCATGTGGAAATCTCCAACAACTATGGAATATCGACAACGCGAAGCAACGCCTGAGCAAGTAACTATGACTCACAATGCCAACTGTTTACCAAACAACATGTAATAGGAGGTGTCCAAGGAAATATAGGTTGCAGGGCTATAAATGGTATGAAAACTAAAGCATCACAACACAGATGGCAATAGATCAACATGAGGAAGTAAAGACTATAAATGCAAGATAGGTAGAAAGTGGAGAGTGCTCGCCTGTAAACACTGCCAAAGATTCACTGGATATCGGGTAGACACTCGCATCAACTCAATGGCCTAATCCATGAAGAAGCAAAGCACTAAAATAAACATCAGATGCACTATTTAATACTACGGCAGAAGATCAGGCATGATGCATGACATGGCAAAGATGCAATGCAACCAGGCAATATAAAGTGGAACCGGGGTCCCGACAATTAATTAATAGGTTCATGTTATTTCGATACCCCGCAATTTAAATATTGGCTTAACAAGGCAAATAATCGGTTTGCTTGATGCGTGCACCCAGTGTTGACGTAGGACACTTTGTTGGAACCCCAAGAGCAAGGTGTGAAGAGCACAACAGCAAGTTTCTATCAGTAGAGACCGAGGTTAACGAACCTGAAGGAGGAAGGAAACGTCTCAAAGGTGTTACAAGCAACGTGGAGACCTGTACAACACAAACTCAAGACTTTGTCCCAACGACTCAGTAAGGTTGTCAAGCTCACCGGTTTGCTGTAACAAAGCATTAAACGTATGGTGTGGAAGGTAATGGTTTGCAGCAAGTAAACAAGTAACAGTGGAAGATGTATCAATGGTAAAGATTGGACCGGGGTCCATAGTTCACTAGAGGTCTCTCCTTAGATAAACAACATGGCATGAAGGGTAAACAAATTACAGCAGGGCAATTGACAGGAACTGAGCAAGTCATAACAATGCAATTACTAGTCAAAAAGATCCTATGAGATTCGATTGGCAATACAACAAGATACATAGACCGCCATCCAACTGCATCTATGACTAGAAGTCCACCTTCAGGTTATCATCCAAACCCCCTCCAGTATTAAGTTGCAAGAAACAGACAACTGCTTTAAGCAAAGTGTGTAAGGTAAACAGTCCACATGTTCCATGAACAAGAGACCATTGTTTTCTCCCTAGTAGAAACAACACATCTACAACCGAAGAGATTATTGTCACTTCCCTTGGAAACTAGAGGCATGAACCCACTATCGAGCATAAATACCCCGTCTTGGAGTCACTAGCAACTACTTGGCCAAGATAGCTACTAACAATGGAGAGCATGCAAGATCACAAACAACATAGACATGATAGAATCATAAAGACAAAATCATTAATCAAAACAACATAATAATCTCAATATCCATCGGATCCCCGCAAACATGATTACAAATAGATTAGATCTTGATCATGAACGGAGCTCACAAGATCTATACATGAAAGCACAAAGGAGGAGATACAACCATCTAGCTACTACATGGACCCATAGTTCAAGGTGGAACTACTCACGCATCATACCGGAGAGAAGGCCTTCGGGATGATCTCCCCTCCGACAGGCTGCTTGGAAGAACTTCAGATCCCCTCCCCTGATCTAGGGACGATGGTGGCGGCGGCTACAGACGGTTTCGTGGATATTTGATCGGGTACCCAGGGTTTCTGCATCGGGGGCTTCTTATAGGCGAAGGGGGAGGCCGAGGCGGCGGCCAGAGGCCTCAAACCCTAGCCAGGCACGGGGCAGGGCCCACCCGTGCCTGGGATGGGTCTGGCCCCTCCGGCTCCCCTCTGGACTTCTTGTTCCCCACATAAAGTAATTGACTTTGACGTTTGTCTCGCCCAATTCCGAGAATATTTCTTTACTAACTTTTCTGAAACCAAAAACAGCAGAAAACAGGCATCTGACACTGTTGCAACTTGTTAGTAGGTTAGTACCAGAAAACATGTAAAAAGCACCTCAAAGTGTAGACAAATAAAGCAAAGTAGATACTAAACAAGCATGGAGAATCAAAAATTATAGATACGTTTCCAGCGTATCAGCATCCCCAAGCTTAACTCATGCTCGTCCTCGAGTAGGTAAGTGATAAACAGAATAATTTATGAGGTGACATGCACCCTCACAATAAAGATCCAACCATTTGCAAGCATTGAAAGCTGGGATCTAAGAACTCTAAACATGTGCATGGAAGATGGAGTTCTAACTATAGGACATAGTAACTATGCATGCAACATGAAAGGCTACAAACAAAGATCATGAATAACATGCATTGAAAAACGTTTGTTTGTTTCACATACAGAAAACATAGCATAGTGGCAATCAGCTTGTCCCTCGTAGAGTAGCAATATAGATGCATAGGACACCTGCAAAGTTCACAAGGGTGACTAGAAACAAATAGCACAAGAACAAGTAATATCACAATATGCATCAATCAATAAGCTTTGGAACACTGCACACGGAATGACAACTATGCTCTCTTAATGGTGCCTAAAGGTAGAAGTTGGAGACTCAATAATGGTGGAAGAAAGGCCTTTTTGTAAAGGAAGCAGGGATTACAAGTTTCAAAAAGAGCTTCCAAAAATTATGGTACTTGTTAGCTTTCAGCCCTCATTGCCCCTATCATAAGCATCTTGAAGTGGTTAAGGTTAAAGTGGAAAAGCTGGAGTATATGCTTGACAAAGTATAAGTTGGCAATCTCAAGTCCCTTGAATACGAGGGCCACACCTCATGCATACTCAACTTTGGGTCCAGGTAAGTTCTTGTCATTGTAAGTATTTGCATATCATTGAGAACCGCCAACGGGGTACCCCTTGCACATGGTACAGGAGCTTTCCCATAACCAAAATGACAAGGCAAGCAGACAATGAGCATCTCAGCAATCTTTTTATTTACCATATGCATAGCTTTTTATTGAGGATGCTTCATAGATAGCTCATTATGGTGATGCTGCAAGTTTCCACCATGATTAGGCATGGCTTAGGCTAGCGGCCCAGGCGTTTCTCTAACACAAAATACAAACTCCATGGACTTACGAGTTCCCTCTTTATTTCACACCGGTGACATCCATAGACAAAAGAGAATGATATCAACTGAGTACAAAGTACAAGTGCAATGTTGAAAACGTTCCCCGTGACAGCACGGTTCTGCTAATTCCAACTTATAAGTGCAAGAATATACAACAAAGTTATCACAATGGTTCAAGTTTATTAGGGACAAAGAATAAAATGTGCCATCAAGTTCGTGAGGGCTTTAATCACTAAGTTTTCACATAACAAAATAGTTTTTAATTGGAAGATAGCTGAAAACAAGAATAAACTTGGAATGGTGTAACACACCATGCATAGGAGTTTATAGTGGACACTTTGGAATAACTTGGTTTCTTGGGAGTTGGAAGCATGAGTATAACTTACTCATACAAGTGGAGGCTAGCAAAAGACTGGGAGCAACCAACTAAGAGAGCAATAATGGCCATAATCATGCAGTGCAACAAAGCATACTAATCAAAGCAAAGAGTGGTACTAAAAGTCAAGGACTAAATGATCATAGAGGCTAATGGTGACTTGTGAGAGTCATAACATGGTGTAATCATGTGCCAAGTCAACCCAAGCAAAGCATCAAAGGAGAATGCCACAATACTATGCTTTTGCATGCTAAAACAACGCATAATTTCTTCAAGGCACACTAAGCAATCCCAATTGTTTGGAACAAGACATGCTACAACAATAATCACTAAGCATAATGCTAAAACAACACCTAGCATGTCATGCTAAAGTCTAAGTCACAGTCAATGCAAGATCATCTTGCACTTCAAGCAAGAACTTACTACTCCTTTCCAACACCAAGCAAACTTATTTGCAAAACAACACAGTGACAACGGGGGTCCAAACTACTTTATTCAAGAAAACTAAACAACCTAAGCAAAGCAAATGAAAACTAAGATGCTCCAATAATAACACAACTGTGCATGAAACAATAAAAACGAAGTCTCTAGACAAACCTGAGCTTTTTATTAATGAAGAAGGGGATGCCTTGGGCATCCCCAAGGTTTGACGCTTGTACCTCTTGGATATTTCTTGGGGTGACACCATGGTGGCATCCCCAAGCTTGAGCTTTTGTCCATTATTCATCTCATTGCATCATTCTTTCTCTACACCTGGGATTTTTCCTTCATACAAAACTTCACACAATCTTCATTAGCAACATTAGTTTATTCAAAAGATATTAGACCTCTGTCAAAGCTTTGGAACAACAAGGTTTTTCACTAAAAACACAAGCTACTGTAGTAACTCCTTCAAAAAGCTCAATTCACCTAAAGAGAACTCAAAAAGGAATCAATGAGAAGCAAATGCAAATAATGGCAGAAATCTATCAAAACAAACCAGCAGGCAGAAACCAATTTCTTTGAACATCTTCTGTTTCTCAAATAAAAAAGTGTTCAACTAACGAAAGTTATCTAACATACTGGGGGATTTATTCATAAAATTTGAGCTCAATCCGAGTTACAGAGACTCCTCACGAATTTTTTTGGTGGAGGACAAAAATCTGTTTCGGGATAGCAACTCCCCAAAACTTACTTCCCTCTCATTAGAGGTCATTCTTGGCACAAAAAGCAAACAAAAAGGATAAGGAGAGGTCATTACTGAAGTAGTAACTTCCAAGACTCAAGGAAACTCTTGGGGTATCTCCCAACAAGTACTTTTCTTTGACGCCTTTAAGTTAGGCACAAGAAGCAAGAAGAATCAAGTATTTTCAAATGAGGAAGCATTAACATCAAATCTTGCTTTCAAAGGAGGAGAAAAAATAAACTTCTCTCTCCTCATAAGGAAGTGTTCAATACTTTTATTGAATGGAAAATGATATTTAATGGTGCCTTCTTTCATATCAATGATGGCACCAACTGTTCTAAGAAAAGGTCTTCCCAAAGTAATAGGACAAGAAGCATTGTATTTAACATCCAAAATATATAAAATCAATAGGGACATAAGCATTGTTAACCATAATGATAACATCATTAATACTTCCCATGAGTTTATTCTTAGCATTATCATTGAGTGGGACATCTAAATAACAATCTTCCAATGGTGGCAAATCAAGCATTTCATAAATCTTCCTAGGCATAATAGAGACACTAGAACCAAGATCACATGAAGATTTGAGATCAAAGTCATTCACTTGCATATTAATAATGGGTTCCCAACTATCTTCTACTTTCCTAGGAAAAGAAGCTTTGTGTTTTAGCTTCACTTCCTTAATTTTCACAATAGCATCTCTAATGTGTTTGGTGAAAGCAACATGCATATCACTAGCCTCTGGACTTCTAGCAAGTTTTTGTAGGAACATAATCACTTCAGAAATATTGCAAACATCAGTATCAAAGTAAAACTTAGCATCACAGGTAGTAGGCTCAATAGGCTTAGGCATAGTAGGAGGAGGAATAGGGACTACTGGTGTTTTAGTGGTGATGGTGCACACACTATTGTTTCTATCAATTTCAGGTTCCCTTTCCCAATTAGCATGGAGTTGAGCTAGCAGCCTAACATTTTCATCAATAGTAACTTGTATGGCATGAGCAGTAGCAAAGGTATTTTCCATAGTTTTAGGTTTAGCAGCCATTTTATTAATCAAGGAAGATTGAGCTTCAGACAAAGAGGATATATTTTTCTCAACAGTTAAAAGCTTTTCCTCTATAGTCTTATTGGAAGTGGTTTATTTACTAATAAAGTCTTTGAGCATGACTTCAAGTTCAGAGGGGTCACTTCTAGCATTATTGTAAGAGTTTCCATAGGAATTGCCATTATTAGGAGGATAAGGCCTATAATTGTTGTTGCTACCAAAATTGTTCCTATAGGTATTGTTGTTGAAATTGTTGTTTCTAATGAAGTTCACATCAACTTGCTCTTCTTGAGCAACCAAAGAGGCTAAGGGAACACTATTAGGATCTAGAGGAGCTTTCCCATTAACAAGCATAGCCATAATAACATCAATATTTTCACTCAAAGAGGAAGTTTCCTCAACAGAATTTACCTTCTTACCATGTGGAGCTCTCTCAACATGCCATTCAGAGTAGTTAACCATCATATTATCAAGGAGCCTTGTTGCAGCACCCAAAGTGCGGCCCATAAAGGTACCTCCAGCAGCTAAATCCAACAGATTTCTTGAGGAAAAGTTCAAACCTGCATAAAAAGTCTAGATAATCATCCAAGCAGTGAGTCCATGAGTAGGGCAGTTCTTAACCAAAAACTTCATTCTTTCCCAAGCTGGAGCAACTTGTTCACTATCAAGTTGTTTAAATTTCATAATATCACTTCTCATAGATATAATCTTAGCAGGAGGATAGTACTTTCCAATAAAAGCATCTTTGCACTTAGTCCAAGAATCAATACTATTTTTAGGCAAGGAAAGCAACCATTATTTAGCTTTTCCCCTCAAGGAGAAAGGAAAAAGCTTGAGCTTAATAATATCTCCATATACATCCTTATACTTTTGCATTTCACAAAGTTCAACAAAGCTATTGAGATGGGCAGCAGGATCATCAGAACCAACACCAGAAAATTACTCTCTCATCACAAGATTCAACAAAGCAGGCTTAAGTTCATAAAAGGTAGCATCAGGAGTAGGTGGAGCAATAGGAGTGCTACGGAAATAATTGATGTTGGTGCTAGTGACGTCACACAACTTGGTGTTCTCAGCAGAGTTCATTTTGGAAAAGGTGGGCAAGCCAAAAACAGCAGCAGCTAGAGCGGGAACTAATTTTTTTGTGTTTTTTGAAAAGACGCAAACAAAACTAGGCAAAATAAACAAAGCAAACTAAAAACAAAGTAAAGAGAAAGGAAGTGAAGGACTCCCCTAGTGAAGACGTCCTTAGCCTCCCCGGCAACGGTGCCAGAAATCTTGATGCGTGCACCCAGTGTTGACGTGGGACACTTTGTTGGAACCCCAAGAGCAAGGTATGAAGAGCACAGCAGCAAGTTTCCCTAAGTAGAGACCAAGGTTATCGAACTTGAAGGAGGAAGTAAGTGTCTAAAAGGTGTTGCAAGCAACATGGAAACCTGCACAACACAAACTCAAGACTTTGTCCCAACGAATCAGTGAGGTTGTCAAGCTCATCGGTTTGATGCAACAAAGGATTAAACGTATGGTGTGGAAGGTAATGGTTTGCAGCAAGTAAACAAGTAACAGTGGAAGATGTATCAATGGTAAAGATTAGACCGGGGTCCATAGTTCACTAGAGGTGCTCTCCTTAGATAAACAACATGGCATAAAGGGTAAACAAATTACAGCAGGGCAATTGATAGGAACTGAGCAAGGCATAACAATGCAATTACTAGTCAAAAAGATCCTATGAGATTCGATTGGGCAATACAACAAGATACATTGACCGCCATCCAACTACATCTATGACTAGAAGTCCACCTTCAGGTTATCATCCAAACCCCCTCCAGTATTAAGTTGCAAGCAACAGACAACTACTTTAAGCAAAGTGTGAAGGTAAACAGTCCACATGTTCCATGAACAAGAGACCATTGTTTTCTCCCTAGTAGCAATAGCACATCTACAACCGAAGATATTATTGTCACTTCCCTTCGAAACTAGAGGCATGAACCCACTATCGAGCATAAATACCCCCTCTTGGAGTCACTAGCAACTACTTGGCCAAGATAGTTACTAACAACGGAGAGCATGCAAGATCACAAACAATACAGATCATAAAGACAAAACCATTAATCAAATCAACATAATAATCTCAATATCCATCGGATCCCCCCAAACACAACATGCATGATTACAAATAGATTAGATCTTGATCATGAACGGAACTCACAAGATCTATACATGAAAGCACAAAGGAGGAGATACAACCATCTAGCTACTACATGAACCCATAGTCCAAGGTGGAACTACTCACGCATCATACCGGAGAGAAGGCCTCCGGGATGATCTCCCCTCCCGCAAGGTGCCGGGAAGAACTTCAGATCCTCCCGATCTAGGGACAATGGTGGAGGCGGATACAGACGGTTTCGTGGATATTTGATCGGGTACCCAGGGTTTCTGCATCGGGGGCTTCTTATAGGCGAAGGGGGAGGCCGAGTGTTGGAGATATGCCCTAGAGGCAATAATAAATGTATTTATTATTATATCTTTGTGTTTATGGTAAATGTTTACATTCATGCTATAATAGTATTAACAAGGAAACATTAATACTTGTGTGATTTGTAAACTTAATTTGAAGTCCCTGGTAAAGCCTCTATATAATACTAGCTTGTTGGTTAATAGATGATTGTGGTTTCCCTATCATGAACATTGAGATGTTATTAACAACAAGATCATATCGTTAGGAGAATGATATGGTGGACATACTCCTATAGATAAGCGTAGCATAAAGATCAAGTCATTTTAATAGTTCAATTGCTATATGCTTTCTGATACATAGTAATCTAATTCCTTCGACCATGAGATCATGCATATCACCTTTACCGGATGGATGCTTTGATGACATCAAACACCACACCGTAACTGGGTGGCTATAAAGGTGGCATTGAGTGTTCGGAAAGTATTGGTTGAAACACATGGATCAAGAGTGGGATTTGTCCATCCATATGACGGATAGATATACTCTGGTCCCTCTCGGTGAAATGTCATCCAATTAGCTTGCAAGCATGTGACTGGCTCACAAGGGATCACATATCACGGGAACGAGAAAAGAGTACTTATCGGTAACGAGGTTGAACTAGGTATGCAGAGATACCGACGATCATAACCTCGGATAAGTAAACTATCATGAGACAAAGGGAAATTGATATCGTATGTAAGTGGTTCATTCGATCGCAAAGTAATCATAGAAATATGTGGGAGCCATATGAATTTCCAGATTCCTCTAATGGTTATTGTTCGGAGAAGTGTCTCGATCATGTCCGCATAATTCACGAACCGTAGGGAGACACACTTAAGGATTCGACGTTGTTTGAGTAGTTATGGAATGATGAGAAAGAGACCGAATGTTGTTCGGGGTCTCGAATGGGATTCGGGATATCACGAGAAGATCCGGAATGGTCCGGAGAATAAGATTCATATAAGGAAAGTCCTGTTTCGGAGATGGAGAATGGTTCCGGTGTTTTCATCGGGAATGTTCTAGAAGGTTCCGGAATGTCCGGCACTCCGGGGGGAGGGTACATGAATGTGTTATATCAAGTTGATATGATTGCATCATGTACTCGGTGTCATCGCTGTACAAAATAGAGGGTTTATTCAAATCCTAGTTTGAAAAGTCAAACGGCTAGTTTGAAAGTCAAACGGCAAGTTTTGGAAAGAGGAGGAGGAGTGGGAAACCGAGTTGGGGAGGGTTTCCCTCCTCCAACCGGCGGAGCACCACCCAAGCCGAGTTGGGGAGGGACTCCCCTCCCTCCCCTTGGTCGGCCGGCCCCTCCACCTATATAAGGAGGGGCAGGGCTCCCTCCTAGAGACACACAAGTCCCTTGCCCCGAAAACCCTAACCCTAGCCGCCGCCGCCCTCCAAGCCGCCGCCGCCTAGGGATCTCCTTGCCGCCGACTTGGGCACCACCAAGCCCTAGCCGCCGGCTCTAGCACCTCTTCCTCGGCGTGTCTAAACCCTAGATCGTCGAGGGATTATCTTATACTCCACCATACTCGCTCCGGCTTAAGACGAAGCCCTGCGAGATCTCCCCTCTACTTCCGGTACCACGCCGTTGTGCTGCCGGAATCACGAGGAGAGTGCTACAATATCCACTGCCTGCTGGAACAAGGGAGAGGAAGGTCTTCGTCGAGTACCGAACGTGTGACCGACTGCGGGAGCGCTGCCGGAACGCAGCGCCGGAAGGATCGTCTACGCGATCTTGAGATCGGCAAGAGTACGACTACATCACCCAAGAGAATCCGCTATCGTTAAACACTTTGGAATCTTCGAGGGTGAGTTATTCTATCGACTCGTTGCTACAATCTAGTAGATAGATCTTGGCTTGTTTGTTTGTATGCGGTAGAAATTTTTTGTTTTCCATGCTACGAAACCCTACTGTGGTATCAGAGCCATGTCTATATGTAGATCTATTGCACGAGTAGAACACAATGGTCATTGTGGGCGTTGATGATTTTATTGTCAATTGCTTCTTGTGTACTTTGCATCTTGCGGTATGTTGGGATGAAGCGGCCCGGGCTAACCTTACATGACATCGTTCATGAGACTTGCTCCACGCTTGACATGCAACTTGTATTGCATAAGTGGCTTTGCGGGTGCCTGTTTCTCCTAGCATAGTTAAGATCCAATTTACAACGGGTGATTAACAATACTAGTATCAATGTTGTGGTTCTTGTTCGTAAGTTAGAACGACACTTATTGAAAGCCCCAAACCACGTAAAATATGCAAAGAAAGTAGAGGCGTCTAACTTTGTTTTGCAGGGGTGTGTAGTGATGTGATATGGCCATGATTGTGATTATATTTGATGTATGCAATGTTCCTTATTGTAAGTTGGCAACCGGCAGGAGCCATATGGTTGTCTTTAATTTATGTTAAGACCCGCGTGTCTATTCAAAGTAGTTGTAATAGTTGAAGCCGGTGGACGACAACCATGGAGAAGCGTCGTTGACCTTGATGCAATGCCGGTGATGATGGAGATCATGTTCGTGCTAGAAGATGGAGATCGGAAGCACGATGAAGAAAGGCCATATCATATCACATATTATGAATTGCATGTGATGTTAATCCTCTATGCATCTTGTATTGCTTAGTAGACGACGGTAGCATTATAAGATGATCCCTCATGCACATGAATTTCAAGTCATAAAGTGTTCACCCTTAGTTGGCACCGTTGCTAAAGCTTGTTGTTTCGAAGCACCACGTGATGATCGGGTGTGTTAAATTCTGCAAGTGTATACAACGTGAGCAAGCCAGATTTGCTCATGCGGAAGCTAAGGTTTGATCTTGACGAGCCTAGCATGTACATACATGGTCTCGGAACACAGATAACCGAAAGGTAAAGCATGAATCATATAGTAGATATGATGAACATGTCGATTGTTCGCCATTGAAACTATATCAACTCTCGTGATGATCGGTGTTGATGTGGTGGATTTGGTTCGTGTGATCACTAAAACAATGTGAGGGATATTGTTTTGAGTGGGAGTTCACCTAGATTAA
This sequence comes from Avena atlantica, assembly GCA_910589765.1. Lineage (NCBI taxonomy): Eukaryota > Viridiplantae > Streptophyta > Magnoliopsida > Poales > Poaceae > Avena > Avena atlantica. Next base: position 327,586,431 of record OU342733.1, read on the forward strand.
TTTTATTATTAATTTTAACTCAATTTGTCATAAACTTAGTCTAAACTATTGCAAATATGTTGTAGATCAATGGCAGCCCCTACCATAAATTTTAATGCGTTCCTAGATAAAGAAAAGTTGAAAAACAATGGAAGCAACTTCGCGGATTGGTTCCGCAATTTGAGGATTGTCCTCAGAGTTGGTAATTTGACCTATGTGCTGGATGCACCGCTGGGTGACCCACCTGCAGCTGATGCTGCCGATGAAGTAAAGAATGTTTACCTCACTCGGAAGACTCAGTACTCCACAGTTCAGTGTGCTATCTTGTATGGTTTAGAATCGGAGCTTCAGAAAAGGTTTGAGAATTCAGACCCATATGATATTGTCAAGGATCTCAAATTGATCTTTGAGACTCATGCGGCAATTGAAAGCTATGAGGCTTCTGAAAAGTTCTTTAACTGCAAGATGGAAGAGGGAAGCTCCGTCAGTGAGCATGTGCTTAAGATGTCTAGGCACGCAAACAAACTTCAAAGCTTGGGTATTGTGATTCCTAATGCTTTGGGAATTTACCGTGTCCTCCAATCACTACCACCAAGTTACAAGAACTTTGTGATGAACTACAACATGCAAAACATGAACAAGACGTTGCCAGAACTCTTTGCCATGTTGAAATCTGCAGAAGTGAAGATCAAGAAAGAGCACCAAGTGTTGTTGGTCAATAAGACCACCAAATTCAAGAAAGGCAAGTATAAGCAGAAGGGACACTTCAAGAAGGGTGGTAAGAAAGTTACCACGCCGACGAAGAAGACCAAGGCTGGACCTAAGCCTGATACTGAGTGCTTTTACTGCAAGGGAGAAGGTCACTGGAAGCGGAATTGCCCAAAGTACTTGGCGGATTTGAAGAACGGCAACATCAAGAAGAAAAGTATATCTGATATACATGTTATTGATGTGTATCTCACTAGTACTCGTAGTAGTGCCTGGGTATTTGATACTGGTTCGGCTGCTCATATTTGTAACTCGAAACAGGTGCTGCAGAATAAACGGAAGCTAGCGAAGAACAAGGTGACGATGCGCGTGGGAAACGGATCAAAGGTTGATGTGATCGCGGTCGGCACGCTACCCCTTCATCTACCATTGGGATTAGTTTTATACTTAAATAATTGTTATTTGGTGTCTGCGTTAAGCATGAACATTATATCGGGATCTTGTTTATTGCGAGACGGTTACTTGTTTAAGTCCGAGAATAATGGTTGTCCGATTTATATGAGTAATATGTTTTATGCACATGCACCTTTGATATATGGTCTGTTCTTGTTGAATCTCGATAGTGGAAATACACATATTAATAACATTGAGGCTAAACGTTTGAAATCGAGCGATAACTCGACCTATATGTGGCACTGTCGTCTTGGTCACATTGGAGTGAAGCGTATGAAGAAACTCCATTCCGATGGACATCTTGAATCACTTGATTTCGAATCACTTGAAAGATGCGAAGCATGTCTGATGGGTAAAATGACTAAGACTCCATTTTCTGGTATGATGGAGCGAGCTATAGACTTATTGGAAATCATACATACCGATGTGTGTGGTCCAATGAGTGTAGCATCGCGCGGTGGTTATCGTTATGTTCTTACCTTCACGGATGACTTGAGTAGATATGGGTATATCTATTTCATGAAACATAAGTACGAAACTTTCGAGAAGTTTAAGGAATTTCAAAGTGAGGTAGAGAATCAACGTAACAAGAAGATTAAATTTCTACGTTCTGATCGTGGAGGTGAATATCTAAGTTACGAGTTTCGCAGTTGACACCGCCGGGAACACCACAGCGTAATGGTGTGTCAGAACATCGTAATCGAACTCTCTTAGATATGGTTCGTTCTATGATGTCACTTACAGATTTACCGCTATCATTTTGGGGTTATGCATTAGAAACAGCCGCATTCACTTTAAATAGGGCACCGTCTAAATCCGTTGAAACGACACCGTATGAATTATGGTTTGGGAAGAAACCTAGATTGTCGTTTCTTAAAGTTTGGGGATGCGAAGCCTATGTAAAGAAGTTACAGCCGGACAAGCTTGAACCCAAAGCGGAAAAATGCGTCTTCATAGGATACCCGAAGGAAACTATTGGGTATACCTTCTATCATAGATCCGAAGGCAAAATCCTCGTTGCCAAGAATGGATCCTTTCTAGAGAAGGAATTTCTCTCGAAAGAAGTGACTGGAAGGAAAGTAGAACTTGACGAGGTTGTCGGACCTACTCTCGAAATTGCGAGTAGCGCAGCGTCGGAAGAAGTTCCTGTGGTGCCTGCACCAATAAGAGAGGAAGCTAATGATGATGATCATGAAACTTCGGTTGAAGTTGCTACAGAGCCTCGCAGGTCAACGAGAACTCGTACCACTCCAGATTGGTATGATCCCGTTATGAGTGTCATGTTGGTGGACAACACCGATGACCCTGAGACATATGAGGAAGCAATGATGAGCCCAGATTCCAATAAATGGCAAGAAGCCATGAAATCCGAGATTGGATCCATGTACGAAAACCAAGTATGGACTTTGGTGGACTTACCGGATGGCCGGAAGGCTGTCGAGAACAAATGGATTTTCAAGAAGAAAACAGATGCTGATGGTAATGTTACTGTCTATAAAGCTCGACTTGTCGCAAAAGGGTTTTGACAAATTCAAGGAGTTGACTACGATGAGACTTTCTCACCAGTAGCGAAGCTAAAGTCTGTGAGGATTATGTTAGCAATCGCTGCATATTATGATTATGATATATGGCAGATGGATGTCAAAACAGCATTCCTCAATGGAGACATTGATGAAGAGTTGTATATGATGCAACCCAAAGGTTTTGTCGATCCTAAAGATGCTAACAAGGTATGCAAACTTCAATGGTCCATCTATGGATTGAAGCAAGCATCCCGAAGTTGGAATCAACGTTTGGTAAGGTAATCAAAAGTTTTGGTTTTATACAAACTTATGGAGAAGCTTGTATTTACAAGAAAGTGAGTGGGAGCTCTGTAGCATTCTTAATACTATATGTAGATGACATATTGTTGATTGGGAATGATGTAGACCTTCTTAATAGTGTCAAGGAATATTTGAATAATAGTTTTTCAATGAAGGATCTTGGCGAAGCAGCTTACATATTAGGCATAAAGATTTATAGAGATAGATCGAAACGCCAAATATCATTGTCACAAAGTACATATTTGGACAAAGTTCTAAAGAGGTTTGGAATGGAAGATAGCAAGAAAGGGTTCTTTCCCATGTTGCCCAATACAACCTTGAGTAAAACTCAAAGTCCGACATCAGCAGAAGATAGAGAAAGGATGAGTAAGACTCCCTATGCCTCAGCCATAGGATCTCTAATGTATGCCATGCTATGTACTAGACCCGACATTGCATATGCTGTTAGTTTAACTAGCAGATATCAAAGTGATCCAGGAGTGGATCATTGGACAGCGGTCAAAAACATCCTTAAGTACTTGAGAAGAACTAAGGATATGGTTCTTTCTTATGGAGGTGATGAACAGCTCGTTGTTAATGGTTACACCGATGCTAGTTGGAACACCGATCTGGATGATTCTAAATCACAATCTGGATACGTATTTATTTTGAATGGTGCAGCAGTTAGCTGGAGGAGTGCAAAGCAAAGCGTTGTGGCGAGATCTTCAACTGAATCGGAATACATGGCTGCTTCGGAGGCTTCACAAGAAGCGATATGGATGAAAGAGTTCATTACAGAGCTGGGTGTGGTTCCTAGTGTGCTGGACCCAATGTCTATCTACTGTGATAACATGGGCGCCATAGCCAATGCGCAAGAACCAAGGTCACACAAGAAGCTGAAGCACATCAAGCTACATTTTCACGCTATTCGAGAACATATCCAAGATGGGGATATAAAGATTTGCAAAGTACACACAGATCTGAATGTGGCGGATCCGTTGACTAAACCTCTCCCGAGGGCAAAACATGACCAGCACCAAACTGCCATGGGTGTTCGGTATATTACCATGTAATCTAGATTAGATGACTCTAGTGCAAGTGGGAGACTGTTGGAGATATGCCCTAGAGGCAATAATAAATGTAGTTATTATTATATCTTTGTGTTTATGATAAATGTTTACATTCATGCTATAATAGTATTAACAAGGAAACATTAATACTTGTGTGATTTGTAAACTTAATTTGAAGTCCCTGGTAAAGCCTCTATATAATACTAGCTTGTTGGTTAATAGATGATTGTGGTTTCCCTATCATGAACATTGAGATGTTATTAACAACAAGATCATATCGTTAGGAGAATGATATGGTGGACATACTCCTATAGATAAGCGTAGCATAAAGATCAAGTCATTTTAATAGTTCAATTGCTATATGCTTTCTGATACATAGTAATCTAATTCCTTCGACCATGAGATCATGCATATCACCTTTACCGGATGGATGCTTTGATGACATCAAACACCACACCGTAACTGGGTGGCTATAAAGGTGGCATTGAGTGTTCGGAAAGTATTGGTTGAAACACATGGATCAAGAGTGGGATTTGTCCATCCATATGACGGATAGATATACTCTGGGCCCTCTCGGTGAAATGTCATCCAATTAGCTTGCAAGCATGTGACTGGCTCACAAGGGATCACATATCACGGGAACGAGAAAACAGTACTTATCGGTAACGAGGTTGAACTAGGTATGAAGAGATACCGACGATCATAACCTCGGATAAGTAAACTATCGTGAGACAAAGGGAAATTGATATCGTATGTAAGTGGTTCATTCGATCGCAAAGTAATCGTAGAAATATGTGGGAGCCATATGAATTTCCAGATTCCTCTATTGGTTATTGTTCGGAGAAGTGTCTCGATCATGTCCGCATAATTCACGAACCGTAGGGAGACACACTTAAGGATTCGACGTTGTTTGAGTAGTTATGGAATGATGAGAAAGAGACCGAATGTTGTTCGGAGTCTCGAATGGGATTCGGGATATCACGAGAAGATCCGGAATGGTCCGGAGAATAAGATTCATATAAGGAAAGTCCTGTTTCGGAGATGGAGAATGGTTCCGGTGTTTTCATCGGGAATGTTCTAGAAGGTTCCGGAATGTCCGGCACTCCGGGGGGGGGGGGGGAGGGTACATGAATGTGTTATATCAAGTTGATATGATTGCATCATGTACTCGGTGTCATCGCTGTACAAAATAGAGGGTTTATTCAAATCCTAGTTTGAAAAGTCAAACGGCTAGTTTGAAAGTCAAGCGGCAAGTTTTGGAAAGAGGAGGAGTGGGAAACCGAGTTGGGGAGGGTTTCCCTCCTCCAACCGGCGGCGCACCACCCAAGACGAGTTGGGGAGGGACTCCCCTCCCTCCCCTTGGCCGGCCGGCCCCTCCACCTATATAAGGAGGGGCAGGGCTCCCTCCTAGAGACACACAAGTCCCTTGCCCCGAAAACCCTAACCCTAGCCGCCGCCGCCCTCCAAGCCGCCGCCGCCTAGGGATCTCCTTGCCGCCGACTTGGGCACCACCAAGCCCTAGCCGCCGGCTCTAGCACCTCTTCCTCGGCGTGTCTAAACCCTAGATCGTCGAGGGATTCTCTTATACTCCACCATACTCGCTCCGGCTTAAGACGAAGCCCTGCGAGATCTCCCCTCTACTTCCGGTACCACGCCGTTGTGCTGCCGGAATCACGAGGAGAGTGCTACAATCTCCGCTGCCTGCTGGAACAAGGGAGAGGAAGGTCTTCGTCGAGTACCGAACGTGTGACCGACTGCGGGAGCGCTGCCGGAACGCAGCGCCAGAAGGATCGTCTACGCGATCTTGAGATCGGCAAGAGTACGACTACATCACCCACGAGAATCCGCTCTCGTTAAACACTTCGGAATCTTCGAGGGTGAGTTATTCTATCGACTCGTTGCTACAATCTAGTAGATAGATTTTGGCTTGTTTGTTTGTATGCGGTAGAAAATTTTTGTTTTCCATGCTACGAAACCCTACACCGAGGCGGCGGCCAGGGGCCTCAAACCCTAGCCAGGCGCGGGGCAGGGCCCACCCGCGCCTAGGGTATGTCTGCCCCCGGGCTACCCCCTTCGGCTCCCCTCTGGACTTCTTGTTCCCCACGGAAAGTAATTGACTTTGACATTTGTCCCGTCCAATTCCGAGAATATTTCTTTACTAACTTTTCTGAAACCAAAAACAGCAGAAAACAGGCATCTGGCACTGTTGCAACTTGTAGTAGGTTAGTACCAGAAAACATGTAAAAATCACCTCAAAGTGTATACAAGCAAAGCAAAGTAGATACTAAACAAGCATGGAGCATAAAAAATTATAGATAAGTTTCCAACGTATCATCGCTACACAAATTTAAATGGAGCCAATATAAGACTTGAAAATCCTGCATATGGCCTCCATATTTAATTTAGGTGAATCGTCTAAATACTCCCAAACAACCTCAATATGTATGCGAGCATGTACAAGTAGATGCAATAGGTATATATGTCATATTATAAAAATAGGGTCCGGATCGGGGTCACACATTGTTGTTCGGCGATCTTGGGGTTCCGAGGGTTCGAAGGGATCAGGGTCTTAGGTTTCTCTTTGGTGGTCTTGGCATCCGGGTCTCAGTCATTGGATCCCTGAAGGAGGACTTGGCGTCCTTGTCGAAGTTCTTGGGTGATGGTGCCGGACTCGGGTTCGGCGCCGATGGTCTTGTGTGGTTTGTCCGGTCCGTGCAGGAGAACTCCGGGTTCCATGGTGGAGGTCATCGGGATGAATCTGTGAATATCTTGAGGTCCCGGCTTCAGATTTCTTGGGTTTCTATCTCAAGGTCTTCGGGTATGAACTTGCCATCGAAGACGATATTAGCGTTGTTGCCGCTGGACTCACGCCAAGAGGCAAAACACGGTTGCTGGTCGGCGTGAACAGGGATCAGTGGTAGGTGGTTGGCTTCACTGTAATAGGACTTATGTAGCTGTCACCAGGCGACCACGTAGGCGTGGGCCGATGTGATGTTGCGGAAAAAGAAGGAAACGGACACACTCCGGCTCGAGGGAACGGGGGATCGCAGGTAGGCGATGGAGAGGGAGACATGCGGACAGTGGTCGACGCGCTGGGCGCAGGAGACGTGGATGGGCGGCGACATCCAGCAGCGTCAGGGCGTCGTGGCAGCTAGCGACGGCGAGGTGGTGTTCCTGAACAGCGAGGCGGTTGCGCTGGCTCGGGGAGGCATCGAGCTTGCGAGCCAGAGGCAGGTGGTGACCCAGACGGAGGAGGATCGGGGCAGGGTGGCACTCCTAGGGAGGAAGGAACCCTCTGGCGGTGGTTGGCTCCCAGGGAGGAAGGATCCCCGCGACAACGGCGGATGGGGCTCCGGGCGGCAGTCAGGAGGAATCTCGGAAGAGGGACAGCCCTATAGTGGAGAGATATGTGCTGGGGGATCGGGAGAGAGAGGCAACAGCACTCACGCGCGAGGGTGGCGGTGACGCGCAGGTGACGAAGATGAGCAGAGGAGGCGAGGGGATGGGATCACGCGGCCGAGAGACGTGGTGTGCGGCGGGGAAAGCGGGAAGGAAGGTGGGCCACTCGCGGGCGGGTGTGTGCCGCGGTTTGTGGGCCAGGACGGGAGTCACGACAGGGATCACGCGTGGGGTGGGCCAGGGTGCAGGCGGGTTAGCGTGCAGGCAAGAGCGTGCCATGTGGGCGGAGCTCACAGTGTGGTGTGGGGCTAGCGGTTGGGGACGGGTAGGATTAGGTCTATGTGGGGGTGTTGGGTGAGATTTAGGTTTAGGGTTAGGGTTGGTGGGCCTAGGGTTTGTTTGGTGGGGTTGTAGGTGGACTCCAGTTGGACCATTTGGGCCTAGCCGGTTGTCTGCCTCCTCTAGTTTGTATAAAATATGTTTTTATTTATTTATTTTGTTTTAAATAGGCTTTCGATAAATAGTTTATACAAATAAAAGATCCGGATGGACCTAGGGTTTTTGATTTGAAATAAAGACGGGAACAAAAATAGGCTTTTGGAAAATAGTTTTAGGCAAATAATATGAATGCAGACATGAAGATGCTCAAATGCAATATGGCATGATGAAATGAATGCATGATGATGTACAAACATGAGCGATTTTATGGTAGTGGTTTTACCCGGGGTACTACACCCCCTAGCGAGAAAGTGGCAGCGCACATTGTGTTCTCCGGGCGTAGCTTCCCGAGTTTGCTCAGTGAGTGTGTCGTTCTCTCGGGGTGTCATGTCCCACCCGTGAGGAGGCCGCACTCTTCGCTGAGGATCCCTCCCACTGCGCATGGCCTGCCTCCCTATGCCCTCACCACTTCGCAACGCGGGGAGAGGGAAATGTCCGCAGCCTTTTGACGCTACATGTTCCACCCCAAGTTTCGAATAGGTGAAGCGGGAGTTCGCTTTTCTTGGGGGGACAGAGAAAAACGGGCTTAGTGGTTGCCTGCCGAGTATCCCGAGGGAGCGAGCCCTCGTCCTGTGGTATCCGGGATATGCTCACCAGCACACGGGCTACAAGCGGTGCGAGAGTTGTGTTTCCCGGTGGCTCGCTCGCAGACGCTTTAGGGGTTCGCCCGGGTGGGAGCAACCATTCTTGACTTCTTGTAGATGTATGAGGTGGGATGCGTCCATAGCTCGTGAGGCGGGGGCGCCGTCGTGTCATCCCATTCCATGCTTGGGGTTTGGGGTCGAGACGGTGCACGACAGCCTTCTCCTAAGGCTGGAATGAGCCCCCCCCCGTCTCGCTTCTCACAAAATGCTCTGCTTCGACGAGCAATTCCGCCAAGAATTCGAAGTCTTGGTAGTTGATCTGTTGCCTTAGGGGCGCGCTGCGCACGCCCGGTGGAAGGCATCGATGGCCAACTCGGGAATGGTATAGAGGTTGGAGCTGAGAGTGATGACGATGTGATGGTGCGTGGAAGCTTCATTGGGATACCCCAAGAGGAAGGTGTGATGAGCACATCAAAAAGTTTTCCCTCAGTAAGAAACCAAGGTTATTGAACTAGTAGGAGGAAGGAAATGACTCAAAGGTGTTGCTAGCAACTTGGAAACCTGCACAACACAAACTCAAGACTTTTTCCCAACGAACAGTGAGGTTGTCAATCTCACTAGTTTGCTGAAAACAAAGGGTTAACTGTATAGTGTGGAAGGAAATAGTGGTTTGCAGAAAGTAATCAGTAACAGTGGAAGATGTATCAATGGTAAAGATTGGACCGGGCTCCATAGTTTACTAGAGGTGTTCTCCTTAAGATGAACAAACATGGCATTCTGGGTAAACAAATTACAGCAGGGCAATTGACAGGACTGAGCAAGGCATAACAATGCAATACTAGACATTCATGATCCTATGAGATTCGATTGGGCAATACAACAAGATACATAGACCGCCATCCAACTGCATCTATGACTAGTAATCCACCTTCAGGTTATCATCTGAACCCCCTCTAGTATTAAGTTGCAAGCAATGGATAAATGCTTTAAGCAAAGTGTGTAAGGTAAACAATCCACTTGTTCCATGAACAAGAGACCGTTGTTTTCTCCCTAGTGGCAACATCACAACTACAACCTTAGAGATTTCTGTCACTTCCCTTAGATTAAATAGAGGCATGAACCCACTATCGAGCATAAATACCCCCTCTTGGAGTCACTAGCATATACTTGGCCAAGATAGCTACTAGAAACGGAGAGCATGCAAGATCACAAACAACACAGACATGATATAATCAATAAGAAAAAACCATTAATCAATCTGACATAGTAATCTCAATATCGATCGGATCCCCGCAACACAACATGCATGATTACAAATAGATGATCTTGATCATGAACAGAGCTCACAAGATCTAAACATGGTAGCACAAAGGAGGAGATACAACCATCTAGCTACTACATGGACCTGTAGTCCAAGGTGGAACTACTCACACTTCATACCGGAGGCTGGCATGATGAAAAAGAAGGCCTCCGGGATGATCTCCCTTCCGACAGGGTGCCCGGAAGAGCTTTAGATCCCCCCGATCTAGGGACGATGGTGGCGGCAGCTACAGACGGTTTCATGGAATATTGATCGGGTCCTTAGGGTTTTGGCATCGGGGGGTCTATAGGCGAAGAGGCGAGGCAGGGGCAGCCAGGGTGGCCGCACCCACCAGGCACGGGCTAGGGTTAGCCGCGTGGCCATGGGGTGTGGCCCCCAGGTGGCTCCCCTCCGTCTCGTATTTAGGCTCCGTGTTCCCCACTGTAAAATATTGACTTTGGCTTTTGTCCCATCCAATTCCGAGAATATTGATTTTCTGCCTTTTCTGGAACCAAAAACAGTAGAAAACAGGCAACTGGCATTGTGGCATCTTGTTAATAGGTTAGTCCAGAAAAACATATAAAAACACCTCAAAGTGTAGACAAAGCAAAGCAAAGTAGATACTAAACAAGAATGGAACATCCAAAATTATAGATACGTTTTTGACGTATCAAGCATCCCCAAGCTTAACTCCTGCTCGTCCTCGAGTAGTTAAGTGATAAAAAGAATAATTTTTGAGGTGACATGCACCATAAAAATCAAGATCAAACCATTTGCAAGCATTGAAAGTTGGTATCAAAGAACTCTAAACATGAGCATGAAAGCTGGAGTTCTAACAATAGATACAAATAGCACAAGAATAAGTAATATCTACAATATGCATCAATCAATAAGTTTTGGGACAATGCACATAGAACTAAGAATGGCAACTATGGTCTCTTAATTGGTGCCTAAGGATAGAAGGTGAAGACTCAATGTAATAGTGGAAGAAAGGCCCTTCATAAAGGGAAGCAGGGATTTCAAGTTTCAAAAAGAGCTTCCAAAAATTATGGTACTTGTTAGCTTTCATCTCTCATTGCCCCTATCATAAGCATCTTGAAGTGATTAAGGTTAAAGTGAACAAACTATGGAGTATATGCTTGACAAGGTATAAGTTGGAAATCTAATGTCCCTTGAATACGAGGGCCGCTCCTCATGGTACTCAAGTTTAGTTACTTGCAAGTTCTTTTCATAGTAAGTACATGTGTATCATAGAGAACCGTCAACGGGGTACCCCTTGCACATGATACAGGAGCTATCCCATAATCAAAATGACAAGGCAAGCAGACAATGAGAATCTCAGCAATCTTCTTATTTACCATGGGAAAATGGTGCTTTTTTCTATCTTTCCTCTTTTCTCATATTTTTTTCTTTTTCTCAATCTCTTTTTCTATCTCTTTTTTATAAGAAGAATGCTTCATAGATGTCACTATGGTGATGCTGCAAGTTTCCACAATGATTAGGCATGGCTTAGGCTAGCGGCCCAGGCGTTTCTCTAACACACATACATAACTCCATGGACTTACAAGCCCCCTTTCATTCCACACCGACGACATCCATAGACAAAAGAGCATGATATCAACTGGGTATAACGTACAAGTGCAATGTTGAAAGCGTTCCCCATGACAGCATGGTTCCGCTAATCCCAACTTATAAGTGCAAGCATATACAACATAGATGACACAATGGTTCAAGTTTATTAGGAACAAGAAAAATAAAGTGTGTCATCAAGTTCGTGAGAGCTTTAATCACTAAGTTTTCACATAACAAAATACTTTTTAATTGGAACATAGATGAAAACAAAAATATACTTGGAATGGTGTAACATACCATGCATAGGAATTTATAGTGGACACTTTGGAATAACTTGGTTTCTTGGGAGTTGGATGCATGAGTATAGCTTACTCATACAAGTGGAGGCTAGCAAAAGACTGGGAGCGACCAACTAAGAGAGCAATAATGTCCATAGTCATGCAGAGCAACAAAACATTAGTACAAATCAAAGCATAAAGTGGTACCACAAGTCAAGGACCAAATGATCATAGAGGCTATGGTGAATTGTTCATAGTCATAATATGGTGTGAGCATGTGCCAAGTCAACCCAAACAAAGCATCAAAGGAGAATACCACAATACTATGATTTTGTATGCTAAAACAACACATGATTCCTTCAAGGCACACTAAGCAATCCTAATTTTTTGGAACGAGTCATGCTACAGAAATAATCACTAAGCATAAAGTCAAAACAAAATCTAGCATGACATGATAAAGTCTAAGTCACAGTCAAAGCAAGCTCCTCTTGCACTATTCAAGCAAGAACTTTCTACTCCTCTCCAACACCAATCAACTTATTTGAAACAACACAGCGAGAATGGGGGTCCAAACTAATTTATTCAAGCAAACTAAGCAAACCAAACAAAAACTAAGATGCTCCAAGAACAACACAACAGTGCATGAAACAATAAAAACAAAGTGTCTAGAAAGACCTGCGATTTTTATTGATAAAGAAGGAGATGCCTTGGGCATCCCCAAGCTTTGACGCTTGTACCTCTTGAATATTTTTTGGAGTGACACGGGTTGCATCCCCAAGCTTGAGATTTTTTCCATTCTTCATCTCATTACATCATTCTTTCTCTACACCTAAAATTTTCCTTCATACAAAACTTCATACAATCTTCATTAGCAACATTAGTGTATTCAAAAGATAATAGACCTTTGGGTTTAGCTTTAGAACAGCAAAACTTTCACTAAAAACACAAGCTACTGTAGCAATTACCTCAAAAATCTCAATTTCCCAAAAAGAATCCAAAAAGGAATCAATAAGAAGCAACTGCAAATAATGGCAGAAATCGGTCAAAATAGACCAGTAGGTAGAAACCAATTTTTTCGAAGACCTTCTGTTGCTCAAATCAAAAACTGTTGAACTTACGAAAGTTATCAAACGTACTGGGGGATTTATTCAGAAAATATCAGCTCAATTCGACTTACATATATTTTACATGAATTTTTACGGTGGAGCACAAAAATTTGTTTTGGGACAACAACTCCCCAAATCTTACTTCCCTCTCATTAGAGGTTGTTCTTGGCACAAAAATAAAATAAAAACGATAAGGTGAGGTCGTTACTAAAGTAATAACTTCCAAGACTCAAGAAAACTTTTGGGTTATCTCCCAATAAGTACTTTTCTTTAACGCCTTTAAGTTAGGCTTGATAATTTGAGAAAATGCTCACATAAGAAATATGAATTGAAGTAAAAGAGAGCATCAAGAAGCAAATTCAAAACACATTTAAGTCTAACCCACTTCCTATGCATAGGAATCTTGTAAAGAAACAAGTCACGAAAGCATAAAGCAACAAACATAGGAAAGCAAAACAAGTGCAACTTCAAAATTTTAAACATAAAGAGGGGAAACTTAATATTGTTGAGATACATAAGACAATATTTCCCTCTCTCATAATAACTTTCAGTAGACTCATGAATAAATTCAACAATATAACTATCACATAAAGTATGCTTTTGATGATCTACAAACACATAATTTTTATCAAGCTCAAAAATAGTGGGATTAAAACCTTCAAACCCACTTTTAACAATTTCATAACAACATGACTCATCATTCAATATAGGACCATCATCTAGAGCTTTATCATAAACATTTTCTAAGCAAAACTCTTTAGTACCATGCATTTCTAAATTAGGCACAAATAAAGGATTATCATAGATAACATGAGCATAACAATTATCACAAGTTTTACCTATAGCATATATTTCAAAAGAATCCACAGGAACATAATATTCATCCTCCTTTGATAAGCATGGAGGACAATCAAATAATGTAAGGGATGAAGAGTTACTCTCATTAGAAGGTAGGCATGGGTAGCTAATCCATTCTTCCTCCTTTTGTTCATCACTCTCCTCCTCTTTTTCATCCAATGAGCTTTTAGGTTCAGCAATTTCTTCTTCCATAGGATCCTGCAAGGCATTAATCTCTTCCATTTGTGGAAAGCATCTATTAAAATATTCAAGAATATAGCCATTTTCTTCCCTGTAATTATCAAAGCAAAATTTAAGTATATCATAAACCTCATATTCATAAGGTGCATCATCAGTATTTTCAATCAAACTGGCAAGTTCAAATGCACCCTTGAAAGCAATAAATTCTTCAATTTGTTCCACATCATAAAAGTCATAATTTCCTTTAACATAAGAAGATATGGTTACATTATCATTATACTCACATTGAAAAGGCAGGTGTTTATACCTCCTTCAGCAACAAGATTTATCAAAGCAATAAGTAACATTATAAGTAGAGCACACCTCTCTAGCAATAGTATTCAATTTATCAATTTGTTCTCACAAGTGTTTCCCTTTTTGTGACAAACGGCGTTCCTTATAATAATACTTTTGTTCTTCCGTGAACCCGCCTTGCCAATAAGAACTAGTTTCAAAGAAACCATCCATTGATAGAAAGCATGACCAAGCAAGGCAATAACAGACCAGCAACTAGAGTAGGAACTAACTTTTTTGTGTTTTTGATAGGATAAAGGAAACCAAACTAAACTATATTTTTTTGGAGTTTTTGATAAAAAGAGGCAAACAAACCCAATCAAAAGAAACTAAGCAAAACAAAAACAAAGTAAAGAGAAAGGTTGTGAAGGACTCCCCATGTGAATACGTCCTTAGCCTCCCCGGCAACGGCGCCAGAAAATCTTGATGGTGCGTGGAAGCTTCGTTGGGAGACCCCAAGAGGAAGGTGTGATGAGCACATCAGCAAGTTTTCCTTCCGTAAGAAACCAAGGTTATTGAACCAGTAGGAGGAAGGAAATGACTCAAAGGTGTTTCTAGCAACTTGGAAACCTGTAGAACACAAACTCGAGACTTTTCTCCAACGAACAGTGAGGTTGTCAATATCACCGGTTTGCTGAAAACAAAGGGTTAACTGTATAGTGTGGAAGGAAATAGTGGTTTGCAGAAAGTACACGGTAACAGTGGAAGATGTATCAATGGTAAAGATTGGACCGGGGTCCATAGTTCACTAGAGGCGTTCTCCTTAAGATGAACAAACATGGCATGATGGGTAAACAAATTACAGCAGGGCAATTGACAGGACTGAGCAAGGCATAACAATGCAATACTAGACATTCATGATCCTATGAGATTCGATTGGGCAATACAACAATATACATAGACTGCCATCCAACTGCATCTATGACTAGTAATCCACCTTCAGGTTATCATCCGAACCCCCTCCAGTATTAAGTTGCAAGCATTGGATAACTGATTTAAGCAAAGTGTGTAAGGTAAACAATCCACTTGTTCCATGAAAAGGAGACAACTGGTTTCTCCCTAGTGGCAATAGCACATCTGCAACCTTAGAGATTTCTGTCACTTCCCTTAGATTAAATAGAGGCATGAACCCACTATCGAGCATAAATACCCCCTCTTGGAGTCACTAGCATATACTTGGCCAAGATAGCTACTAGAAACGGAGAGCATGCAAGATCACAAACAACACATACATGATAGAATCAATAAGACAAAACCATTAATCAATCTGACATAGTAATCTCAATATCTATCGGATCCCCACAAACACAACATGCATGATTACAAATAGATGATCTTGATCATGAAAGGAGCTCACAAGATCTAAACATGGTAGCACAAAGGAGGAGATACAACCATCTAGCTACTACATGGACCCGTAGTCCAAGGTGGAACTACTCAAACTTCATACCGGAGGCTGGCATGGTGAAGAAGAAGGCCTCCAGGATGATCTCCCCTCCGACAGGGTGCCGGGAAGAGCTTCAGATCCCCCCGATCGAGGGACGATGGTGGCGGTGGCTACAGACGGTTTCGTGGAATATTGATCGGGTCCTTAGGGTTTTGGCATCAGGGGGTCTTTATAGGCGAAGAGGCGAGGCAGGGGATAGCCAGGGCGGCCGCACCCCCCAGGCACGGGCTAGGGTTAGCCGCACGGCCAGGGGGTGTGGCCCCTTGGTGGCTCCCCTCCGTCTCATATTCATGCTCCATGTTCCCCAAGGTAAAATATTGACTTTGGCTTTTGTCCCGTCCAATTCCGAGGATATTGAATTTCTGCCTTTTCTGGAACCAAAAAACAGAAGAAAACACGTGTCTAGCATTGTGGCATCTTGTTAATAGGTTAGTCCAAAAAACATATAAAAACACCTCAAAGTATAGACAAAGCAAAGCAAAGTAGATACTAAACAAGCATGGAACATTAAAAATTATAGATACGTTTCTGACGTATAACAACGCGTTGAATATAGCTTTGGAGGTCTTTGTCTGGTGCTTGCACGAGTCCGAACATGTAGGTGTTCCATAAGGTGTGACACATACGGCTTGATGTGGCCTGTGCTTTGGGGATTGCCCTTCGCCTTCTTTGGTATAGTTGCAGCAGACGATGATGACGCCGACCAAGGTGGTCGTGCGTGCGCCCCCTACCTGGTGTACCATATGTCGTGTCTTGATTTTCGACACCGGGGATGGGTAATCCCCTTTGTTAGTTCGGCCAAGGGTGACATCCAGCGAGCTCGATCGATGATCTAGACGAACACACACAAAGACACACACATGTTTTTTACCTAGGTTTGTGTCCGCGATGTGCGGATCCCTACGTCCTACAACTATCAACTATATATCTGGTGGATGGTCACAATTACAAGGGTTCCTTCCCTGGGAAGGCTCTATCTAAAAATCTCCTTATCTCTCTCTCGATCGACCTAGGCATCCTTTTATAAGGGCAAGGGACTCCACAAGAGTCAGAAAAACACGCGTTGGTGTCGCATTTCCACGCGGAAGGGTGTGGTTTGCATGAGTACAATGTGGAGAGGATCCCTTACACAGTCTTCACGTGGCTGACCTGGTGTGTGGCCTAGTGACCTAGGATTCAGAGTTCTGTCAGGTCACTCATGTCATCTGCCAGAAAGGGAGGCTTGCTAGGCACTATGGATTCACGGACCACGGACACCTAGCCCCCAAGAAGATGTCTTCGTGGCGGCTTGTTTAGGAGGGATCCGTGGACCCTAGGTCCTATGGATATGACACCTGATGTGACTAAGAAAGACTTGGCTACCATCGACTCCTATAAGTATCCTAACACATTCACCCCAGAAGTACACGCTATAATCTTCCAAGTCTTTGCCATTAGCCTTAGTCATAGCTCTAGATTCATCTCTCTCGTCGGGTATTATTATAAACCCACCATGATCATCTTGTAGACACATTGTACGATCTCTTGATCACCTTATGAATAAATTCCAAGGGATTTCTCCCATTATATGCATGTATTTATCTTTGAGATCCAAACCTACTGATCTGAGCCATTCGCCAAACAAATAAACTCTCTTTCGTTCTTCGGAAGTGAGAGTGCAGGAGGATCATGGAAACTATTCTTTGTCAAGATCCACTATCTCTTGCAGAAGCATGGACCCTACTTCCTTGTCTTGTCTGAAACAAATATGAAGGGTAAGAAGGCCCAAAATTTCATGCGGACATTGTGCTATGTTGAGAGTTTTGTTGTTAGTATCACGGGGATCAATTGGGGTCTAGCTTTGTTTTGGTTGCCTCAATGCATGATGTGTTTGAAGCTTTAACTCCCACTGCATTTATGTGACTATCTCGTCGGAGAACGAGGCACCATGGAGGGTGACCTTTGTGTATGGTGAGACAAGGATAGATCATCGCCATGAATTTTGGAATCTTCTTCTTTGTCTTCGACTGGAGTGGGACAGACAATGGTTATGCTGCAGAGATCGTAACAAGGCTCTTACCCAAGATGAGTACCTAGGCGTGCATAATAGATTAGATGCACAAATAACCTTATCCCATGACTGTTTAGATGACTACATGTCTTGTTGATATCGGTTTCATAGGTCCCAAATTCACATGAAATAATAGGCAATAAACTGAGGATCATGGCAAGATGCGGTTGGACAGAACTGTAGAGAAAGCAGGTTTCTCGGCCCTTTACGATGATTGTTCTGTGGAGAACCTGGTAGCTTCAACTTCTGGTCATTTGGCGATCTTAATCACTACAAAAATACCCTCATACCCGGCGGATTTTTGGGGTAGAATAAACAAAAATAACCGATAAATTGTTGGTTATGCAGCGGATGAGCTTTGTCGGCACCATTTTGTGTCGGCAGCCACTTATACGCCGTGGCATACACGGTAGCGGTGGATTTTGGTTCCGTGGTACATGGACGGGGAAGGCGGCGATTTTTAACACCTCGCTTGGACAACGGAGGCATTCCCAATATCCGCTGCCCATTTCAAGCGCCATTAATTGTTGATGTCCGCTGGAGAATGGTCAATCACTGCCAACTGACTGGTTAGGCTTGTCTGGCTCACAGGTGCGGACCACCACTGCTTACTCGAGCTGTCGGACACCGATATATGAGCTCTATGTACCAATTCGGTCCATGTTATGGGAGCACCTATTTACAACCATAAAACAAATACTACATCTCACCAACAGCCCACCCTGTTTCCTATATAATACAGGAAGTCCTAGTCCCCACTGTCTCAACTCCTCTCTCAGTATGACGCTGCACCCACTCTCTCGGCAAGACAAACCCTAGATCTAAACATAGTCATTTACAAAAATATCCTAAGATCTCACCAACTACCATCTCTACTACTGTCGGCCCTCCCAAATGCGGTGATGCCTCGCAAGCTCTCCTAATTGAACCTAGCCTCCGCGCTGGAATCCTCCGAGCCTAAGTTCTTTCTCAATTGATCTTTTGTTGGATCTTGTTCTTTCTCTAATTGATTTGCTATTGGATCCTGTTCATTCTGTAATAGATTTGTTGTTGCATCTTGTTCATTCTGTAATCGATTTGCTGTTGTATCATGTTCTTTCTCTAACCGATCTGCTCTCTCTTTTAGATCCACGATAACGCGGTCAACTTAGCTCGTGCGAAGGATTACAGACATGGCGTTGTTGCCGTCGCTTCCACCACCATGAAAGCATCATCATCGGAGTATGGCGGCCATGTTGCTGTGTTTGTCATAATAAGGTGAGGGGCTCAAGATTTGATTAGGTCAACTCCTCCACTTATTCTTAAGATAAGTGGAAGAATTAGGCTAGTTGTAGATAGTTTTTAGTTTTTTATTTTCATAATATTTTTGGTAGAAGAAGCGGTTGCTGTAATGTGATGTAATAAATATTTTCTTAATAAAATTAAGTTTTCCATTTAAATGCATTTATATTCCTAAATTAATGGTTGTAAACTGTTTATTTTGATTAATGATACTGTAATTAATTATATATATCGGTAATGTTATACAAACCATGACATTTGCAATACATAACACGACACAAAAGTTACGCTGCCTTAAATAATGTAACGAGTCATATCCACTGTCGCTCCGCGGATCACGTTGTGCCGAGTCAAAAAATCAGCCGCCATTGTGGAATCCCCGACGCAGATATTTCTGACGATTTTTTTATCATGCCAACACGAGCGGGTAATTAAGGTTGTGCCTCAGTGTCTATAAACGCTAGGGCCCGAGCTCCGTATTGTTGATCACCTATCAAAACTGACTGACCTGCAGTACAAAGCTCCAATCCAGATTTTTTTTGCTTTGAGGATGCATGGTTGTGAGCTCCAGGTTATACATAGGTTTTTGAAAAAGCCTGGACCTGATCCACGCTCCAAAAAGTGGCCGGCTCATTAAAGTCTTGGAGCCAAAAAATCTTTCAGAGTGTTTCGTAACAAGATTGGGAAGCTGGAACTTCGCTTCCAACACCTTCTCCTACCCATGTTTGATGTAGATCGGTCAGAAATATACAAGCTTGCACTAGTAGGAAAATTCTTATAGTATACACATCACTAGTGGCGTGCATGACAAAATAATCTAATACCATTAGTAATACTATCAATGGGTTTAAAATACTAGTGGTGTTTCATAAAAATAAAACATCACCAATTATCTGTAGCGTCTAAACCAAAATGAACGCCACCAGTAAATAAGACATGTCAGTCTGACGAAACAAAACTAGTAGTGGGGTTCAAAAATATTGAAACATATTTTATTAATGCTGGCGTTCGAATATTAAGATGCGCCGTTAATATGTGCAAGGAAGAAGCACATCTAGCGACTCAATAATTTTTTTAATATTCAAATGCCCACTAGCCTTATCCTATCACTCTCTCTTCTCCAATCTCTCTCTCTCCCTCTTATCGCTTATTCCCCTGCGAGTGAGCACATGCAGTGGCAGCGAGCGGCGAGCGCCGGCAGGGACGCCCACATATCCTCCCGCTCGCCCCCTCCGCACATGAGCATAGTGCCGCCGCCTCCCCTCCTCGCGCGAGCACCACCGTCTCTAGCCGAGCGTGTGCGTCGCCATCCCTGCTTCTTCCTCAAAGACAACAAGCGCTGACTGACGGCTTCACCGCGTCTCCTCGTTGCTCTGGACGCGTGGCCTAGCTGTAACCTCACGTCGTGCGTCCCCCTCCACCCACAAGTATACGACTCCATGTTCGTGACGAGGAGCTCGTCGGCCAGATCTATGACGAGGAGCTCGCCGGCGTCACCCTCCACCCATAGGTCCACGACTCTATGTCCGCAACAAGGAGCTCTCCGGCCTCCACGACAACTAGTTTGCTGGCGTTCGCGACGAGGATCTCGCCAACCTCCACGAAGAGGAGCTCACCGGCATCCGTAATAAGAAGCTCATGGGCGTCCGCAACGAGGATCTCTCTGGCATCCGTGACGAGGAGCTCGCCGGCGTCCTCAATGACGAGCTCTATGGCGTCCGTGATGAGGATCTCACTGGCGTCGCTCGCTGGAATCGATGCCATTTTTTAATTCTCAAAATTTGTACCGGTAGCGTTTAAAACATCACATACCATAACTGTTAAAAATACCACAAGCGTTCGACCCAAACACCGACACTAAGATATACCTGTGGCGTAAAGTTGGTAGCGTGTGGGTCGAATGCCACCAACCCACTTTTCCGAGCGCCACCAGTAATCTTTTTCCTAATAGTGTTGAGAGGATCTTTGTGATATGTTTGAGCGGGAGGAAGTCATGGCCCACCAACATTCTCAGGTGGATTGGTTACATGAGGGCGACTAAAACATCGCCTTCTTCCATGCGAAGGCCACTCCACGAAAGCGAGAAAATAAGATCAAATCTTTGAGGCTGGTGTGATGATGGGTCTCGTTGTGAAGATGATCAGAAGAAAATGAAAGGTATGGTTCACAAATGCTATGAGAACATTTTCACATCCGAACCTATCTTGGCTATTGATGTTGTACTTGATTTAATTCCTTCTAAAGTAACGAGCGATATGAATGCAGAATTGACTAAGGAATACACAAATGGGCTCGACGAAGGCGCCTAGGCCTGATGGTTTCCCAGCACTCTTCTATCAAACCCATTGGAAATTTCTTGGGGTGGAGTTATGCCATGTGATCATAAGCTTTTTACATGGGGGTTTGTTACTAGAGGGTTTTTTGTGACTCAGTAATCGTGATGATTTCATAGGCAACTAAACTAGAGCATTTGAAAAACTTCCATCCCATCAACTTTTGAAATGTGATTTATAAGATTTCATCCAAAGTGTTAGATAATTGTTTGAAGCTAATCTTGTTGTCTGTCGTGTCTGGGAATCATAGTGCCTTTGCTCCTAGGCGTTTACTTACTAACAATTCTCTGATTGCTTATGAGTGCCTTCACATCATCATACAACAATAACTAAACCACCTTTATTTTCTCCCAAGGTTGACATGATGAAGGAATACGATAGTGTTGAATGGAAATTTCATTTGGGGTGCCTTCAGAAGCTGGGTTTTGATCAAACTTGGATTGCTATAGTGATGAGGTGTTGTGTCACTTCAGTGAGATATGAAGTTCGTGTAAACGGAGAGCTTACTGAGCTCATGACCCCATCTAGGGGCATTAGGCAAGGGGGTCCAATTATTATTGATGGCGCTGCGTCAACGTGGAGCGCTTCGTCGGGAAACCCCAAGAGCAAGGTGTGATGCAGCACAACAACAAGTTTTCCCTTAGTAAGAAACTGAGGTTATCGAACCAGTAGGAGGAAGGAAACGTCTCAAAGGTGTTACAGGCAACGTGGAAGCCTGCACAACACAAACTCAAGACTTTGCCCTAACGAATCAGTGAGGTTGTCAAGCTCACCGGTTTGCTGTAATAAAGGATTAAATGTATGGTGTGGAAGGTGATGACGGTTTGTAGCAAGTAAACAGTAACGGTAGAAGATGTATCAATGGTAAAGATTGGACCGCGGTCCTAGTTCACTAGAGGTGCTCTCCTTAGATAAACAAACATGGCATGAAGGGTAAACAATTTACAACAGGGCAATTGACAGGACTAAGCAAGGCAAAACAATGCAATACTAGACAAAAAGATCCTATGAGATCCGATTGAGCAATACAACAATATACATAGACCGCCATCCAACTGCATCTATGACTAGAAGTCCACCTTCAGATTATCATCTGAACCCCCTCCAGTATTAAGTTGCAAACAACTGACAACTGCTTTAAGCAAAGTGTGTAAGGTAAACAGTCCACCTGTTTCATGAACAAGAGACCGTTGTTTTCTCCCTAGTGGCAACATCACATCTATCATCGAAGATATTTCTGTCACTTCCCTTGAAAAGTAGAGGCATGAACCCACTATCGAGCATAAATACCCCCTCTTGGAGTCACTAGCAACTACTTGGCCAAGATAGCTACTAACAACGGAGAGCATGCAAGATCACAAACAACACAGACATGCTAGAATCAAATAGACAAAACCATTTGCCAATCTGACATAGTAATCTCAATATCCATCGGATCCCCGCAAACACAACATGCATGATTACAAATAAATTAGATCTTGATCATGAACGGAGCTCACAAGATCTATACATGAAAGCACAAGGAGGAGATATAACCATCTAGCTACTACATGGACCCGTAGTCCAAGGTGGAACTACTCACGCTTCATACCGGAGGCTGGCATGATGAAGAAGAAGGCCTCTGGGATGATCTCCCCTCTGGCAGGGTGCCAGGAAGAACTTTAGACCCTCCCGATCTAGGGACGATGGTGGCGGCGGCTACAAAAGGTTTCGTGGATTATTGTTCGGGTGTTTAGGGTTTTGGCATCGGGGGGACTTTATAGGCGAAGAGGCGAGGCAGGGGGGCCACCAGGGCGGCTGCACACCCCTAGGCGCGGCCAGCCCTAGGGCGCGCCGCCAGGGGGTGGGGCCCCCTGGTGAGCCTCCTCCGTCTCGTATTCTGGCTTCGTGTTGCCCACGGTAAAATATTAACTTTAGCTTTTGTCTCGTCCAATTCCGAGAATATTGATTTTCTGCCTTTCTGGAACCAAAAACAGAAGAAAAGAGGCAACTGACACTGTGGCAACTTGTTAATAGGTTAGTTCCAGAAAACATATAAAAACACCTCAAAGTGTAGACAAAGCAAAGCAAAGTAGATACTAAACAAGCATGGAACATCAAAAATTATAGATACGTTTCCGACGTATCAATTACTATCTTTATTCTCTACACGGAAGGGTTATCCTGTCTTATTCAACAATGGGCGGAACAAGCCGATCTACAAGCTTGTAGGGGGCACAACATACATGCTCTCGGTCATGGGTCCGAGTCCCCGCTCACACACTCTTTTTTTGGCGATTAAGCATTAGGATATGGGCCACCGATTCCAACTAGTGTCTAGGATATGGGCCATTGTCGAGGATATGGGCCAGCGATTCTAGCGTCTATAATATGGGCCACTAATTTGTGGATGAAAGTATGGCCCCATTCAGTGAAACAAAGTATTGTCTCACCTGTCCTATATGATCTGCTAAAAAGACTATATAAGAGCGGGTTCCACGGGATAGATTCATCCCACGTGTCAAGTCCAGGACCCACATGATGAGGTTATTGCCTAGTCATTTCAACTCAACCTAGGTTAATATGTTATTACCATCTAAAAGTGGTTGCAATCTGCCAAATAAAAGGCTCTAGACTAGTGCTATCTGTCTATGACCATTTCGTGTTAGGAAATCATGACATTTTTGACAAAATTAGTCGTAATTCTTAAAGGTTTGAATCCTCTCAATTGTCTTACGACCTTTTGGTTTAGAATGGTTATAGATCTATGACCCAAAAGACCATGGTCCTTAAAAAAGTCACTAGTCACCACATTTCTTGTAGTGAAGGTTTATGATGGTAGACTTGGTCCCCTATATCATATTTACTATTCGTAGATAACAAAATTTTATTCACAAGTAGTGATGATAGGAGTTTGGGTGCTTTACAAAGAGTCTTGGATTTATATTCTGAGGTCTTCGACAAAAAAATTAACCTAGATAAATGTTCAGTTTTCTTTGGCTCTCATTGTCCCGAGGCTGGCAAGCATATGGTTAAATAGAGAATTAATGTGCAGCCGGAAGCTTTACAGGAAACATATCTTGGCATGCCTACTGAGGCCGGTCGCTCTCATGTCTGTACTTTTAGATATATCTTCAATGGTATGTGGCAACACATGAACAATTGTCCTAGTTGACCACTATCAAGTATAGGGAACAGAATTATGCTTAAGTCAGTTGTGCCGGCTATTTCGACTCATATAATGAGATGCTTTCAGTTACCCATCTACAAGTGTGACTCAATGAGTAAATCTGTTGCTAATTAATGGTGGGGTTTAGACAATGGAAACATAAATTGCATTTTCTCTCCTAGGAATAGCTTTCAACGCCTAAATCATTGGGAGGCTTGGGTTCAGAGACACGGCGTTGTTTAATCAGGCCATGCTAGGGCAACACCGTTGGAGACTGATAAGAGAGCCCACTTACCTATGTGGAAGAGTGCTTAAGGCAAGATATTTCCCTGATTGTGATGTTCTGGATGCACCACAACTCTGATCTTCATCATATACTTTGCGCAGTATCCAGTTTGTCATGAAATTGGCAAATAAAGGTTTATGTTAGGGTCTTGGGGATGGTGCAAAGATTAAGATCCTGACTGGTCCATAGATTGCTGATGTGAAACCCTACATGTTGTATACTCTTGTGCATATCCCTCGGGAACAAATGGTTGATTCTTTAATCTTGGAGGATACCAAAACTTGGGACACGGAGCTAGTGTGAACGATCTTTGATGAGACCACCGCTAACAAGGTTCTGTAGGTGCCTATCAGCCGACATGGAGGGGTGAATTTGTGTCTTGGACGCATGCCCACTTCGGTCAATAAATCATCAGGTCTTCTTATCATCTGGCTCGTGAGGATTGTTTTGCGGTTGATTGCAGCAACATGGGCCAAGGTTCCTCCTCAGCAGCTCTCGATAGTGTAGTTTCAAAGATGTGGAGGAAAATCTGGGCGATCAAATTGCCTGGAAATGTGATCATCACATTTTGGAAGTTTGCACACGATTGCATCACGTGTGGTCATCAGCTTCAGAAACAGAATGTACCTGCATCGGCAACTTGTGTTTTCTACAATCAATATGAAATCGTGGATCATGCGCTACAGTCCTGTCAATATGCCAATGAGTTTTAGCAGGGATTAAATCTGACCACGAGGTCCATCTCTTAGGAACTCTTTGATCTCCCCCGAACCTGGGTTCTAGAGTTCATCGAACATAGCTCGGAAGTTTAGATCACAACGGCCGCTGTTGCAGTTTGGCATATTTGGGATGCATGGAATAACACTCAAGAGGGAGAAGGCTTATTGCATCCCACATCTTTGGCTGCAAAGATTAATTCTTACATCGATATTGATCCTAATCAACTTATACACACCATTAAGAATATGCGCGAGCTTCCCTTGAGTGCTAAATGGACTCCGCCACCGGAAGGCTTGATTTTGTTGAATGTCAATGCAACCATGTTCGCTGTATTTGAAGCAGATGGGTGCTGGTATTGTTGCGAGGAATTATTCTAGTTCTTTTGTTGCGGCTTGCAGTGAGCTATCTGATGATGTTACAATACCGGAACTGGAGGAAGCCATGGTCATTCGTCGCACCCTTTTCTTGCCCTTTCCTTTCTATAGGACGAGGGCTTCCCCAAGATCATCCTCGCTTTGAATTGTTTATCAGTAATACAATATATAAAATCCTTTATGACTGGTCGTTCACTATTCAGCTCAGCTCAGTCATTGAGGATATCAAGATCATCTCCAAGTGTTTTACTTTGTGTTCTCTTGGTAATGACCTTTTGATCACACGTCCCCAGATGCATATGCCACATAGACTGTCATGAGAATCACCCATAGGGCATTAACTGGTTTGCGTCATTGAGGCCTTTGAACATTGCAGTTGTGGCACTTTTGGATCCGATTTGTCGACGGATGGGCGATGGTCGTTTGGTTTCTTCGGCAGTCTTCGGTATCAATACCTTGTGGTATCATTAGCTATTTCTAGGCTGTGTCTCTTCTGCTACTTGTACCTTGCTCTATGTCCATTAATATTACTACTCTCTCTGTCCCAAAATAAGTGATTTGAGTTTGTTTAGATTCACATACATCTAGATATATTTTAATATATAGATACATACAAATTTACACAAGTCAAGTCATTTTTTCCGACATTCAATACCACGATATAGTAGCATTTTAGTACATGGTAGATATACATAGGTTGTCTCCAACGATTACAAAATAAAGTCGAAAAGAAACTAGTAAAACGTCGAAGTCTTCAAACTCTTTCTTCTTTCAAGACACCATCTCGATTTTTTCTGAAGGCAGCCAAGAACTGATAGATACCAAATCACAACCTGTAAATACCAACAATGATTCTTCTATAATTTTAATTTAAGCCACAGTGCCAAGGCTTCGTGCACACACATAGCCATTAGAGTAATCAATCAACATCGGCAAGACTACCAACACCGATATTCCAGGCAAAAGTAACTGAATAACCTGGTCGACGTCGCTGGCGAATCGATGGTACGAATCACCATTATCGAAGATGTAGCAGTCAGGACAAATATTGCGAGGGTAATCCTCGCGACAATCATGAAAAAAACTCCAAAATTGACTTGGTGAAGTAAGATCTGAAAGACCGTACCTATAGAGCTGTAATCTTACAACACTTCCATTGACGCCGGCAAGAAGATCTCATCATCGAACGAAAGGACAAAGATCACTTATTTTAGACAATATCATCTTCATTGATGTAGAGATCAAAAAAGATAACTACTAAAACTTTAATCCAATCTCCCAAAACATTAATTTTACTAAAAACTTTACCCATAAATCGGGTACCTCACTCCTCTTTACAGTGACGAGATCGGTCGAATGAGAGAGAACCGATCTATGAATGAGGCCAAGGAGAAGACGGCGGCTAGATCAAAAGGAGGCTGCGGCTAAGTTTTGCACTCGACTCCCACAAACTCAATTCATTAATTTTAGTACGGAGGTAGTATATCTTTCTGTTAAATTTTTTTTACGCTTTCCCCAAGAAAAAAAAGACACTCCCCTGTCGGCTATCTCACCTTTCGGTCGTTAACACGAGCCGAGGAAGAGTCGAAAGAAGGTGGGAAGAGAAAGCAGAGCGAAGCAGGCCGGGCCGGAGCTGGGAAGCCTCGAGCCACCACCACCCTCCCGAGCCCCGACTGTCCTCCGATTCAGATCTCCAATCCCATCCCACCCACCGGATTCATTTCCATCTCCATTCCTCCCCGCCCCGTCTCTCCCGATCCCTTCGTCGTACAGGGAGCCAGCAGCGGCGGCGGGCGAGGCGGGGGCCAATGGAGGCCATCCGGAAGCAGGCCTCCAAGCTCCGAGAGCAGGTCGCCCGGCAGCAGCAGGTGAGCAACGCGGCACCGCCCGCTCTGGATTCGCGTCCGTTTTGCCCCTTCGGACGCGGCACCAGGATCTCGAGATCTAGTGTACTGCCGCTTGTCTCTGAACGGTTATCCCATGCGTGTCGCAGGCCGTGCTGAAGCAGTTCGGGGGCGGGTACGCGGACAGCGTGTTCGCGGACGAGGGCGAGGCGCAGCAGCACACAAAGCTCGAGAAGCTCTACATCTCCACGCGCGCCGCCAAGGTAAGACGAAAGGATGGTTTATTCCCAGTTCCTAGTTCTTTGCCCCGCCAAGTTTTCTCTTACAAATGTTTTTTTGTGCCTCTGACAGCACTTCCAAAGGGACATAGTTCGCGGGGTCGAGGGGTACATTGTCACTGGCTCGAAGCAAGTCGAAATCGGTACTGTTCTTGCCGCAATGCATAGCCAACTTTGAAATTTGTGTGTAAGCGTCGGGTGGTTTTATAGGGATTGAATTTTGTGTGTGTTGTGGTTTCATAGGTAATAAGTTATGTGAGGATGGCAAGAAGTATGGTGTCGACAACACCTGTACCAGTGGGAGTACATTATCAAGGGCCGCGTTGAGCTTTGCGAAGGCACGGTCCCTGATCGAGAAGGAACGGGGCAACCTGCTGAAAGCGTTTGGTACTCAGGTATTCATTCCTTTTCGGGTTCATCCCTGTAACTTATAAGGAACAAAGGACTATGTGGTATGCACAATTAATCGGTTTGTTATGACGCGTTACGGTTTGACTAGCTCTGCTATTAATTTAGTAGACATGACAAAATGAAAAAAGAGCCGAGTAGTTGATTTTCGTCATTATTTCCATGATATAAGTTGTGCGGAACAAAAGCACTGCCATCTTCACTTCTTCTGGTACACACCATAGATTAGTAATTAAGCAATACTTGTTACTAGTATATTTGTAGTGTTTTAAATGGTGGCCATCTAGTCCAAGTAGGGTGTGGTTGCCGGGAGGCGAATGCTAAGCATGCCATAAAGTTTAGGATATATCTCGGAATAGAGTTTTCCCCCATATACAATTAATAAAATAAATAATTTCATACTGACCTAATCATGAATTGTCACGCCATCTGCGAGGGGTACTTTGACTAGAAAAAAAGAAGAATCAGCTTTCATCTGCGTGGGTCTGACACATGACTTAATGGCATGCCGCACATGAATGTCACTGCTCAAACATATGTTGGGATGGTACCATGTGAATCTTGTAGTACATCCAATGGCTAGCCACGGCTGGGAAGATACCTGCTTGGGCACTAAATCCACTGACATATATGGAACAGATAGCTCCAGAACATTTTTCTTAATTTCTTAATCTTCTATTTGTAAAACAAAATGCAAAAGTAGAAGATAGAAATGGTAATACAACATGCGGGGATGATTTTTGTCAAGCTTCATGCACTAGCCAATGCAACCAAAAGTCCGGACTGATGGAAAGTGCTAGGGCAATCCACTTATACACTTCAACATCCCCTCTCACGTGTGATGGGAAGACAAGTCAACACTTGTAGACTCAGAGGTAGGCTCAAGAGGCCTTGTACATGGAGCGAGGGGCCAACAGCAATTTTAGATAAACTGCGAAAGCCGGGACTCGAACTCGAGACCTTAGGCTCTGATACCATGTCAAGCTTCATGCACTAGCCAACGCAACCAAAAGTACGAACTGATGGAAAGGGCTAGTGCAATCCACTTATACACTTCAACAATTTTCTCTGTAGTAGTACAACTATAGCTGGCTAATAGAGTACTAGATTGTGAATTACTGTAATTGTCCCTTTTGACCATGTTGATGGTATTATTTTTATCCATGGAAACCCTCACATCAGTCAAAACTTTGTGAAAACTAAATTATTCATTACCCTGTGCAAGACTAATAACCACCTTATTATGACATGAATGTCATGTAACATCATTGCACAATCTTGTTTGTTTGATATTGATTACTCAATCTGTATTTTTTTTTTGGAACTAATGGCTAATATTTTCAGGTGGCAGAACCACTGAGGGCTATGGTGATGGGAGCTCCTTTGGAAGATGCACGTCACCTTGCCCAAAGATATGACAGAATGCGCCAAGAAGCTGAAGCACAGGTTATTTTACTATGCAACATTCTATCTTTAACTTTTGTCTCTTTCCTCCATATGGCCTACAAAAGATCCACTAACTCTTGTCTTCTGTTTTCTGTGCTTGAATCCGATAACTAAAAGTTGAGCAGTTCACTGTATTTTAGTTAGAAAAGCAGTTTAGTTTTCGGTTGACATATAATTCTTTGGTATGTAGGAGCCAGAGGAAATAGGTGAGATGGTTGACTTAATTAAGCAATTGTGTAGTGAGTAGCAACTATACTAGCTCATCTTTTTATTGGATTTTTTGTGTGGGTGATTCCTAAGAAACTTCCATTGCTCAGAAACATCACCTCCCCATTAACGTTTCTACTGTTGCTCGGCATTTTGTTTATCCCATCAGTTTCTGCCCATTATTCAACTGCTGCACTATAAATTTGATTTTATTGATCCTGCAAGGAACTTAGCGAGGTATCCGTTAGTTCTGCAGGCTATTGAAGTTTCAAAGCGCCAAATGAAATTACGAGAGACATCTGGAAATGGTGATATGATTTCAAGGTTAGAGGCTGCTGAATCAAAGCTACAAGAGCTAAAATCAAATATGGGGACTCTAGGCAAAGAAGCTGTTGCAGCAATGACTGCTGTTGAAGGCCAACAGCAAAGGCTGACACTGCAAAGACTTATCGCGCTGGTATATTTTTATTTGTTTAGTTGGATCATGCCTTGCCTACCTTAAAGGTCTACTATTTCTTCAAGTGACACTTGTTGACTTGTGAAGGTTGAATCTGAGAGAAGTTACCACCAAAGGGTCCTACAAATTCTAGACCAACTTGAAAGAGAGGTATGGATTGTTTTGTATGGTGTCTGATCATGTAGGAAAATGAAACCTGTACATGATGGAGAACGATCTTGGTTTTGGTATCCTGATTCAGCATTGTTTAATTTACAGATGGTATCTGAGCGCCAAAGAATTGAAGGAGCACCTCCTCCAGTCATTGAGAGTTCTATGCCACCTCCACCTTCATATGAAGAAGTTAATGGTATATTCATGAGAACTCCAACAGTTGCAGAATTAGTGGAGACAGTGGAGCACTTCTTGGCCGAGGTAAGTTTACTACTAATTTGTTTTACGTGTTACTATAGATTTCTTCATGACTGCTATGTATGCCCATTTTTCTATTAGGCCATCCAGTCATATCGAGCTGAGAGTGAAACCGAGCTCAACCTGTCATCTGGTGACTACATTGTGGTTCGCAAGGTACCACTTTCTCTTCTACCAGTAGCTTTATAGCTTCAAACAAGATTGATTGCCTAATGTCATTTATTGCCATCTCATGTGCTTTTTGCGTGAAGTCCAGATGCAACAGCGCTGCTGCCAGCAACTCGAATCCCTGTCGCTTCCTGAATTTTTGTAGTGTCTTGAGTTTGACTACCCTAAACTTCTGCTGATTGCGTAATCAGGTGTCAAACAATGGATGGGCTGAAGGCGAGTGCAGGGGGAAAGCTGGTTGGTTCCCTTACGAGTTCATCGAAAAACGGGATCGTGTATTGGCAAGCAAAGTTGCTCAGGTCTTCTAGAAGTTCATTGGGCCATATATATGTTCCTGGTGTGAACACTGCATTGTGAAGTTCTTTTGCGTGGAAAGACGGCGATCTGTGAAGACTGAAGAACTTGTGGATATTCCCTCTTTGTTATGTTCTTTTTGTCAAAAACCTGCCTGTTAGATGGCTTGTTTGTCCTTCAGGCTAGCTATCTGCAGTGTTCAGAACAATGTCGTTCATCTGCCCTCTCCCTCAAATGTACACCGACTTACCATTTTTTTCTCCAAGTACATATATCTCATGTGGACAATCAGAAAGTCGAGATCCTGTTTCGGAATTTAGAGATTTGGAATCCTAATCGAACCGTTGATTGTAATTTTGCGTGAAATTCTGGTGCATCTCAGATCGTAATGCTTTATTGCAACCTGGTAGTGTTCTCACTTGTTGGCGGTAGTTTTTGGCATTTTGCAACTGTGCGTCGTGTTCTTGTTTGAACGATATGGCCTACCAGACGCTGGCAGGTGGGGCCCGAGCCTCACAGTACACGTTCTTTCAATTTCTTATCCCTCTCGCTCTCTGTCTCTGCAGCTGCTGCTAGTGCCATCCCCTGCTTATCCCCTCGGAAGTTCGTCGCCTCCTCGGGCCTCGGCATTCCGTCGAACACCATGACGAGCGTGGCGGCGGCGGTCACCCTCCTCCGCCTTCCTCTCGCCCGCCTCTCCTCTCACCTCCGATCCGCCCCATACTCTCCCATCCGGGCCCCTCGCTTCCGCCTCTCCTCCTCACACCGTGCCCTCTCCTCCCTCCTCGCTCCCGGCCGCGGCCTCGCCGTGGCGGCCGTGTCCGAGGCGGTGACCGCGGAGGACGAGGAGGAGCTCCAAGAGGCGGAAGAGCAGCAGGACGAGGCCCCAACGTCCTTCGTGCTGCCGCGGCTGCCACGGCCGAAGCTGGACGTGAAGGAGCGCAAGGAGCTGGCCTCGTACGCCCACGGCCTCGGCAAGAAGCTAAAGTCGCAGCAGGTCGGCAAGGGAGGGGTCACGCCCTCCCTCGTCGGTGCTTTCTCCGACAACCTCGAGTCTAACGAGCTCCTCAAGGTGCCTGCCCTCCTCTGGCCCTCTCCTGTTCATGTTACGTTTAGTGTTGCCTGCTATAAATTTCTGCCTATTGTTCCAACATATCTCAAGCAAATGGCATGCTGCTTATGTACTTGCCAGGAAATATTGTACCGTAGGAAACTAGGAATTGTGGTCATAGTAGAGTTCGTTTGCTATCAGGTGCATATAAGCCATGGTCCTTAGTCCAGTTCATAGCCTGGTTTTCGGATTAAATGCATGCTGGTAACCACTTTCTACTTAGTAACATACTCTTTGAGCTAATGTCATTAAAATAATGATTACTTAAAAGGAGATACTTATATTCATATCCCAGAAATTTGAAATTTTATTTAACTGCAAAACATTGCGCATGTTTCAAAATGACTAGAGTTAGGTCATTGTAATAGTAAAGCAAGCATTATTTTGATTAAGTTAGAGATTTCTTAATGAAAAAATTAGGAACATTGTGCACTTCACCGATCCATTGGAAGTGTTAACAAATCATATTTTTAATGATAGATAGCATGAGGACATGGAGAATAAATCAACACATGTGTGCATATTATGTCCACCAGCTTAATAACAGCACAAGCACAGGTGAACTAGTAGAGTACTAGAGTCTACTACTACTAGGAACTAATGCACAATACATCTACATAGTATGAATTAATTAGTAAGATTCGCTAGATATCAGTGCCTAATAGTTGGAGCTTCGAATGATCGTAATTCATAGGGGATGGGTCTGCCCTATCCCCCCTCCCTCTGTCCCTGATGCAAACGTCTGAAGAGTAGTAGCGATCAAGAAAACCAACTCCTATCTGTTCGTGCCACCTCTCTTTTATAGGCCCCATGTTTGTCAATAGGTAATGCATAGGGATTACATCTGACTATAAGCTAAATCTGCGTACTTATAATTTTTTTCCTGATAAACCTGTCCTTATATGGAGAAGTGGCACTGTAGCATTTAGGACAGAAAAGGGGTTGGACCATGTTCTTCTAGATTTAGATTTAGTGCCGAGCATGCATGTCCTCACGCATACCGCGACATTTATATGTTTGTGGCTTGGCTGGAGGCTGATGCCTATGTATAGCTTACAATAAGTTATGGACAAGTTAGTTCACAAGCTGTTCTTATAGTGGTCTATATGATCCTCATGGAGCACATGCTCACGGACCTTGCTATTGCTCATGCGTCTCATGCTAGAAGATTGCCTCCTCCAAGAATGTCATACTTCACTGGTTTTATTCCTTGATGAGTAAGCTCAGGGATTGGCTGTGGTAACTATTGGTAAAGGTAGTAAGTGCAAATAGGACTATTATGAATGTTCTTGGGTCTTTGAAATGAATAAGAGGTTGCAGGTTGGAACCTAATAGTTGGTTGGGCTGGGTGAGTTTTGGATAACCAACATATACTATGTTGGACTGATCATGTTTGCGTGCAGAGGTTTCATATATACGAATACAATTCCTTCTAATTTAAACCATCTGCTAAGTCCTTACAGAACAATTTTATCCCAAGCCTATCTTCCGGGAGCTTTTGTTATAATGTGAAGCAATCTAACCTCTATGGCTTTATGACTCATATGATTGATGAATCAAAATGTGAGTTTTTCCTCAAAGTAATTAGCTTAACTTAGATAGCTCTAGAGTTTTATATTCAAACCTGGCCAAGTTGGGAGGGATGCCAAATTGGGTAGTTGTGTGCTTGTATCCGAGTTGCAGCATTGCACATAAATTGTCCTTCTATCCATTTCATGTGCAACAGTGCGAACAGAACTGCACGATTTGGTGTATCTTATGCGTTTTTGCGTTTTGGTGTCTTTTTTCTTCAGTCCCATTCCCTCTGTTATTATGTTGTTCACCATTATTCCATCCAACAGCTAAAGATTCACGGGAACTGCCCTGGAGAACTACCTGATGTGATACTGCAACTTGAGGAGTCAACTGGATCCATTGCTATTGACCAAATCGGCCGATCAGTTATTCTATATAGGCCTAGCTCCAGCAAGATGAAAAAGAGGGAAGAAGTTGCTAGAAACAGGGAAGAGTTTGCAAGAAATAGTGCAAGGTTTGGAAAATCTGAAAATGCATTCGGAGAACGTCCTAGAAGTAGCACAAGCAAGAGATTCGGAAAATCTGGGTCAACATTTAGGACTCAACAGAAGAGAGGATCTGGAGCATCCAAGGGATCTTCATACGGACGAGGGTAGCAGCATAAAAAATAAAGTTGTAGCTTGTTTTCGTTTATTTTCTGGAGAAATCATGTAAATTTTAGTCCAACTAATTGCATAATGGACAGTAGTGTTCAGTTTGTGCCAGGAAACTATGGTTCCAAGCCTCATCAACCACATAGACAGGCTAACACCATTTCAGATTGTCGCGATTCCCTTTTGTTCAAATAGAAGTTCTGGTTTACCCACAATAAAATCTGAGATTTAACTAAACTGGTGTCCGTCTACCGTATCTCGCTCATCCCAGCAAGTTTTGTGGTTCATTATAAGCCCTCACCTTCTTATCTCTTTATGGTCCTTCAATCACACTAGAGTACTACTATTTGTCTCTGACTTTTTTCCGCCTCTATGTCTTTAGCTTTTTTGGGGATTTATAGCTTCTGTAGCAGTTCGTGTTTGTTTCATGCGTGGGCCTGAAGAATATCCATATTTGGTCCTTACCATTCGGTATGACTTATTCATCAGTCCTCATAGCGTCACCGCCAAGGTTTATAAATGTGGCTCATGTGCACTTGGAACAAGATAAAGAACTAGTGGGCATTCTACATTCCCAGTTTCAAAGTTGAGATTGCGACATGGATTTTCCTTGCCACAGAGTGAACCTCCTAATTTCCTGAGTTCGTTCGTGAATTTACATCGTGAATTTCATGCGTGAGACTGAGCCCATCACCGAAGGAAATTAGAGGATTTGTGGTTTGGTAAATCAACGGAACTCAGTCAGTTGTCGCACATGGTCATTTGAAATTCCCTTCACCTTTTGGCATAGTTAACAGCATCTTTTGAATCTTCCATGCTTCCATGTTGATCTCGTCGTATAGTTTCACCAATAGTCAAGTCTTGTTAACTTTTTGCCATGTTCAATCATGGTTGTTGGTGACGGAGTTTTGCTATCTCTGACGTTTCTTTCATCCGATTCTTGCAACCCAAAGGTCAATCCTTACGTCAAAGTTTCAGTACTTTGTGGGATAATTGAATTACGGCTCCAATTGGTTGTTGAAAAGTTTGATTGAGTTTGTAGTGTTTGGAGGCAGTACCAAGGAAAGTTTTACGACATATTAAGGGGGACCAGCCACATGGTCAAATATATTGATCTTGGTACTGTTTTTAAAGACTTTGAGTAGGGCATGCACCTAGATATCTTAATCCTCTACCGTGTAAACTACTCACTCCGTCCCGTCATATAAGATGTTATCATAACCAATATTGGTTGTGATAACATCATATGTTATGGTCATTTGCAAAGAAAAAAAAACCTTATATTATGGGCCGGAGTTAGTATGTTGTGAAGTCTTATAACGACATATGATCACACCATTTTATATTGTCGTGATTCCGTTTATTCACGCAGAAGTTTCGGGTTGGAGAATATCAGTATGCACATGAATTTGAAGCTCCACATTGAGAATCTGACACAACCAAACTGATGTGCGTATATCTAACCCATTTCAGCTAGTTTGGTGGTTCATGAAAACCCTTCATCATCTACCCTTTTTTCCGATGACATCCTCTATCTCTTTCGTATGTCCCTCTTCATATAACTACAGAGTACCATTCCTCTATTTTCTTTTGCCTCTGTCTGACAGCACTGAGCTGTAACTATCAGGTCTGAGCTTTGCGACTTCTGCACTCCGTTTGCATCTTGGAACCTTGACAGTATCAAACGTAAAGCTATGTATGAATACAATTCTGACCGTATAAAAACAATATTGTTGGATTTGTATTGCAAAATTCTTCCACATTATGTGCCTTTTTTAATTTAGGAAGTAGTACTTTATGATCTGAAATCATAGTCAAAGTTCTGCATTGGAGACTGCAAAGAGTAAAAATAGACTCGAAAAGTAATTAAAAAAGCCTACATTTCTAGGCCGAGGGATCAGTAATCACATTTGCTTGATGCCGTAGTGGGCCATAGTGACGATATCTTTGCTTATCATTTATCATCCCCATTGCTTGAGTCTTTTGGGTCTTCACCATCAAGTGTGAGTTGCTCAATAACCATCATTGCCAGGGTTTAGAGCATCTCCAACAGGCGCGCCAAAATTTTGGCGCTGTAAAAGCCGTTTACCGCGCCCGCGGTTGTTTGGCCAATGTCAGACGCTGTAAACTTTTTTTAGCGCGCGCGTGACGAAAAAACGTTTTTATAAACACATTTTGATGGTGAGGCGCTCTAAAAGAAGATCAAAAAATTGCAGGAAATTAAATTTTTATTGCAGTTCATAGTTCGTTCGTCGGGATACAGAGTCTAGTCGCCGTCCTAGTCCTATTCTAATCGTCCCAACTGTCGGACAGACTATCGAACTCCATCTCGGTCCAGAGATCATCCCAAATGGGATTGTCGTAGAATGTCCCGTTAGGGCGCTCGCGAACGTCGACGAAGCCGGAGGAACCGTGGCGGCGAGGCGGCATCGTGGCACGGCGGACAAGCGGCGCGCGGAGAAGCTCTTCAGTTTGGTGGCGCGCTGAAAGTGGTGGTGGTTGGCGCTTGCACGCGCGGATCGTTTTATAGCGCACGCTGCACCGCGTGTGCGAGATATGCGGCGGGAGATAGCGCGGCACGGGAAGTTTCGCACGCGGGAAGCGCTTCTGCTGAAGACGCCGCGGCGCTGAAAAATGCGTGCGCGCGCGGTAAATCGACGGTTTTTCGCGTGCGTGGGATATTTGCAGCGACCGTTGGAGATGCTCTTAGAGCTTCAGATATCATTTACACTTCAGAACGTGATAATCAACTGCTGGGTAGTATATTATTGTCAACATTTTACTAGACCCATCGCACATTCCACATTTCTCTTTCAAAATGGACTGAGCCTACCGTAAAAGAAAATAAGAGCCTTTTCTTCAGCATAAAGTGTTATCACTTGTAACCAAGTCTTCTCAAATTCTAGGAACGCGCTTGTAGAGTTTGCCCTATCTTTGACATTCCAGATATCGTTGCTCCAATAGTCCTTCAATTCATGGCTGTTGGTTAGAGTGCTGCTATCATTGACTTGTTCTTAGTGTACTTGGACTGTTGGAGCCAAAAAATTCAATTCACAAGGGAACGTTTCAACATCTCGTCCTTGGATAATGGGATTGTAGTTCCCACTGGTTGTTGCATATTTCTGATGGACTCTGTGGTGTTTGGACGTAAATCGTAGCAAGAAAGGTTTAAAGACTCGAGACATATAAATGGGACTAATCATATGGTAAAAGACCTACTCCCTCCGTTTTAAAATAAAAGATGTTTTAGCTTTGTAAAGCAAATGTATCTAGACTACTTTTAGTATATAGGTTCTCTCAAGTACACACTAAAACAAGTCTAGATACATTTTCTTCATAAACCTAAAACATCTTATATTTTAAAACAGAGGAAGTACTATTCTAGAGACTAGAGCATCAGTGAGCAGCAATTTCACCTCTTTGAGCAGGTGAGGTCAATTATTCCAAAGTCATCGGACATATACCTAGTATATATTTTAAGGCTAGCGTGTGTAGCACGTGTTTGTATTTCTTTTCCATTGTTGGTAGGAGTGGTTCATATGTAGATTGCACGAGCAGTAGCCTGGTAGTCTGCTAGTGTTGCACTTCACCGAACTTGAAGCTGATGCAACATTGCATAAAGAGATATAAATGGAGATGGCCATCTTCTCCGCTAAAAGCTCCTAGTGTGGCACAGTTAGCATTCTTGAGAAATACTAATACGCTCACATCAACCTGTGATGTAAGATCCCACGCATCTTGTCCTAGGAATGATCATCTGGTGCCTCCCTACCAACACTGAGATGGACCGAACGACCTAGATCTCCCTTTCTCCAACAAACACAAGTCATTGTTATGCCTCTGGTCATCTGGTGGTCTGGTTGCGCATCTCCTTCTCGGTAAAAAAGAACACCGTCCTCCGACGAAGACACGTCTCGGATGCTTTTGTCCCTACAACCAAGGCTTAAGACGCAAACTGATGAGGTGATGAACTGACGAACGACGGCGATTTCTTCAGGGTCTGGCAGGGAAAGCAATGTCCAACATTACTAGTAGGTTGTTTAGCTGCTTCTTTCCCCACGAACATTGTGATTCCTTTTACTCCACCCAGCTTCCTTCCAGGCCCTTCTTCCGGACCCCGGAGCAGCCATCCGAAGAGGTGGCCTGCCTTCTTCAGGTCAGCTCAAGGGTCATCATGCATGAAATGAATAAATGGTGGATTAGGAACTTAAAATGATAATACATGATAAGGACACTCGAAGCTGAGACGTATAGTAGGAGATAAGATGCCACCTGATCAGTATGCATCACACAGTGACAGTAGGTTCACTGACTGTTGCACTTGTAGTACTGCGTTGGTGTGAGCTGCTACATCATGTCCAGTATGCCGTCAACAACAAAACTGGCCTTCGTTCAAGTCCTATGGAACTCTCTTTATGTTGTTGAAAAGAACGAACTAATTAATGCGAACTAACACCACAAGAATGAAACCAGTAGCTAGGGATATGGTGCAGAATACTAGTAGCAGCCAATGAAGCCTAACAGAATGGGTGCCAAGTAAGGGAACACATGAACAACGGAAGCAGCGCCTGGGGCTGGGCTGGACAGTTTGAGTGCTGCTGGCTTTGTCTTACATGAAGCCCCCTACTACGGATAATATACTATACTAGTACTGCAAAGATCTCAGTTGAGGCCACTTGATTTGTCTTTGTATTTTCGTTTTATGGATTGTTATATTCACAAAAAAAAGTGGCAAGCCATGCGTCATGCTTAAAGCAGAGCGACGTAATACAAACAAGCACACCATCACCAACTAAACCGAAAATAATTTTACTGGACTTTAGCTCTGAAAGTGATACGGGTACGGTGATCAGATGGCTTGATTATTAGTGCTGATGCTTGCACGGTCTGATTAAATTATTCGATAAGAAGGTAGGAAGTTCTAGCCGTGCATCTCAGGGGCCCATGTAAATATATATGTTCTATTTTACGGAAACTTATTTTCTCCCAGAAAAACAAAGCTTTCGTTTTCCCACCTATGCATTTACATATTCGGATTTGCTCTCGGTCGAAATTGTAACCGTTGAATTCTGCATCATGATTCGTGTCATGGCTTTTTTTTTTACTGTATGCCGTGTTTTTTCTTTTTAAGGAACATGAGAAGCTTTATTGATTGGCTTTTCTTTACCGGGCTTCTTTGTGTTTTCCCGTCCTAGCAAAGGGCCTTCTCTATCTAGGCCATAGTACAAGTATTAAGGGCATCTTCACCCGATCGACCCATCCGAACCCAAAGGATTCGTTTTTTGTCCGTTTGGATCGGGCCATGGTTAATTAGGTAGGGATTCGGTGTGCGGCCAGCCGCGCCCAGCGGCGCGACTTATTTGTCTGGCCTAGGCGAGGTAACTTTTTTTTCAGATTCAAACACAAACAATTCGCGTTAAAAACCGGCAAAGTTCGTACTTCATTTACATTCAAAATATAAAAAAACATAATTTAAACTAATCCTAGCCCTAGCTACCGATCTTCGCGCGCTGGCGCCGTCTCATCTATCTACGGGTCAAGGTCGATATACTCCGGCGACGTCCAGAGGTTGGGCGGTGGCAGGGCCGGAGCGAGAGCGGGAGCAGACGGGTTGATCGCCTGCCCAGGCTACGGTGCCCAACCGTATGGAGGTGCGCCAGCTCCATCCCCACCTCCGGCGTGATCGGAGGCGCCCAACCCGGTAGTGGCGGCGGTGGAGGCAGCTGGGCATCCGTCTGCGCCACCATGTCGGTGAGCTGGACAGCTTCCTCGAGGCCGACCCACCGGGCTTCCTCCTCCCGCGCGCTGGCCGCAATGGCCTGCTCGGTGAAGGTGTCCTCGTCGTAGCCCCGCGTCAGCACCTCGCGGTACTCCGGGGGCAGGTTCGCGGCGATGTCTTCCACCGCCTCCTGCTTGATGATGATGGCGTCGTCGCCGTCCTCCTCGTTGTCGTCCTTGCTACCGATCTCGGCATCAGAGTGGTTGACGGTGCCCTCATCGTCCGAGTTGATGTCGGGGACGGCGTAGACCTCCCACAGCTGCAGGTTGCGACGGATGGTGGTGGCGCACCGTGCCTTGTGCTCGCATCCGAGGAACTCTTTCCAGTACGCCTCGGATTGGTAGACAGCGTCCCACCATTCGGCCGGCGGGAGGCTCCTAATCCGGCGGCGATTCTCCTCCTCCAGCCCCTTTCCCTTGTTGGGAACGGGCGGCACCGGGACGCGGTCCCGGTTGAGGTACCAGCCAGTGGGGAGGGACACGTCATTGTGTCTGATGTCCCGGCCCTCCCTCCAGCGGCACTCGCACTTCGCGATGCGGAAGTACTGCCGCTCGCGGCGCTCACCCTCCCGCGTAGGCGGGTGAACCTCCACAGGCCGGCCCCGGAAATCCTCTGGCACCGCGAAAGCGTTAGGGATGTGTCGCGGAGGAAGGCCGACAGCCGGGAGCACTGGCTGCTAGAGTGGTGCTTGACGTGGAGCACTTCTTTTTGAAAACCCCAAGAGCAAGGTGTGATCAGCACAACAAGTCTTCCCTCAGTAGAGACCGAGGTTATCGAACTAGAAGGAGGAAGGAAACGTCACACATGTGTTGCAAGTAATGCGGAGATCTGCACAACACAAACTCAAGACTTTGTCCCAACGAACAATGAGGTTGTCAAGCTCACCGGTTTGCTGTAACAAATGATTAAACGTATGGTGTGGAAGGTAATGGTTTACATCAAGTAAACAAGTAACAGTGGAAGATGTATCAATGGTAAAGATTGGACCAGAGTCCATAGTTCACTAGTGGTGCTCTCCTTAGATAAACAACATGGCATCAAGGGTAAACAAATAACAACAGGGCAATTGACAGGAACTGAGCAAGGCATAATAATGCAATTACTAGTCAAAAAGATCTTATGGGATTCGATTGGGCAATATAACAAGATACATAGACCGCCATCCAACTGCATCTATGACTAGAAGTCCACCTTCATATATCATCTGAACCCCCTCCAGTATTAAGTTGCAAGCAATAGACAACTGCTGTAAGCAAAGTGTGTAAGGTAAACAGTCCACATGTTCCATGAACAAGAGACCGTTGGTTTCTCCCTAGTGGCAACAACACATCTACAACCGAAGAGATTTCTATCACTTCCCTTGGAAACTAGATGCATGAACCCACTATCGAGCATAAATACCCCCTCTTGGAGTCACTAGAAACTACTTGGCCAAGATAGCTACTAACAACGGAGAGCATGCAAGATCACAAACAACACAGACATGATAAAATCATAAAGACAAAACCATTAATCAAACCAACATAATAATCTCAGTATCCATCGGATCCCCACAAACACAACATGCATGATTACAAATAGATTAGATCTTGATCATGAATGGATCTCACAAGATCTATACATGAAAGCACAAAGGAGGAGATACAATCATCTAGCTACTACATGGACCCATAGTCCAAGGTGGAACTACTCACGCATCATACCGGAGAGAAGGCCTCCGGGATGATCTCCCCTCTGGCAGGGTGCCGAGAAGAACTTCATATCCTCCCTGATCTAGGGACGATGGTGGCGACGGCTATAGAAGGTTTCCTGGAATATTGATCGGGTTCCTTAGGGTTTCTGCATCAGGGGCTTCTTATAGGCGAAGAGGCGAGGCCAGGAGGCGGCCAGAGGGCCCACACCCTCCCCAGGCGCGGGCCAGGCTTGGCCGCCCCCAGGGGGGTCTGGCCGCCCTCTGGTGCCTCTCCGTCTCTTCTTCTGGATTCGTGTCCCCCACGGAAAGATGTTGACTTTGGCTTTTGTCCCGTCCAATTCCGAGAATATTGATTTTCTGCCTTTATGGAACCAAAAACAGAAGAAAACATGCAACTGGCACTGTGGCCACTTGTTAGTAGGTTAGTTCCAGAAAAGATATAAAAACACCTCAAAGTGTAGACAAAGCAAAGCAAAGTAGATACCAAAGAAGCATGGAACATAAAAAATTATAGATACGTTTCCGACGTATCAAGCATCCCCAAGCTTAACTCCTGCTCGTCCGCGAGTAGGTAAGTGATAAAAGAATAATTTTTGAGGTGAGATGCACCTTCACAATAAAGATCAAACCATTTGCAAGCATTGAAAGCTGGGATCAAAGAACTCTAAACATGTGCATGAAAGATGGAGTTCTAGCAATAGGACATAGTAACTATGCATGCAACATGAAAGGCTACAAACAAAGATCATGAATAACATGCATTGAAAAGCGTTTGTTTGTTTCACATATAGAAAACATGGCACAGTGGCAATCAACTTGTCCCTCATAGAGTAGCAAATAGATGCATAGGACACCTTCAAAGTTTACAAGGGTGACTAGAAACAAATAGCACAAGAAAAATTAATATCACAATATGCATCAATCAATAAGCTTTGAGACACTGCACACAGAATGGAAACTATGCTCTCTTAATGGTGCCTAAAGGTAGAAGGTGGAGACTCAATAATGATGGAAGAAATACCCTTTGTAAAGGGAAGCAGGGATTTCAAGTTTCAAAAAGAGCTTCCAAAAATTATGGTACTTGTTAGCTTTCAGCCCTCATTGCCCCTATCATAAGCATCTTGAAGTGATTAAGGTTAAAGTGAACTAACTATGGAGTATATGCTTGACAAAGTATAAGTTGGCAATCTCAAGTCCCTTGAATACGAGGGCCACACCTCATGCTACTCAACTTCAGTCACCTGTAAGTTCTTGTCATTGTAAGTATTTGCATATCATAGAGAACCGCCAACGGGGCACCCCTTGCACATGGTACAGGAGCTATCCCATAACCAAAATGACAAGGCAATCATACAATGAGCATCTCAGCGATCTTTTTATTTACTATATGCATAGCTTTTTATTGAGGATGCTTCATATATAGCTCACTATGGTGATGCTGCAAGTTTCCACCATGATTAGGCATGGCTTAGGCTAGCGGACCAGGCGTTTCTATAACACAGAATACAAACTCCATGGACTTCCAAGCTCCCTCTTTATTTCACACCGATGACATCCATAGACAAAAGAGCATGATATCAACTGAGTACAAAGTGCAAGTGCAATGTTGAAAACATTCCCCATGACAACATGGTTCTGCTAATTCCAACGTATAAGTGCAAGCATATACAACATAGACGACACAATGGTTCAAGTTTATTAGGGGCAAAGAATATAAAGTGTGCCAGCAAGTTCGTGAGGGCTTTAATCACTAAGTTTTCACATAACAAAATAGTTTTTAATTGGAAGATAGCTGAAAACAAGAATATAATTGGAATGGTGTAACACACCATGCATAGGAGTTTATAGTGGACACTTTGGGAAAAACTTGGTTTCTTGGGAGTTGGAAGCATGAGTAGATCTTACTCATACAAGTGGAGGCTAGCAAAATACTAGGAGCAACCAACTAAGAGAGCATAATAGCCATAATCATGCAGAGCAACAAAGCATTACTAATCAAAGCATAGAGTGGTACTACAAGTCAAGGACTAAATGATCATAGAGGCTATGGTGACTTGTCATAGTCATAACATGGTGTGAGCATGTGTCAAGTCAACCCCAAACAAAGCATCAAAGGATAATACCACAATACTATGCTTTTGCATGCTAAAACAACGCATAATTTCTTCAAGGAACACTAAGCAATCCCGATTGTTTGGAACAAGACATGCTACAGCAATAATCACTAAGCATAAAGTCAAAACAACACCTATCATTACATGCTAAAGTGTAAGTCACAGTCAATGCAAGCTCCTCTTGCACTTACAAGCAAGAACTTACTACTCCTTTCCAACACCAAGAAACTTATTTGCAAAACAACGCAACGAGAACGGGGGTCCAAACTACTTCATTCAAGCAAACTAAACAACCTAAGCAAAGCAAACGAAAACTAAGATGCTCTAAGAACAATACAATTGTGCATGAAACAATAAAAACGAAGTGTCTCGACAGACCTGAGCTTTTTATTGATGAAGAAGGGGATGCCTTGGGCATCCCCAAGCTTTGACGCTTGTACCTCTTGGATATTTCTTGGGGTGACACCATTGTGGCATCACCAAGCTTGAGCTTTTGTCCATTCTTCATCTCATTACATCATTCTCTCTCTACACCTGAAATTTTTCCTTCATAC
Source organism: Avena atlantica (assembly GCA_910589765.1). Lineage (NCBI taxonomy): Eukaryota > Viridiplantae > Streptophyta > Magnoliopsida > Poales > Poaceae > Avena > Avena atlantica. The sequence goes on from OU342733.1 coordinate 327,631,122, forward strand.
AAAACTTCACACAATCTTCATTAGCAACATTACTGTATTCAAAAGACATTAGACCTCTGGCAAAGCTTTGGAACAACAAGACTTTTCACTAAAAACACAAGCTACTGTAGTAACTCCTTCAAAAATCTCAATTACCCAAAATAGAACTCAAAAAGGAATCAATAAGAAGCAAATGCAAATAATGGCAGAAATTTGTCAAAACAGACCAACAGGTAGAAACCAAATTTTTCAAAAATCTTATGTTGCTCAAATAAAAAAGTGTTGAACTAACGAAAGTTAGATAACATAATGGGCGATTTATTAGTAAATTTTGAGCTCAATCCGAGTTACAGAGACTCCTCCCGAGTTTTTATGGTGGAGGACAGAAATCTGTTTTGGGACAGCAACTCTCCATATCTTACTTCCCTCTCATTAGAGGTCATTCTTGGCACAAAAAGCAAACAAAAAGGATAATAAGAGGTCATTATTGAAGTAATAACTTCCAAGACTCAAGGAAACTTTTGGGTTATCTCCCGACAAGTACTTTTTTTAACGCCTTTAAGTTAGGCACAAGAAGTAAGAAGAATCAAGTTTTTTCAAATGATGAAGCAACCTTCTTGTTCTTTACTTTCTTACCTTTCTTCTTTTGTTTAGGGAAAATATGGTTGCTCACTGGAGGAGCAAAATGCATAATGCCTTTTCCCACATCTATTACTGCTCAAAGGTGTTTCGGTAGGGATCTTCCAAGTGTAATCTGTCCTTTGCCTACACATTCAATAACAAGATAATCAGTGGTCACCATTTTCCCTGAGATTTTTGTAAACACACCTTAAGCTATCCCAATGGGTAATAGAGTGGCATTGTTAGTAAGAGAGATTTCCTCTCCTCCTTCAGTAAGCCCCTAAAGACTCAAGGAATCATAGATATCTTTAGGCATGAGGCAAAATTTAGACATGATATCACAGCGAGCATCAAAAAGTGTAGTGTTTATTGAGACTTTGATTGTGGGAAACCACTTGGAAGGCTTAGAGTTTATGGGAACATAATCATGGTAATCCCTAAGCATGTGGTAGCAACTATTCATAGCAGCAATACTAGTCTCAAGAGTGTTCAACCTAGCAAAAAAAATTGTGAAAGAGGAATCAAATTTTCCAGGTGTATTATAAATTGCAATCAACTTCTTTATGGCATCAAAAGCTTCATCCTCAGTACATTGAGAAATATCTTTCTCAGCCACAACATCTAAAGCATGTCTATAACAAAGAGCAATACCATGGTAGAAACTATTGATAACCATTCTAAGACTCATCTTAGGCTCATTTTCCTTTTGTAAAGGAGTGATTCTATACCAAGCTTCTTTAAAACTCTCTTCACTATTTTGCTTAAAAGTAAATATCTCTTATAAAAGTGTAATAGAGATTGGCTCCAAACGAGACATGGTAGAAACTAGGGTAGGAACTATTTTTTTTTGTGTTTTTGAATAAGGCAAGCAAACCAAGCTAGACTATTTTTTTTTGGGTTTTTTGAAAAGAGGAAAACAAAACCAAGCAAAATAAACAAAGTAAACTAAAAACAAAGTAAAGAGAAAGGAAGTAAAGGACTCCCCTTGTGAAGGCGTCCTTAGCCTCCCCGGCAATGGTGCCAGAAAACTTGTTGGTGCTTGATGTGGAGCACTTCGTTGGAAACCCCAAGAGCAACGTGTGATGAGCACATCAACAAGTCGTCCCTCAGTAGAGACTAAGGTTATCCAACCAGAAGGAGGAAGGAAACATCACACAGGTGTTGCAAGCAACACGGATATTTGCACAACACAAACTCAAGACTTTGTCCCAACGAACAGTGAGGTTGTCAAGCTCACCGGTTTGCTGTAACAAAGGATTAAACGTATGGTGTGAAAGGTAATGGTTTGCAGCAAGTAAACAAGTAACAGTGGAAGATGTATCAATGGTAAAGATTGGACCGGGGTCCATAGTTCACTAGAGGTGCTCTCCTTAGATAAACAACATGGCATGAAGGGTAAATAAATTACAGCAGGGCAATTGACAGGAACTAAGCAAGGCATAACAATGCAATACTAGTTAGAAAGATCCTATGAGATTCGATTGGACAATACAACAATATACAAAGACCGCCATCCAACTGCATCTATGACTAGAAGTCCACCTTCAGGTTATCATCCAAACCCCCTCCAGTATTAAGTTACAAGCAACAGACAACTGCTTTAAGCAAAGTGTGTAAGGTAAACAGTCCACATGTTCCATGAACAAGAGACCGTTGTTTTATCCCTAGTGGCAACAACACATCTACAACCGATGAGATTTCTACACTTCCCTTGGAAACTAGATGCATGAACCCACTATCGAGCATAAATAACCCCTCTTGGAGTCACTAGCAACTACTCGGACAAGATAGCTACTAACAATGGAGAGCATGCAAGATCACAAACAACACAGACATGATAGAATCATAAAGACAAAACCATTAATCAATCCAACATAATAATCTCAATACCCATCGAATCCCTGCAAACACAACATGCATGATTACAAATAGATTAGATCTTGATCATGAACGGAGCTCACAAGATCTATACATGAAAGCATAAAGGAGGAGATACAACCATCTAGCTACTACATGGACCCATAGTCCAAGGTGGAACTACTCACGCATCATACCGGAGAGAAGGCCTCCGGGATGATCTCCCCTCCAACAGGGTGCCGGGAAGAACTTCAGATCCCCCCAATCTAGGGACGATGGCGGCGGCTACAGAAGGTTTCGTGGAATATTGATCGGGTTCCTTCGGGTTTCTGCATCGGGGGCTTCTTATAGGCGAGGAGGCGAGGCTGGGAGACAGCCAGAGGGCCCACACCCTCCCCAGGTGCGGGCCAGGCTTGGCCGCGCCCAGGGGGGTCTAGCCGCCCTCTGTTGCCTCTCCATCTCGTCTTCTGGATTCGTGTCCCCCACGGAAAAATATTGACTTTGGCTTTTGTCCCGTCCAATTCCGAGAATATTGATTTTCTGCCTTTCTGGAACCAAAAACAGAAGAAAACAAGCAACTGGCACTGTGGCAACTTGTTAATAGGTTAGTTCTAGAAAATATATAAAAATACCTGAAAGTGTAGACAAAGCAAAGCAAAATAGATACCAAACAAGCATGAAACATAAAAAAATTATAGATACGTTTTCGATGTATCATAGAGCCATACACCTCGTTGTCATTCTTGCTCCTCCCCTTCTTCATCCACGACGGCGTCTTCATCGTTGGCGGTGGTGGCGACAGTGGATAGGGTTTTGTGATGACGAGAGGTGAGGAGTGCGGCACCGACGGGCGCAGGGTTAAATAGCCCCTTCGCCCGCGAACACGCGCAGCTTCCCGCTCCTTCGCCATCAATGTCGGCACGAGACATCAGGCGCCGCCTAGTGGGTCAGCGTGCCATCTCATCGTCATTAATGGCGCAGGCTACCGCCGCAGCCTTCCCACTGAATCGCTGACGCAGTTGCATCTGAATCGGTGCCACTGATCGCGTCTGAATCAATGCTGTCGGTAAGCGATGGCTGACGGGTGGGCCAGTGGCACGCGCGGACAGGACACCCGTGCTATCCACGCGCGTCCGCGCCGACGCAACGAAGCCACAGATTAGATGCATGAATGGGTCGAGCCGGATGCCTTTCTCCGGATGGGTCGGCCTGCTGGGGCTCCACGCACGCTTCGCGCGTCCGTACAGACAAGTTCGGACACGCTCAGACCGAATGAGTCGGCCCGGTGGAGATGCCCTAATCAGATCGGAAGAGGTGGGTCGTATGTATTTTTCCCTTTTTGTTTGTTTGTATCACGATCAAGAAAAAAATAACGTGCTATTTAATTTAGCATGACCTTTTTTTAGTTATTGCGTGTTAATAGTGCGCTATTTTACAAAATAGCATTTTGTAATTTTTTGAAATATAACAGGTATATCATGAATACCAAGGATTTCAACATCTAATGAATTGACCCTAGTAACACTTGTACATGCATAACAAATCTCATAACGAATCCTGGCACTATCCAAGTCGGAGGAGAACTGGTAGGGCTGAAGCTAGGCGCAGTGTCGGGTGCTGCGACAGGAGGCGGCGGATTGACGCAATCACTTAAATTTAATAATCAAAATTTTCATCATATGTTTTCTTACTCCACACCCTCATTATATAGCTCCTGACTCCACACCCACCTATTGGAGATATTCCCAAGAGACAATACTAAAAATAGTTATTATTATATATTTGTGTTTATAATGAATGTTTACATACCATTCTATAATTGTATTAACCAAGCACATTAATACTTGTGTGATTTGTAAGCGTAACATAAGATAAAGTAATTTCAATAGTTCATTTGCTATAAGCTTTCAAATACATAGTAACCTAAATCCTTTGACCATGAGATCATGTTAATCACCATCACCGGATGGATGCTTTGATAACATCAAACACCATTTAGTAATTGGGTGGTTATAAATGTGGCATTGAGTATTTAGAAAGTATGTGTTGAGGCACATGGATCAAGAGTGGGATTTGTTCATCCATATGACGGATAGATATACTCTGGGCCCTCTCGGTGGAATGTCATTGATACGTCGTAAACGTATCTATAATTTTTGATGCTCCATGCTTGTTTTATATTATTTGTCTTATGTTTTTCTATAGTTTGAGGTATTTTTTATACACTTTTTGGAACTAACCTATTGACAAGATGCCGGAGTGCCTATTTCCTGTTTTCTGCTGTTTTTGGTTTCAGAAAAGCCAAAAAATGAATATTCTCGGAATTGCATGGGGCCACCAGGGGGTACCTGCGCCGCTGCCATCGAAGAGGAGATTCAAGGGACAGAAGTCTCTGTTCCGGCACCCTACCGAGACAAAGAATTGCCCCCGGAGCCATCTCCATCGATCTCCACCACCATCTCCATCGTTGTTGCTGACTCCCATGATGAGGAGAGTGTAGTTCTTCCTCTAGGATAAGGGCTCTACCAGTAGCTATGTGTTCATCTCTCTCTCTATGCGTGATCTTATTGTGATCATGAGCTTTATAATCAAGTAGATATACTTTGCTACTCAAGTGCTTTAATCAATCTCTGGCTCTCCCCACGTGTGTGAAAGTGAAAACGTGCACATCGTGTGGCACTTAGGCTATAGATTACATAAATAGTTGTCATGAGTTATATTTGGAGTTGGATGTCTTTATGAAATTGTGGTGTTTGAAGGAACCATCTAGCGCTCAAGGTAACAGTGTGGGGTTATCTAGATGGGGATTGCAAACTTTAAGGAGTGCTTTTGTAGCCCTACTGTAACATCCCAACATTTAGGAACTAATGAAGGGTAGATTTAGGAATATGGAATGTTGCATGCATCTATTTGTGAAAATGTGGGTAAAATTTTCGCCAAATAAAAACCTTAAGTGATCAATGTTTCTTTCATACTTTGAGATTAGGGTTAGTCTTAAAGGATGATTGTTATAAACTTTGATGTGATCTTTAAGGAATTATATGTTTTTAAATGAATTTGAATTTTAAACTTGAGTGTTTGAATTTTAATTCAAGTGAGTTAGGAATAAGTTTTGAATCTTAATTTAATTAAGAGATAAATATTAAAACTTAAATTCTATCCAAAGAAAAACAATAATGAATATGAAACTTATTTCTTATCATCAATATATATATATATATATAATATAATCAAGTTATAAAATTATAACTTATTGTAACCATCCACACAATTCACAAAAGCAAATATACAAAGAATAAGAATATTCTTTATTAATAATAATATAATCTTTATTACAATTGAATAAAATAAAGATTACAGAAATAATAAAAGAAAATTACAAAAGAATAAGAAAATTACATTGGATCATTTTATAACTATTTTATAACTAAATCTTCATCTGTATATCTGTACCTGCAAAACAAAGACTAAATAAAAACAAAAGAAGGTTAGTGTTAGTATTATTTCTCTCAGACATGTCAGTGAAATGCACTTGACAAATTCATCATTGAGAAATTTATAAAATGGGCAAGTTTCACCAATATGAAAGAATCCATCTTTCACAAATTTAAAGCCAAAAGTCAAATGACAGCCAAGAGGGAAAAATCCACCAGCCAGGTGAATGTAATCAGGTAATAGTAAGTTTCAAAATTCTGAACATATCCACAAGTGCATAGCAAGCACACAGGCATGACACACACCAACATGCATGTGGTGTGTTGTCAAACCCACATAACAGCCCAATCTCACAAAACCACAAGCACAGCCGTGGAGAGGCACCAGTGCATTACTCCACTACACAACACACAAGAATAGACAATGTAGATAGCAGATAAACCAAGAACCACAGCCAGCAACAAACCCAACCAAAGCAAGATCACATCACCAAGATGGTGACATAAGGAGGGGATGGATCAGGTGAATAGCAAGATCAAGCCCAGGAGCTAGGAAGAGCAGGCTAGCTCAATATCAAGCACAAGAGTCCAGCAAAACCAGATCAAGATCATCATCACCAACTTACTCCACAACATCATCAGATTTTGTGGTGAGTTTCATAAAACCTTTCACATGATCTAATCATCTTATTTAGAGAAAAGCATGTGTTGTTTTATAAAACAAACCCTCAGAAAGCACCCAAGTGGGGTGAATCCATCATAGGGATTTCTAAAACTCTAAAGGCAAACAACAAAGTACCAGGATCCAACCAGAGCTCAGAGCAAAATCCTTGCTCTGGTTGTCAAACTATATTTTACAATTCAATCATACATATACCTATGATCTATTCTAGGCACATCCCTAAAGGAAGGGTAGCACCTTATAAACAAATATTTGGGATCCATAGATTGATCAAGCTCACTATCATTTTTTCCAAGCTTTGATTCAATAAAGAATAGCTGGTACCACTACTAGGACTATCTAGATGAACCAATTAGATAAGATTTGAATCCCTAAGCCTCAGACCAACATCATTGGTCTTAGGTAATTCAGAAAAGAACATCTATGTTTATCCCTCAAAGCCAAGTTTGTCATTAAGCATAAAACAACCCAATCCATGGGTTGGAATCAAACTTGTGTGCCATACCATGATGGTGTCAAAAGAACAATCCATTATGAATCAGGATAGACATTTAATCATCACTAATTCAAACAATCAACTTAACTAATAATTTTTCTGTTAACACAGGAATCATAACTAGGATATTCCTATGATACACTTCACTGTTTGAGATCAAACCATACACTAGTTCTAAGCCAACAACACCAGGTCAATGATTTCCTCATGTCATAATCATAATCATAAACCCAGAGATGACAGTGAAAACTTATCAAGTCACTAACTTAATTAAGCATGATTCCCAAGTAACTATATCATCTGAATCTGATGCAATCCAAGCATCAAATCATCTAGTAAGCCACCAGAAACATCATAGATCATTTTAAGCAACAAGCCTCTGGCCAATAAGCATTTAGCATGTGTACAGATCATCCAAACATGAATCAATTCATCCAGTACATGAACAAGCACATAGTAGGAACCCTAAATGGATGATCATCTTAATCTGAATCAGACAGTAGCCAGAGAGGACACTGCCAGCATGTAGCATCGAATCAACAAATACAGAGAGCACCTGGGGAGAGGAATCAAACTCACCGTAGGTCCTCGCTGAATAATATAAGAGGAAGCAGAGGGGCCGGCGACCATGGCGGCACGGGGAGCACACTAGAGGGGGTGCTACAACCCGCACGGTTCCACGGCAGCAACCCTGATCACGCCTGGAGGTGCAGAGCATCACCTCGACGCACGACGACCACAGCAGCACCTGAATCCGTGCCAATCCCCAAACCCTAGGGTTCAGGACGGCATCGATTCATCACAGGAGAGCCCTAGGCTCGAATCCAATTGGATAGAACGAACGGGCGTCGCCGACAACCCCCTGTTGCACCACGACGGCGACCAGAACGGCCTATGACAGTGAGAATTGCCGGTTTCGGCATCGCCGGCCACAGGTTCGGGGTCAGAGGAGGAGAGGATGAACTCGAGGGAGAGAGAGAGGCAGTGAGGAGTGGGCCGAGCTGGGCCAGACCCTTCGGGGTGGTCCTTTTGTCCAGGACTAATGGGCCACTAGGGCCCAATAAGTATAACTAGCGCAGAAACCTTTTCAGGCCTGTTTTAATAAAAAGGAAAAGACCAAAATACCCCTGGATTCAAATAAATCCTAGAAAATAAAATAAAAGTCTAAAAATTATAAATAAAATATTTTTGGATTCACAATAATCCATACTATTCAAATAAAATAAAATATAAAATTTTAGACATTTAAAATTTTATAAGAATTCTGTAATTTATATATTCCTTATGGAATTTTACAAAATTATTGAAAGATGATAAAAAAAATAAAAATCATTTTCATTATATATTAATATTATAGTATTTTTGAAAAATACTAAATGAATATTTAATAACAATTTTAATGTATAATTGATAATTCCTAAAAGAATTATTAAATCAATAAAAGTCAAATAAAAAGGAAATAGAATAAAATAATTCAATAGATACTATAAATATTAAAAAGTAATATTTATCAATCCTTTATTATTAAAAAGAACTTTTTATAATAATGGGGGTGAATGCATATTAAGTTAAATGATACATGACATTATTGCATAGTCATTTTTGCTTCTCTCAATATTGTCCTTACCGGGCAATAATGATGTTTTTGTAGACATAGAAGCTCAAGGTCCAGTGCTAGCATCAGATTTCACTACCTTGCCATCACAAGGCAAGTTCATCACTTGCTCATGTTCTTTGAAGAGTCTTTATCAAAGTATTTGCAAATTGTGTGTTATCATATATGCTATAAAATAAAGAAAATATTATTTTCACAAATAAATAAATTATAGATATCATCCTAAGTGATGATATGATGGAGCAATAGAACTTAGAGTTCTAATTTCAACAATGATGATCAAGTAGGGACTTAATAACTCCTGACATCAGTGATTCTAGCACCGTATATTACGCGTTAGCCATGAGATTTGGAATGGGACAGAGAAGTCAACTGTATCTTCTTCCTCTCTCATGAAGCCGGATGTGCAGGTCATGGCTGTTATCCTCGTAGCGTGCGTATTAATTGGTAATTCGTAGAGGATATGCAACATATGGGTGGGAACCCTCATCGTCCCACGATAGTTTTGGCATCTAACGGTTTGTACAAACCATTGCCGTAATTCATTATGTGGGAATGGTGTACACCAAGGAGGCATGCGAGGTCGCGAAGGGGGCAGTGATTGGCTTGGACCAACTATTGGTCCCCACATCATGGAATTGTGGACGGGAAAGTACGCCCGGTTGTGCAACAAGGATTTGATCTCTCATGGGCAAAGTAACGCACCTCTATAGAGTGTAAGAACTATAACTTGTTACTCCCTGTTCCGGTAAGGAGCTACGAACGCAGCAGGAAAGGAACTCCATGAAAGTTCTGGTCAACCTGTGAAGGCTGATTGTCATAATTTTTTTCAAAATAAAATCAATCTTTGAAGAAAGATTTACAAAATTTGCATAGTGCCAAGGATTTATAATCCGAGGTGGTAGTTAGAGCATCAAACTTCCCACCTTGCATATAATGAACTTGTTGGGTAACGCTGTTACTCATTCTTTCCTTTGACCCTTGCTTAGACTCTGAGGATTCCGAAGACGTGCCAATGTATGCAGCCGAATGTCAAGAAGATGTGTTCTATGGGGAACCTAATCTATCCGGAGGCGTTGAGGAGTGGATTACGAGATCTTCTACGGTGTCGATGATAACGAGTCCAACTAAGTACTCCTAGTTAGTAGTGACCAATGGAGCCGAGTATCATGAACTCTATAGAATAAGCTGCTGAGCTCAATTTCTAGTCGGAGTTGTGACTTTTAAATTCCGTTGAAACACTTTATATTTTGGTTTGTAAGTTGGATCTTTTGGAAGTCTTGAACTTCCGGTATTGTAATAATAATATGTGTACTTTTGTAATATGGACCCGCAATGTTTCTGTTGGACCACTCTGAGGGATGTGATATTTACGGAATGGTGTTCTGTGGATGTCATGTCAACGACTATAGTATACTACACATGCAGTGGTATGCTAGGTCACCACAATTGGTATCAAAGCAAATTGCTTTGACCTTAGGTTGGAAAACTAGTAAAGGGTATTACCTATAGGAAAATTTAGCAACAATAAAGAATTCTCTAAAAGTATTATAATGGGTATTCAAATGAGAATATTCCGTTATATATTTTAGTGCGATAATTCTTTGTTATGATATAATATATTATTGGATTTAATCAAAATTATTTTTCTGATATACAGAGATATGGCACCAAAGTTTCCAAAACAGACTTTGGTAAGTAAAGAGGAGACTCTTGATGATTATCAAGGATCATTCACAGACCAACTTCGTCAACTTTTAAAGTTTTTTAGTTGTCCAACTAGAATTCCAGTGAACACTATCACTTACCTTGATGGTCGGATGTTATCCAAGTATCGTGTGAGTATCCAACTTCCAGAGAAGCTTGGATTATATCACGATCTACCTATAGGAGAAGGCAGGAGTCATTTAGCAGCATATCATGTTGTTGTTGTGGAGGCGATAGCTAATATCCTGGAGCAGAAAACCAAGGAGTTAGAAGGTAGCACATTCTCTCTGATACCTCATGATTCTATAGACTCGGAGCCTATACCGGATCATCTTACTTTGGTTAAGAAGCATCCTAAGTTAGCTTCCAAGTTTATGTATAGATACCGAACACTCGTTGTATCTTTTTATAAGATCCATCAAGTGATTGTTGAAGACAAAAATGACATGTTAGAGGATCTGACCGATCCGGAAAGGAGGAAGCAGTTAGCATTCCAGTTAGATAAAGAAGCAAGTAGTAGTGCAACACCTATCTTCAAGGATATACCCATAGATTCTGAATCTTTTATACCATATCCTTATTCACCAAGACCTGAACCTATACATGATCCTACTATGGATATGCGGTATGCAGTACCATAGGGCTCAGAGGATGGTTCTGACTCAGAACTTCCTATTGAGAATTCGGATGGTTGGAGAATGGGATCATATGATGTATATCATGAACACCAGATGTCCACAGATGGTTCTGACAGAAATGTTGGACAATCTAGTTAAGTGCAAGAATGAACCCTAATAATAGAAGTAGTAATACCATGTCAATAGATAATCAGGATGAAGAATAAGATCCTGAGGAGAGAGTGTTTGAATCATCAACATCTTCTCAAAACCCAGGGAATATACATTATTCAGTGTTTAACTATCTTGCCCACGAGAGCACCTGGGAAGCAGCAGGATCTGCGTATCCTGTTGACAACTCAAGAAATAAATCTCAGGAGATGCAGGCTGTAGATAATGTTGAATATGTTTCTGAAGACTTTGCAGCTGAGCTGGAGGGAGTCAATGCGCTCAGGTTGATTAATGACTCAAGTCCTGACACTTCAGATACAGAGTATGTTCCTTTTGGAAGGCCATATGTTCCACAAACTGTGCGACGAACAACACGTCATCACGGTTGGACATTAGGCATGTATGATGAGCGTAGTTACTACTAGAAGGAGGCAATTAGTTAGTAGTATCAAGTATCGTGTTTTGTACCCCAAGTAATAAGGTAGTTGTGTGATTATACGTATATGGTATATGTTGTAATGACTTTGTATCATTATGATATTATGTAAAATATGTGAAATGCATATTTGGATTTTCTTTGGATCTTCATTGTGTGACTAGTTCTGTGCGTAAAGTTGAGCTCAGAACACATGTGCACGATGTAATTATGAGTATTCGCTTTATGTTGCAGGACTAGAGGGTCATGGATACATGTGTAGGAATGGAAACTGAACAGCAGCGGATGGAGCGAGAGGCCAAGGAAAAGGCCGATGCAGATGCAGCAAACCAGGAAGCATTACCACCACCACCACCAATGAGGCCGTTAATACAGAAGAATTTTATGCAATGCATGCAAATGATGCAAGAGACCCAGAACAAGTTCATGGAAGAGCTGTTGGGACGAGCAAATCTGAGGGCACCTGAAGGTGGAGGAGTGAGTCTATCTGATTTCCAGAATGCAAGACCGTTACCTTTTGCATCAGCTCCTGAACCAATGGATGCAGAATACTGGCTAGCAGATACTGAAAGGAAGCTGAAAACTGTAGGTTGCAATGATGAGGAGAAATTGAGACATGCAACTCATCTGCTGACTGGACCTGCAGCATCATGGTGGGAAAATCAGTTGGCCATGCAACCACCAGGAAGGGAGTTTACCTGGGAAGAGTTGAAGCAGAGATTCCGTGAATATCATGTTCCGGAAAGTGTCGTGGAGTTGAAGTGGAGAGAATTTGAGGAGCTTCAGCAAGGATATACGAGTGTCATGAAGTACATCCGGGAGTTTAGCCATCTATCTCACTATGCTGAGGAGGATGTCAACACTGAAGAGAAGCGGAAGAAGCGTTTCCTGCGTGGATTAAATCCATTTGTGAGAATGCATCTAAGGTTAGCCAATAAGCAAACTTATCAGCAGTTGTTGGATACAGCCATTACTTTTGAAGATGACTACAAGAATGTCCAAGAGGACCGGAGGAAGAGAGCCAAGAAGGAAACCAAGAGGATTCAAGCAAGCAAACCTAAACCCAACCTGGAGTTCAAACCTCGGAATAGTAATTATGGCAACAATAATAATAACAATAACAAGGGTAGTGTTGGAAATCAATCCAATTCGAGAAGGAATGTTATCTGTAACAATTGTGGAATTCCAGGGAATTTCCAGAGGGAATGCAAAAAGCATGTAGTGATCGGTTACGGTTGTGGTTAGAAGGGGCATATCAAGCCAGATTGTCCGAGCAAACCACCTGGAGGATGGCCTACCAAGGGAGGAGGACAAGCTAGTGGAGGAAATGGACAACCCAATAAAGGAGGAAATAAGGGCAAGAACAACAATGGCAAGAGGATCCGACCTACCGGGAAACTGAACTGTGCAATCCTCGAGGAGGTGGATAATTCGGAGCATGTAGTGATAGGTACGCTCAATATCCTTACCAATCCCGGCAAAGTTCTATTTGATATTGGTGCAACTACTTCATTCATTTCTAAAGAATTTTGTGATAAGTTCGGGATTAGAAGGGCAACGTTAGAAAGTCCTATGACCATAGTTACGGCAGGAGGGAATGTGATTGTACGCCATATAAAACAAGATCAGGTTATCTCGATCTGTGGTTGTACATATTTCGCAGACCTTTATGTGATTCCTTTGAAGGGAATTGCAGTAGTGCTGGGGATGGATTGGATGATGGAACACGGAGCTCAGATAAATTGTGAGGAGAAAACTGTCTCAATCAAAACTCCAAGTGGAGCAAGGATAGTTTACCAAGCAGATAAACATAGTCATATCATGGTGGATCTGCAGTTGAATTCAATGAAAGAAGTCAAATTGGAAGAGATTCCTGTAGTTAATGAATTCCAAGATGTTTTTCCAACAGAGCTACCGAGAATGCCACCAGATCTGGAGATAGAGTTCACCATTGACCTAATTCCTGGTACATCACCAATAGCTCAAGCACCATATAAGATGGGACCCAAAGAGTTGAAAGAACTCAAGGAGCAAATTGATGAGTTAGCTAGAAAAGGATTTATACAGGAAAGTGTATCTCCATGGGGAACACCAGTAATCTTTGTGGATAAGAGAGATGGTGGAAGACGGATGTGTGGTGATTATAGAAATATGAACAACGTGACTATCAAGAACAAGTATCCTTTACTAAGAATTCAAGATTTGTTTGATCAGGTGAAAGGGGCTGGAGTATTTTCAAAGATAGATTTAAGATCTGGATACCATCAAATAAAAATCAAGCCGGAAGATGTTCCAAAAATAGCATTTGTCTCAAGATATGGACACCATGAGTATCTGGTAGTACCATTTGGTTTGACCAATGCACCGGCAATATTCATGAATCTGATGAACAAGATCTTCATGCCATATTTGGACAAGTTTTTCATAGTCTTTATTGATTATATTCTGATATATTCCAAGGATAAGGAAGAGCATGCTGATCATTTGAGAATAGCATTGCAGACTTTAAGAGAACACAAACTTTATGCTAAGTTCAGTAAATGTGAATTTTGGCTTGATGAGGTAGAATTCCTCGGTCATGTGATCAGTAAGGATGGAATTGCTATGAATCCATCTAAAGTTCAGTCGGTACTAGAGTGGACTGCACCGACCAATGTGAAGCAAATTCGAGGTTTCTTAGGAATGGCTGGTTATTATCGGAGATTCATTGAAGGTTTCTCCAAAATAGCAGGACTAATGACCAAATTATTAAGGAAGAATACACCATTCAAGTGGGATGAGAAATGTGAAGCAAGTTTCCAAGAGTTGAAGACTAGATTAACCACAGGTCCAATCTTAGCAGTTCCTGAAATAGGGAAGGACTTCACAGTATACTGTGATGCGTCTAAAGAAGGTTTGGGTTGTGTATTAATGCAAGATCGGAAAGTGATTGCTTATGGTTCAAGACAATTGAAACCACATGAAGTAAACTATCCAACTCATGATTTCGAGTTAGCAATAGTAGTTTTTGCACTGAAAGGATGGAGGCATTTTCTTTATGGAGCCAGATGTGAGTTATACACTGACCATAAAAGTCTCAAATATTTCTTCACTCAAAAGGAATTGAATATGAGATAGAAGCGTTGGTTGGAACTAATCAAGGATTATGATTTAACAATCAATTACACCCCAGGGAAAGCAAATGTTGTAGCAGATGCTTTAAGCAGAAAGAGTGCAGATATTCAGCCAAGCAATAGGGAGTTACCAAAAGAGTTACAAATGGACTTGGAAAGATTAGAGCTTCAATTTATCAGAACAGAGGTTCTTGAAGGATTAGCTACTATGCGGGTAGTTGCAGAGTAGGACAGTGATCTTAAGCAAGAAATTTTTAGACATCAAGAAGAAGATCCTTTTATTGCTAAGGAAATTCAGAGGATATCTCAAGGGCAAAAATCAGTTTTTCGCCTTGGAGATTATGGGTCTTTATGGTTTCAAGACCGTCTTTGTGTTGCAGATGTGACGGAGATTAGAAATGTCATACTCAAAGAAGCACATGATACACCGTATTCTATACATCCAGGGAGTACTAAGATGTATATGGATTTGAAGGAACTATTCTAGTGGAATAACATGAAAAGAGATATTGCCAAATATGTATTTGAATGCCATACTTGTCAAAGGGTGAAAGTTGAACATCAAAGTCCAGCAGGACCATTACAACCCTTAGAAATTCCTGAATGGAAATGGGAGGAAATAGGTATGGACTTCATTACAGGATTGCCTATGACACCAAAAAGAAAAGATATGATATGGGTAATTGTGGACAGACTCACTAAGAGTGCACATTTTATTCTGGTGAATCAAAAGGATAATGCCGAGAAGTTAGTTGAAGTATATGTCAAAGAGATAGTAAGTAAGCATGGAGTACCCAAAAAGATCGTAACGGATAGGGGATCCGTGTTTACTTCAGCATTTTGTAAGCAATTGCATGAAGCACTTGGTTCAAAGTTAGATTTCAGCACAGCATATCATCCTGAGACAGGAGGTCAAACTGAAAGAACAATTCAAATACTAGAATACATGTTAAGATCTTGTGCACTAGATTTTGGAGGAACATGGGAAGATCACCTACCATTGGCAGAGTTTTCTTATAATAATAGCTATCAGAGTAGTCTGAAGGCAGCTCCAAATCAGGTTTTGTATGGAAGGAAGTGTAGATCACCAATATGTTGGTATGAGCCTGGAAGCAGCAAAGAATTTGTGCCAAATTATATCAAAGAAAACATATCATTGATAAGATCAGGGATAGACTGAAAATAGCCCAAAGTAGGCAGAAAATTTATGCGGATCAAAGTCGAAGATCATGGCATCCACAAGTAGGAGATATGGTCTATTTGAAAGTAAGTCCCATGAAAGGGGTGAAAAGATTCGGAGTTAAAGGGAAATTGAGTCCAAGATACATCGGACCATATAAGATACTGAGTCAAAACAGAACTATAGCTTATGCTTTAGAGTTACCATCAATATTGTCTCAAGTGCATAATGTTTTCCATGTGTCACAACTTCGTAAATGTTTAAAAGTTCCAGATGATGCAATCACACATCAAGAGATAGAACTACAAGCAGATCTAACTTATATTGAAAAGCCTTGTAAGATTCTGGAAGAAAACTGGAAAATATTAAGGAACAAAGCAATCAAATATTGCAAGGTACAGTGGGAACATCACCCCGAAAGGGAAGCCACCTGGGAGAAAGAAGAGGATTTAAGAAAAGCCTATCCAGAACTATTCAGGTACATCTCCACAAACTTCGGGATGAAGTTTAATTTAAGGGGGGAAGTCTGTAACATCCCAGCATTTAGGAACTAACGAAGGGTAGATTTAGGAATATGGAATGTTGCATGCATCAATTTGTGTAAATATGGGTAAATTTTTCGCCAAATAAAAACCTTAAGTGATCAATGTTTCTTTCATACTTTGAGATTAGGGTTAGTCTTAAAGGATGATTGTTATAAACTTTGATGTGATCTTTAAGGAATTATATGTTTTTAAAATGAATTTGAATTTTAAACTTGAGTGTTTGAATTTTAATTCAAGTGAGTTAGGAATAAACTTTGAATCTTAATTTAATTAAGAGATAAATATTACAACTTAAATTCTATCCAAAGAAAAACAATAATGAATATTAAACTTATTTCTTATCATCAATATATATGATATAATCAAGTCATAAAATTATAACTTATTGTAACCATCCACACAATTCACAAAAGCAAATATACAAAGAATAAGAATATTCTTTATTAATAATAATATAATCTTTATTACAATTGAATAAAATAAAGATTACAGAAATAATAAAAGAAAATTACAAAAGAATAAGAAAATTACATTGGATCATTTTAGAACTATTCTATAACTAAATCTTCATCTGTATATCTGTACCTGCAAAAAAAATACTAAATAAAAACATAATAAGGTTAGTGTTAGTATTATTTCTCTCAGACATGTCAGTGAAATGCACTTGACAAATTCATCATTGAGAAATTTATAAAATGGGAAAGTTTCACCAATATGAAAGAATCCATCTTTCACAAATTTAAAGCCAGAAGTCAAATGACAGCTAAGAGGGACAAATCCACCAGCCAGGTGAAAGTAATCAGGTAATAGTAAGTTTCAAAATTCTGAACATATCCACAAGTGCATAGCAAGCTCACAGGAAGGACACACACCAACATGCATGTGGTGTGTTGTCAAACCCACAGAACATCCCAATCTCACAAAACCACAAGCACAGCCGTGGAGAGGCACCAGTGCATTACTCCACTGCACAATACACAAGAACAACCAGTGTAGACAGCAGCTAAAACAAGCACCATAGCCAGCAACAAACCCAACCAAAGCAATATCACATCACCAAGATGGTGACATAAGGAGGGGGATGGATCAGGTGAATAGCAAGATCAAGCCCAGGAGCTAGGAAGAGCAGGCTAGCTCAAGATCAAGCACAGGAGTCCAGCAAAACCAGATCAAGATCATCATCACCAACTTACTCCACAAACATCATCAGATTTTGTGGTGAGTTTCATAAAACCTTCACATGATCTAATCATCTTATTTAGAGAAAAGCATGTGTTGTTTTATAAAACAAACCCTCAGAAAGCACCCAAGTGGGGTGAATCCACCATAGGGATTTCTGAAACTCTAAAGGCAAACAACAAAGTACCAGGATCCAACCAGAGCTCAGAGCAACATCCTTGCTCTGGTTGTCAAACTATATTTTACAATTCAATCATACATATACCTATGATCTATTCTAGGCACATCCCTAAAGGAAGGGTAGCACCTTAGAAAAAAATCTTTGGGATCCATAGATTGATCAAGCTCACTATCATTTTTTCCAAGCTTTGATTTAATAAATAATAGCTGGTACCACTACCAGGACTATCTAGATGAACCAATTAGATAAGATTTGAATCCCTAAGCCTCAGACCAACATCATTGGTCTTAGGGAATTGAGAAAAGAACATCTATGTTTATCCCTCAAAGCCAAGTTTGTCATTAAGCATAAAACAACCCAATCCATGGGTTGGAATCAAAATTTTGTGCCATACCATGATGGTGTCACAAGAACAATCCATTATGAATCAGGATAGACATTGAATCATCACTAATTCAAACAATCAACTTAACTAATCATTTTTCCGTTAACACAGGAATCATAACTAGGATATTCCTATGATACACTTCATTGTTTGAGATGATCTCAAACCATACACTAGTTCTAAGCCAACAACACCAGGACAATGATTTCCTCATGTCATAATCATAATCATAAACCCAGAGATGACAGTGAAAACTTATCAAGTCACTGACTTAATTAAGCATGATTCCCAAGTAACTATATCATCTAAATATGATGCAATCCAAGCATAAAATCATCTAGTAAGCCACCAGAAACATCATAGATCATTTTAAGCAACAAGCCTTAGGCCAATAAGCATTTAGCATGTGTACAGATCATCCAAACATGAATCAATTCATCCAGTACATGAACAAGCACATAGCAGGAACCCTAAATGGATGATCATCTTAATCTGAATCAGACAGTACCCAGAGAGGACACTGTTGTAGGGGTTCGTAGCATGGAAAACAAAAAAATTCTACCGCATGCACACAAACAAGCCAAGATATATCTACTAGATTGTAGCAACGAGTCGATAGAAGCACTCACCCTTGAAAATTCCAAAGCGGTTAACGAGAGAAGATTCTCGTGGGTGATGTAGTCGTACACTTGCCAATCTCAAGATCGCGTAGACGATCCTTCCGGCGCTGCGTTTCGGCAGCGCTTCCTCTGTCGATCACACGTTCGGTACTCGATGAAGACCTTCCTCTCCCTTGTTCCAGCAGGCAGCAAAGGTTGTAGTTCTCCCTTCGTGATTCCGGTAGCATGACGATGTGGTGTCAGAAGTAGAGGGAAGATCCTGCAGGGCTTCGCCTAAGTCGGTGCGAGTTATGGTGGATTAGGGGTTCCTGGAGATCTAGGGTTTAGATGACCGGTAGGAGGAGGAGATGTCGGCGGTGGCTAGGGAGGCGACGACGAACCGGCGACGGTGCGGTGGCGGCTTGGGTGTGGGGAGGGCTTGGCACTTGTGGTGTTGGGGCAGCCCTCCCTCTCTATTTATGAGAGGGACAGGCAGACTTGGGAGGGGTGGGTTTGAATCCAAACCCAAACCCAAGTTGAATTGAGAGAAGGACTTGTTTCTTCTTCCACTAGGAAACCATTGTTCCAGTTTGACTTTTCAAACTTCCCGTTTGAATTTCAATTTAGAGCTTTATTTTTCTCTTGCAAATTCCAACATGATCCAATCATTCCACATATCCATGACACATTCATGGACCATTCCCCTTCCGGTCCGGTGAACCTTCTAGACCCTTCTAGAACCTCTCTGATGAAACCATCAGAAACTTCCCCGAACTGTGAAATTGGACTTTCCTTATATGAATCTTATTCTACGGACCATTCCAGATCTCCTCGTGATATCCCGGATCCCATCCGAGACTCTGAACAACATTCGGTATCCCTATTAACATTCCATATCTACTAAACAACATCGAATCCTTAAGTGTGTCTCCCTACGGTTCGTGAATTATGCGGACATGACCGAGACACTTCTCCGATCAATAACCAATAGAGGAATATGGAAATTCATATGGCTCCCACATATTTCTACGATTACTTTGCGATCTAATGAACCACTTACATACGATACCAATTTCCCTTTGTCTCATGATAGTTTACTTATCCGAGGTTTTGATCGTCGGTATCTCTGCATACCTAGTTCAACCTCGTTACCGATAAGTACTCTTTTCTTGTTCCCATGATATGTGATCCCTTGTGAGCCAGTCACATGCTTGCAAGCTAATTGGATGACATTCCACCGAGAGGGCCCAGAGCATATCTATCCGTCATATGGATGGACAAATCCCACTCTTGATCCATGTGCCTCAACCCATACTTTCCGAACACTCAATGCCACCTTTATAGCCACCCAGTTACGGTGTGGTGTTTGATGTCATCAAAGCATCCTTCCGGTGATGGTGATTAGCATGATATCATGGTCGAAGGAATTAGGTTACTATGTATTTGATGTCATCAAAGAGGCTTTACCAGTGTAACACCCTCAGAATCGGCCCTATGCAAGTTTTAGCGAAATTCGCCAAACCCGCATAGAAACGATTCAAAGGTGCCCACCAGACACTTTCGTGCGGGTGGAAAACGAAGTAATAACATTACACAACAGTCCTCGATGGGACCCACAGAACAGATAAATACAACACGACTCCAAGAGTCAAGAATACAGATATAATATACAAAGATCCAAATCACCTTGAAAATGATAGAGCGTCCGACTACGGACAAGATGCAAATGGGGCTAAGAGCCCTGAAGAATAACCAATGGCGTCCATAACCCTGCCCAGGCCAAGCCGGAAGGGTAACCCTGCTAACGGCGTCGATCTCAAAACCTGCTAAAACAAAAGGGGTGCCGACAAAGGGCAAAGGAAAAAGAGGAGCGTCAGTACTGTGGCCAGTACACGGCGAGGCTAGAATTCGGTGGTCCTCGCCTACATAGGTATGGTGGACTGAGCGGCAGCGGCAGCATGCACTAAACAACCTATAGAGACTCGATACAACTGGCGGCTATCAGAGAGAGGTGAGGAAGACCTATTCGGATCCAACCTGGTGCCACCATCAAACAAACCCACCCTGGTGTTTCCCCCTCGAGACCAAACGAGGAAGTCAGCCGAGGAACTCACACAGTTGGCAGTTTTAATTATTCGGTTATAGTTGCGGCAATTTACTAGTCAGGTAAAGATAGTCGTCCTGATAAAAATAAGCAGTGAGCACTTTTATTTAATCATTCCGTTGTAGTTGCGACACTTACTAGTAAAATACAATTAACATGAGATAACCCAAAACCCAGCAGTTGTTGTTACTTTCATTTAGCCATTCCGTTATAATGAAGCTGATTACTAGTCATATCGGGTACAAGTCAATTTATAACAATAAACTTTAGTTATAGTTGTCTATGATCAAGCACTGTGCTCCAAGTCGTCCATAACCGCGGACACGGCTTCTCGAAAAGATTAAACCCTGCAGGGGTGCACCAAAGTATCCACAGGCACTTCGACCCTTTTTGCCAGATCAGTTAACATACACCCATCGGTATGTCGGCGGGGCCTAAGTCACGACGTTCCCAGATCCAAAGCAAGTACATGGGGGCCACCCCACCAAGTCGACACCCGCAACGAAGTCGGCCGGTCTCCGAGACGGACTTAGGGTTTGCGACAGTGGCAGTAAGCGACAGCAAATCCCCAAACGGGGACTGTCGATACCGTGAAATCACTCCGCTTCCTAAACAGTACAGGTGCTATCTGTCGCACAATTTAAATAAAACAGTAAAACATGGCATAAGTACAGGATCGTAAATAAAACCTCAAACTAGTTTGTGGCCCCCAGTACAATACTTTGAAATCAGGTAATAATCAATGGGGGGCCCATATCTCCCCACCTGTGGTTAGCGCGCTCGATCTCGGAACAGGTGTCAAGAACTCAGAGTCCTACGGGACACAAGTGGGCGGTCGGAAACCAAATAGTATCTATCACCCACCGATGCCTCTGCTTAAGTCAATTTTAGTTGTTAAGCAGTAATTAAAGTGAACAATAAATGAAGCCATGGTCTTCTCCAACATTGAACATGCGGCAATTCTCCAACAACTGTGGTACTTGACGACACGCAACAGCACTTGAGCAAGCGACTACGGCGTGCAAGTCCAACTATCTACCAAACAACAGGTAATAGGATGTGTCCAAGGCAATATAGGGCTGCAAGGGATATCACGGGTACGGAAACTAGAGCATCGCGACACAGATAGCAATAGAGCAACATGAGGGAATAAATACTATAAAAGTAAGATGGGTAGAAAGGGGGAGATGCTCGCCTGAAAACATTGCCGAAGGTTCAACCGAAGATCGGACCGACACTCGCATGAACTCAACGGTCTTATCCGCGAAGAACCAAATCACTAGAGGAAACAAAACCGGATGCAATATTTAATACAACGGCAAAAGATCGGCATGATGCATGCATGATGTATGTCATGGCAAAGGTGCGATGCAATTAGGTCATATTAAGCGGAACCAGGGTCCCGACATTAATTAATAGGTTCATGTTGTTTAGCTACCCCGCAATTTAGATGTTGTCTTAACATGGCAAAAATAGCACCGGTTCGCTACACAGATTTAAATGAGGCCGATATGAGACTAGATTTGCCCGCATATGGGCCCCATATTTAATTATATGGTGAATCAGCATAAGGCCCCCAAACCACACGAATATGCATGCGAGTATGACAATTAAATATGCAACAAGTTGTTATTTCATTTATAAAAATAGGGTTCGAGAAAGGGGTCACACATTAGAGGGTCTCGACGAACTTGGGGATCCGGGGGGGTTCGAGGTCGGTCTCAGGGTCCAGGGTTCGACGGATCGGTCTCGATGGGATCGTTCTCGGGTATCGGGGTAGTTCTTGTCGCGTCCGGGAAGCAGGACTTGGGTCGGTGTCGGGGCGCGTCGGATTCTTCCGGGTCGATGCCGTTCTTGTCGTGGTGAAGATCTTGTCGGGTCCGCGCTTCGGATTCCGTGAGGCGATCTTGGCGTACCGAGGGTTCGGTCTTCCGATTCCGTGAGGGAGATCTTGATGTTCCGAGTAGGCGGTCTTCGGGTGCGTCGAATCCATGTGGAAGGTCTTGTCGCACGGTGTCCGGGTAGACGAACTTGTCGGTTCCGGTTTCGATTGTCGATGATGATCTGGGAACGCACCGACGGTCTTGCTGTCCTAGTGAGGTACTCGCCAGACTCGTTCGAGGGAGGTCGCTGAAGTTAGATAAATCGCCACTGATCCATCTTCACACGGTCGCCATCGCAATCATCTACACATCCCATATGCTCATGACCAAACCAAAACAAAACGCCTGAAGCCACCTCTCTGGTACTAGAGGAACCCTCAAAGAGGCAGGAACCCCAGATGGTGGCAGGCACAGAACGCGGACAAGGCTAGCAGGGAAGGCGGCGTGCACGGACAAGCTTGGCGGCCGAGATACGGGGCGGCGAGGCAAGAACGACGCGGCCAGGCCCGAGCGGAGGGCGGCACACGGCGACGAGGGCGGTAGGGAGGAAGGGGCCGGCGGCGGGCTGGTGGCGACGGGCGGCGCGGAGCCGGCGGGAGGCGGCCAGAGGTGGGGTCGCGCGCCGGCGAGCTCCGCAGCGGGGACGCAGAGCCGGGGAGAGGCGGGCGGAGGCCGGTGAGGAGCGCCCAGGCGGTGGGGAGCTCGTGAAGGCAGGGTCGGGGCGGCGCCAAGCGAGCGGGGCGAGCGGCCCGAGGAGGAGGATGCAGAGGAGGCGGGGAGGAGCGGCGCTCGCGGAGGGGAACACGGCGGCGAGGGGAGAGGGTGGAGAGAGGGCCGGCGGGCGGCGGAGGTGGAAGCGGTGGGGGCGAGGGAGGCGCGGGGCGGTGGCCGGCGGAAGGCGGAGGCGCGCGCTGGCGGGGAGATGCGGGCGCGGCCGGGAGACGGCGAGCCTGGCGGGCAGAGCGGTCGCAGCGGCCGGAGAGGGGAGACGAGCGGCGCTGAGAGATGGAGGGAGGAGGAAGAAGGACGCGGGGGCGGTGGTCTGGTCGCGCGGGGGTCCGGGGTGGGCCACAGGCGGGTGTGGGGCTGTGAGAGGATCAGGTGTGGGGCTGGCGGTTGGTACTGGTGCGTGTGTGTGTTGTGTGTGGCCCTGGGTGAGTGCTGTGTGGGTGGGGAGGGTGAGAGAGAGAGGGTCTAGGTGGAGGGCTAGGATTGGTTAGAGGAGAGAGGGTAGCTGAGGTGGCGAGAGGTTATTGGAGGGAGTGAGGTGGAGGGGGTGTGTGGGTAGATAGGTTGGTAGCTGTAGGAATAAGGGGTGGACCGATCTGTTTGTACGGGGGTGGTCGTTCGGGTCGGGTCGGCCCGTTCGACTGCCCCCACTAAATATTTTTATTTATTTCAAACAAGGCCTTTGCAAACCAATATCAGACAAAACAAAATATTCCGGCGACCCGGATTTTGGCGTTTGAATAAAAGACGGGGCGTTTTAGAAAACAAAACAGGCTTTGCGAAAATAGTTTTAGACAAACAACATGTGATGATTACGATGCAATGCACAAATTCAACGCGATTTTCTAGTAGTGGTTTTGCGGGATGCCACAATTCGACACCACTAACAATGGATCTCGCCCTCGAGATCCGCCTCATGGTACCGGAAGGAAAGGTCGGCGATCTGCGTCTTCTCGCTTCGTGTAGATCCTCGCGACACCACTAACAAGAGGTCGTTGTCCGTGATCGTCGAGAGAGCACTCCGGAAACAAAAGGTCGAAGGTAGAGGTATCAGCAAATAAAGCCACCTATAGCTTCCGTGGACGGAGTAAAATTGCATCGATCCACCATTCAATGTACATAAGCAAATGATAAGAGTAGTGGTATGGTCGCGACTCCATCCCGCACCCAAAGCATTACTATGTACACGAATAGATAGATTATGCAACCAACCCTCAGGATTCAGACTGAAGATCTCGACACGCGAGGTTCGGAAACAAAGGAGTGAGGCAGACTCTGCATCGGATCTGGCGGAGATGATGTCGTCGCGTCGGAAAACACCGGAAGGCACAAACAAGAAACAAAGAATGGTACCACAGACGAAGGATTCCCCGGATAGCATGAAGGCCAGATGAAGCAACATCGTTATCAAAGAAGGAAGCGAAACCCTGAAGGTACGACGGAAACCCAACCACGAGAATTCCTAGACTCGAAGAAAGAGAAGAGGGCGGATTCAAAACACGTAGAGGTAAGAGGAGAATAGCAGAGGGGTAAGGAGTGAAATCAGACCTAATCAGAACTATCCAACCGATTTTCCAAAATAGTTTTGACACTCTACTTCGGCCGTTAGCTAGGTTATCCTACAGGCTGGACTTGTGGGGTATCGCAACTGCTGAGCTCTGATACCACTCTGTAACACCCTCAGAATCGGCCCTATGCAAGTTTTAGCGAAATTCGCCAAACCCGCATAGAAACGATTCAAAGGTGCCCACCAGGCACTTTCGTGCGGGTGGAAAACGAAGTAATAACATTACACAACAGTCCTCGATGGGACCCACAGAACAGATAAATACAACACGACTCCAAGAGTCAAGAATACAGATATAATATACAAAGATCCAAATCACCTTGAAAATGATAGAGCGTCCGACTACGGACAAGATGCAAATGGGGCTAAGAGCCCTGAAGAATAACCAATGGCGTCCATAACCCTGCCCAGGCCAAGCCGAAAGGGTAACCCTGCTAACGGCGTCGATCTCAAAACCTGCTAAAACAAAAGGGGTGCCGACAAAGGGAAAAGGAAAAAGAGGAGCGTCAGTACTGAGGCCAGTACACGGCGAGGCTAGAATTCGGCGGTCCTCGCCTACATAGGTATGGTGGACTGAGCGGCAGCGGCAGCATGCACTAAACAACCTATAGAGACTCGATACAACTGGCGGCCATCAGAGAGAGGTGAGGAAGACCTATTCGGATCCAACCTGGTGCCACCATCAAACAAACCCACTCTGGTGTTTCCCCCTCGAGACCAAACGAGGAAGTCAACCGAGGAACTCACACAGTTGGCAGTTTTAATTATTCGGTTATAGTTGCGGCAATTTACTAGTCAGGTAAAGATAGTCGTCCTGATAAAAATAAGCAGTGAGCACTTTTATTTAATCATTCCGTTGTAGTTGCGACACTTACTAGTCAAATACAATTAACATGAGATAACCCAAAACCCAGCAGTTGTTGTTACTTTCATTTAGCCATTCCGTTATAATGAAGCTGATTACTAGTCATATCGGGTACAAGTCAATTTATAACAATAAACTTTAGTTATAGTTGTCTATGATCAAGCACTGTGCTCCAAGTCGTCCATAACCGCGGACACGGCTTCTCGAAAAGATTAAACCCTGCAGGGGTGCACCAAAGTATCCACAGGCACTTCGACCCTTTTTGCCAGATCAGTTAACATACACCCATCGGTATGTCGGCGGGGCCTAAGTCACGACGTTCCCAGATCCAAAGCAAGTACATGGGGGCCACCCCACCAAGTCGACACCCGCAACGAAGTCGGCCGGTCTCCGAGACGGACTTAGGGTTTGCGACAGTGGCAGTAAGCGACAGCAAATCCCCAAACGGGGACTGTCGATACCGTGAAATCACTCCGCTTCCTAAACAGTACAGGTGCTATCTGTCGCACAATTTAAATAAAACAGTAAAACATGGCATAAGTACAGGATCGTAAATAAAACCTCAAACTAGTTTGTGGCCCCCAGTACAATACTTTGAAATCAGGTAATAATCAATGGGGGGCCCATATCTCCCCACCTGTGGTTAGCGCGCTCGATCTCGGAACAGGTGTCAAGAACTCGGAGTCCTACGGGACACAAGTGGGCGGTCGGAAACCAAATAGTATCTATCACCCACCGATGCCTCTGCTTAAGTCAATTTTAGTTGTTAAGCAGTAATTAAAGTGAACAATAAATGAAGCCATGGTCTTCTCCAACATTGAACATGCGGCAATTCTCCAACAACTGTGGTACTTGACGACACGCAACAGCACTTGAGCAAGCGACTACGGCGCGCAAGTCCAACTATCTACCAAACAACAGGTAATAGGATGTGTCCAAGGCAATATAGGGCTGCAAGGGATATCACGGGTACAGAAACTAGAGCATCGCGACACATATAGCAATAGAGCAACAGGAGGGAATAAATACTATAAAAGTAAGATGGGTAGAAAGGGGGAGATGCTCGCCTGAAAACATTGCCGAAGGTTCAACCGAAGATCGGACCGACACTCGCATGAACTCAACGGTCTTATCCGCGAAGAACCAAATCACTAGAGGAAACACTGGATGCAATATTTAATACAACGGCAAAAGATCGGCATGATGCATGCATGATGTATGTCATGGCAAAGGTGCGATGCAATTAGGTCATATTAAGCGGAACCGGGGTCCCGACATTAATTAATAGGTTCATGTTGTTTAGCTACCCCACAATTTAGATGTTGTCTTAACATGGCAAAAATAGCACCGGGTCGCTACACAGATTTAAATGAGGCCGATATGAGACTAGATTTGCCCGCATATGGGCCCCATATTTAATTATATGGTGAATCAGCATAAGGCCCCCAAACCACACGAATATGCATGCGAGTATGACAATTAAATATGCAACAAGTTGTTATTTCATTTATAAAAATAGGGTTCGAGAAAGGGGTCACACATTAGAGGGTCTCGATGAACTTGGGGACCCGGGGGGGTTCGAGGTCGGTCTCAGGGTCCAGGGTTCGACGGATCGGTCTCGACGGGATCGTTCTCGGGTATCGGGGGTAGTTCTTGTCGCGTCCGGGAAGCAGGACTTGGGTCGGTGTCGGGGCGCGTCGGATTCTTCCGGGTCGATGCCGTTCTTGTCGTGGTGAAGATCTTGTCGGGTCCGCGCTTCGGATTCCGTGAGGCGATCTTGGCGTACCGAGGGTTCGGTCTTCCGATTCCGTGAGGGAGATCTTTATGTTCCGAGTAGGAGGTCTTCGGGTGCGTCGAATCCATGCGGAAGGTCTTGTCGCACGGTGTCCGGGTAGACGAACTTGTCGGTTCCGGTTTCGATTGTCGATGATGATCTGGGAACGCACCGACGGTCTTGCTGTCCTAGTGAGGTACTCGCCAGACTCGTTCGAGGGAGGTCGCTGAAGTTAGATAAATCGCCACTGATCCATCTTCACACGGTCGCCATCGCAATCATCTACACATCCCATATGCTCATGACCAAACCAAAACAAAACGCCTGAAGCCACCTCTCTGGTACTAGAGGAACCCTCAAAGAGGCAGGAACCCCAGATGGTGGCAGGCACAGAACGCGGACAAGGCTAGCAGGGAAGGCGGCGTGCACGGACAAGCTTGGCGGCCGAGATACAGGGTGGCGAGGCGAGAACGACGCGGCCAGGCCCGAGCGGAGGGCGACACACGGCGACGAGGGCGGTAGGGAGGAAGGGGCCGGCGGCGGGCTGGTGGCGACGGGCGGCGCGGAGCCGGCGGGAGGCGGCCAGAGGTGGGGTCGCGCGCCGGCGAGCTCCGCAGAGCCGGGGAGAGGCGGGCGGAGGCCGGTGAGGAGCGCCCAGGCGGTGGGGAGCTCGTGAAGGGAGGGTCGGGGCGGCGCCAAGCGAGCGGGGCGAGCGGCCCAAGGAGGAGGACGCAGAGGAGGCGGGGAGGAGCGACGCTCGCGGAGGGGAACGCGGCGGCGAGGGGAGAGGGTGGAGAGAGGGCCGGCGGGCGGCGGAGGTGGAAGCGGTGGGGGCGAGGGAGGCGCGGGGCGGTGGCCGGCGGAAGGCGGAGGCGCGCGCTGGCGGGGAGATGCGGGCGCAGCCGGGAGATGGCGAGCCTGGCGGGCGGAGCGGTCGCAGCGGCCGGAGAGGGGAGACGAGCGGCGCTGAGAGAGGGAGGGAGGAGGAAGAAGGACGCGGGGGCGGTGGTCTGGTCGCGCGGGGGTCCGGGGTGGGCCACAGGCGGGTGTGGGGCTGTGAGAGGATCAGGTGTGGGGCTGGCGGTTGGTACTGGTGCGTGTGTGTGTTTTGTGTGGCCCTGGGTGAGTGCTGTGTGGGTGGGGAGGGTGAGAGAGAGAGGGTCTAGGTGGAGGGCTAGGATTGGTTAGAGGAGAGAGGGTAGCTGAGGTGGCGAGAGGTTATTGGAGGGAGTGAGGTGGAGGGGGTGTGTGGGTAGATAGGTTGGTAGCTGTAGGAATAAGGGGTGGACCGATCTGTTTGTACGGGGGTGGTCGTTCGGGTCGGGTCGGCCCGTTCGACTGCCCCCACTAAATATTTTTATTTATTTCAAACAAGGCCTTTGCAAACCAATATCAGACAAAACAAAATATTCCGGCGACCCGGATTTTGGCGTTTGAATAAAAGACGGGGCGTTTTAGAAAACAAAACAGGCTTTGCGAAAATAGTTTTAGACAAACAACATGTGATGATTACGATGCAATGCACAAATTCAACGCGATTTTCTAGAAGTGGTTTTGCGGGATGCCACAACCAGGGACTCTAATTTAGTTTACAAATCACACAAGTATTAATGTTTCCGGTTAATACTATTATAGCATGAATGTAAAAATGTATCATAAACACAAAGATATAATAATAACCACTTTTATTATTGCCTCTAGGGCATATCTCCAACAACTACCAACATCTAGCATCGAATCAACAAATACAGAGAGCACCAGGGGTCCTCGCTGAAGAATAGAAGAGGAAGCAGAGGGGCCGACGACCATGGCGGCACGGAGAGCACACCAGAGGGGGGCGCTACAACCCGCACGATGCCACGACAGTGACCCTGATCACACCTAGAGGTGCAGAGCATCACCTCGACGCATGACGACCATGGAAGCACGTGAATCCATGACAATCCCTAAACCCTAGGGTTCGGGACGACATTGATTCATCGCAGGAGAGCCCTAGGCTCGAATCCAATTGGATAGAATGAACGGGCGTCGCTAACAACCCCCTGTTGCACCACGGTGGCGACTAGAACGACCTACGGCGGCGAGAATCGCCGGTGGCGGCATCGCCGGCCACAGGGTCGGCGTCAGAGGAGGAGAGGATGAACTCGAGGGAGAGAGAGAGGCAGTGAGGAGTGGGCCGAGCTGGGCCATACCCTTCAGGGTGGTCCTTTTGTCCAGGATTAATGGGCCACTAGGGCCCAATAAGGATAACTAGCCCAGAAACCTTTTCAGGCCTGTTTTAATAAAAAGGAAAAGACCAAAATACCCCTGGATTCAAATAAATACTAGAAAATAAAATAAAAGTCCAAAAATTATAAATAAAATATTTTTGGATTCACAATAATCCATAATATTCAAATAAAATAAAATATAAAATTTTAGACATTTAAAATTTTATAAGAATTTTGTAATTTATATATTCCTTATGGAATTTTACAAAATTATTAAAAGATGATAAAAATAAGTATTATAGTATTTTTGAAAAATAATAAATAAATACTTAATAACAATTTTAATGTATAATTGGTAATTCCTAAAAGAATTATTAAATCAATAAAAGTCAAATAAAAAGGAAATAGAATAAAATAATTCAATAGATGCTATAAATATTTAAAAGTAATATTTATAAATCCTTTATTATTGAAAAGAACTTTTTATAATAATGGGGGTGAATGCATATTAAGTTAAATGATGCATGACATTATTGCATAGTCATTTTTGCTTCTTTAAATATTGTCCTTACCGGGCAATAATGATGTTTTTGTAGACATAGAAGCTCAAGGTCTAGTGCAAGCATCAGACTTCACTGCCTTGCCATCACAAGGCAAGTTCATAACTTGATCATGTCCTTTGAAGAGTCTTTATCAAAGTATTTGCAAATTGTGTGTTATCATATATGCTATAAAAGAAAGAAAATATTATTTTCACAAATAAAGAAATTATAGATATCATCCTAAGTGATGATATGATGGAGCAATAGAACTTAGAGTTCTAATTGCAATAATGATGATCAAGTAGGGACTTCATAACCCCTGACATCAGCGATTCTAGCGCCGTATATTACGCGTTAGCCATGAGATTTGGAATGGGACAGAGAAGTCAACTGTATCTTCTTACTCTCGCATGAAGCCGGATGTGCATGTCGTGGCTGTTATCCTCATAGCATGCATATTAATTGGTAATTCGTAGAGGATATGCAGCATATGGGTGGGAACCCTCATCCTCCCACGATAGTTCTGGCATCTAACGGTTTGTACAAACCATTGCCGTAAATCATTATGTGGGCATGTGTACACCAAGGAGGCATGCGGGGTCGCGAAGGGGGCAGTGATTGGCTTGGACCAACTACTGGGCCCTACATCATGGAATTATGGACGGGAAAGTACGCCCGGTTATGCAACAATGAGTTGATCTCTCATGGGTAAAGTAACGCACCTCTGTAGAGTGTAAGAACTGTAACTTGTTACTCCCTGTTCCAGGAAGGAGCTACGAACGCGGTAGGAAAGGAACTCCATGAAAGTTCTAGTCAACTTGTGAAGGCTGATTGTCATAGTTTTTTTCAGAATAAAATCAATCTTTGAAGAAAGATTTACAAAAATTGCATAGTGCTAAGGATTTATAATCCGAGGTGGTAGTTAGAGCATAAAACTTCCCACCTTGCATATAATGAACTTGTTGGGTAACGCTGTTACTCATTCTTTCCTTTGATCCCTTGCTTAGACTCTAAGGATTCCGAAGACGTGCCAATGTATGCAGCCGAATGTCAAGAAGATGTGTTCTATGAGGAACCTGATCTATCCGGAGGCGTTGAAGGAGTGGATTACGAGATCCGCTACGGTGTCGATGATAATGAG
This sequence comes from Avena atlantica, assembly GCA_910589765.1. Lineage (NCBI taxonomy): Eukaryota > Viridiplantae > Streptophyta > Magnoliopsida > Poales > Poaceae > Avena > Avena atlantica. Next base: position 327,662,734 of record OU342733.1, read on the forward strand.
TCCAACTAAGTACTCCTAGTTAGTAGTGACCAATGGAGCCGAGCAGCATGAACTCTATAGAATAAGCTGCTGAGCTCAACTCCTAGTTGGAGTTGTTACTTTTAAATTCCGCTGAAACACTTTATATTTTGGTTTGTAAGTTGGATCTTTTGGAAGTCTTGAACTTCCGGTATTGTAATAATAATGTGTGTACTTTTGTAATATGGACCCGCAATGTTTCTGTTGTACCACTCTGAGGGATGTGATATTTACGAAACGGTGTTCTGTGGATGTCATGTCAACGACTATAGTGTACTACACATGCAGTGGTATGCTGGGTCACCGCACCTACCGTGGATTAGAGTTATCTAACTGGAGAGTAGTTCAAAGTAGTATCATGAAGAGAAGATATTTATTGAGAGTGTTCACTAGTGAAAGTACGATCCCCAGGCCTTGTTTCGAAGCATTGAAACACCGTTTACAACTAGATCTGTTACATGTTTGCTTGCTACCATCTTTATTTCAGATTGCCTTTAGTCTCTTCCACGCCATCAAAGTCTTTTCTGGCACCGTTGCCAGGATAGCTTCAACCTTTTCCTCCCCATCAGAAGCTCTTTCCTAGCACCGTTACCACTTATAATCATCCATACTACTTGTATTTTACTATCTCTTCGCCGAACTAGTGCACCTATACACCTGACAAGTGTATTGGGTGTGTTGGGGGACACAAGAGACTTATTGTATCTTGATTGCAGGGTTGCTTGAGTGGGATACCTTCGACCACTTCCTCCCTGAGTTTGATAAACCTTGGGTAGTACACTTAAGGGAAACTTGCTGCTATTCCACAAACCTCTGCATTTGGAGGCCCAACAACTGTCTACAAGAATAGAAGTGCATAGACATCAAGATCTTTTCTGTCATCCAATTAGCTTGCAAGCATGCGGCTAGTTCACAAGGGATCACATATCACAGGAACAAGTAAAGAGTACTTACCGGTAACGAGGTTGAACTAGGTATGCAGAGATACCGACGATCAAACCTCAGATAAGTAAAGTATCATGAGACAAAGGGAAATTGGTATCATATGTAAATGGTTCATTCGATCACAAAGTAATCGTAGAAATATATGGGAGCCATATGAATTTACAGATTCCTCTATTGGTTATTGATCGGAGAAGTGTCTTGTTCATGTTTGCATAATTCACGAACCATAGGGAGATACACTTGAGGATTCGATGTTGTTTAGTAGATATGGTAATGAGTTGGAGACTGAATGTTGTTCAGAGTCTCGAATTGGATACATGACATTATGAGGAGATCCGGAATGGTCCAGAGAATTAGATTCATATAAGTAAAGTACAATTCCGGAGTTCGGAAATGTTTTCGGTGTTTTCACCGGAATCTTCTAGAAGTGTCTAGAAGGTCCACCACTCCGGAGTGGGAAGGGTACATGGATGTGTCATACCAATGTTGAATGGTTGCATCATGTCCTAGGTCACTTGGTTGGGCAATGGGAAGAGAGAAATCAAACTCTAGTTTGAAGTCAAACACCAGTTTGAAAAGTCAAATCCCAACATGGTTGCCTAGTGGAGGGAGGATAGGAAACCTAATTAGGCAAGGTTTCCCCTCCCTCCCTTGCCGCCGGCCTTGGAAGAAGAGTTTGGGGAGGACTCCCCTCCCCCTTGCCGCCTCTCCCTCCCATAAAAGGAGGGGAGAGGCGCCCCTTGCCCCACAACTTGAAACCCTAGGCCGGCCACTGCCCCTCTCAAGTCGCCGCTGCCTAGAGCCCCTCTAAACCGCCACCGCCTAGCTAAAACCTAGCCACCGGCTACCTCCAGCCCTTGGCCTCTAAACCCTAGTTGACAAGGCCCTATCTAATCCACCATACCCGCTCCGGCTTAGGAAAAGCCCTGCGAGATTTACCCTCTACTTCCACCACCACATCGTCGTGCTGTTGGAAGCGCGAGGAGAGATTTACAACCTCCGCTGCCTGCTGGAAAAAGGGAGAGGAAGGTCTTCATCAAGTATCGAACGTGTGACCGATTGCAGGAGCGCTGCCGGAACGCGGTGCCGGAAGGATTGTCTGCAAGATCTTGAGACCGGCCAGTGAACGACTACATCAACCACGAGAATCCGATCTCATTAACCACTTCGGATCTTTGAGGGTTAGTACTCTATCAACTCGTTGCACCGATCTAGTAGATTAGATCTTGGGTTGTGTGTGTTCATGCGATAGAATTTTTTTGTTTTCCATGCTACAAACCCCTACACCACCAACAAAATAAAATAACGTGCTATACTTGAAATAGCGCAAACGCTATGGTGTTTTAGCATGATACAGCAAGCTATTTGAAAATAGCGCCATAGTAAGCAAAATCATGAAAAAAAGGTATGGACTCTCCAAATATGCTATAGCGTGCTAAATAGCGTGAAATAACACACTATTTTTCCATGATCACGATTAGATCGGAAACCCAAGTGCACATGAATCAATGTCTGAAAACACATTTTAAAATTTCAAAAAAATAGAAAAATACATTTGCATGTACTTCCGGACATTCTAGGTTCGTTACAACACATTTTGGGGGAAATGAACATTTTTCATGTCCCGTGTTAAAAAGACAAATTTCGATGCTTCAACATGACTGTAACACCCCAAAAATACTAAGCTTGGATCATCAAACTCTAATCATCAAATTTAGGGTTAACAAAAACTTTTCTAAATAAAATTATGAATGCATGCATATGTGTATGCATTGATTTTGATTTCTTTTGAAACCACCTTGTTTGTTTGTTTCTTTGCTTGTAAAATGTTTCTTAGGTGAAATAAACATCATCTAAAACATTTCCCACACTTTTTCTAAATACAAGTAAATCAAAACACATATATTAAATGAATGGTCACTTTGACCAATTTAACTCCCATGCCTACTTTGGCTGTCTCAAACTTTCAAAATCTAACAGAAACCTTTCTGGATCTTTGCACCCCTTGAATGTACTCATAACAAAGTATCAAGGCCCACTTTGTGATCATCCAGCAACTTTTAAATGCATAGTTTAAATGAAAATTCAAAATTGAATCTTTATCATATGGGAAGAACCCACCTTTTCAAAAACCACTCAAACAAGCTCAACTTTCAAAACCCAAGCATCTGCAGACTCACCAGAAATAATCTAGCAAACCCACCAAAAATCTTTTCAAAATTCAAAACTTGATTTCATGCGGCCATTTCATCAAACAGGTTGCAGACACAAATCAAACAAACATCAAACACTATTGTGAGTAGTGATTCTTGCCTAACTAGTTCCCCATTTAGCTCACAACCAGCTCAGTAGATCACCTAGCAAGATTAACCAAGGACTAGCACCACTGTGACCTTGCCATTGCCATCAATGGTGAACAGCCGAGCACACCCTTGCCACCCCATAGTCGACAGCAAGCTAGGAGCAGCAGCAAGCCTAGCCAGCATGTCTGGGAGGCAGCCCACCGTCCACCGCCACTCCCTGTCCACTGCTCGAGCCTTGCCAGGCCCTGGACCACCCGCACAGACCGTGCCCAGACCGCCAGAGACCATGCCGAGCGTGCGCCAGAGCACCACCCTCGACCAAAGCCCACAGACCACGCGCCGCCCTCGCCGCGTGCATACACAATCCCCACTGACCCAGGAGACCGCCAGACATCCCCGTTCGCCGCCCCGTGACGTACAACCACCTCTCGCCGTTGAAGACGCCGCCTCTGCCGCGTAGAGCATCGCCCGTTCCAGATCAAGCCGCACCGCCCCATGCCTCGAAACCATGTCGTTGAGCATCGCCAGGAGACACCACACCGCCCCCTACCCTTGCCCATGCCAATAGCCGCCTGTAACAACGCCCCCGACGAGCTCACCGTGCGCCCCGACGGTCCCCTCGCTCGACTATAAATAGAGGCCACCCCCGCTCGATTTCTTCACACCATCTCACTCCCCTCTCCTCACTGATCGTGCCACACCGTTCTCAGAGAAAGGCGAGCACCACCCCGTCGGAATTTCACCGGAGCCCGCCGCCTCTAGAGAAGAAGGGAGCCATCGATTTCGTCCACCCCAGGAGCTGCCGCGACCACCCCTGAGTTCGCCGTCGTCGACTTCGTCGTTCGCCCGCCTCGCCGACCCTCGCCCGTACCCCGGTGATCCCCCAGCTCCCCTCACTGGTTTCGTTCTCGCCGGCGTTGTCTCGCATCGACGATGACTCCTAGACGTTGGATTAGAATCAGATCGAACGACCCATGTTGCCCCATACCGCTTCACCCAGCACCATGTCACTAACGAGTGGGGACACCCACTTAAGCAGCCCGCAGGAGCACTGCGCTTAGCAGGCCGGCCCGTTAACTTTTCCCGCGCAGCCTAGTAATTTGAATTAAACCTTTTCCATTTCAATTCAAACACACTTCTATACCCAACTTCAAAAGTCAACCCAGATCAATTCAGTGCACCAATTTGAATGAAACCAATTTTGTTGGAAAGGTCTATGAATGCTGAATCCAAGCCCGTTGGATGCAAGTCATTTGGATATGTAGATCATCCTTAGTAAAAATAACAAGGCAAAAGCTTTTCTTGATTCAAACATTTTTCAAATTTAAACCATAATAGCTTTTGAGTTGATTCCAACTCTCAAAAATGACATTTAACCATACCTTTCCGAATATATAAAAATATATAGGTTTACTTGCAGAAATAATGTTCAAGTAATAAAATAATGCTACATAGGCATTTCTAGCCACTTTAACTAATTAGAATAAAAGGGTAAAACCTTATTAAATTGTGACACCACTTTAAATCACATTCCCATGGACTACAATATGTGGTGATGACATGTGTCAACATGATACCATGTTTGGTTTGGAGAATATTAAATCTTAAGTAGTTTTTCAATGAGTAGCAATTACTTTTCTAAAAATAAAAGGAATTAAATCAAGCCTTAACCTTGTAATGTAGAGATGATGCTAGATCATCTATAGGACCCTTGTGTGTGATGATTACAAGTAGTTAAGTATTGTTTGGTGATTGTGTACCTCGTATTTATTCATAGACGCTAGTACCGACAAAGGATACGAGGAGGAAGGAGGATACTACGAAGAAGAAGCCGAGGAGAACTTCAACCACTCCTCTGCACAAGGGAAGCTGATACTATACCAATGCAAGCTAACACTTGCAAGATACCCTACTGATGCAACAAAACACTACTTGTTACTATGCCTACTATATGCCTTAAGCATATGTGATCATACCCACTTGATAAACCAATCCTAGTTTTATGTGCAAGATTCTTACTTTATTTCTTTATTAAAGCTTTAACTTAGAGTTGACTTAAGTGACTTGTAGATACTAGAAAGATTTTGAAGGTTGCATAAAGAGCATAAAATTTGGCCTAAGTTAGAAACCTTGATATCATCCTAAGATATAAGGTTGTACTTAGTTGAAACTCCACTAGTTTACCACCCCTCATTAGTACTACCCCCACCTGTAGATGCTAGTGCTAAGCATAAAACTTGATCAACTTTAGATGGGTTTACTTGGAGGAAAAATGGTTATGAAAACCTTGAAATGATGGATCATTCTATTGAAATGTTTTGGACATGTGTTTCCGAACACTTGATGATTTTGGTGATGAAAATGTTGAGGCATGAGCCTTAGCCCTTTATAAAACTGATGGTTGTCTGGATGCGATACCATTCCAATTTTATCGTACAACCACAATACCCGAATATTGGGTAGGGCTTGGCTGGAAACTTATATACCTTAGTATTAGATCCCTCACGGCCAAGGTCTGAGCTGAGGCTACCTTGTGAAGATTGTCCACCTGTGCAGTACCCAAGATGACAGTTGGTCATGGTTGGGAGGCCAAACTCACATGAGAGGTGCTTATACTAGGGCGTGTAATTGAAAGGTTAGGATTGATTATCCGCATACTGAGTATGGTGAATTCATGATTTGTTCCTGACGGATGTATCGAATGTTGTGGTGAAAGTGTACAATCTCTGTAGAGTGTCAAACTATTCGAATAGCCGCGTCCGCGGTTATGGACAGTTGGAGTGGCCATACTGTTCCCCCGTCAGACTTTTCAAAATGACTTGTGAAATGAATTGAGACTTTGACTTGACCACAACAGAGTTGTGACCTGAGTTACAAGATCCCACCTAGGAGTTATAAAATTGTGACTAGATTCAGAACTTAGTAGAGATAAATCTGGCTTTTGCAAAACAACCCTAGAGCCTAGTGTCCTATTATCCAAAAACCCCTTTATCTGTTAGTATTAGCTTGCAAGTACTTAAAGAGTACTCATGGCTTTGTCCCTGGCTATTCCCATGGCCAGACTATGAAGAGGAGTACCTGGAGGATGGACCCCAGGGAGGTTACGACAACTAGGATCGTCTCCCATCGTCAGCATTGCCTGTGACCCCGAAGATGGAGCTTCCCCTACGCTACCGTTATTATTACGTATTCCGCTGCTTGAAGTTGTATTAAGAACTGGATCATGAGATCCCTATTTGTGTAAGAACTTATGTATCATTTGTAATGGATGATGTACTATGGTATCCAATTCTGTTATGTCTCGCAAAAATGGTACTCCTGGGATTGCGATGTATGGCATAATAGGCATCTAGGATTGAAAAATCCGGGTGTTGACAAGTTGGTATCAGACCCCTCCTGACCATAGGAGACCCTAGTTAGACTGGACGTTTGAATCAAAAACTTAGTTTCAAAACCAAAGAAAGCAAATATTTACAAAAACTTATTCTCATTCTTACCTATTGGACTCTTTCATAAAAATTCATGCTAGAACATATTTACAAAAACTTATTCTCATTCTTACCTCTTGGACTCTTTCATAAAAATTCACGCTACTCCAAAATTATTTCAAAGCTTACATCAAATTTTGCACCGTAGATCACTTTTAGTAAAACTCACAACTACGCTAGTGCCCAAACGTAGTGAGTAGTATTCGGTCCCACTGTATCGTAGTTCTCATAATGGTTCTTAAAACCATCTGGTTTTCTCTGTTGTGGTGTGTGTTGTACTGTGTGCTATGAATGAATGAATGAAAAAGCAAGTTGCTAAAAAAATCTGAGTTAAACCTTTAAAAACTTTTCAAAGTGCCCGAAACCTTAGAAATTTCCCTCTTTTCTCATGATATATCTAAATCTTCGGATGCCACGTGGAGGAAGTGGTTTAGCCCCGGACCCGATGTTGCAGATCCTGCAAATGTTGACTTCTGACCGCGAAGCTGAAAGAGCGGAACGTCAAGCCAACCTAGCCACTCTGCAACAGATAGCCCAGCTAGCCCACAACAACCAATGCCACGGAAATCAGGACAACCATGGATCTAAGCTCAAGAATTTCCAGAATACCAACCCACCTGTTGTCACTAAGTCAGAAGAACCCCTAGACGCCGATGATTGGCTACAAACCATGGAAAATAACTTAGAAGTCGCTGGAGTAGAAGCCAACGAGAAAGTTCTGTTTGCCACCCATTATCTAGCCGGAGATGCCAGGGCATGGTGGAACAGTGTTCACGCAATGACCGGAGGCCAGATGATGACCTGGGAGGAATTCAAGGTCAAGTTTAGCAGAACCCATGTGCCACCGGGTTTGATGCTGAAGCAAGGAAGGATTACTGTAGTGGAATACCGTGACAAATTTTGTCATTAGCTAGGTATGCCCCAGACGAGATAGACACGGAAGCCAAGAAGAAGGAGAGGTTCCTGAATGGTCTGCATGACGAGATGCAGATGGTGTTAGTCAATATTACCTTTGCGGATATTGAAGCCCTTGTCGACTCTGCCATCCAGTTGGAAGGAAAGATCAACCAAGCCAATGAGAACCGCAAGCGTCGTATGATGAATCAGCCAGGAACCCATCAGACCCCAAAGTATCGCCCCAACCCATCTCCAGGATTTGCCCCAAGAACCAACAGACCCCCGATGAACCGTCCAACCTATCCCAACCGTGGAAACCCTAGACCCGGAGGAAATCACAACAAACCCGGCAACTCTAGCAATTTCACCCGTGCCCCACCCAAGTTCAACACCAACAATGCTACCGCCAACACCAACACTGCCCCTAGGACTGGAAGTAATGCTGTGCCTGTCGCAGCCAAGGACAAGTCGCAAGTGACTTGTTATGACTGTGGAAATAAAGGCCACTATTCCAACGAGTGCCCCAACAAGAAGAATGCTACAGCCCCCAATGCCAATGCCCCAGCTCAGCAACAGCGTCGTGTTCAGCCAGGGAGAAGATTTGCCCCAGGGAATTCACTCAACCGCAATGGCCGTTTTTTTCTCATGCATGCTGAAGAAGCTCAGGAAGCGCCAGACGTCGTGCTGGGTATGTTTTCTGTTAATTCAGTACTTGCAAGAGTGTTGTTTGATTCTGGTGCATCGCATTCATTTGTCACCGAAGAATTTGCATGCACTAGTAAAATTCAACCAACCAAACTGAAGCATGTTATGATTGTTCAAATTCCCGGATCAACCACCAAGGCTAGGAAAATTTGCAAAGCCGTCCCTATCCGAATCCATGGCATAGATTTTTATGCTAATCTGATAGTACTCGGAACTAAAGGTTTGGAAGTAGTACTAGGAATGGATTGGATGTCCAAACATAAAGGATTGATTGACTGTGCCAAGAAAGCCATCACCATGACCAGTACAGCCGGAATATCAGTCGAACATATATCTGAAACCTTACCTCGCCAATTCAAATGCAACAAGAGTATAGCCCAACCTACCATTAACCAAGTCCGGATAGTCTGTGAATATCTTTATGTATTTCCAGATGTTTTGCCCGGTATGCCCCCAGATCGGGATATCGAGTTTATCATTGAACTAATCCCCGGAACCGGACCCATAGCCCTGAGACCCTATAGTATGAACCCGTCAGAGCTCGCAGAACTAAAGAAGCAACTGGATTCCATGTTGGAAATTGGATTGATTCAACCAAGTGCATCAACATGGAGATCACCTATCTTGTTTGTGGACAAGAAGGATGGAGGTAACCGTTTGTGTACGGATTATCGGAAGTTGAATGATGTCACCATCAAAAACAAGTACCCCTTTCCCAAGATCTAAGATTTGTTTGATCAGTTGACCGGTGCCAAAGTGTTTTCTAAGATTGATCTTAGAACTGGCTATCATCAACTCAAAATTCGTGCAGAGGATATTCCAAAGACTGCCTTTACCACCAGATATGGATTGTATGAGTATACAGTCATGTCTTTCGGATTAACCAATGCCCCCTCTTATTTCATGAACCTCATGAATAAGACTTTTATGGACTTCCTGGATAAGTTTGTCGTTGTTTTCATCGATGACATTCTGATTTATTCCAAATCAGAAGAAGAACATGAGATACACCTAAGAACCATTCTTGGAACCCTTAGAGAGCATCAGTTGTATGCAAAGTTTAGCAAATGTGAATTCTGGTTACAGGAGGTAGGATTCCTCGGTCACATTGTATCAGTCGGAGGAATTGCCGTTGACCCTGCCAAAGTAAAAGATGTAGAAGATTGGCAAGCCCCAACCACTCAAACCCAAGTTCGTGCTTTTCTCGGATTGGCGGGATATTACCGCAAATTCGTAGAAGGATTCTCTAGTATCGCCAGACCCATGACCGCAATTGCTGAAGAAGGACAAGAAGTTTGAATGTACCGACAAGTGTGAAGCGAGTTTTCAAGAACTCAAAAGGAGATTGATTTCAACCCCAATCTTGATCATGCCGGATATCACGAAGCCCTTCGATGTGTATTGTGACGCATCCAAGATTGGTCTCGGATGTGTGCTAATGCAAGAAGGAAAATTTATATCTTATCTATCCCGACAATTGAAGCAGCATGAGCAAAACTACCCAACCCATGACCTCGAACTCGCAGCCGTAGTTCTAGCCCTGAAGACATGGAGACATTACCTGATGGGAAACCGTTGTGAGATTTATTCGGATCACAAGAGCCTAAAGTATATATTCACTCAGAAGGAGCTGAATATGAGGCAAAGAAGATGGATTGAGCTAATCAAGGATTATGACCTGGACATTCACTATCACCCTGGTAAAGCCAACGTAGTAGCCGATGCCCTTAGCAGATTGCCGTGCCGCTTGAACTCCATGATCTTGAAGGAGAGACCAAGCTTGCACAAAGAGATGGAAGATTTTCGAATGGAATTAGTAAGTGAAGGATTTTTGGCTAGCATAGAACTCCAACCCACTTTAATCAGTCAGATTAAGGAGGCGTAGAAGGAAAATGCTAGTATCGACGAAATCAAGCGTCGTATCGGTACAGGCAAAGTACCCGGATTTACCGAGGACGAAGGAGTTTTGTGGTACAAAGGACGCCTTTGTGTACCAGTAGATTCTGAATTGAAAGAAGTTATTTTGAAGGAGGCTCATGATACTCTTTATTCTATCCATCCCGGAGGAAATAAGATGTATCAAGATTTAAAAGAGCAATTTTGGTGGCATAAGATGAAGAGAGAAATCGGAAGCTATATCGCGAAGTGTGATATTTGTCAGCGAGTCAAGGCAGGACATCAAAGACCCGCTGGATTGTTGCAACCTTTGCAGATTCCGGAATGGAAATGGGATTCTGTAGGAATGGACTTTATCACTAGACTGCCTACTTCTAGTAGGGGAAATGACTCTATCTGGGCCATAGTGGACAGATTGTCCAAAGTTGCCCATTTCTTGCCCGTCAAAACCACCTATCAGAGTTCGAAGCTAGCGGAGTTATACATCGCTAGAATCGTCAGTTTGCATGGAGTCCCCAAGAACATCTTCTCGAGGAACTCAGTTTACCTCGAGATTCTGGAAGAAAGTTCAAGAAGGTTTAGGAACCCGCCTAGATTTCAGTACCGCGTATCACTCTCAGACCGATGGACAAACAGAGCGAGTAAATCAAATACTCGAAGATATGCTGAGTGCATGTGTGTTAGAATATGGATCCAAGTGGGAAGACTGTCTGCTGTTCGCAGAATTTTCTTACAACAATAGTTATCAAGCCAGTTTGCAAATGGCCCCCTTTGAATTCATGTACAGAAGAAAGTGTCGCACCCCTTTGAACTGGTCGAAAGTAGAAGAGAGTCACATTTTCGGACCCGACATCCTACGAGAAGCAGAAGAGAAGGTTCACAAGATTCGTGAGCACCTCAAGACCGCCCAATCCAGACCGAAGAGTTACGCCGACAAGAGACGTAGAGACCTCGCCTTCAACATAGGATATTTTGTTTATCTGAAAGTGTCGCCATTGAAGGGAATGCATCGTTTCCAACTCAAAGGAAAGTTAGCCCCCAGATATATCGGACCTTTCCAGATTCTGAACTGTCGAGGAGAAGTATCGTATCAATTGGAGCTACCCAAAGATATGTCAGCCGTGCAGTTCCATATCTCTTTACTTTGCAAGTGTCTCGAAGTCCCTGAGAAGACCGAAGTGTTCAAGAATATCGACCATCGGACCATAGAGATCAACGATGACCTGACCTATCCTGAAGTACCCATCCGCATTTTGGAAGAAGCTTTTTGAACTACCCAAACCCGAAGCATCAAGTTTCTCAAGATTCAGTGGAGCAACCACACAGAAGAGGAAGCTACCTGGGAACGCGAAGATCACATCAAGACGAAGTTTCCCGATCTCTTCAAATCTTAGGTAATCTTTTCGTCCTTTTTCAAATCTCGGGACGAGATTTTGTTTAAGGGGGGAAGGTTTGTAACATCCCAAAAATACTAAGCTTGGATCATCAAACTCTAATCATCAAATTTAGGGTTAACAAAAACTTTTCTAAATAAAATTATGAATGCATGCATATGTGTATGCATTGATTTTGAATTCTTTTAAAACCACCTTGTTTGTTTGTTTCTTTGCTTGTATAATGTTTCTTAGGTGAAATAAAAATCATCTAAAACATTTCCCACACTTTTCCTAAAGACAAGTAAATCAAAACACATATATTAAATGAATGGTCACTTTGACCAATTTAACTCCCATGCCTACTTAGGCTGTCTCAAACTTTCAAAATCTAACTGAAACCTTTCTGGATCTTTGCACCCCTTGAATGTACTCATAACAAAGTATCAAGGCCCACTTTGTGATCATCCAGCAACTTTTAAATGCATAGTTTAAATGAAAATTCAAAATTGAATCTTTATCATATGGGAAGAACCCACCTTTTCAAAAACCACTCAAACAAGCTCAACTTTCAAAACCCAAGCATCTGCAGACTCACCAACACCAATCTAGCAAACCCACCAAAAATCTTTTCAAAATTAAAAAATTGATTTCATGCGGCCATTTCATCAAATAGTTTGCAGACACAAATCAAACAAACATCAAACACTATTGTGAGCAGTGATTCTTGCCTAACTGGTTCCCCATTTAGCTCACAACCAGCTTAGTAGATCACCTAGCAAGATTAACCAAGCACTAGCACCACTGTGAGCTTGCCATTGCCATCAATGGTGAACAGCCGAGCACACCCTTGCCACCCCATAGTCGACAGCAAGCTAGGAGCAGCAGCAAGCCTAGCCAGCATGTCTGGGAGGCAGCCCACCGTCCACCGCCACTGCCTGTCCACTGCTCGAGCCTTGCCAATCCCTGGACCACCCACACGGACCGTGCCCAGACCACCAGAGACCATGCCGAGCGTGCGCCAGAGCACCACCCTCGACCGAAGCCCACAGACCGAGCGCCGCCCTCGCCGCGTGCATACACAATCCCCACCGACCCAGGAGACCGCCAGACATCCCCGTTTGCCGCCCCGTGATGAACAGCCACCGCTCGCCGTCGAAGACGCCGCCTCTGCCGCGCAGAGCATCGCCCGTTCCAGACCAAGCCGCACCGCCCCATGCCTCGAAACCATGTCGTTGAGCCTCGCCAGGAGACACCACACCGCCCCTACCCTTGCCCATGCCAATAGCCGCCTGTAACATCGCCCCCGACGAGCTCACCGTGTGCCCCGACGGTCCCCTCGCTCGACTATAAATAGAGGCCACCCCCGCTCGATTTCTTCACACCATCTCACTCCCCTCTCCTCACCGATCGTGCCACACCGTTCTCAGAGCAAGGCGAGCACCACTCCGTCGGAATTTCACCGAAGCCCGCCGCCTCTGGAGAAGAAGGGAGCCATCGATTTCGTTCACCCCAGGAGCTGCAGCGACCACCCCTGAGTTCGGCATCGTCGACTTCGTCGTTCGCCCGCCTCGCCGACCCTCGCCTATACCCCGGTGAGCCCCCAGCACCCCTCACTGGCCGCGCTAGGTTTCGTTCTCGCCGGCGTTGTATCGCATCAACGATGACTCCCAGCCGTTGGATTAGAATCAGATCGAACGATCCACGTTGCCCCATACCGCTTCGCCCAACCCCGTGTCACTGACGAGTGGGGACACCCACGTAAGCAGCCCGCGGGAGCACTGCGCTTAGCAGGCCGGCCCGTTAACTTTTCCCGCGCAGCCCAGTAATTTGAATTAAACTTTTTCCATTTCAATTCAAACACACTTCTGTACCCAACTTCAAAAATCAACCCAGATCGATTCAGTGCACCAATTTGAATGAAACCAATTTTGTTGGAAACGTCTGTGAATGCTAAATCCAAGCCCGTTGGATTCAAGTCATTTGGATCTGTAGATCATCCTTATTAAAAATAACAAGGCAGAACCTTTTCTGCATTCAAACATTTTTCAAATTTAAACCATAATAGCTTTTGAGTTGATTCCAACTCTCAAAAATCACATTTAACCATACCTTTTAGAATATATAAAAATATATAGGTTTACTTGCAGAAATAATGTTCAAGTAATAGAAGAATGCTACATAGGCATTTCTAGCCACTTTAACTAATTAGAATAAAAGGGTAAAACCTTATTAAATTGTGACACAACTTTAAATCACATTCCCGTGGACTACAATATGTGGTGATGACATGTGTCAACATGATCCCATGTTTGGTTTGGAGAATATTAAATCTTAAGTAGTTTTTCAATGAGTAGCAATTACTTTTCTAAAAATAAAAGGAATTAAATCAAGCCTTAACCTTGTAATGTAGATATGATGCTATATCATCTATAGGACCCTTGTGTGTGATGATTGCAAGTAGTTAAGTATTGTTTGGTGATTGTGTACCTCGTATTTATTCATAGACGCTAGTACCGACCAAGGATACGAGGAGGAAGGAGGATACTACGAAGAAGAAGCCGAGGAGAACTTCAACCACTTCTCTGCACAAGGCAAGCTGATACTATACCAATGCAAGCTAACACTTGCAAGATACCCTACTGATGCAACAAAACACTACTTGTTACTATGCCTACTATATGCCTTAAGCATATGTGATCATACCCACTTGATAAACCAATCCTAGTTTTATGTGCAAGCTTCTTACTTTATTTCTTTATTAAATCTTTAACTTAGAGTTGACTTAAGTGACTTGTAGATACTAGAAAGATTCTGAAGGTTGCATAAAGAGTATAAAATTTTGCCTAAGTTAGAAACCTTGATATCATCCTAAGATATAAGGTTGTACTTAGTTAAAACTCCACTAGTTTACCACCCCTCATTAGTACTACCCCCACCTGTAGATGCTAGTGCTAAGCATAAAACTTGATCAACTTTAGATGGGTTTACTTGGAGGAAAAACGGTTATGAAAACCTTGGAATGATGGATCATTCTATTGAAATGTTTTGGACATGTTTTTCCGAACACTTGATGATTTTGGTGATGAAAATGTTGAGGCATGAGCCTTAGCCCTTTATAAAACTGATGGTTGTCTGGATGCGATACCATTCCAATTTTATCGTACAACCACAATACCCGAATATTGGGTAGGGCTTGACTGGAAACTTATATACCTTAGTATTAGCTCCCTCACGGCCAAGGTCTGAGCTGAGGCTACCTTGTGAAGATTGTCCACCTGTGCAGTACCCAAGATGACAGTTGGTCATGGTTGGGAGGCCAAACTCACATGAGAGGTGCTTATACTAGGGCGTGTAATTGAAAGGTTATGATTGATTATCCGCATACTGAGTATGGTGAATTCAGGATTTGTTCCTGACGGATGTATCGAATGTTGTGGTGAAAGTGTACAATCTCTGCAGAGTGTCAAACTATTCGAATAGCCGCGTCCGCGGTTATGGACAGTTGGAGTGGCCATACTATTCCCCCGTCAGACTTTTCAAAATGACTTGTGAAATGAATTGAGACTTTGACTTGACCACAACAGAGTTGTGACCTGAGTTACAAGATCCCACCTAGGAGTTATAAAATTGTGACTAGCTTCGGAACTTAGTAGAGATAAATCTGGCTTTTGCAAAACAACCCTAGAGCCTAGTGTCCTATTATCCAAAAACCCCTTTATCTGTTAGTATTAGCTTGCAAGTACTTAAAGAGTACTCATGGCTTTGTCCCTGGCTATTCCCATGGCAAGACTATGAAGAGGAGTACCTGGAGGATGGACCCCAGGGAGGTTACGACAAGTAGGACCATCTCCCATCGTCAGCATTGCCTATGACCCTGAAGATGGAGCTTCGCCTACGCTACCGTTATTATTACGTATTCCGCTGCTTGAAGTTGTATTAAGAACTAGATCATGAGATCCCTATTTTTGTAAGAACTTATGTATCATTTGTAATGGATGATGTACTATGGTATCCAATTCTGTTATGTCTCGCAAATATGGTAATCCTGGGATTGCGATGTATGGCATAACTGGCATCTAGGATTGAAAAATCCGGGTGTTGACAATGACTACCCATGGACATTATTTTGTCTTTTTACACATGTCACATAAATTTTCATTTTTATCAAAAGTTTGTACTCGGACATAAAATTTCCAAATGTAAATGTATTTTTTCATAATTTTGTGGAAACTCGAAAAGAATCATTCTGATTCTCAAAGAATGATGGACAAAGGGATTACTACAAAAAAGATTTTTTCTTATTATAAGGCTACATTTTAAAAGTTATTTTTATGAATTTTACATAATAGATCTATATGCACTTGCGAGCCAAAATACCACATCCGGTTAGATGTGTGTTTTTGTCAGCCACTTTGTCTTGTTCATTCAACTCAAATTGAGAGTTTGGTCTCTACATATCAAAGGTATTGAGGTGGCACCAATAGCTCTGGCTGTAAACCATTTTTTTTGCATATGACAGTTTGCTGTTTGTCGGAGCGAGCCCAACGAGAGCAAGGATGTGAAGGATTTGTTACATAAATATTGTGAAGCATCGGGTCAACTCGTAAATCTGAACAAGTCCTCGGTCTTTTTCAGAAAGGAGTTCCTCGAGGCCGCTCGCTTGTCTATTAAGCATATTATACACACACTAAGTTCATTAAATGAAAACTATCTTTGCATGCCCTGCAATGTTGCAAGTTCACTCAATGGTGCTTTCAAGTACCTCAAGGATAGGGTATGGCAGACAGTGCATGACTGGCTCGAACAGTTGTTACCAACTGGAGGGAAAGATGTTTTAGCAAAATTAGTAGCCCAAGCAATTTTGACGTTTTCCATGTCGTGTTTCAAGGTATCGCAGGGTTTGTGTCACCACATTAATTCCTTGATAAGGATTTTTTTTGTGGGGGCGCAAGGATGGAAAGAGGAGGAAATACTGGGTTTATTTCCCTATTACAGATCTCATTGAGGCTATTGTTGGTGCACACCCCTAGCAAGTGTGACGATCTTTGATCGAGGGGAGGGACATGATGAAGCAAGGGTTAATAAGGGCGCATTGGGACAAGAGAGGATACTCATGCATGGAATTAAAACTAGATCTCTCATGACCATATGCTCTATCCTATTGTCTGTCCTAAAGAGAATCCCTCGATGTAGGTGAGTGGTCTCATCGATGGTAAAACCATGTCCAAGAAGAAAGTAATCATCGAGGAGTTTTTCATTCCCATGGATGCAGAGAAGATCTGCCAGATTCTATTGAGCACCCACATGCATGAGGATACGTGGGTGTGGCATTACAAACGCTCTGGAATGCTATCGGTTCGGTCAGTATATCGCAAATTTGTCTGTGCATGACAACGGTGTGAGGACTGGATTGAACAAAGACCAGCTGGGCATAACCAATAGGCATATGACAATCATGGAAAAAATTGTGAAGACTCATATCCCTTTAAATTTGCACATGTTTTAATGGCATCTTGCGCACCATTCCCTACCGACTGGTGATGTTCGTCATCACCATCACATGCATGAAATGAGTAGAGGATTTATGGATACATTCTCTACTTGACTGCACTATGTCTCGTATGTTTGGGCCTTGGTTAATGAAGAAACCACTCAACACATGTGCGTGTCAGAGGAGCCATCTACCAAGCAATGGATTTTTTTAACGATGGACACCCTTGATAATTATTCCTTCATGGATATTGGTGACCACACTGTGTGCGATTTGATTTGCACACAAAAAGCTTATACACAAGGGAGAACATCAAAGTCCTATGTCTATGTACAATTTTGTTAGACACTTCCTTGATGATCATAGTCAAATTACATCACAAGAGACCAAGAGTAGGAAGGAAGCCTCTATGTCGGTAGCACGACGGTGGATCTCTCAACACTCAAGATATGAAGATGAATACATATGCTGCGATCAAGACGATTGGAGAAGGAGGTGTTCTTCTACCCGAGGTGGCGTGCTGATGGAAGATTGGCGTGTTGGCGTCCTCCTCACTAAGCCATCTGATTTTGGCCCTCTGCCTCACCATCAAGCGCTCGAGTGAAGCGAGCTCAAGGTAGGTGTGCTTCAGCTTGGCACGAAGAGCGCGCTCATCCGGTGTAAGTTTTCTAGCCTCCATGGCAACGTCCAGGCGGTAGACGATGATCCACGCTATCATAAGTTGTAGTTCCACCGATCCAACCTTCTTGTGGGCCCATCTCATCAGCTAACGGGCGGGGCGTTTGAGATTAGCAACCAGTATCCTGAAGGGATCAGGGTCACCATTGAGCGTCGTCCAGGCGGCCGCCACAGTCTCGTTAAACCCATATAGCCTCATCCAGAACTGGTCGAACTGAAATCGTCCCATGCTGGCAGCAACCATGGTACAATCTAGGAGCAAGGGATAGTGATCAGATATTACCATTGAGAGGCACTGCAGGGAGCAGCTATTGTACAACTCCTCCCAGTCCGAGGAGCAGAATACCCTGTCCAACCTCACCAAGGTGGGGGTCTCCTGCTCATTGGACCAAGTGTATCTCCTACCGTCGAGGTATACCTCCTTGAGGATGCAGTCATTCAGGAACCTCCTGAAGCGACCCATCATACATCGGTGGAGGTTGTCTTTGTTCTTATCCTCATCGCGGTAGATCATCTTAAAGTCCCCACAAAGCACCCAGGGCTCAGGACGCACCCTCCTAATCTCCCGCAACTCCACGAGAAAGGCAATCTTATCAGCCTCATCCTGTGGTCCATAGACACAGGTTAGCCACCAGGGTGGGTCGCCCGTGGATGTCATCCGAGTAGTCAGGCTGTTCACATCCACATGTGGACTGTCCAGCTATACCAACCTGCTTTTCCAAGCCACGACAAAACCACCTCTAGTACCAACTGCCGACAAGAAATAAGCGTCAAAGTTTGCACATAGGGTTTCCATTACAATATAAAGCGATACATCGTGATGACCCACAAGTATAGGGAGTGTATCATAGTACTTTTGATAAATAGGAGTGTCGATCCCAACAAGGAGCAAAAGGTGCTGACTAGTAGTACTCTCTGTAAATACTTAGCAAACAGATTTTTAGGGTTTTTTGATAAAGCAAGGAAATAAAGTGGAAGTAAATAAAGACAGCAAATAATTGCAGCAAGTGGCCCAATCCTTTCTTAGCAAAGGACAAGCCAGAGGAAATACTAATGAGGACCAAACGTTCTCGAGGACACATGGGAATAGTGTCAAGTGCTTTCGTTTCATATAGCTGATTAATCTTTTGTGGTTTTATAACTGTTGTGTGGGTGAGCCTGTTCTAATGTACCGATCTTACTTGGACTAACACATACTTGTGATTAAACCCCTTGCAAGCATACGCAACTACAAGAAAGCAATTAAGATAAAAACATAACCACAGTCTTAAACTCTGAGATCCTACATTCCCTTGTGCAATGGTTTCCTAATGGGGGTTCAGGTTTCTGTCACTCTAGCAACCCCAAAATTAGTAGCCAAATACACAATGCATTCCCCTAGACCCATAAATGGTGAAGTATCATGTAGTCGATGTTCACATGACACCACTAGAAGAATATCACCACAACTTAAATATTAAACCATTGAATAATACCTCAACACAATTTCACTACTAACAACATGACTTCTCCCATGTCCTCAAGAACTAAATGAACTACTCATGAGACATAATATGTATCAAGATCAGAGATGATATAATGATGGATAACAATCTGAACATAAACAATAATTCAATGGTTCCACTCACAAGCATCAACTACAATAGTAATCAACACCGTGAAAGTTTCCCCTAAGAACTATGCAAGATTCAACACAATTATTACAGCGGGATGGAGTGGTGATGATGGTGCTGGTGGAGATGATGGTGTGGATGATGATGATGATACCGATGAAGTCTAGCTTGATGATTGTGTTGATGGCGACGATCCCCCCTCTCTGGGAAGGAATTTTCCCGGCAGAAATTTGTCTGCCGGAGAGTTCTTTCTCTCTCGGTGTTTTCCGCCCCACAGAGGCGGCGAAATCTTTCTGTGGTCGCTCCCCTGACTTTAGGGTTTTGAGGAGAAGATATAGGCGAGAGGGCGGAGACAGAGGTGGGCCAGGGTGGCCACACCCCCTGTAGGCGTGACCTAGGGTGGCCCACGCATGGGGGGTGTGGGCCCCTGTGGCCCAACTCCGCCTCCCCTTCTGACATCCTTCGTCTTCTGGGAAAATATAATTTTCTATAGTTTTTCTGGTATTTTTCTGATCTTCGCAAAATTGCATCAAAACACTGCTTTTTCCATCAGAATCCTGACTCCGACAGTTCATCCTCCAAGAATCATCCAACATGCAAAAACAGATGAAAAGACATAAGTATCACCTCTTAATATGAAATATATCAATGAATAGAGACAAATTATGATATAGAATGGTGATGCAAATTTGACGTATCAACTCCACCAAGCTTAGACCTCGCTTGTCCCCAAGTGAAAACCGAGCTCAGTAAACATGTCCACAGGTTTATGGAGTGAAGTGTCGATAAAAAGAATACGGACAAGAAGCATCACCCTTACCAAACACAACTCATAGAAGAAAGCAACTCACCATTATATAACTTAGCTTGTAACAAGTATGGGAGTCAAAATAAAGATGCATAAAGATAAATCATAATTGGGAATGGCAAACTTTGTTCTTGGTCAGAGAACAGTTGGCAAATAGTTTTCAAGCAAAGCTTTTGTAAATAAGTTTATAACAGGGGTACTCTTTACTCAAACATAAAAGGATTTTCATAAAGATGGCTTTAAAAGTAATACTCATCTAGATAAGAGTTTTGTTCAAACAAGGAAGATAAAGAACATGATTGAATAAAACATCATATGAATGCTTGAAACACAACAACTCAAATGCTTGTTGGAGATAGAGAGGAGTAGGTTTACTGACTCGACTTAGAAGTAGAAGAAAGGCCCTTCATAGAGGGAAGCAGGGATTTCAAATTCATAAAGAGCTTTCAAAATATTATGGTACTTACTAGCTTTGAGCTCTTATTGCCCCTATCATAAGCATCTTGAGGTGATTAAGGTGAAAGTAAGGTCCAATATGAGTTATATGCTTGTCAGACTATAAACTGGAAATCTCATGTCCCTTGAGTACGAGGGCCACTCCTCATGCTACTCAACTTTAGTTACCGGTAAGTTCTTGTCATAGTAAATACATGTGTATCATAGAGAACCGCCAACGGGGTACCCCTTGCACATGATACAAGATCTATCCCATAATCAAAATGACAAGGCAAGCAGACAGTGAGCATGTCAGCATTCTTCTTATTTACCATGGGAAAATGGTGTTTTTTTATCTCTTTACTCTTTTCAACATGTCTCTTTTTTTCTCAATCTCTATATCTTTTTTATAAGAAGAATGTTTCATAGATTTCTCACTATGGTTATGCTACAAGTTTCCACCATGATTAGGCATGGCTTAGGCTAGCGGCCTAGGCATTTCTCTAACACATATACATAACTCCATGGACTTACAAGCTCCCCTTTTATTTCAAACCGACGACATCCGTAAACAAAAGAGCATGATATCAACTAGGTATATATTTACAGGTGTTGAAAGCGTTCCCCGTGACAACACGGTTCTGCTAACTCCCAGCCTATAATTTGCAAGAATATAACTTTCATGGACAGTCACAATGGTTCATATTTATTAAGTGCAAGAAATAAAGTGTGCCATCAAGTTCGTGAGAGCTTTACTAACTAGTTTTCACATAACAAAATAATTTTTAATTTGAAAGATAGATGAAGCTTGAGAATTTACTTGGAAAATAATGCTAATAGGTAGATATGGTGGACACAAATGGCATGGGTTTTGGTTTAAAGGGTTGGATTCATAAGAATTGTTCCCTCTCAGCACAGGTTTTTGGTTAGCAAGGCAAGGTAGCAAGCAAAAGAGTTAAAGGAAACAAGCAAACCTACAAGTGATAAAGTCAAACATGCAACCTTCCTTGAAGAAAAGATCTTAAATAAAGAGTACTAATCTTATGAGCCAATCAAGAAATAAAACAATATAAAATACCTGTAAGTGCTTTCCTCTTTTCCTTTCAAACCTCAAAAAGTGTTGCTACTGACCAGAGCCTGGTTTGCCAAAACCAATTTAGATCTACTTTATGCTCCCAAAGTGATACCAATACTGATACATAAGATCAGTCATATATAGAGATTGCAAACTAAAACAAGAAGTGCAAAAACTATTTTTAAACGATGAAACTTCTCATTAATATTCCATAAAGGCACTCGCACCAAGGGATACATAGATAACCAACTAAAGGAGAGATACTTCCACAATGCAAACCAACCTATATGATAACTTCTCAATCCAAAATATGACTCTACTAAAAAGGTAAAAATATAAAAGATAATGATGTGATACCGCGGCACTCCCCCAAGCTTGGAACAAGCCAAGGGGATGCCAAACATGATGAAAAATTACTCCTTCGGTGGTGGTGTTCCCTTGTCATCATCAAACTTCCAAGGTAAAAGCTCCCCATCTACAAAGGATGTCTTGGTCTCAAATATCCTGAAACTAGCAGCAGAGCTTATGTGTTTAAACCTAGCCTCATACTCACAGTTTTGATTTTGTATGTCGTAGAGCTATGCTTGCAATTGATTGGTGGTTTGAATGAATGAGAGGATTTCATATCGAAGCTCAGCAACCTCCTCCTTGTGCTTGGCGATGAGATCTGAACTCATTTTATGGATGACGTCCACTTCGTGTTCTGCCATCTTCTTGTACCTAAAAACTTCTTGCTCTAGTGCTTCCATCCTATCTTCCAGGCTGCCTTCTCCTTTAGGGCCATGTACTTATTTTATCTGTACCATCCCATCCTTGAGTAACAACTCCTTGGGGTGAACCTTCAACTCATACATGTACGGGTTGATGACATCCGTGGAGGAATCCTCCATGGGTGATCCAGAGGAAGACATTGTGGCTCCAAAACTGAGAATCTGCCTGACAGAAAGAGATCGAAAAAAACACGATGAGAACATGATATATGAACCTCGGGGGATCCAGGGGGTTATATATTACGAAGTTTCACTACATAAGGAAGGTACTGTGCGAAAATGAGGCAGAGACGGACTGCAGGGGGCTCACACCCCTGGTGGCGCGGCTAGCTGGGGCCCGCGCCACTGGTGGGTGTGGCCCACCTGGGCTCCATTTCCTTCTCTGTTTCTTCTTGTAACCTTCCATATGTAATAAAAACATAAAAAAAGAAAAAGGTTTTTCGCGAACCTTCTATTTTCACCACTTTTACCTATTCAAAGATGAACTCTGCAGACTCTGGAGTTTGGTTTCTGATAAATTCTTCCGGGGTCACCATTTGAATAATATCAACATCTTCATTATAAGAATCTCCAGAAAGTTAATGTTTGAGCCTTTGACCATTCACCACTTGTACAATGTTGTCCTTCAAAGAAGATATTTTGATATCCCCTGAACGATACACCTCAATAACAAAAGGTCCTTCCTATTTTGAGAGTAGTTTCCCTGCAAAAATTCTGAGACGAGACCTATACAAAAGAACTTTCTCACCAACATGGAACTCCCTTTTGAGAATTCTCCTATCATGCCATCTTTTCACTTTTTCCTTAAAGATTCTAGCATTTTGATAAGCTTCACTTCTCCACTCATCTAAGGTACTCAAGTCAAGCAATCTTTTCTCACCAGCAAGTTTAAAATTTCTATTCAGTTCTTTCAGTGCCCAATAAGCTTTATGTTCTAATTCTAGAGGCAAGTGACAAGCTTTACCATAAACCATTTTGTAAGGAGACATTCCCATAGGATTTTTATAAGCAGTTCTATAAGCCCATAAAGAGTCATTCAACTTTTTAGCCCAATTTTTCCTAGATCTATTAACAGTCTTTTGCAAGATAGATTTAATTTCTCTATTTGAAAGTTTCTACTTTCCCACTGGTTTGGGGGTGATAAGCTGAAGCAATTCTATGGTTAACATCATATTTAGCAAGAGTCTTCCTAAAACCACCATGAATAAAATGAGAACCTCCATCAGTCATGAGATATCTAGGCACACCAAACCTAGGAAAAATGACTTCTTTAAGCACACCAAATTGGGCGAGGGGAGATCGTCTCCATCAACACCATCATCAAGCTAGGATTTATCGGGATCATCATCATCATCCACACCATCATCTCCACCAGCACCATCATCACCACTCCATCCCGCTATAACAATTGTGTTGGATATTGCTTTAGTTCTTAGGGGAAAATTTCACGGTGTTAATTACTATTATAGTTGATGCTTGTGAGTGGAACCATTGGATTATTGTTTATGTTCAGATTGTTATTCATTACCATATCATATTTGATCTTGATTCATATGATATCTTGTGAGTATTTCGTTTAGTTCTTGAGGACATGGGATAAGTGATGATGGCTAGCACGGTTGACGTGGAGCCTGTTGGGAACCCGAAGAGCAAAGCAGCACAGCAACAAGTTTTCCCTTAGTAAGAAACCGAGGTTATCGAACCAGTAGGAGGAAGGAAACGTCACACAGGTGTTGCTAGCAACACGGAGACCTGCACAACACAAACTCAAGACTTTGCCCCAACGAATCAGTGAGGTTGTCAAGCTCACTAGTTTGCTGTAACAAAGAATTACACGTATGGTGTGGAAGGTAATGGTTTGCAGCAAGTAAACAAGTAACAGTGGAAGATGTATCAATGGTAAATATTAGACCAGGGTCCATAGTTCACTACAGGTGCTCTCCTTAGATAAACAACATGGCATGAAGGGTAAACAAATTACAGCAAGGCAATTGACAGGAACTGAGCAACGCATAACAATGCAATTACTAGTTAGAAAGATCCTATGAGATTCGATTGGGCAATACAACAAGATACATAGACCGCCATCCAACTGCATCTATGACTAGAAGTCCACCTTCAGGTTATCATCCGAACCCCCTCCAGTATTAAGTTGCAAGCAACAGACAACTGCTTTAAGCAAAGTGTGTAAGGTAAACAGTCCACATGTTCCATGAACAAGAGACCATTGTTTTCTCCCTAGTGGCAACAACACATATACAATCGAAGACATTTCTGTCACTTACCTTGGAAACTAGAGGCATGAACCCACTATCGAGCATAAATATCCCCTCTTGGAGTCACTAGCAACTACTTGGCCAAGATAGCTACTAACAACGGAGAGCATGCAAGATCACAAATAACACAGACATGATATAATCATAAAGACAAAACCATTAATCAAAACCAACATAATAATCTCAATATCCATCGGATCCCCGCAAACACAACATGCATGATTATAAATAGATTAGATCTTGATCATGAACAGAGCTCACAAGATCTATACATGAAAGCACAAAGGAGGAGATACAACCATCTAGCTACTACATGGACCCATAGTCCAAGGTGGAACTACTCACACATCATATCGGAGAGAAGGCCTCCGGGATGATCTCCCCGCCGGCAGGGTGCCGGGAAGAACTTCAGATCCCCCTGATCTAGGGACGATGGTGGCGGCGGCTACAGATGGTTTCGTGGAGATTTGATCGGGTGCTTAGGGTTTCTGCATCGGGGGCTTCTTATAGGCGAAGGGGAAGGCCAAGGAGGCGGCCAGGGGCCCCACACCCTGCCTAGGCGCGGGGCAGGGCCCACCCACGCCTAGGGGGGGTCTAGGCACCCTGGCCCGCTTCTCCGTCTCCCCTCTAGACTTCCTGTTCCCCACGGAAAGTTATTGACTTTGATGTTTGTCCCGTCCAATTCCGAGAATATTTCCTTACTAGATTTTCTGGAACCAAAAACAGCAGAAAACAGGCAACTGGCACCGTGGCAACTTGTTAATAGGTTAGTACCAGAAAACATGTAAAAAGCACCTCAAAGTGTAGATAAAGCAAAGCAAACTAGATACTAAACAAGCATGGAGCATCAAAAATTATAGATACATTTCCGACGTATCAAGAATCCCCAAGCTTAACTCCTGCTCTTCCTTGAGTAGGTAAGTGATAAAAGAATAATTTTTGAGGTGACATGCACCCTCACAATAAAGATCTAACCATTTGCAAGCATTGAAAGCTGGCATCAAAGAACTCTAGACGTGTGCATGAAAGATGGAGTTCTAACAATAGGACATAGCAACGATGCATGCAACATGAAATGCTACAAACAAAGATCATGAATAACATGCATTGAAAATGTTTGTTTGTTTCACATACAGAAAACATGGCATAGTATAAATCAGCTTGCCCCTCATAGAGTAGCAAATAGATGCATAGGACACCTTCAAAGTTCACAAGGGTGACTAGAAACAAATATCACAAGAACAAGTAATATCACAATATGCATCAATCAATAAGCTTTGGGGCACCGCACATAGAATGACAACTATGCTCTCAAAATGGTGCCTAAGGGTAGAAGGTGGAGACTCAACATAATGGTGGAAGAAATGCCCTTCACAAAGGGAAGCAGGGATTTCAAGTTTCAAAAAGAGCTTTCAAAAATTATGGTACTTGTTAGCTTTCAGCCCTCATTGCCCCTATCATAAGCATCTTGAAGTGATTAAGGTTAAAGTGAACAAAGATGGAGTATATGCTTGACGAAGTATAAGTTGGCAATCTCAAGTCCCTTGAATACGAGGGCCACACCTCATTATACTCAACTTCAGTCACCTGTAAGTTCTTGTCATTGTAATTATTTGCATATCATAGAGAACCGCCAACAGGGTACCCCTTGCACATGGTACAGGAGCTTTCCCATAACCAAAACGACAAGGCAAGCAGACAATGAGCATCTCAGTGATCTTTTTATTTACCATATGCATAACTTTTATTGAGGATGCTTCATAGATAGCTCACTATGGTGATGCTGCAAGTTTCCACCATGATTAGGCATGGCTTAGGCTAGCGGCCCAGGCATTTCTCTAACACAAAATACAAACTCCATGGACTTACAAGTTCCCTCTTTATTTCACACCGGTAACATCCATAGACAAAAGAGCATGATATCAACTGAGTACAAAGTACAAGTGCAATGTTGAAAACGTTCCCCGTGAAAGCATAGTTATGCTAATTCCAACATATAAGTGCAAGCATATACAACATAGATGACACAATGGTTCAAGCTTATTAGGGGCAATGAATATAAAGTGTGCCATCAAGTTCGTGAGGGCTTTAATCACTAAGTTTTCACATAACAAAATAGGCTTTAATTGGAAGATAGCTGAAAACTAGAATATACTTGGAATGGTGTAACACACCATGCATAGGAGTTTATAGTGGACACTTTGGAATAAATTGGTTTCTTGGGAGTTGGAAGCATGAGTAGAGCTTACTCATACAAGTGGAGGCTAGCAAAAGACTGGGAGCAACCATCTAAGAGAGCAAAATGGCCATAATCATGCAGAGCAACAAAGCAATACTAATCAAAGCATAGAGTGGTACTACAAGCCAAGGACTAAATGATCATAGAGGCTAATGGTGACTTGTGAGAGTCATAACATGGTGTGAGCATGTGCCAAGTCAACCCAAAAAAAGCATCAAAGGAGAATACCACAATACTATGCTTTTGCATGCTAAAACAACGCATAATTTCTTAAAGGCACACTAAGCAATCCCAATTGTTTGGAACAAGACATGCTACATCAATAATCACTAAGCATAAGGTCAAAACAACACCTAGCATGTCATGCTAAAGTCTAAGTCATAGTCAATGCAAGCTCCTTTTGCACTTACAAGCAAGAACTTACTACTCCTTTCCAACACCAAGCAACTTATTTGCAAAACAACACAGCGAGAACGGGGGTCCAAACTACTTTATTCAAGTAAACTAAACAACCTTAGCAAAGCAAACGAAAACTAAGACGCTCCAAGAACAACACAACTGTGCATGAAACAATAAAAATGAAGTGTCTAGACATACCTGAGCTTTTTATTGATGAAGAAGGGGATGCCTTGGGCATTCCCAAGCTTTGACGCTTTTCCTCTTGGATATTTCTTGGGGTCACACCATAGTGGCATCCCCAAGCTTGAGCTTTTGTCCATTCTTCATCTCATTGCATCATTCTCTCTCTACACCTGAAAATTTTCCTTCATACAAAACTTCACACAATCTACATTAGCAACATTAGTTTATTCAAAAGATATTAGACCTCTGGCAAAGCTTTGGAACAGCAAGGCTTTTCACTAAAAACACAAGCTACTGTAATAAATCCTTCAGAAAGCTCAATTCACCTAAAGAGAACTCAAAAAGGAATCAATAAGAAGCAAATACAAATAATGGCAGAAATCTGTCAAAACAGACCAACAGGTAGAAACAGATTTTTTCGAACATCTTCTATCGCTCAAATCAAAAAGTGTTGAACTAATGGAAGTTAGATGACATACTGGGAGATTTATTTGTAAAGTTTGAGCTTAATCCAACTTACAGATACTCCGCACGAATTTTTATGGTGGAGGACAGAAATCTGTTTCGGGACAGCAACTCCCCAAATCTTACTTCCCTCTGATTAGAGGTCATTCTTGGCACAAAAATCAAACAAAAAGGATAAGGAGAGGTCATTACTGAAGTAATAACTTCCAAGACTCAAGGAAACTCTTGGGTTATCTCCCAACGAGTACTTTTCTTTAACGCCTTTAAGTTAGGCTTGATAGCTTGAAAAGATGCTCACATAAGAATTATGATTTGAAGTCAAAGAGAGCATCAAGAAGCAAATTCAAAACACATTTAAGTCTAACCCACTTCCTATGCATAGGAATCTTGTATGCAAATAAACTCAAAAAGAACATAGTGACAAGCATAGGAAGATGAAACAAGAGCAACTTCAAAACTCTAAGCACATAGAGAGGTGTTTCAGTGCCATGAAAACTTCTACAACCATATTTTCCTCTCTCATAATAATTTTCAGTAGCCTCATGAATAAACTAAAAAATATAGCTATCACATAAGGCATGCTTTTCATGATCTACAAACTCATAATTTCTATCAAACTCAAAAACAGTGGGATTAAAACCTTAAAACCCACTTTTAGCAATTTTATAATAAGGTAACTGATCATTCAACATAGGACCATCATCTAGAGCTTTATCATAAAAATTTTCTAAGAAAAACTCCTTAGTACCATGCATTTCGAATTTAGGCACAAATAAAGGATCCACAGGAACATAACACTCATCCTCCTTTGGTAAGCAAGGGGGACAATCAAATAATGTAAGGGATAAAGAGTTACTGTCATTTGAAGATAGGCATGGATAGATCCATTCTTCCTCCTTTTGTTCATCACTATCCTCCTCTATTTCATCTAATGAGCTTTCAGTTTCAGCAATTTCTTCTTCCATAGGCTCCTGGAAGGCATTAGTCTCTTCCATTTGTGGAAAGCACATATTAAAATATTCAAGAATATAGCCATTTTCTTCC
Source organism: Avena atlantica (assembly GCA_910589765.1). Taxonomy (NCBI): domain Eukaryota; kingdom Viridiplantae; phylum Streptophyta; class Magnoliopsida; order Poales; family Poaceae; genus Avena; species Avena atlantica. The sequence goes on from OU342733.1 coordinate 327,691,838, forward strand.
TTGTAATTATCAAAGAAGAATTTAAGTATCTTATAAACTTCATGTTCATAAGGTGCATCATCAGTATTTTCAAGCAAACTAGCAAGTTCAAATGCACCCTTGAAAGCAATAAATTCTTCAATTTGTTCCACATCATACAAGTCATAATTTCCCTTAACATAAGAAGATATGGTAACATTGTCATTATAATCACACTAAAAAGGAAGGTGTTTATACCTCCTACATCAACAAGATTTATCAAAGCAATAAGTAACATTATAAGTAGAGCACACGTCTCTAGCAATAGTATTCAACTTATCAATCTGTTCCCATAAGTGTTTCCCTTTTTGTGACAAACGATGTTCCTTATAATAATACTTTTGTTCTTCTGTGAACCCACCTTGCCAATAAGAACTAGTTTCAAAGAAACCATCCATTGATAGAAAGCATGACCAAGCAAGGCAACAACAGACCAGCAACTAGACCAGGAACTAATCTTTGTGTGTTTTTGAATAGAGAAAGCAAACTAAACTAAACTATTTTTTTGGAGTTTTTGATAAAAAGAGGCAAACAAAACCAAACAAAAGAAACTAAGCAAACTAAAAACAAAGTAAAGAGAAAGGAAGTGGAGGACTACCCTAGTGAAGACGTCCTTAGCCTCCCCGGCAACGGTGCCAGAAAGCTTGATGATACCTAGCTCGGTTGATGTGGAGCCTATTGGGAACCCCAAGAGAAATGTGTGAAGTAGCACAACAACAAGTTTTCCCTACGTAAGAAACCGAGGTTATCGAATCAGTAGGAGGAAGGAAACGTCACACAGGTGTTGCTAGCAATGCGGGGACCTTCACAACACAAACTCGACTTTGCCCCAACGAATCAGTGAGGTTGTCAAGCTCACCGGTTTGCTGTAACAAAGGATTAAACGTATGGTGTGGAAGGTAATGGTTTGGAACAAGTAAACACAGTAACAGTGGAAGATGTATCAATGGTAAAGATTGGACCGGGGTCCATAGTTCACTAGAGGTGCTCACCTTAGATAAACAACATGGCATGAAAGGTAAACAAATTATAGCAGGGCAATTGACAGGAACTGAGCAAGGCATAACAATGCAATTACTAGCCAGAAAGATCCTATGAGATTCGATTGGAAAATACAACAAGATACATAGACCGCCATCCAACTGCATCTATGACTAGAAGTCCACCTTCAGGTTTTCATCCGAACCCCCTCCAGTATTAAGTTGAAAGCAACAGACAACTGCTTTAAGCAAAGTGTGTAAGGTAAAACAGTCCACATGTTTCATGAACAAGAGACCATTGTTTTCTCCCTAGTGGCAACAACACATCTACAACCAAAGAGATTTCTGTCACTTCCCTTGGAAACTAGAGGCATGAACCCACTATCGAGCATAAATACCCCCTCTTGGAGTCACTAGCAACTACTTGGCCAAGATAGCTACTAACAACGGAGAGCATGCAAGATCACAAACAACACAGACGTGATAGAATCATAAAGACAAAACCATTAATCAAACCAACATAATAATCTCAATAACCATTGGATCCCCGCGAACACAACATGCATGATTACAAATAGATTATATCTTGATCATGAATGGAGCTCACAAGATCTATACATGAAAGCACAAAGGAGGAGATACAACCATCTAGCTACTACATGTACCCATAGTAAAAGGTGGAACTACTCACGCATCATACCGGAGAGAAGGCCTCCAGGATGATTTTCCCTCTGGCAGGGTACCGGGAAGAACTTCAGATCCCCCCGATCTAGGGACGATGGTGGCAGTGGCTACAGACAGTTTCGTGGAGATTTGATTGGGTGCTTAGGGTTTTTGCATCGGGGGCTTCTTATAGGCGAAGGGGGAGGCCGAGGAGGCGGCCAGAGGCCCCACACCCTGCCTAGGCGTGAGGTAGGGCCCACCTGCGCCTAGGGGGGGGGGGAGGGTCTGGGCACCCTGGCCCGCTTCTCCATCTCCCCTCTAGACTTCTTGTTCCCCACAAAAAGTTATTGACTTTGACGTTTGTCCCTCCAATTCCGAGAATATTTCCTTACTAGCTTTTCTAGAACCAAAAACAACAGAAAACAGGCAACTGGCACTGTGGCAACTTGTTAATAGGTTAGTACCAGAAAACATGTAAAAAGCACCTCAAAGTGTAGACAAAGCAAATCAAAGTAGATACTAAACAAGCATGGAGCATAAAAAATTATAGATATGTTTCTGACGTATCAAGAAGTCATGTTGTTAATAGTGGATTTGTGTTGAGTTATTATTCAATGGTTTAGTATTTAAGTTGTGGTTTTATTCTTCTAGTGGTGTCATGTGAACATCGACTACATGATACTTCACGACTATGGGCCTAGGGGAATGCATTGTGTATTTGGCTACTAATTGTGGGGTTGTCGGAGTGACAGAAACCAGAATCCCCGTTAGGACACCTTTGCACAAGGGAGCGTAGGATCTCAGAGTTTAAGACTGTGGTTAGATTTTATATCTTAATTACTTTGCTGTAGTTACGGATGTTTGCAGGGGGTTTAATCACAAGTATGTATTAGTCCAAGTAAGATCGGTATGTTAGCATAGGTTCACCCACACAACACTTACAAACACCAAAGAAGAGTACTCAGCTATTTGAAGCGAAAGCACTTGACAGAATTCCCATGTGTCGTCGAGAACGTTTGGTCCTTATAAGTATTTTCACTGGCTTGTCCTTTCCTAATAAAGGATTGGGCCACTTGCTCCGTTTGTTCATTGTATTTATTACTTGCTCTTTGTTTTGTTGCCTTATCAGAAAACCACTAAAAATCCGTTTGCTAAGTATTCACAGGAATTTCCTGCTCCATACCACTGTTCAACACCTTCTGCTCCTCGTTGGGATTGACACTCCTATTTATCGAAAGTACTTCAATACATGTGGCACCCCGGATTTACGGTCCAAGAATACCCGTTATGCATACAATTCACGTTCCCATGATCAGTGAGCCGTGAGCATAACCGATTAGTATCATTACATCATCCATAAAGTAACGAGTACAAGAACTTACAAAGGGGCCATTATGGCAATTACAACACAATTAACGGAAGTCTTCAGCGCAGAGCCTGTGCCTTAACCTACAGGCAACTGACTGGGAAGATGGCCTAGCTCGCATAGACATCAGCACCTTCGTTCCTTCTTAACATCTGCAACCTGGCCAAGTAAATAGCCAGGGACAATGCCGTTGAGTACTTTGAATGTACTCGCAAACCACCGAGACAAGGTAAATAGGATAATGCATATTTGGCTGTGGCGAGATAGCTTTACACTATAGTTGCTTTTGAAAAACCTGACAATAGCATCTCTATATCTTTGTTGAAAAAGAGTTTTTGAAAAATATGCCTCCTTTTAGAAAATCTGGACATCTCCACATCCTTGTTAAAAAAAGAATTAAAACAGTTATGTAGTAAAACCCTTTTTAAAACATCTTCTACCATCACTGGTCAAAACCAAACTCATTCTTATCGTTCCTCGTGACCTAGTCACATCCTTTAATTCCTCACAACATAACCGAAGGGTACTCCTAGCACTTGCCATTCCAACCGTCCTTAACCATGGACACAGCTATTCGAATAGATTAGACTCTGTAGAGTTTGGCACTTTACCCACAAGAATCAATACATCCGCCAGGATAAAACCATGGCCCACTACACACGGTAGACGGGGGCTCGGATAATCAAACCTAGACTTTTCATTTGTCCATCCCTAGCAACGGCGGATTTTCCTTTTGGGTTGTTCTCTCCGGTACGAGTATGGGGCACGACGGCCCTAGTCCTTCCCCCCGTACTGACCCCTACCGCCAAACCATAGTTTGACCGGTATCAATTGTGATAATAACTTCCTCCCGTACTAACCAAAAGCCATACCGTCCACGAGATACCCAATTGTTGCACCGGTACCTTGCCCATGGCAGTCCAGATTTCAAGGGATTTCTGCCCTTTAGAGAGTACGAGCAGCCCGGCTAAAGACCACAAACTACGAGCTAAGCCCCAGCGTCTGGGGTAATGTGGTTACACGGATAAATTGTTCCGGACATTGGCTTAGAACATCCCTTCTCGTTCTCTTGCTTGAATTTCTCTTCATCCACCTCATCTCTTCTTTTAGTAAAACTTCCACTCGGAAAAGATGCCTCTTTCCAAGGGTTTTATTTTGAAAACTTTGTAGTAGGGTAAAACCCAAAATAGTTTTATTATTGATAATCCGTTGGTTTCCAAGAGGGAAGATGCTAATCATCTTAGCCTCGATCTAAATGGGTAAAGTAGGTGTCAACAGTGTAAGTGTCCTAATGGACAGTTGTCCATAACTTGGAGGATCCAAGTTACTCATGCACTTTTATTTGAAACAAACCATGCAATTTAATTGTGCAGTTGATAAGCGAGATATAAAACAAGTGATAAACAGGAGTAGGTTAATATAGAATTTCAGGAATGGTGGCTTGCCTGTGACCAGCGAGATGTCCCTTGACGACATTAAATAACCAGGATACCAAAAATACCAATAATAAAGATAACCCCGATGCTTCCTTCTTCTCGGCATCACACAATCGCAACTATCGCTGTTATCGAGCATACATGCAAACAAACAACATCACAATCAATACAAGGCATACAAGCATCAAACCATATAGCAAGCAAAAGATAAATACATGATATACATCAGTATGATGTTGGAGGTTTGATGTGATTGGATCAAGAAAAGATTTTGGAGGCATTAGGGGGAGGGGATCCCATTTGGATTTAAGTCTAGGAACTACCTAAGAGAGGGTTTTTGATTAAGGACCTGATCTGTATGATACCATTGTATAAAAATGATATCATCAGATAGGTATTGATAAAATGAAGCCAACAAAAGTGGTTTCACTATTTTATCAATTTCCAAGGATTTATAATGGATTTTATGGTGGATAAATCCCTAGTTTTAGGAAATAATTCACCAGAACTGTTCTGGAGTTCCAAAAATTATTTCATTGGGTGATTAGGTAGTATTTGGTGTACTGAATAAAGATGAGTTGGAATCACCTCAAACAATTACCAGAATGCCCTTGAGAAATTCCCAAAGACAGTACTGGCTAGGATATGTCTTTTTCATCGGATTTATTCTACAGAAGGTTTTGATGTGATTCCAAGGACACATGATAGCTACTCAATATAACTTTCTGTAGAAATTGGGATCAACCTTTTTGGAGTTACAGAGCTACTGTAATGATTTTATTAGTGAATAAACCATGCACAGAAGAGTTAATTCACTAATATTCAACAGAAACTCATAAAATTATGAGCTGTTTGATTCTGAAAGATATGTTTAGTTGTGTTTAAGGGGAGTTGGAATTAGGTCAAAACCTCCTTTGGTTTGACCTAGAGAATTTCCTAAAGGCAGAAAAGCTTTGTTTTGTTATTTTTTGCTACCAGCAAATTAGGAAGCAAAAGACTATGGGGCCAGTGGGACATGAAAGGTAAGGTTTATACCTTCCAGCACAAGTTGGATATACTCCACTTGGAGGAGGGAAACTGTCTGGAGAATTTATTTAGTGTTCTGGACAGATTTTTGTAGATGATTTATCATCTTTAACCTAGACCTCATATTGGTCCAGAGTTGGGTCTTCATGTTAGGCAAGACATCCAGACACTTGAGAAAATTTAGATCTGAATATTTTGAAACCCTTATCATTTTTATTTGGATTTAAACCAAACCACTAGTTTGCAGATCTGAAATTCCATAAGAAAAGGAGAAGGGCTAGGGGTCAACGGGCCATATCAGGAGGGAAATGGGCCTCTCTGAGGCAGGCTAACCCAGTAGAGTGAGGCGCACTCGGGTGGAGAGCAACTAGCCGCGGCCCAGTGGCTGGCCTGCCTGCAAGGACCGGACCAAAGGGGTAGGAGGCGACCACGGCCGTCTGATTAGATCAGATTCGGTGGTTTTCGCTCGTCTCCTTCCCAGCGATGGCGAGCAAGGGAGGAAACCCTATGGGAGGTCGGGGAGGCTCATCGTAGGTTCGGGGGAGGTCGAGGAGGCGACGGGTTGACGCGGTGCATTACGACGAGTCCGGGGAGGGGCGGCAGGGGACGATTTGGCGTCGGGGAGACACCAGCGCGACGGCGGCCGAGGAGAGCTCGTTGGAGCTCGTCGGGGCGGCTCCTGTGGTCCCTGCATGTCAACAAAAAGGAGCACCTAGAGCATCAGTGAGAGGAGGGGAGATCGAGAGGGTGACATGCATTGAGGGAGGAGCAGAGGAGGGAGTACTATGCTCAGAGTTTGAGAAATGGCCGAGAGGCCATTTTTCTTCTCCTCTCGAGCAGGGCAGAGCTAGGAAGGGGAGGGGGAGCTCTAGGGGGGAGAGTGGAGCGTGTTGGGGGCAAATGAGGGCAGAGGGGTGAGCTGGGGTGGCTTGGGGCCTTATAAACCGAGAGGGGTGGGGTTTAAGGGTCAAAGTCCATTTGGACAAGGGCAAGGGTGGGTGGCTGCTCATTGGGCAAGAGGGGAGGTGCTGGGGTGTGGTGGGGCCTGTAGCTCGACCAGAGAGGGGAGGAAAGGCTGTGGATTTTAATGCCCAAATTTTTTAGGAGATATGACTCTCTCTCTCTCAAACAAACAATCACATGAGACAAGGGAGGGGAGGGGTACTGTAGACTACAGTGCACACGACCAGGAGGGGGTGATGATGCTGTGGAGGAGTGTTTGGGAAGATTTGGGCTGGTTTGGTTTTGGTTTGAATCAAGTTTTGCTTGGTTTAGCAAAATTGACCAAGTGGGTGCTTGTGAAGGAAGCTGATAAATTTGCATTGGGCAAAGTGTGGACATGGTACTCGTAGGTGGAGTAGGTCAAATAATCTCTTCATGATTTAAATGGGATTTTCCAAAGATTATAATCCCATTTAAATGAACTTCTTCAAAAAGTGCAGAAATAGATTATGGAAGCTAATATGATATTTTTACATTGGGCAAGCTTGGTTTTTTATGTGAGATGGCCTGAAATACCTGAACACACATTTTAGAATTTTATTGGGATTTATTGAGGTGGAAAAGTATTTTTAGGGAATTATTTCTTGTTTATGCCATTTAAGAAAAAGGGCAAAAAGAAATAATACAGGATCTCAAAAATATTTATTTTTGAGTTGGAAAGATGGGATAGGATGTGTAGAATTCAAATATGCATTTAGTTGGCAAAGTTATTTGGAGAAAAAAACTTGCCTTTATAGACAAGGATTTGGAGAAATTGGTAAGTAGATAATCCTAATAATTGTGGGAATTATTTGGGGATGCTTATATCCAAAGTATATGATGTAAACTTGATGTAGGCATCAATGTCAACCTTGGTTTTGAAGAAAAGTGGTAAAAAGTATGGGAAACTAGATGGGGGAGGATCTAGGGTTTGGTTATTCTGATGCCACCTAAACAAGGTGGGATTATGGAGCTCAGAGCTCACCTTGGTACAAGGGTTATATGGATGGATAGACCAGGTCATATATATGATAAGGGAATCAAGAGTTGGGATTGGTTGCATTTGAGGTGGTGTAGAGGAGATGGCAAACTTTGTTGAAAATAAGGCTGCCATAGCAGATACATCAGGTAGTCTCCTAAACCAGGTGGGTTCAAGAAGCACAAGGCTCCAATGGAAACAAGTGAAGTGGGTATTGATAGGCAATGATTAGTAGGTCATAACCATACAAAGATTTGGTCAAGGGGATGCAGAATATAGAATTGAGCTTCTGCCAAAGTAGGCAAGATGATAAGATTTGCAGAAAAGATTATTCACTTGACTACAAAACCATCATGGATGAGTGGTAAATAAAATGGCTTAGCCGAAAGCAAGAGTAGTCTTGGGTAGTAATAAATATGTAATACAATATGGTTCAAGTACATTCTCAAGAATGCACATAGGTTGGATAAGGTAGAGCTCCAAAGATTGAATCTAGATAAGAAATCCAGACTTAGCCATTTTGGCAGATTTAGGGTTTTAGACTAGAGTGCAAGTGTAGAGGCTTTTGGGAGGATGCTAGGTTCCAAACTCATGATCAAGGAGATTATGTTGAGGTAATAAATAAGTATATATGATTCATTCTTAGATTGGGTCTCCACTGAGTTGGAAACCATCAAGAGGGATTATCCTTGGATTGAACTGATTAGGAGATGAGAGGGTCACCTGAGTGGCTTAGGATAGATCCAGACTTAGATACTTGATAGGGGCTTGATGATCACAAGCAAGGATTGTGTTCTAAGGGATGAGATACTAGGTTATCTCACTCTAGTTCCTAAGCAAACAAGGCAATCAACAGATCAAGGCAATTCATCAAACAGCAGATCAAGATAATTCATCTTATTACTTATCTAACTACTATTAGGGTTACCATCAAGCCTAGATTGAGGTAAGGAGGGGTATTTTGAAAAGGGGTTTTGCTTTGAAGTAAGATAAGGATCATCTTGGTATTACTACTAAGATTGTATTAAAAGGTTTTAATAAAGGTTTTTTTTGGAAAACCTAGAGATATGGGTAGTTGAAGGTTCTATCTTGAAAACATAAGGAGAGTGTATATATCTCTCCATAGTTTTGGAAATAGAAGCTAGTAAAGTATTTGGTTGTGTCAAAGTCATCTTGGCTCAGGTTGTTGAAATGCCAGAACATTTGAGAATATGAAGGATGATCCAAGACATCTCTTTGGTAAAATAGTTTTTGTAAACTAGTGTTGAGATGAGGAGTACACCTAATACACAAACAGTTGCTTGAGCACCAGCAAAAAAGTAAGCAAGCATAGAAGGAAAAAGTTTTTGTTCCCCCTGATTTTTGCCTTTTGGACACTTAATCAGGGTTGCTGAAATTGGGATGTTACAATACACCCCCTATACTTGTGGGTCATCAAGACTATTTTCTGGCGCCGTTGCCGGGGAGTGAAGCACTATTGAAGAGTGGAACTGGTAAGGGAAACTTCTACTATGAGTATTGCTTTTGTTACTGCTTGTTTCTTTGTTTCCAATATGGATAACCCACTTGGATTTATGTTTGGGAAAACTACTACCACTTCTAGGGTAGTAGATGAACCACCACCTATTGAGATAGATCCTTTTAAGATACCTACAAGTATTATTGATCGTGCTATGGATAATTATTATTTAGGGGATGGAACTGTCCATCCTGGTGATCACTTGCTTTTTATCCATGAATTATGCGGGTTTTTTAAGTGTGCAGGTATCACAACTAAACATGTGAAAAAGAAATTACTCTCCATATCCTTGAAAGGGAGAGCTGAAGAATGGTATAAGCTGCTGGAGAATGGAAAATCCATGGAATGGGAGGAAATGGCATATCTCTTTTATTCTAAATTCTATCCTCCCAGTGAGATTCATAAGGATAGGAATCTGATATATAACTTTTGGCCTCGTGATGGATAGAGTACATCTCAAGCTTGGGGGAGATTGAAGTTACTAATGCTTAAATGTCCTATTCATGAACTCCCTAACAATATTATTATCAATAACTTTTATGCTAGGCTTTCTCTTCATGATAAAGATTTACTAGATGCTTCTTGTGCTGGATCATTCACATGTATGAAGGAAGAAGCTAAATGGGATCTACTAGACCGTATTCAAGAGAACACTGAATCTTGGGAGAATGACAAAGGAAGAAAGTCAGGTATAAACTATGATTATGAATGCATTAAATATTTTATGGGAACTGATGACTTCCGTGATATTAGCAATGAGTTTGGTCTTGATCCTCAAGTTCTTGCAAAATGTTTTAAGGCCTTTGCCTCTTATATTGAAATTCCCAAGAAAGAGTGGGACAAGTACCATGCTCCTTATAAAGGCATTGTTACCCATGTTCCTGCCAGCGTAGAGGTTTGTACTGTTGATCCTATTTTGCCTGAACCTTATGTTGAGAAAATACCTTTTCCTTCCAAGGTAAGGGAACATTCTATTATAGCTAATGTGGTTAGCAAAAGCGCAAAGAAAACTATGGGGTCCGATGAGCTTATTAATATTGAGCCTGTGGTAGCTATTGTGAAAGATCTTGTCACTAGAAATATAGAGGATGAGCATATTTTCTTCTGTGAAGACACTACTAATATTGTTTCTCATCCTAAGAAAGTTACAAAAGCTAGTGTCCCTGTGATTTCTGTTATAATTGGTAGTCATAGATATTATGGTTTATGTGATATTAGTGCTAGTTCTAGTGCTATTCCTTATGAGCTTTACAAGGAAATTATGCATGAGATTGGTCCTTGTGAGCTTGAGGACATTGATGTGGTTATTCACCTTGCTAATAGAGAGCAAGTTTGCCCCATTGGTATTGTAAGAGATGTGGAAGTCCTTTGTGGTAAGATTAAATATCCTACTAATTTTCGAGTACTTGGTAAAGAAGCTAGTAAAACCTCTTCTATTATCTTCGGTAGACCCTACTTGAATACTTTTGGGGCTATCATAGATTGTAGGAAGGAAAGAGTTTTGACTAAGTTGGCTGGAGAGTCCTATGAGTTTAATTTTTCCAAATTTTCCAAAACTCCTTATGAAAATGAACTGCCTGATGAGGATTTCAGGGTTGAGCAACTTTCTGCTATTTCTCTTGCTCCTAACAATGCCTTGAAGCAGTTTATGGAAGATCATGAAAGTGATGTCTTCATGAAGGAAAGAAATGAGATTGACAAGGCTTTCCTTCGTCAGCCTGAGTTACTGAAGCATAATCTACCTGTGGAAGATTTGGGTACCACACTACCACCTAAAGGGGACCCTGTTTTCGAATTAAAACCTTTACCTAATGATCTTAAATATGCTCATCTTTATGATAGGAAAGTATATCCTATTATTATTAGTTCTAAACTTTCAGGAAAGGAAGAAGAGAGGTTATTGGAGATATTGAAGAAACACTGAGGAGCTATGGGCTATACTCTTGATGATTTAAAGGGGATTTCTCCTACTATATGTCAGCATGCTATTAATATAGAACCTGATGCAAAACCAATTGTTGAGCACCAATGTCGTCTAAATCCTAAGATAAAGGATGTGGTAATAAATGAGGTATTAAAACTCCTTGATGCTGGTATTATTTATCCTATTGCTAATAGTAAATGGGTTAGCCCTGTTCATTGTGTTCCCAAGAAAGGGGGAATAACTGTTATGCCTAATGAGGATAATGAGCTTATACCCCCAAAGAGTAGTGGTTGGGTATAGAATATGTAATGATTTTAGAAATATTAATAAAGTTACTAAGAAAGATCATCATCCTTTGCCCTTTATTGATCAAATTCTTGAGAGGTTGTAAAAAAAGACTCACTTTTGCTTTCTTGATGGTTATTCTAGGTTTTCTCAAATTGCTGTGAAAGCACAAGACCAGGAGAAAACTACTTTCACTTGTCCTTATGGTACTTATGCTTATAGGCGTTTCCTTTTGGTTTATGTAATGCTCCTTCTACCTTTCAGAGATGTATGTTTGCTATCTTTCATGGTTTTTGTGAAGAAATTGTGGAGGTTTTCATGTAAGATTTTTCCGTCTATGGAACTTCTTTTGATAACTGTTTGCACAACCTTGATAAAGTTTTGCAGAAATGTGAAGAAACCAACCTTGTTCTTAATTGGGAGAAATGCCATTTTATGGTTAATGAAGGGATTGTTCTTGGACACAAGATCTCTGAAAGAGGCATTGAAGTTGACAAAGCCAAAATTGAAGAAATTGAGAAGATGCCTTGCCCTAGAGATATTAAAGGTATTCGTAGTATCCTTGGTCATGCTGGTTTCTATAGGAGATTTATTAAAGATTTCTCTAGCCCCTTACTAATCTTCTTCAAAAAGATGTACCCTTTGTTTTTGATGATGATTGTAAGGAAGCTTTTGAAACTTTGAAGAAAGCTTTGACAACTGCTCCTATTGTTCAACCACCTGGTTGGAGTCTACCCTTTGAAATTATGTGTGATGCTAGTGATTTTGCTGTGGGTGTTGTCCTTGGGCAACGTATTGATAAGAAGTTGAATGTTATTCATTATGCTAGCAAGACTCTAGATGCTGCTCAAAATAATTATGCTACTACTGAAAAGGAGTTCTTAGCTGTAATCTTTGCTTGTGATAAGTTTAGACCTTATATTGTTGATTCTAAGGTTACTATTCATACTGATCATGCTGCTATTAAGTACCTTATGACAAAGAAGGACGCTAAGCCTAGGCTTATTAGGTGGGTGTTGCTTTTGCAAGAGTTTGATCTGCATATTGTGGATAGGAAAGGTGCTGATAATCCTGTTGCTGATAATTTATCTCGTTTGGAAAACATTTCTTTTGACCCATTGACTGTTAATGATAGTTTTCCAAATGAGCAGTTAGATGCAATAAGGGTAAGTCCGCATGAGAGTCCTTGGTATGCTGATTATGCTAACTTTATTGTTTCCAAGTATTTGCCTCCAACCTTTACAGCTCAGCAAGAAGGAAATTCTTTTATGATCTAAGGAATTACTTTTGGGATGACCCACACTTATATAAAGAAGGAGTAGATGGCATTATGCGAAGGTGTGTTCCAGAATTTGAACAACAATAAAAATTGAGAAAATGTCATGGCAGTACTTATGGAGGACATCATGCTGGGGATAGGACTGCACAAAAGGTTTTACAATCTGGATTTTATTGGCCTACCCTTTTCAAAGATGCAAGGAAGTTTGTCCTATTATGTGATAAATGTCAACGAGTAGGTAACATATCTATATGCAATGAAATGCCTATGAATTATTCTCATGTTATTGAACCTTTTGATTGTTGGGGATTTGACTTTATGGGGCCTTTTCCTCCTTCAAAAGGGTATACTCATATTCTTGTTGATGTTGACTATGTTACAAAGTGGGTAGAAGCCATACCTACAAATAGTGTTGATGGTAAGACCTCTTTGAAAATGCTTAAAGATGTTATTTTTCCTAGGTTCGGTGTGCCTAGATATCTCATGACTGATAGAGGATCTCATTTCATTCATGGGGTTTTAGAAAAACTCTCGCTAAGTATGATGTAAACCATAGAATTGCTTCAGCTCATCACCCCCAAATCATTGGGCAAGTAGAACTTTCCAATAGGGAAATTAAATCTATCTTATAGAAGACTTTCAATAGATCTAGAAAAAATTGGGCTAAAAAGTTGAATGACACTTTGTGGGCTTATAGAACTCTTATAAAAATCCTATGGGGATGTCTCCTTACAAAATGGTCTATGGGAAAGCTTGTCACTTGCCTCTAGAATTAGAACACAAAGCTTATTGGGCAGTGAAAGAGTTGAATAGAGATTTTAGACTTGCTGGTGAGAAAAGACTGCTCGACTTAAGTAATCTAGATGAGTGGAGAGATGAAGCTTATGAAAATGCTATACTCTTCAAGGAAAAATTAAAAATATGGCATGATAGGAGAATTCTCAAAAGGGAGTTCCATGTTGGTGAGAAAGTTCTTTTGTATAGGTTTCGTCTCAGATTTTTTGCAGGGAAACTACTCTCAAAATGGGAAGGACCTTTTGTTATCAAGGAAGTATACCGTTCAGGTGCCATCAAAATATCTTCTCTAAAGGATGACACAACACAGGTGGTGAATGGTTAAATACTAAAGCATTATATTTCTGGAGATTCATATAATGAAGACGTTGACATAATTCAACTTGTGACTCCGGAAGAATTTATTAGAAGCCAAACACCAGATTCTGCAGAGTTCGTCTTTGAATAGGTAAAAGAGGTGAAAACAGAAGGTTCATGAAACCCCAATATTTTTATATTTTTGATGTTTTTAATACATAAGGGAAGTTACGAGACGAAAAAGAGTAGGAACCGGAGGCCGGGGTGGCCAAACCCACCCCAGGCGCGGGCCCCAGCTAGTTGCGCCTGGAGGGGGTGAGACCACCCCGAGCTCCGTCTCCGCCTCATTTTCATATAAAAACCTTCCTTGTGCATTAAAAATTCGTAATATATAACCCCTCGGGTTCCCCGAGGTTCTTGCATCGAGTTTCTGTCGTGTTTTTGTTTCGATCTGTTTCTGTCAGGAAAATTCTCAGATTTGGAGCCTCAATGTCTTCCTCTGGATCACCCACGGAGGATTCCTCTGCGGACGTCCTCAAACCGTACAACTATGAGTTGAGGATACATCCTAAGGAGTTGATTCTCAAAGAGGGGAAGGTACAGATGAAGGAAGTTCAAGGCCCTAAAGGAGAAGGCAGTCTGGAAGACAGGATGGAAGCATTGGAGCAAGAAGTTTTCAGGTACAAGAAGATGGCAGAATGCGAAGTGGATGTTATTCACAAGATAAGTTCATAACTCATCACCAAGCATGAGGAAGAAGTTTCTGAGCTCCGAGAAGATATCTTCTCACTCCGTCAGACCACCAACCAATTGCAAGCACAACTCTATGACATACAGAACCAAAACTGTGAGTATGAGGCTAGATTTGATCGCATAAGCTCTGCTGCTAGTTTCAGGATTGTGGAAACCAAGACATCCTTTTTGGATGGGTAATCTTTACCTTGGAAGTCTTATGATTACAAGGGACTACAACCACCGAGGGAGTAATTCATCATCAGGTTTGGCATCCCCTTGGCTTGTTCCAAGCTTGGGGGAGTGCCGCGGTATCATCACCATCATTATCTTTTATCTTTTACCTTTTTAGTGGATTCGTATATTTGGTAGATAGGTTATCTTATAGTTTGGTTTGCATGTGGAAGTATCTCTCCTTTAGTTGGTTATCTATGTATCCCTTGGTGTGAGTGCCTTTATTGAATATTAATGAGAAGTCTCATCTTTTACTTTTTGTACTTCTTATTTTAGTTTGAAATCTCTATTATATGATGGATCTTGTTGATAAGTATTGGCATCACTTTGGGAGCATCAAGTAACTCTAAATTGGTTTGGCCAAACCGAGCTCTGGTCAGTAGCAACACTTTTTGAGGTTTGAAAGAAAAATAGAAAAGCTTACAGGTATTTTGTATCATTTATTTTTCTTTCTTGTTGGCTCATAAGCTTAGTATTCTTTATTTAAGATCTTTTGTGTCTTCAAGTAAGATTACATGTTTGGCTTTATTACTTGTATGTTTGCTTGTTTCTTTCAACTCTCTTGCTTGCTACCTAGCCTTGCTAGCCAAAAACCTGTTTTGAGGAGGCATACTTCTCATGTTTCCAATCCCTTTGAACCAAAACCTATGCCATTTGTGTCCACCATATCTACCTATTAGCAATTGCTATTCCGAGCAAATTCTCAAGCTTAATCTATCTTTCGAATTAAAAAGTATTTTGTTATGTGAAAACTAGTTAGTAAAGCTCTCACGAACTTGATGGCACACCTTATTTTCTTTCCCCTAATAGACTTGAACCATTATGTCATCGAAGTTGTATATGCTTGCATCTATACGTTGGAATTAGCAGAACCGTGTTGTCACGGGGAACACTTTCAACATTGCACCTGCACCTTGTACACAGTTGATATCGTGCTCTTTTGTCTGTGGATGTCAACAGTGTGAAATAAAGAGGGAACTTGTAAGTCCATGGAGTCTGTATTTTGTGTTAGAGAAACGCCTGGGCCGCTAGCCTAAGCCATGCCTAATCATGGTGGAAACTTGCAGCATCACCATAGTGAGCTATCTATGAAGCATCCTCAATAAAAGATATGCATATACTAAATAAAAAGATCGATGAGATGCTCATTGTTTGCTTGCCTTGTCATTTTGGTTATGGGATAGCTCCTGCACCCTGTGCAAGGGGTACCCCGTTGGTGGTTCTCTATGATACGCATGTACTTACAATGACAAGAACTTACCGATGAACAAAGTTGAGTAGCATGAGGAGTGGCCCTCATATTCAAGGGACATGAGATTGCCAACTTATATTTCGTCAAGCATATACTCCATCTTTGTGCACTTTAACCTTAATCATCTCAAGATGCCTATGATAGGGGCAATGAGGGCTCAAAGCTAGTAAGTACCATAATCTTTTGGAAGCTCTTTATGACTTGTAATCCCTGCTTCCCTCTATAAAGGGACCTTTCTCCTATCTTCCAAGTTGAGTCGGTAAACCTACTTCCTCTCTATCTCCAGCAAGCATTTGAGTTGTTGTGTTTCAAGCATTCTTATGGTGATTTATTCAATCGTGTTCTTTATCTTCCTTGTTTGCACAAAACTCTTATCTATTGAGTATTACTTTGAAAGCCTTCATTGAAAAACCTTTTTGAGCAAAGAGTGCTCCTGTTCTGAAAACTTCTACAAAAAGATTTTTGTGAAACTGTTTGCCAGGTGTTCTCTGACCAAGAACAAAGTTTTCCAATTACAATTATGATTTATCTTTATGCATCTCTATTGTGACCACCGTACTTGTTGCAAGCTAAGTTATATAATGGTGAGTTGCTTTCTTCTATGAGTTGTGCAATGGTAAGTGGGATGCTTCTTGTCCGTATTCTTTTATCGACACTTCACTCCATAAACCTATGGGCATGTTTACTGAGCTCAGTTTTCGCTTGGGGACAAGCGAAGGTCTAAGCTTGGGGGAGTTGATACGCCCAATTTGCATCACCATTCTATATCATAATTTACCTCTATTCATTGATATATGTCTTATTATGAGGTATTACTTATGTATTTTCATCTGTTTATGCATGTTGGATGATTCTTAGAGGATGAACTGCCGGAGTCTAGATTTTGATGGAAAAGAAGGCGTTTTGATGCAATTTCGCGAAGATCAGAAAAATACCAGAAAAATATGGAAAATTATATTTTTCTAGAAGATAGAGGAAGCCAGAAGGGGAGGCGAAGAAGGGCCGCAGGGGGCCCACACCCCCTAGGCGCGGGTCCCCCTAGGCCGCGCCTAGGGCAGGTGTGGCCCACCTTCCTGGCTCCCGACTCCACCCTTTCGCCTATATCTTCCCTATGGAACCCTAACACGAGGAGAGCGACCACAGATAGATTTCCGCCGCCTCTGCAGGGTGGAAAACACCGAGAGAGAAAGATCTCTCCAGCAGACAGATTTCTTCCTGGGAAATTCCTTCTCGGAGAGGGGAGATCATCGCCATCAACACCATCATTAAGCTAGGCTTCATCGGGATCATCATCATCATCCACACCATCATCTCCATCAGCACCATCATCACCACTCTGTCCCGCTGTAACAATTGTGTTGGATATTGCTTTAGTTCTTAGGGAAAACTTTCCCGGTGTTAATTACTATTGTAGTTGATGCTTGTGAGTGGAATCATTGGATTATTGTTTATGTTCAGATTGTTATCCATTACCATATCATCTTTGATTTTGATTCATATGATGTCTTGTGAGTAGTTCTTTTAGTTCTTGAGGACATGGGAGAAGTCATGTTGTTAGTAGTGGATTTGTGTTGATTTAGTATTTAAGTTGTGGTGCTATTCTTCTAGTGTTGTCATGTGAACGTCGACTACATGATACTTCACCATTTATGGGCCTAGGGGAATGCATTGTGTATTTGGATACTAATTGTGGGGTTGCCGGAGTGACAGAAACCTGAACCCCCGTTAGGACACCTTTGCACAAGGGAGCGCAGGATCTCAGAGTTTAAGGCAGTGGTTAGATTTATATCTTAATTGCTTTCATGTAGTTACGGATGTTTGTAGGGGGTTTAATCACAAGTATGTATTAGTCCAAGTAAGGTTAGTATGTTAGCACAGGTTTGCGCACACAACACTTACAAACACCAAATAAGAGTACTCAGCTATTTGAAGCAAAAGCACTTGACAGAATTCCCATGTGTCCTCGAGAACGTTTGGTCCGTATAAGTATTTCCACCCACTTGTCCTTTGCTAAGAAAGGATTGGGCCACTTGCTCCGTTTGTTCGTTGTCTTTATTACTTGCTCTTTTTTTGTTGCCTTACCAGAAAACCACTAAAAATCCGTTTGCTAAGTATCCACAGGAATTTCCTGCTCCATACCACTGTTCAACACCTTCTGCTCCTCGTTGGGATCGACACTCCTATTTAATGAAATTACTGCAATACACCCCCTATACTTGTGGGTCATCACCCACTTTGTAACATAATAAAAAAAACAAGAATATGAGTATACCCTTTTGAAGGACGAAAAGGACCCATAATGTCAAATCTCCAACAATCAAAAGGTTCAATAACAAGAGAATAATTCATAGGCATTTCATTTCGTCTAGAGATGTTACCAA